>WOVY01009590.1:1152500-1855045 GCA_013436015.1 Rhipicephalus annulatus
GGCGGGTGTCCGTCAATTTCACTGTTCCCAAGACTTTAGTGAGAGCGATACTTATAATCCACACATGCCGCTTGAACGGGTTTAAAAGGAGCGACAACATGTAGACAACAGAAGCCATTCAGATGATCCATACAGCCTGATCAAGATCAATATATATATATATATATATATATATATATATATATATATATATATATATATATATATATGTGTGTGTGTGTGTGTGTGTGTGTGTGTGTGCGCGCGTGTTGCCTGTGTGTGCGTGTGTGTGTGCGTGTGTGTGTGTGTTCAGCAATACCGAACACCACAACCGTGGTGCCAAGCCACCGCGTTTTACTTCACAAAACAGACTTCTGATTCCCTTTCAGCTATACGCCTCGAGATTTCATAACGGCACTAACCCGCAGTTTTCTTTTTTTTCCTTGACCACCGTCTGAAAAGGCGCAGTAGAGAAACGAATTCAACACAAGCCATAATGAAAAGAAAAGAGTTTTAAATTCGATCCACGGTGGTTTTCGCGTATACCATCTGCCCCCCAGAGAATTTGGGTAGGCAAGCAACAGACAGGGCTCGCCTATATGATGGCTTCTTCTATCCAAGAAAACAAAAAGAAAAAGAGAAAAAGGACGACGTTCACTGCGGGGGAGGGCGCTCGTGCAGGGATGGCTCCAGGGCGAGCCTTACACCTCTTACGTTGCTCTTGACTGCATGGGCTTCGAGGATTTCAGAGGCTGCGCCGTTAAAGCGAACTTGCGGTTTTCCGAAAAGTAGAGAGCAAAAAAAAAGACAAAGAAAAGCACTCTGTTCTTGGCGCAAACGCTGGTGCTGCCTTCTGCACGCCGGCGCGCGGCAGCGTCAAGTGGAAAGCGAAATACTAGCTCCCAGCGCTCTCAACGAGTCTGCCGACAAACAAAAGAAAAAAGGAGAAAAAGAAGAGTAGTAGAAAACCGAGCGCGCTAAACCGATATATACCCAAAGAATACCAGGAAACGCAGCACTAGTGAGGTGTACACCTTATACGCCAAACTCTCCTTGCTCGTGTATAAAGGTGCAGCATACCCCAACTTCCCGCTGAATAAACAGATTGAGAGAGTCGGTAAGGAGCAAATGCATAAAAAAGTCGATTCTGTGGCTTTCGTTTCCAAGACTAAGATTTGATTGAAGCACGCCAACATACTCGAAATCCCCGGGTTAGTGTTGCGACGACATGTTTATTTTTTTATTTTTTTCAGTAGACTCACCAAGAATATGAACAAGAAATATGAAATGCCTGGCCAAAAAAGTGACGGTGCTGCACTTCCGAACACGGTGCGACGGCTTCCGATGAATATGCCTGCCTTCTGTCGTCGCCTTTCGTGCGCACTCGTGGAATTCACGAGAAGGGCAGCTGTTAAAACACATCCACATCACTCTCCTTTCTTACTCTTTTTCGTGTTACTTACTCGGAAAGTCATTTTTTCAAAAGAGCGTAGAAAACGCGAAGCATGCAGCAGACTGTTCCAGGCACTCCTGGTTTAGTTCGATCGGTTTCCATTTTTTTTTTTAAGTCACGCAGCTCAAATTCTAGACGCAGACTTTTCCCGGTGTGGGTGGGGGGGGGGGGATCATCAAGGTGAGAGAAGACGAAGTGCCGCTCCCGAAACTCACGTTTCCCAGAAGTTACGCGAAACGAAAGTTCGCGAGTGAATAACGCGCGCGATTATTCCAGCGCACGCTTCGAAGCGCGCGCTGCCACCAGGGGAGGGTAAAAAGGGAGGGGGGAGGGGGGTCTACAGCCCCGCTTTTATACGCACCACGGCGTAAACGGTTTTCCGGGAATCGCCAGAAAGCGGCGGCTTGAGTGCGCGCGCTCCGTGGTAGATGGTAAAATTTCCGGAGCCCTCCACTAAAGCGTACCGCATAATAACGCAACAATATCATGATTTCGGGAGGTAAACGGATTATTATTATTATTATTATTATTATTATTATTATTATTATTATTATTATTATTATTATTGTTGTTGTTGTTGTTGTTGTTGTTGTTGTTATTGTTGTTGTTATTGTTATTGTTATTCTTGTTGTTATTGTTGTTGTTGTTGTTGTTGTTGTTGTTGTTGTTGTTGTTGTTGTTGTTGTTGTTGTTGTTGTTGTTGTTGTTGTTGTTGTTGTTCTCAACAAATCTCAACACACGTAACTTGCAAGTGACGCTAGTTCCTGCCTTCCATCCGCCATCACCGAGCCAATGGAGCACCCGCGTCTCCAGTGACCGCGCGGCGGATCATTTGGCGTATATAGAGAGTGCGCGTGTTTTGGGTCGCTTACCTACATAGCTCGGCATACTCACTCATGAGTACACTCACTCACACTCATTCATACTCATTTGAACGTGGTGAGTGTGAGTATGAGTGAGTACTGATGAGTATGAGTAGGAGTGAGTAGAACGTGAGTGAGTACTCTGAGTATTTGTAAGAGCGAGTATGAACGTGAATGAGTACTTTCAGTGTGAGTAGAAGTGAGTTTGAACGTGAGTGAGTACTCATGAGTGTGACAAGGAGGGAGTATGAACGTGATTGAGTACTCATGAGTGCGAGTAGGAGTGGGTATGAACGTGAGTGAGTACTTTGAGTGTGAGAAAGAGTGAATATGAACGTGAGTGAGTAGGAGTGAGTGTGAGTAGGCGTGAGTATGAACGTGAGTGAGGGCCAATGAGTGGGAGTAGACGTGAGTATGAACGTGAGTGAGGGTGAAGGCTGAAAAAATTGTGGTGAGTGAGTATGAGTGAGTAGTCTCTCAAAGTGCCGACCTATGCTTACCTACAGCGCTTATATGACGAACTAGAATCGTGCAGGACGTTATGCATCCAAGTTTATCACATCTGCCGCCACGTACTCGGTGATGCGGGTGCGTGCCGAGATCGCATCCCATAGTTCCGCGGTGTGACGTATAGCTGCAATACATGCGCATACACGCACCTTCAGCATTTCGCTTCCGTCGAAACGCCGATTGATTGATTGATTGATTGATTGATTGATTGATTGATTGATTGATTGATTGATTGATTGATGTGCGAAGTTTAACGTCCCAACACCACCATATATGATTACGAGAGACGCCGTAGTGGAGGGCTCCGGAAATTTCGACCACCTGGTGTTCTTTAACGGGCACCCAAATCTGAGCACACGGTCCTACAAGATTTCCGCCTTCATTGGAAATGCAGCCGCCGCAGCCGGGATTCCAACCCGCGACCTACGGGTCAGCAGCCGAGTACCTTAGCCACTAGACCACCGAGGCGAGGCTCCGTCGAAACGCTTCCCTTACAAAAAATTTTATTAAAAATAAACAAAGAGAAGTTATTGAGCAATTACAACAGATGACATCGAAAATACCTGACGGGCAATCGAAATACCATTGAGGAAATTGTTGACCATGATTAAAAAATTGGCCCACGATTTTCGATTGAAAAGCCATCAATGAACTCGACATAGAAACGACAGAAATATTGTTAACAAAATACTTCACCAATAGTATTTCAATAGAATGAGTCAATGACATTTTTTATTGCAAAGTGCTCAACAGAAATATTGTCGACGAAGTATTGAAGCAAGTCAATGAGTATTGCGGAACCATTGATGATCGATAAAGTCCATCATTCGATTGTACAGTCCGACAATGAAAAATGAACAGTCATTTTCATACGGCCGGGATTCGACCCCGCGACCGATGACCACAACCAATACAGCACCGTAGCAGTTGGAATTAATCATTGACGAAAAGCGAAACCTGCACGAAGCGACACACAAGATGGTTCGGCGTTCGTCGAGTCGTTTTACTTGTTTGGCGCGCGCGTGTGCGTACGCCTTCCTTTTTTTCTATATACACAGTTACAAATACTTGTGCGCGCGGTACACAGAAGAGCCACCAAAGTTGATTGATTGATTGATTGATTGATTGATTGATTGATTGATGTGTGGGGTTTAACGCGCCAAAACCACCACGTGATTATGAGAGACGCCGTAGTGGAGGGCTCCGGAAATTTCGACCACCTGGGGTTCTTTAACGTGCGTCCAAATCTGAGCACACGGGCATAAAACATTTCCGCCTCCATCGGAAATGCAGCCGCCGCAGCCGGGATTCGAACCCGCGCCCTGCGGGTCAGCAGCCGGGTACCTTAGCCGCTAGACCACCGCGGCGTGGCAAGAGCCACCAAAGTTGCTGTCGCGCCTGGCCGGCTGCTACCAGGCAGGCAACGAATTCTTTTATGCGAAAGCGCCACCCGGCAACAGACAATACGATATTGCCGAGAGGAAAGCTGCCACTGCATATGCGCCGAGTTCCCGACACGCGAGACAAACTATATGGCCCAACTGTGCACGCCTCTGCAGAAGAGCTTTTCTCCGCAGTTTATCAAATTAGCCTGATAATAAGGGCCCACCTGTACGCCCTTTTCTTGTTGTTTTCTTTTTCACTGCTGAACGGCTTTATTAGCGTAACCTCGTTCAAGGAAACTGGAAACGTGTCAGAGAGGAAACTAACACAAGTGCAAGCCAGTTTATTACGCATGTACACACCCTAGAGCGGCACTTGGGTTTCATTCATCAGGTTTGGGTGCTACAAATTCACTTTGTTGTGTGCGACATCGGCTTCTCGGATATTATCAACCTTCCTGTTCTCTCTTTCTCTCTCTTTTTTTGAGTGTGTGTGACTGTTACGAGAGTTGCGAAGACTGCAGAATATTTCCGTTATATATATGTTACCGGAGGAAAAAAAACTTATGGAACTTGTATTTAGCCCATCCTATAGATGCTGAACACATTGTGATAACACACCTAGCCAAAAATCGTTTGTAATCGCTTCTTGAATATTCGTTCCCCGATTTATTTATTTATTTATTTATTTATTTATTTATTTATTTATTTATTTATTTATTTATTTATTTATTTATTTATTTATTTATTTATTTAGGAAGATGTGCCTGCAGCATGCAGCATCACCAACGCCTGGCTTTCTCGGCTCGTGCTTCGGTTCGCTGCTGTGCAGGTCTAATAATAAAACTCTTCACATTACCTCTTCACTAATAAAACTCTTCACATTTGGTTGAGGTGCTGATTGAAGAAGTGAAGAGGTTTATTAGTCGTTAAGGACAGCGGCGAGACAGCATGAAGAACCGTCCACAGACACAAGCGAACCGAAGCACGAGCCGATAGAGCCAGGCGTTGGCGATGCTGCATGCTGCTCGCTGCAGGCACATATTGTTCTTCACAATTTATTTATTTATTTATTTATTTATTTATTTATTTATTTATTTATTTATTTATTTATTTGTTTATTTATTACTGATTTCGCTCATTCGTTCTTTAGTCAAAACGAAGCACACCGAAGGCCACAAATGCTAGTCGACGCACGTCATTGTATCGGGCGAGCAGAACTGACAGCCGAAATCCGCATTGGAATAGCGCAAATCCCTGCTCTCTATCTTTTATCTCCCCATCTCCCTCCCATGCGCAGGGTAGCAAACCGGCTGCCTATATAGGCTGGTTAACCTCCCTGCCGTTCTTTTCCTCCCATTTTCCTTCCTTTTTACAGGCGTCACAGGAAAGCTAGTATTAGTTAATATATGCCAAACGCAGGAATAGCAAGGGTTAACAATTATTTTTGTTTACTCCCCCCCCTCCCAAACACACACACTCCAACAAATAAAAAAATATCCACACAAAGCTCTTATGACATCTATCCGAATCTCTTGTACATAGCATGTCAAACAAAATACAACCAGTCGGCATTCGCACACGAGCAAAGCATAGTTTTACGCTTACAAAATAAAGAGAAACATGTGAACAAACCCGAGAGCCGCAACTCTCCTGAAGGGGATTCCCGAACGGCGAATCTCTGCTATAGTCAGCTAAAAAAACACTCGGATAGACACAACGCACCCAGACGCAGGAAAGCACACAATGAATCGGTTCGCCTTGCCCGCGTAGCGAAAAAAAAAACCTGCCGAAATAGCCCGTAGTAATGCCCACTGGCTGCCTCTGTATTTGTAATGAGCCTCGTTCCAGAGAATCGAGCAGCGAACCGAAGGAGCGTACCGAAATCACCGAACAGTCAGTGGAAGAACTAACTATCGTCGTTCGCCACGCAATGGAGAGATATATCACCCGAAGGAGCACGTGCCGCTGCCACAAATTGAATTAGCTCGGCAGCGGCTGGAAACTATATATAAGCGGCCGAAGAGGAACAATATCGCACCGTCGAAGAATTGCCGCCGAAAATAGTCAAGACAAGGCTGCGCATCGGTTGCCCGGCCTCGGTTTATTCATTTCAAGTACGCCTATTTTACTCTCCGGAGGTCATTGAAACCCCGGTGCGACAACAAACGAATTACTGTGATACGTTGCCAGCGCAATCCAAGACGCGTAAGTGTCGATTGAGTGATATGCGTGGTTTAACTTCCCAATACCACCATATGATTATGAGAGACGCCGTAGTGAAGGGCTCCGGAAATTTCGACCACCTGGGATAAGACGTAAGCGTAATGCCCGCAGAACGTCATCCATCTTGGTTGCGTGACGTCATCCATCTCGGTCGACGACGCGTACACATCGGGGTAACTGTGTAATGCCGCCTCGCGTCATCTTACGTAACTTCTTTGTTGTAGAAATGCGAGGTCAACTGACGTACGTAACGATACACATAGGCATCATGATTATTCGATCTTCCGAGATCGGACACACCTGCCTTGATAATGCGGCTGTTCGTGCTTATTGGCACAGCGTATAAGTGAATCATCGTGTACTGTACGTGCGCAATGCACGGCCTTGAAAATGCTGATTGCTTCTTTAAAAAAAAAAGAACATCACTGGAAAGTTCGACGGGTTCACAATAGAAACAAAAATGATAGCTTGGATTTTGCGTTCCGAATATCGTGATATGATTATGAGTTGCACTAGGCCCTTTTTTGAAGCTTGTTGGTTCATATCACTGAACGGTTACCGTTGAGCAAGCACGAAGGGAAGGAGGAAAAGGCAGGATGGAGCACAGACTTCCAACATGCTCGCGCAGAGTATGCGCTACAGACCATGCAGTTCCGTGATTATGAGGGACGCCGCAGTGAAGCGCTCTGTGGAAATTCACCCCCGATATAGAAACAAGACGGTTGAGAGATGGTTGAACAAAAGGAGAATGCGGAGCGACACTAGATGGAATCCAAGCGTAAAGCAAAGGCTCCCGACCCCTGATTATAGCATCTACAACCAACTGCGCAGTGTCCGAAGAGAAACGACGTTCTCAGGAAAACTTCGCTACCGAGTGCAAGACGAGGGAATTCGCAAACCTCGGCGGTGCTTTCCTTCGAGCACGGCGCGCGACGAATAGAACGCATTAACCACGGCGTACTGAAACACTCAGCTCAGCGTCGTGAGCGCTGCAGAGTAACGAATGCACAGCGCAAGACGCGCGTTTGCGTGAGTTACTGCCGCCCATATCTCGACCTATGCGCGCTGGAAAACTTCCGAGAAAAAAAGTGCACGCCCTCCCCCCAACTCTGAGATGCACCACGTCTCAGCGATCGTTTCAAGTCGAGCTTCCGAGAGAGAGAGAGAGAGAGCGCGAGGAGAAAAGCAGGGAGGTTAATCAGAACCGAGCCCCGGTAGGCTACCCTGCACTGGGGGAGGATAGAGAGGGAAGGAAAGTTATAGGGGAGGAGAAAAAAAATCACTGACTGGGCCGACGCGTAACAGTTTCACGTAACAAACGATGAAACAGGCCGGCGTCTTTGAGAAAACGCAAGTGCCTTCGTTGCCCTTCGGAATCGGGATGCGCAATTCCATGGTCCTAATACAGTGAAATCCCTTCGGTCCAGTTGATTTAAGACACTGCGCAGGTGAAGCCTCTCGGTTGTGTATGCCGGGCAGTAACATAAGAGGTCTTCAATAGTCTCATCCACGGCGCAGTCGTTGCACTCCGCGCGCTCGGCCATCCCAATCTTAAATGAGTAGGCATTGGTGAAGGCTACGCCCAAACGCAGACGGCACAACACTGTACCTTCCTCCCTAGAAAGACAAGAGAGACCCCGGAGTAGTAGAGATGGGTCGAGAGAATACAGTCGATGATGTGCGAACTGTGATGACAGCCACTTCTGGAGTGTCATGTTCTGTTCCAGCTTACTTAAGTTATCTAGCCGAGTCAATCCTAGATAAAGGTACGCAAACAGGGTTTGTTTTGTACGTGTGCGTTTCTGGCTGCTTCATCGGCGAGTTCGTTGCCGGAGATACGGCAATGACTTGGTATCCACTGGAACACAACGTTGTGTCCTATAGTCATCCGGTGATCTTTCCTAAGTGGTTCGTACAGCTCTGCACAACACCCCCTCCCCCTCCCCCCTCCCAAAAAAAAATGTCCTCGCGCTTCTCCGAAAAAGGAGAACATAAAAAGTCCGATCAGCCAACGTACAGACTGCACTGCACATCAGGTGGAATAAACAAAAACAAAAAAAAAGAACGAGGTACCGCTTTCCTTATCTGCGCAATCGCAATGTCACCGCCACCGTGCGCAGACGCGGCCCGTCCCACCCACGATTCGCGCACCATTTTTTTCGGCGCTCGTCAAGCATCCCGTGCAGTACCAACTTCGAATTCGCCGTGGGAAGGGTTATCGCGACAAACGGCGCTTTCCGGAAGAGTGTACGTCGTGCAACGCCCCGCTGCGGTCACCGCCAAAGCGATGACTATATACGACCGGGACCACGCACTGTCAGGCAGTGACGACAAACAGATGTGTGCGTGGGCCACTCAATGCACGGCGGGACGGCCTCGTCGAACGAATCACTATATACGATGGCGAGCTATGTTCATTCGGTGAATAGGACAAAAGAAAGCGGCAGGGAAACAAAGGCTGCATTAACGAAAAGGCAGCGATTAGACGAGGCCTGACCGAGAGCAGCACAGTCGGAAATTAAAGCGCGGATGTATCGCGGGCAGCGAAATAGCACAACGAACAAGCACGCTATAGGTCGACCGCGATACAGATGGATAGATACCACGCAGTGACACCCACGGCCGGTGTTTTTTTTTTTTTTTCGTTCAGCGGCCGTGGTGACACTATAGTAACCCTCCCACGAGCACGACTATACTGCAGCAGTGGCGTTGCCTATTGTAGCACAAAACAACGACTGCAACGAGATACATTTTCACCCCGTCCCGAACCTGAAACCGACACGTTCTCACAACATTTACAAAACTGCTGCGGTCTGGCAGTCACTACTAAGCCCATAAAGAGAGACAGATCATCGATAAATTCCCAGAACAAAGGGTTGTCCGATGTAACAAATACTATAGATGCCAAACGAAAACTGTTGTTGCGGTCACCGTGCCACTTTAACGACCTTCGTGATATTCAACAGCGGTTTCGCTATATACACTCAGGGACGCCCACGCACGACAGCCGTTCGTGCCAGCGAGCGGTGCATCGCCTGCGTGTCAGTTACACGGTTTGCTGCTCCGCCAACGTAGACAAAAGTTGTATAGTGGGCGTAGCGAACGAGCATTCGAGCGAGGAAGCGATGGCACTTCGCCGTATATCAATCCACGTCCCGTCGGTGTATACGCCAGAGGCGATAACTGTCAATTTGCAAAACGCGTGTCTGGAGGATGCCGGCTCAATCTACCCGATTGTGTAATATCCTCATGTCGTTTTTATGGTTCCCGTTTTTCTGACTTTCATTGTTGTCAGTGCAGGCGAAGTAATGGAGCGTTGCCTTCTGACATCATATTGTTTTTTGTTTTTACCAAATTTATAGCTACCTAGCTCATTGCCGTTGTTTGCATTCTGACTTGTATGTTTGCACCATTGTACTGCTGTAAAGCGCGGTTATCCAAGCTGTTTAAACTCTGATTGGTCCCAATGTAAAACATGTAGCGCGTCCGGCCATGTAGTTTCTTTTATGCTTCTTCACTCATTTATTGTTGTAACGGTCTTGTATATAGTTATGTTGGTAGCACACCTCCCCCTCACCCCTACCCTCGTTTTTTGTTCTAGTCTGTCACTTGTACCACCCCTCATGTAATGCCTCCTTCTAGGAGGCCCTTGAGGTATGAAAATAATTTAATAAATAAATAGATTGTGCGGCGACGCAGGCTTTTCGAACGCATCAGAGACACAATGGGATTTTGGCCAAATGGCCTGTTCACCCTCGCCGCGCACTATTCTTATACGAAACTATACTATAACACAAAGCGAGAAATGGGGCGAGCAACAGAACTCGACGCTTTTCACCTCCGCCGGAAGAAACGTGACGCATGGATGGAGAGAACGGGATGCCACGCGAAGCAAACAAGAGCAGTCGTCCCGATGTTTCGCAACGCAGGACGCCGGTACGCCCGCGCAAGCAATTGAGACACCGGTAGCGCTTGCGTGTTTTTAAAAGGTCGCGCAACAAATCCGCGTGAATGGTGATGGCAGGTTCAGCAGAAAGGGGACGTTTCACGCTGTAATAATGAGTGCTGTCAACCACAAGTGACAACTGCACACAGTGTATACGAAAAGTGGCCCTCCTTGCGCCGTATTTGTGTCAGTTTTTTTTTACCGTATATATGAGGACTCGCACATAACGAAGGCACTTAAAAATCATACACATGTCATATAAGTAAGAGAACAAGAGTAATGAGGCAGCTCCAAAATGATACATATATATATATATATATATATATATATATGCTCACGCTCGGTTATTTTTTCACCCACTTTTTTTCTTATTTACATTACATTTGTTCTGATAACTTGCCCTATACATTCCTTGACATTATTGTCTGTTAGATCTCATTAATATTGTGTCAAAATACGATAAAACGAGCCCGTAGGTATACACTTCATTCGCTTATACTATATATATATATATATATATATATATATATATATATATATATATATATATATATATATGTATATGTATATATATCTATATTTGTTTCTACGATATTCACTTCTAGCCTCCATTTAGCCTTTATTACGACACCTAATGAGCGACTGGCCGTTTCGTAAGAGCTTTCAGAGCAACTTGGGAGCTGACGTGGGCAGCAGAGCCAGAAGGCCACTATACTTGAATGCTTAAAATTGTACGAAAAAAAAAAGAATTACGGCTTGGCCACACTGCAGGCGGGGTTGTGCTGGTAAATAAGAAATAACTAGTGCCATTAAAGATATACCAACGGCCCGAATCATCCGCACCATACGAACTATATGTCACAACGGGCAGTCAGAAAGCCGCATGCACCGACACCAACAGCGAAAAGCTCACACGGAGACACGACTCTATACATAAGAGGGACCCACGATATACGGCGATGCGACAAGTCCACGTCCAATTAGGCCCTTAATCACCTGACTCCGGCTCGTCGGGGGCACTATATATGCGAGTGAAGGATAACGAGAAACGGCTTCGAATACTCGCGAGACCGGGACGGGGCTCGAAGCTATAGAAAACCGATACGGACGGTCACCCTGTTGGCTCGCAGCATGCAGGGGGTTTGAGTTTGAGTTTGAGTTTGAGTTTATTCAACCACGTGAAGAGTACACGAAAATACAATGTATACGTGGTTTGGTGTGAAGGGAAAAAAAGCTGTATTTCACAACTTGACTGGCCCCTTCACCCAGAAAAAAAATCTAAACTACAAAATTACAAAAAATTACAAACGTTACAGTCAGCGGAAAGCGACAATACAAAAAGAAACACGCACGTGGCCCATGACAGCAAATAATAGAATCACAACTCTAAAATACATACAAAAAATATTCATAACAAAGCAATGCATGAAAGAATAAAAACTGAATAACCATTACAGAAATCGCCCAAACGTTCATTTACAACACAATCAGCACATCCGATTTAACATTTCAGTTTTAGACAATATACGCAGATTATCAGTTGTTAGTTTCCATTTGTTGGTGTGAAGCCTTATTACCGAGCGACGCGCACAGGAGCGTCAAGACAAGGGTAATAAGCCGGGCGAAGGAAGCGGCGCGCTATCGTAATCGCCTCATAAGCTCTGTACCCGGAGCACGAATAATCTTTATTATTACACGCCGCAATCTATAGGCTAAACCCTTTCGCCACCACCCGTATAGCAAGACGCACGCGCGCACGTCTGCTTTGGTTACCGGATAAAGCGAGGTTGTGTGGAAAACCTCGCTTCATCCGTTGCGAGGTTTTCACACAACCTGAGCCATCCGATCGCCGACTGTTGCTTCGCTAACGTTTGTTTCATCAGCGTTTTTTTTTTTCAGCGCATTTCACAAGTACCTGTCGTGGAAATCATATAGTGTGTCAACAACAGTTTATTGATTGATATGTGGGGTTTAACGTCCCAAAACCACTATATGATTATGAGAGACGCCGTAGTGGAGGGCTCCGGAAATTTCGACCACCTGGGGTTTTTAACGTGCACCCAAATCTGAGCACACGGGCCTACAACATTTCCGCCTCCATCGGAAATGCAGCCGCCGCAGCCGGGATTCGAACCCGCGCCCTGCGGGTCAGCAGCTGAGTGTCAACAACAGTAAACACAGCGGTTTGACAAGTGAGAAATCTCATCAATTCAAGTTTCGTTCACTGGAAGCCACTGTCATTGTCTTGAAGCGCGAAAAAAATTACAATAGCTATAACAGTCAGGCATGTAAGCAAGGCGATTCCTTCGAGTACGAATGACTTTGCTTTCCGCATCGAATGGGCAGACAGTGCTACGTGTGACCATTGCGGCGCTGACGGAACCATCGAACATATATTGTGTCGATGCCCTCAGTACAACTGTCAGAGACAGTCCCTGTCAGCAGTGTTTGCTCGCCTCGACGACCAGCTGCTTTCCGAAAAAATCAATTTTGGAATGCCGGAAAGATCGAACTTCACGCCGAAAAGTGACGAAGGCCCTCCTGAAGTTTCTGTCGTCGACCCGCCTCGTCGAAAGATTGTGACATTCAAGTGAGTGTGTGTGTGTTAGTGTGTTATTGCTTCCTTCCCGCTCTCTCTTTCTCTCTCTCTCATTCCATTTTTCCTACTTTTCTGTCTGCCGTTTCTCCTTCCCTAGTACAGGGTAGCAAACCAAATGCTAGCTTTCCAGTTAACTTTCCTGCCTTTCTTCATACCATCTCTCTCTCTATCTCTCTCCATCTCTCTCTTTATTTATCTTCCTTTGTCCTCTCCCTCTCTTTCTTTCTTTCACTCTATCTCTCTCTCTCGAGTACCCGACACAGATAGAAGTCAAAACATCAATTTATGCATAACCCAGAAATAAAAAAAGAGGGCAATAAAGCGAAAGAGAGGCGCCTCCTGCTCGAGATGAGTCCGCACACCACCGCGCACGAGGTCATGGTGGCCCTCTTCCGATCAAAGGGGTAGCCATGGGCACTTGGAATCGGACCCAGCACCTCCTTAGTTTAATCACCAAGTGGAGCCGAGATCATAGGCCTTCGAAGAAAATTAGAAGACGAAGATGAGCGTTTTGTGCAGCGTTGCCACAGTGGTCCGCGCAGGATAGTACGAAGGCTGGCGTCAGGACCTCAGCCGTGCACTTTTGGGAGCTCACGCGTATTCGGCGCAGCCCAGAGAAGATTACGGCCACGCCCGTGGAGCAGTCTGTGGAAAGGTACGTACGAAGACGACGAGGAAGCCGGACAACGACAGAAGAAGTCCTCGCCGGGCCAACCGGATTGCAAATAGAGGACGGGAAGCGGCACTTTCTCGGGACAAAGGCCGACGTCGCAAGACGGACGCGAAGAACTTACAAGAAGGAGACAAAAAAAAAATACCGCCGAGAAGACGTCGGCAGGTCCCAGCTCAGCACGCGGGGGGACAATGCCACAGCCGCGGGCCATCCGAAGAGGCTGCGCGAATACCCCGGGCCGCCAACGCAGCACGTCGCCGTGTCGAAAATAAACACCGCCACGGCTGCATAGCAATCACGCCTCTCTTTTGGCGCCCACTGACCGTACAGCGGCCTTTCCTTCCGTCCTCGGAGAAGCCACGACGGAAGTCCGGCCGCTGCCGGGGCTTCGTCCCACTTTTCTGCGCGCCCCTTCAGCACTCTCTCTCGCGAACTGCTCCGACAATGGACGCAGCAAGCGCGAAAATGCGCGAATGGAATCTTATTTTTAGTTGGGCACCGCCGGGCCAACGGGAAAGTAGAATACGCGCCCGGACCTCAATCGCGAATTTCCGTGACGGAATCGCTGGCGAAGGGGGCGAGCGGAATACAAGTTGCATAGTGTCACTGTTAGTTAGACACAAGTATTTAATAGAACTGTCAAAAAATAATGCCAAGGAAAGTATAGGCGATGTGGTTCTTAGCGATTATGATCTCAATGTGAAGAAAGTATAATGGAGGGAAAAAAACTCCCAAGCATTTCCCTGAGGGTGAACATGGTTAAGTGCGAATACACGGGGTGATGCTATGAGGGGTATTTATTGATTCGCACTATTATATTTATTAATCACACTATGGTGCCTTTATGGTGTAATGGTTCCTGGGAATCGCAATTTGATCACACGGGGGAGTTTACGTTAACTCACTGGCGAATGCCAACGGACTTTAACTTTACTCCCCCTCATGAGCCGCTCTCGACGGGAGACTGAGAGAGAAGGCGGGCGCGCGAAAGAGAGAGGGGTGCGCGCGCAGATTCAGCGAGCGAAGAGAGCGGAGGAGGTATAAGGCGCGTTACTGACAACGATATCAGCGTCGCGTCCGTGGCTTATTCGGTAGAGCGTCGCGCTGCGGCCCGCCAAGTCCTCTTTCTTTTAAAGATAGAGAGAAGACTGCGGACGCCGCCGACGGCGGTGGATGGTTTGGGGTCGCTTATAAAGTGTATTCACACTTAAAATAAGTTGCCGCGAGACCAAACTGCGATCTTCGAATAACGCGTCCGATGCTCTATCAACTGAGCTGGGGCGGCGGTGAGCCTTCTGTCTTTGAGTGTATACATGTGCTATTAAAAAACCTCTAAGGCTTTTAAACACAATATTAGTTTTTTTTTTCATTGTTGCGTGTTTCCTCCCACTAATATTGTGTCTCACAAACAAAAACGAGTCCTTAGTACTGCCCTTCTTTCCTTTGTGTGATCATTGGTTTTACGTCCCAAAACCACGATATGATTGTTAGAGATGCCGTAGGGGAGGGGTCCAGAAATTTCGACCTTCTCGTGTTCTTTATCGTGCATTGACGTCACGCGATACACGGAACCCATCGCCTTCATCGAAATGCACAGTAGTTGTGGGAAGACGGGAAACAGAACAAAGAGAAAGACTATGCGGATACGGACAACAGGCAAAGGAGAAGAACAAGACAACTGGCTAGTATTGTGGCCCCGCTGCGGTGGTCTAGTGGCTTAGGTACTCGGCTGCTTAGCCACTAGACCACCGCGGCGGGGCCACAATACTAGCCAGTTGTCTTGTTCTTCTCCTTTGCCTATTACCCGTCTCCGCATAGCTTTCCTCTTTCTTCTATTTCCCGTAGCAAACAGGATGTGCGTCTGGTTAACCACCCTGCCTTTCTTTGCATTTTTATCTCTCTTTTTCTATTTCCCGTCTTCCCACAACTACTAAGCTGACCCGCAGGTCGCGGGATCAAATCCCGGCTGCGGTGGCTGCATTTCCGATGGAGGCAGAAATATTGTAGGCCCGTCTGCTCACATTTAGGTGCACGTTAAAAAAACCCCAGGTGATCAAAATTTCCGGAGCCCTCCACTACGGCGTCTCTCATAATCATATCGCGGTTTTGGGACGTTAAACCCCACCAATCAAACAATGGCTAGTATCGTGCGCCTCGCGCCACGACGCGAAAGCATTGTCGGTTCTTCGCAAGACCACTGTCGCACAGTACCTCTATTGTTATCATACCATCATCCTTGCTTCAAACACCGCAACCAGGGAGAACATGAGAAAAAAATTGCCCCGTATCTGCACGTAATCTGCGAATGTCGTCGAAAGACGATAGTCTTGCGTGTGGAGAGAGTGAACGAAGCATCTATTTGATGTTCTGCGCAAGAAATCGCTGAATGGTATTCTGGAGGCACTGCTTTAGAGTGCCTCGAGCGTGCAGCGGAGGCGAATGAGCGCATCAAATCACGTCAGACATGAGACATGAACGCCATCTGGCAGTTTTTTTTTTTTTTGAAACAAAGCGCGTGGCCCCGAGACGGGCGTGCGCGCCAGTCTCAGAGGTGATAAGGCGTAGAACGCAAGGCGACGGGTAGGGGCCACCACCGTGTCTTCTTAGCAAAGCATTGGATACACTCGCCTTTCCGTGCAAGCGTTGCATGGTCAGCGCCACGTGATAAGCGCTACGGTCCTTAGAATTACTTATCTATGCCTTTTCCGGTAAAAGACGAACATGCAGAATATATAAGCGTTGTTATGGTGCCTCAGATATGCGTAATAATTGTTTTCTAATTGACAATCCCACACGTATGAACGCTGATCCTTGAGCAACAATGGTGGGTGCTGCGGATGGGGTCAGCCGTTCAGAAATGCGGCTGGTGCTGTTTAGAGTATTCGGTTCGCGGTAACGGTGGACGGACGGACGGACGGACGGACGGACGGACGGACGGACGGACAGACAGACAGACAGACAGACAGACAGACAGACAGACAGACGGACGGACGGACGGACGGACGGACGGACGGACAGACAGACAGACAGACAGACAGACAGACAGACAGACAGACAGACAGACGGACAGACGGACGGACGGACGGACGGATAGACAGACAGACGGACAGACGGACCAAAGTTTTTTGCGTCGAAGGTCCCCAAGAAAGACTATCGTCTTTAAAAAAATGCGAGTGCGACCGACCTAATGGCCCGGCCCGGATCCGTAAACAAGACTGATTGCGCCTCCGATCTGAGCCGAGCGCGTTCGTGCCTCCGGTGAACTGGCGCATGCGCGGTAGAGCCCTCCCATGCAAAAGCCCCGAGTTTCGCGGCATGCACAAACTTAATTAATGCACCCGCGCAACTGAAAGCGACAGCCGCATATGCACGCGAAGGGGTAAAACGCGCACAGCGCAGTATGCGGTTTAGAAAAAAAAAATCAAGAAAAATAATAACAATAAAGGACTAGGTTGAAAAAGAGGCAGTCAAGAGAAACGGAAAGGAGAACGCAAACCACGAAAGTTCGCTTGTTTTTCATCTAAACGCGGCACTTTCTCACGTTAGCTCTGTGATTTAGTGTACCAGAATTAATCTGCTGTTTACAGTATGGCTGCAGGGAGACGAAGCGACGCGCAGGGACCCTTCAGAAAGAAACGGAACGAGCGGGAACGCTAGACTCCCTATACAAAAAAAAGGCATTTTATCCCCTTTTCAACCCGTGCAACGCCATCCCGTCAGGGGATGCGCAGGGCCGCTCCGCATAGCGAATGGCACTGCAATCTCCAGAGGCGTGAAGAGGAATTAACCGATCGCCTCCAGAAGGCACGCTTAGTGCACCCGCACACCCCAGCGGGAAATGAAGGCGAAGAACTCCTTCTGGCGTAGCCAAGAACAAGGCCGCCGAGACATCTAAAGAAACTTTTTTTCCCGCGTTCACGCGCTCCTGAGCGCGAAGGCGATTTTACGGGTTCGAGATTTCCCCTTCATCACTGTCCACAGCACGATAGTCGCCGAGAAACGCACCAGACACCCTTAAAACAAACACGTGCTTTCAGAAGTGGCCGCAGGGAACCCTCTTTTTTTTTTGTACCCGTCCATGCGCGCTATTTCTTCCCACTAACCATTCCGCAATTAACGTGAAAGTAAGTTAGCCCCTGGTATAGGACCCAAAATATTCCTGAATATTACTCAAGCGTGCAGGACGAAAGGACGGTAGCGAACTTATTAGCATCACCGTCATAATCCGCGACATCACTATTTAAGACACGCCATCAAACAGCCGCTGCAAACCTGCGTAATTGTTCTTAACTTCGATGCTAAATGTGCGAGCTGGAACATAGAGCCCTGTGGCATATTATTTATTTATTTATTTATTTATTTATTTATTTATTTATTTATTTATTTATAAATACTGCAATCCCTGATAGGGATTTTAGCAGGTGGGTTACAGTGCATAAAAGGATAGATGGTTTACAACAACTGTACAATTCAACACAGATGAAATGGCTCTTCTTCTCGGGTACAAAAAGTTGTTACAAATAATACAACAATAACAGAGGATTGGTATACAATGCTAATTAAGATGTGACTCAAACAAACTTAGAGAAGGCTGTAGAACTTGTGAATTCTGAAGTTTGTTCCAATAGGAAATAGTTCTGGGAAAGAAGGAATACTTCTAACAGTTAGTACGTGTGCGATGGGGGGTGACTGTTAGTTGGTGTCTTTGTCTGGTCGCGTACCCAGCTGAAAATGAAATCACATCTGAAAACTCTATTTTATAATGCCCCTTGATTATTTGATAGAAACACTTCAGTCGCGATAAAAGATTCCTGTGTGCTAACGACGGTAAGTCAGCTCATCGTAGAAGTTCGGTAACTGAAGTGCGCCCAAATTTGTTAAATATGTAGCGCGCAGCCTTCTTTTGTACGTTTTCTAGCCTGCTGATGTTTGTCTTTGTGTATGGATCCCAGATAACGACGCAATATTCTAATGCTGGTCGAACTACTGATTTGTACGCAAGTAAACGAACATTAGGAGTGGAAAGTTTCAGCGCTCGTCTAAGAAAGAAAAGCTTTCTATTCGCGGCAGCAATCACAAAATCAATGTGCTTATTCCAATTAAGATTATTAGTTATCCATAAAACGAGGTACTTATATTGAGTTACTTCTCTCAGAGTGATTGCGTTCACAGAGTAGTTAAAGACAAAAGGATTCTTTTTCTGGGTAACTCTCATGACTACACTGCAGTTTTATCGAAGTTTACAGCCATCTGCCATTGGTCACACCACGTGATAACTTTTTGAAGGGCGTCGTTTAGAAGAAATTGATCTGACATGCTGCTCATTTCAGAGTAAATTACGCAATCATCTGCAAAAAGTTTCATTTTCACAGGAATATTGTCAACTATATCATTAATATATACCAGAAAGAGGATGGGACCAAGCACCGAACCCTGGGGAACGCCAGAACTAACCATTAGCCTACATGAGCTGCTGTTTTTAAAATTAACAAACTGTTCCCGGTCTGATAGGTATATGCCAAGATCCATTTAAGTAATTGGTTGTTCCTGAAAATTTTGCCTATATAGTTTGAAAAGTAATTTTTGGTGTGAAACTTTATCAAAGGCTTTGGAGAAATCCATGAAAATGACGTCGGTTTGATTGCCGTTTTTAATAGAGATAGCAAAGTCATGCACTGTCTGTACCAGCTGGGTGCAGGTAGAGTATCCCTTCCGGAACCCATGTTGAAAGTTCGTTAGTACACTATGTCTTACATATGCCTTACCACTCCATTCTACGGGAGATACTTACATAGTTGGAAAAATATACACCGCGCTTCGTAAAATAAGCACACCCCAATAATGTATACGCGTAGTTCAACACGTGCAATTGAAAATTTCGACGAACGGCTGTTGCGAATTTCTCGCCTGACATTCAGTACTCGCGACGAGTCATGAGGTCACTATAGGCATACGTCGTAACATCTGCCACTGCCACGCAAAAGTGTTAACACAGTAATCTTTTTATTAACATCGTAATAACTTAGGTCTCGTTAAATGGCACAGCCTGATCCTCGTACAAATCGGCCACAGCTCGAACCATTCTCTTGAGCGACCGCATTGAGACGATCTGGTGATTAAGTATAGGCTAGTTCAATATATTCTCGGCCGCAGATGCGCACCGATTCACCTTGAACATTTTCGAGCTTAAAGAGATTTTTCTCGTAATGGTAAACTGCTCCTTCAAAATACCAAAATCACCGCGCTTGGTTCTAGAAGAGCCTTGGTGAACGAGGAAACGCGAAAGAAACAACGAAATGCGGGCGGCGACGCCACATTGAAGTTCCCCAACCAATCGCCATGGCGTCATGGATTTTGACTGTGTATGCTATAGTGCCTACGTCGCTCCTAATCGGTAAATTCGACGCGCATTGTCCTGTAAGGAAGCCAGACTCTTAGCATAGCAAGCTCCAGAAAAGCTCGTCGAGCCTAATTTGTCCCCGTAACACGAATTATACATACTACAATCCATGCATGAAATCCTGTTCCCAGATTGTCTACGTGAAGCGTAAAAATGAAACTTTGATCTTGATTTTCTCTTCAATTAGTGAGCCTAAAATGATGGTATCAAGAAGGAGAGAGCTTTCAGAGAATGATTCATCTGTTTAGACTGAAAACTTATTTCACACGTTTGTCTCTTTAAACCACCCGCCTTGGTTCTTCTACCCCGCGCAAATGGTCCGATGGTACACGGAGCATAGAAATCTAGAAAGCAGCAACACTTCACGAAGCTATATCATCAAGAAACGGTCAACCAGAGCGACGCTCCCTTTGTTTTTCTTTACCGGCCACGGCGATGCCAGTACATATCTCATGCACATGCAGCGGCCTCCGCAACGGATGACCGCATCGGTGCCCGCCGTTTCGAGAAATGGAAGAGCGCTTCGAAGGAAGACGACGCGCGCAAAAAGTCCACAAATCGGGGACACTTCTGGGTAATGCGTAACGGAGAAGGGACAACGATCAGCGCGTTAATCTATCTGGTCGTGCGCGCGCGCATTCCACGAATCGGCCGCCTCCGCCGACGCAATTACTGCATGCCCTCCAGCGACCAACCACGACGCCGAGGCGATGACTTCTGAGGAAGCCGTTCAAGCGTAGAGGAGACCCGATGACGCCAGCCGTAAAAGCCGCCGCCAACGGTCATATAATCCTTCGCGTGTGATGCCACTTTGGCACGCGAGATTCATCTTCTTTCTTCCTTTTTTTATTTTTGTTCCCGGTTCAGCACGTTTATATCCTGCACTAAGTGCACAGGAACGCGAACTTCCCGATGGGACGGCTGGTTCCAAGGACCAAATAAAGAAAGGACAAAAGAAGTTGGTGAAAGTTAGAGGCCGGACGGCCACAGTGGTAAAATGGCAACACGTAAACATTCCTTTTCATTGCGAGGCACGTGTTTGTCAAAGTAACGTACTATAGTTCCCTTTTGCGTGGTGGTAATTCATGTATCACCAACTGACGCAATCGTCCACCTTGGTAATTCACACTTATTTTCACTCATTTTCCTAACTGGATGTCTGATTGATTTGATTGATTTGTGGTGTTTAACGTCCCAAAACCACCATATGATTATGAGAGACGCCGTAGTGGAGGGCTCCGGAAATTTTGACCACCTGGGGATCTTTAACGTGCACCCAAATCTGAGCACACGGGCCTCGACATTTCCGCCTCCATCGGAAATGCAGCCGCCGCAGCCGGGATTTGAACCCGCGACCTGCGGGTCAGCAGCCGAGTACCATAGCCACTAGACCACCGCGGCGGGGCCTAACTGGATGTCTACAGTGGCTCTGTGGTACCCACGCTGATTAGACACATACGGAGGATGCACAGGGCGTTCTAAACTTACTTTACAGCTGTGGTGGCAAGCTGTGACACGACGAAAAAAAAAGAAAAAACAGGGTCCCTGGCCTATAGCGATGTGGCGTTATAGTAAAGCCATCACAACAGCACGCGTAGTACCGAGTTCATTGGCAAGCAAGTTCAACAGATGTGCGAACATGCGTATTCGTGGAATGGATTTAAAAAGCTTTGAACCACGTTTCCTTCATGTTTCATTAGCTTGCGTTACATTTTTAAAAAGCCCTGCATCAATAAGCTCGCTAAAAATGTTCCCAACATATACGAATCATAAACTTATTGCTGAACTGGAGTGTCACCGAAATATCCAGAAAAATAAACAGTACATCGATAATTAAGCACGGCTACAGTGACAAAAAACAGTTCGTCATTCACATTGAGCATAATGTGTATTACCACGGTGTTGCTCTAGTTTGTTCAAGTCAAGAGGAAACAGTTGGCGAAGCTTAGCACAAAGGAGCGAAGCCTTAAAACAGCGAAACTGGGCGATTCTTAAGACTACAATCATGGTTGCTTCTTTGCTACAGGCTTTAGTTAGGTGATGCTATAGGTTGTTTTCACGTCGATTCTCGGCGCAGATAGGTTTGACTTAAAGCACAGGCAGTCACGCACACGACACGGCCACATCGTCGTTGGCGTACGTGCCTTCCACCACTTCGGGCTCATCTCGCAGCCGCCACCGATTTTCTAGTCATTCACTCGTCGTACTTCTCCAGCCCACCGCCGTCACTTCGCAGCCAGGACTGTTGTACTCTTCCCGTATAGTTTCAAACAATTAGTGTATGAAACTATACGACTATTCCTCTTTAGTGGAAGTTCTGTTAAGTGAGATTTAAGCAATTTCTCTGGAACATGTCCATGCGCGATGAAGATGAGATGCGATAGGCCACACAATTTTTTTTTTCATTTTCACTGGACCAGTGGTCAGTAGTGGAACTTAATCAATTTCTGTGGCAGACATTCGTTAATGATAGTGTTTTTGGCACTGGGTAAACAAGGAAAGATTTGCAAAGAAGTTTATGGTGTCATCCATTGCCGGATTCGGAGTGACCCACGAACTCTGCGCCGGAGCATTCCACTCTGGCAGAGGGAAACAGAAGGGAATCTACCAATGGAACACACGCACTCCATCTGGAGCAAATGGCGGGGTGACAATGGGACGAGATGTGCGCGCCTTTTTTTCTTGCTTGTGTGGGCACGCCATAGGCACAGCGACGCTACGCTAGTAAAACATGAGCTCCGACGCGAGTCGCAAATGACGCGACCGGCGTCCGTTGGCGCACCACAAGTTCAAACCCTTTCAAGGGGGCGCTTGCATGCGAATTCCGATCGAATCCGCCGATTTTTCGCGGAGTAGAAAAAATTGCTCCGTGGAGTTGATCTCGCGACCGAGCTGCTCCAGATCTGCCGATGGAACATATACAGGGAGCACTCTCAATCGGCAAGTGGAATAGACTCGCTCCGCACGGAGCAGAAGAAAGTATTACCGGAAGTGCTCCGAATTTGCTATTGTATGACACCATTAGACGATAAAAGTGGCGAGAACGCCTAAAGCAGTTAAAGCACGAATGAGCCTACGCGAAATGTGCAGCCAGTAATAAATGTCGCAGGGGCGGGCACCGACTCCGCCATGATTTATTTCTTAGTGCACTTGCAAACCGTAAAGTCGGCGTCAGCGCACAATGGCCGAGAGTTTTTCTTCCGAATCAACCAAACAGCGGTCTCGTTGTAGTCGACCTCCGCGTACCCTGTATATGGCGTGTCGTTGACCTTGCCAAACTTTCGTTGGAGACTAGAGTCAGCCGAAGCCATGGAGACAAAAAAAAAACTGTCAACTGTCTTCACGCCAGCCAAGCTGCGTTCAGACTACAGAGTGTGCATTTCATAACTCCCATCTATACTCATGGCATTCATTTTGCAAACAGCACGTTGATTAACATACGTAGCTGTAATTATAGATTTAAATCCACTTGACAATTTCTGCATTTCAGTATACTTCCCTCAATCGGGACAGCCTATTTCCTCGACTTGAAAACTATTGTATTTAACGCGACAGCGTTAAAGAGCTCGTTCCACCGAAATTCCGGCGTCAGTCTCAGCGTCGGTGCCGTTGGCTGGGAGCGAAAAGTCATCATCTTGCGCATGACCGAAAAATCTAGAACAATGCACATAAAATAAATAATAAAAAAATACTGGGTCGAAGTGAGAACCGAACTCGGGTCGTTTGCGTGTCAAGCGGATGTTGTACCACACAGCTTCGCGTTTGCATGTGAATACAGTGAAAATAACTTTATCTGCTTGCAAATGCAGTGAAAGTGCCTTTCATGCTTCACAAATACACGCGTCCTGTATACACGCTTCGCAATACACCATGAAATATTGCATAATAATGTGTGGTACAAGCGTACATTGCCATCACAGGCGTCAGAACATTTGTTGTTGTTGTTGTTGTTGTGTTGTTGTTGTTGTTGTTGTTGTTGTTGTTGTTGTTGTTGTTGTTGTTGTTGTTGTTGTTGTTGTTGTTGTTGTTGTTGTTGTTGTTGTTGTTTGTTGTTGTTTGTTGTTGTTGTTGTTGTTGTTGTTGTTGTTGTTGTTGTTGTTGTTGTTGTTGTTCACCAATTGATTGTGGCACATATAGCCCCTATGGGGGATTGGCCAAGAATCGAGTGATGTGATTACAGTGTCTAGTATATTTCTAGACACTGTAATGTGATTATCATAATAACTCCATGGTTTCAAGCCGGTCACCAACTACAAAAGTCCCACACGTTACTGAGCCTGTTCCCTGGAGACCACGTATATAGTGCGTGCACGGAATGTTCAAAAAGATTTCATGCACTAAGTGTTTGAAATACCGTATGTACTCACATAATTTGCGGACCCCTAATATTTTAGCAGCTTTTCGGGGGAAAAAATAATTACTCCCACATTTCGCGCTCCCCGACCCGCCCGAGCCAGCTCACCTGCGCGCGCACCTTTGAACATTTCGATGCTTCGGCCGGGTGCGCGCCTCACCGAGCTGACGGGCGCAGTCATGAACAGGCTACGAGTGCGAAGTCCCTTCTTCTGAGGACTTCCCCCGTACTATAATATAGGGTCCCTAGCACATCGCACCTTAAGAAAAACCTGTTGACGGGTCGCCGAATTCCCCCCCCCCCCTTTCTATCTCCCAATCTCTACCATCGCGACAATGGCGAGAACGTTGATTTTGATATGTGGGGTTTAACGTCCCAAAACCAGCATACGCCTATGAGAGACGCCGTAGTGGAGGGCTCCGGGAATTTCGACCACCTGGGTTTCTTTAACGTGCATCCAAATCTGAGCACACGGGCCTACAACATTTCCGCCTCCATCGGAAATGCAGCCGCCGCAGCCGGGATTCGAACCCGCGCCCTGCGGGTCAGCAGCCGAGTACCTTAGCCACTAGACCACCGCGGCGGGGCAATGGCGAGAACGTACTCCCGCGTCCCGGCACGGACGACTTTCTGCATCGGAGGCGTGCGCCGACTGTTCTCCTCGTTCTCTGCGTGCGCACTGCTACGCACGCTAATTGGTCGATTTCGGAAGTTTAGGTTTCGCCATCCGGGCGACGCGTTTTGACGGGTTTCTTGCTATGTGCTACAGTGAGTATATACACGGCGAAATCGAAGCTCGCTATTGTGAATTTCGACGACGAAAGCGGGAAGCGTGCCGTCGCGAAGCACTTCGAGGGGACGCACTTCAATGCGACGAATGGCGCGATCGGTACGCGAGAAAGCAAACGAATGTGCTTGCTTTTCTAATACAAGTTTCCTGCCATTCAAGGAGGGGACTCGCTCTCTGTATTTCGTGCCGACCGGTTGTGCCCCCGCGATCTCCGCGACGACAGCGCAGCTCTGGCCGACTGGGCTCGCCCTTACGCCATCTCCTGCCGCCGGCAAGAGCTCTCGCCGAGTGGTGCCCCGTCCTCGGACTCCCGCGACCGTGTCCATCTTTCCTATCTCCTCCTCACTTCCGGATGTCGCTCTCCCTGCGCCACGCTCTCTCCTTCCCCCTCTCTATCTCTATGCCTTTAATCCCATCCTTTTAATTCCTCCTTACCCCCATCCCTCGTGAGCTACTGTTGAGGTGTCGCACTCTGATGCAAACAGTTACGGGGCTCACTTTTATCTTCTTTTCTCTTTTAAGAATCACATGAAGTAAAACTCAAGGAGGCCTTTTCAATTGTGTACGGATGATTAGTTCCTGCTGTATACCGCCGTGTCGTGGGACCCAGTTTCTCCCAGCATTGTCCAAAGAGCTTCAGGAAAATGGGGCGTTCAAACGCGCACAACGGAACCGAGCACGATGCGCTTCGAGAGGGCGGTGGCTGCCACGATGATTCCCAATCGGACTTCGCGACCAGCGATATTCGCTAGACCGCGCATGACCAGATCTGACTGAGTAAAGTACACGCTAATTTTTTTTTTTTCAAATTTAACAAGTACATTTTCGTTTGTGCTCCATTTTATTTCTGCTTTTTAAACGAGGTTTTGTGGCGAAAGTTACAGACCGGGGTTTTTCCGAACCCCGCACTTTACAGCAAGTGGCACTCCGCAGTTTTCCAGTCCCAGTGTAAATTTTGTGATGAGGTAGCGAATTTGGTCCACATGGTGTGGACATGTCCAAGTCAAAACGATGGTTCTCACACTGTAGAATCCTGGGAGGCCCTGCTCTGCAGCCCAGATCCCAACGTCCAGCGCGACATCATCAGTCAAGCCCTTGCTGCTGCCGCGTCCCAAGGGATTCCGGCCGACAGCTAGGGGCGACGGGCCATGCCTGAACAACTGACTGACTTTTTTAATAAAGTTTTCTCTGTCTCTCTCTTAAATGTATATACTGCATGCGCGCGTTAGGATTGTGACAAATATTTCGTATGCGCTCGCGAAAATCCCCGCGTATAGTTTGCGCAACCCCTGTTCGGGACCCCAAAATCGCGAGAAAAAAAGCGCGCAAATTATGCGAGTAAATACGGTACGCACTAAAGACAGAATATCGCTATCGCATTCAACTCTTAAAGGCTAAGATTAGGAGTCCCGCCATTTTTCTCCTGAATCTCAAAAATATGCATAAATTTATACTGTCTTACTGATTAATTGCACATTATTCTCTTTTCTCTCCTTTTTTCACTGGAATGAACGCAAACAAATGTCGGCTCTGTCACGGCTTTATGGGCAGTACCAGCGCACAGACTCACGAGTCGAAGAGAAGAGATGTGTTCAGATAACTTGTATATTTCAATAAATTCTTGAGTTGAGAGTTGGCGTTTTTTTTGTGTCTCTTCTCTTTGTTCCGTGAGTCTGTGCGCTGGTACTGCCCATAATGTATCACCAACTAGCCCAACTATCAGTCCCGCTTCTGTCATGGCTTAGCTTCAGTTACATGGCGTAACCGCGAAGAGTACATCCCTCTTTGTCACCAAAGACGTAAACTGATTTTTTTTCGGGGGGGGGGTCAAAAAAGAAGTGGGGGGAGGGGAGCTTTGGTTTATGTTCGTGCGTGCGTCGCTTCCCCTCACCCCCCCCCCCCCCCATCAACCTGAGAGCTCATCGAAAGCGACGAATGCCAGCCAGAGAGTCACAAGATCAGCGCGCGAAAACCTTGAACACCGCAGTTACCAGTGCAGTGCGGACAAAACAAACTATTCCGTCCCAGCTAGGAAACATGAGCAGAGTGACCTCCCGACGTGTCAGTATTTATTTATTTATTAGAATACCCTCAGGGCCCGTAGGGCATTACAGAGGGGGTGGGTACAACATTTATAACACACAAGAAAAAAAAGACAAAATAAAGAAACAAGTGTCAGATGCGCAAATCAGGAAGGCAACATAAGTCAACTAAAAATGTATAAGTAAGAATTCAAGCACATACAAGACAAGGATAGATAATGGAAACTGCGTATAGTTACAAGCATTGCTGAGAAATTGCAGTCTTGAATAACAAAGGGTCTGTTATTGTTACAACGGAAGAGTATGTAGACGAAATTGCGAAATACCACAGACACGTGCGACAGGCACGGAGTACGATTGCCGATTGTACACTACGCATCCGTCTGTGTAAGTTCTGCCTTAAAAAAAAAGAAACGTCACATCACATCCAAATACTTGGCCGGCCTACAGTTATTTTATTCACATTCATGTATTTTCAAGCACACCCATAAATATCACATATTTCAGTGTTACTGTATTCATTGTCAAAACATCTCTACATTTGCGGAATAATTTGTACATTCCATTTTTCTCCGCATGAACGGCTACAAGCGCATCATCGCAACAAATGTTTTTCACGAGCTAACAGTTTTTGCCATATATAATTCGAGCGAGCGCACGATAGGTGGTCCTCTCTGCATGTGTCTACAATCGTTCTTGTTTTGTCTTTTTTTTTCCACTTTTTTCTGTACGTTAATGCGACATCCAAATAATACTTCAGCTAAACCGGCGACCGTCGCCGGTTTCGGAGTAAATCAATCATTCACTCGGAGTAAATCAACACTCGGAGTAAATCAATCAATCAGTCAATCAAAATATTTATTTGTTGCAAAATAGATAAACACCTTAGACAGACACATTTGGGTTAGTATATACAGAAGGAGGCCTCACAGTACAAGACTGAAAGGGCTGAAATCTCCTCAGCACCCTGTATCATAAAACAAATCGAACAACTGCCCAGCAACGGTGATCTAGTGATTATGGCGCTCGACTGCTAGGTCACGCAGAAGTCGCGGGATCAAATCCCGGTCCTGGAGGCCGCATTTCGATAGAAGAGCAATGCTAGAGGCCCGTGTACATAGATTTCATCATCATCACCATCATCATCATCAGCAGCAGCAGCAGCAGCAGCAGCTTGACTATACGTCCACTGCTGGACAAAGGTCTCTCCCATGTTCAGCCACTCAACTCGGTCCTGTGCTTGCTGCTGTCACTTTATACCCGCAAACACAGATTTAAGTGCACGTTACAGACAACGAGGTGGTCGAAACATGCGGAGCCCTCCACAGTATCCCTGATAATCACATCGTGCTTTTGGCACGCAAAACCTTTATTATTATTATTATTATTATTATTATTATTATTATTATTATTATTATTATTATTATTATTATTATTATTATTATTATTATTATTATTATTATTATTATTCATCGAATAACTCCAGCCAGCCACATTCAACGTGCTCCCAAGTCGTATATAGCGCGACAAAGGACGTTCTGCTTGCGCAAGGACGCTCGTCGGCCGAGGTCGGCGCGCGGAGTGGTCGATGGAGAAGGCGTCCCGGCGAGACGAAGCGCAGACCCGTGAACGAGACGACGCAGAGGGAGCCGACGACCCGGTCGGATCATCCATCTCGTTATCGTATACGCGAAAAGCTCGGTTCCACGCTTTGAACACGCGCCGCACCGCGCAAGCCAGAACGGAGCCGCCAACATCACTCAATTAGAGAGGCGTATAAGTACACAAGACCCTTTTTGCATGAGGGTCCTGTTGCAGTCTTGTACTGAGGGTCCCGTTGCAGGCTTGTACTTTGGGACCCTCGTCTGTATATTTTACTCCCTGTAACATCCTTTTATGACATGATAATAAACTGATTGATTGATTGATTGATTGATTGATTGATTGATTGATTGATTGATTGATTGATTGATTGATTGACTGGCTGACTGATTGATTGATTGATCGATTGATTGATTGATTGAACGAACGGTATTGGTGCGATGCTGGTATAGAAATGACGATATGTACCTAGCACTCGGGTGGAGCGAAAACGTATGTCGCACAAAGAGAAGAAGAGATGGCGTTCATCAGTTCCCGTCCTTGCCAAATGCATGCATGCAACCACTGTACAGGGGCAAAGGCATGATGCAGGGGCAAACCACCGTATAGGGGAAAAATGGCAATACTTTGGCAATAGAGCAGCCCAGGTGAGTGAACGAAGGTCTATATAGGCAACTCTGGAAAAGAACTATAATATTTGTGACAGCATTAACGCGTTTTACATTTTTGTTTTTGTCAGATTGCTAACACTGCTATAGGTTCACCACTTCCCCTTGCAGATAACGATACGACTATAGGTGAAGCCTATCACGAGGACTCCGGCACTTTGTCAACATCGTCAATTCAATGCGACGAAGATATCCAACCGTGCGATGGCCGTCCAACGACGAACGTTCATTATTCCGGCACTGTAGCGCCACTTTCCTGCGAAACCACAATAGCCCAGAAGCTTCAGCGTAGAAGGAATATATCCCGCGGCTAGAAATGCATGTAATAAAGCACACGACCACCGCAGGGTGTCACGGCCTCCCAGCGCTATCACATGCGCTGTCACGGCCTCCCAGTCCGGGACTCGCGTGAGAGATTAAGGAGGTCGCCACCAGTCGCACACAATTACAAGAAGCAGCGGGAGGTCATCAACGGCGGTGTATAAGATGACGGCTGCAGAGGCACAAAAGACGACCGTTCTGCAGCAGACCCGCTTCCGAAATTATGGAGCGGCAGCTGCAGTGGTCTGAAACAAGGCCCAATCACATGATATGTTCCCTTTGTAAATGCAGCTTATAGCAAAGTCACAGGAAGAAACTGGAGTAATGCGCCACTAGAACGATACATCGTGCATATGTGCCAAAAGTTTACCAGACTTATAGCACCTAGAACATTCAAGCCTTTGAAGCAGTTACCGAACCTCTTGATTCGCGAACCAGAACTTTCCCTATCGTCATAGGCATGCACAGGATTCCACCTTGATGGAGGGACGGGGGGGGGGGGAGGAGTGACGAGAAAAGCATTAGTGCAGCGCCCCCTCCCCATGTCCATACTGGTCGAGTCCAAAAGGCAACATGCTTCCCAATTCACTGTGGAACAAAAATAAGAATGCAAATGAAGCGATGACATGCCTCTCACAATGGCTACCTTGATTGATTGATTGATATGTGGGGTTTAACGTCCCAAAACCACTATATGATTATGAGAGACGCCGTAGTGGAGGGCTCCGGAAATTTAGACCACCTGGGGTTCTTTAACGTGCACCCAAATCTGAGCACACGGGCCTACAACATTTCCGCCTCCATCGGAAATGCAGCCGCCGCAGCCGGGATTCGAACCCGCGCCCTGCGGGTCAGCAGCCGAGTACCTTAGCCACTAGACCACCGCCGCGGGGCACAATGGCTACCTGGCTGCTTCACTATGTCTAATGTTACTCTTCTTTTTTCTCCATCTCTTTCTTTTATATTATTTCGCTTTTCGCCCACTCCCCACGTGTATAGTAGCAAACCGAGCCGTAGCTTGGTTAACCTTCCTGCCTTCTCTCCTCTTTATTTATCTCTCCCTCTGTTTCTCTCTCTGGATTTTCTTAAGTACGGGAAGCAAACAGTTCTTGGAATGCAACAGAAAACCTGCGCGACCATAACCGATTCAACATATGGGGCAGACGTATTGACTTCCCGCCCTGGGTGACTGGGGGAGGAGGGGCGTCCCCTCTGCCCCCTTCGTAATCGCCACACGAAGCAAACTGAAACGTTATGAACTGTCTATATAAAGCTAATGGTACGGCTTCAGGCATCACCAATAGGCCTTCTGTTTCTAGATCCGAAAACGTCCGCGACCTGGTTTCTCTCGTCTTTACACTAATTCATTCCACCAGCTGGTAGAAACAGGTTGACTTGTTTCACTAGCCCGTTACAGAACTCCGAATCAGCTTGGCTTGTGGTGGAGGTAGTGTTGAACATTAATGGCTGCCCGGTAGCGAATTGCCCCGACTGTGTATATACATTATATATATATATATATATATATATATATATATATATATATATATATATATATATATATATATATATATATATATATATACTTTTCTACGCTCTTTCTCTCTCTACAATTATCATTTATAGTCCCACCAGATCCAGTAAGACGATGAAGACGATGACAAGGCACCAAGCCACACTTATGAAACACGATTGCCAGCAAGCGAGTGAATATATACCCTTTTTGCAAAGAGCCCAGCGAATGTTGAGCAACTGGCAGTCCCGACAGCCGGCCCTCAAACGAGGCCCACTTCAACGTCTCGTCTCAAGGTCGCGACGCAGCCTCGCGCTAACCAAAGCTCGGTCCGATGACGACGAAAAGAAATAAGAATAGGAGAGCGCCTGCATTAGTTCCGCGTATGAGCTGCACGCACGCGAAAAATCACAGCAGTCTTTCTTCCCCCATGCCCTTCAGGGTCCGAGATGGATCCGCCCGCCAAGAAGCAGCAGCGAATAGTCTGGAGGACTTCCCTTCGGGAAGAAATAAAAATAACACGCAATATCTTTCTCGAGATGAAAGGACTGCCCAAGACGGTCCCCAAGGCAGCCCACAAAGAAATCCCACAGTAGTCGCTCTGACTTGTAAATGCTGCAGCATCCCCTGGCGACATCACCCCGCCACTGGCGTCTTAGCCGGGCTGAATTCCACTAAACCGGGAATAATGGCGACCAAGGTGACTCGGGACGAGCTTCTTGGTCCTTTCAGAACACATCGCGCACCTTTCCTTGACGCAACGTGGCTCGCCTTTTTTCCTCTGTACTACACATCTATACACACGCTGCCGACGGTTGGGGATTTCGCAAACGGCCAATGTCAAGCACGCCTCGCGAAATAAAAGGAAATAAAGAATTGTGACAGCTATGAAAGAGTACCTGGACGACACGAAATGCCAAAACCGCACTCACAGTTCTACCAAGTATAAGCAACTCGAGATATCGTCTCCACAGGCTGCCGCTTCAAGCTGACCATGCAATATATTTCGAAAGCGTGGTGCCTGCAGACAACCACGTGACGTGTTCAGCGGTAAGAAGAGAAAAACAAAAAAAAAATGAAAGAGGGAACTATATTTGCGTGCTTCATCCTCGCTACACACAAGTTCATTTTCTCGACTTTACCGATAGGGAAGGTCATCTTTCCACGAGCGACCACATAGAGTCAACCACGGGAAAATATCTCACGTGATATTCGTAAAGTGACATGTCTATATAAACTCGCCGTCCGTTTCGAACTTTCGTCGCGATCCGGCGGTGGCGGCACCCGTAGAACGAAGGACTTGGTACACAACCATTTACTAGGGTGCTGCTCAAAGACCGAAATTTATTGCGAGACGTTACCACCCAAAAAATATAACCTACAGCATTTGCAAGCAATTGTGGCATAGCAAGCTACTGACTGCATGCAAAGGCTGACTTTATATGAACTTGACGCAAATGACTGGGATCAGAAAGCAGGCTGACTCAGTCCAGGACTGCCCCGTTTACATGCAACTCAAGCTGTTTGGGCCACAGTCAACCCGCTGCAGGAAGGTCGCCCTCGAACTCTTTTCGATGTAAGAGCTTTCGGTTGGCCGGGCTCGTCTCCATGTTTGCTATAAGCCTGATCCACGGACCAGCGTTCGGCCAGGAAGACGATCAGACTGTATATATACTGCCCTCATGTAAACTGATACACCTAAAGCGTAGCCAACATGGTCTACACGGCTCAAGACGCGTCGGGCCCTTCTCAGTGGACGCATTCCATCGCCGCGACGTCTACGCGCTCGTTTTTCGACGAGACCCTGCCGTTTATTGGGACAGATGTCAAAAGCACCGTACTCCGAGAATGTACTCTGGGAATGTACTCCGAGAATTAGATAGACTCAAATAGAACAGGAATGTATCAATCGCCTCATTTCATTCATTCGTTCATTCTCTCATTTAAAAAAAAAAACAGCCCAAGTGCCACACGAGACGCGCGCTATCGCTCAGCGAACTTCGAAGATCCACTAAATTTAAGGTTGTGAGTCTTCGCACGCCCTGTCTACTGTTACGTCAACCAACTAGCCCTATTTGGTGCTCTTCTGCAATATGAATCCAATCGGTCTTCTTTTTTTAATGAAGAAAATGATGAAATAACTGGCTGAATTTCGAGGTTCTATACGTGCCAATGATGATGACACATGCTGCAACGGGGAACTCCCAAATTATGGGTTCACCATCAGGGTTCCTTAACAAGCACCCGACCGCGTTGAACTACAAAGGTGTGATCGCATTATGTCCCCAAGAAAATGTGGCATAGCAGGGAGCCCAACCGACCTCCTCGGGCATTACAGCACAACACTCTAAACGCCAAGCAATCGGAGCTTCCAGTATAGGCAATTCCAGATGGTGTCGCTATCAGTATAGGCAATCGTTGAAAGCATAAATCAATGTCCCCCTTCGTTCGCAGAAGAGGTTACGACACAACCGTCTTCGATGTCTTCCCACTCGTGATGCGACCTGCGACGCTGGAGGGACGTGCAAGAGCGCTACAGCCGTACATATAAGACTCACCTGTGCGATGCCCTGGGTCACGTGTTCACTGGTAGGTCGGCTCCGGTCGTCGCTACTGCTGCTCACGCTGCGCCAACAAAAAGAAACACGCCGTTTAAACGACTGGGTTCAACGCTGTGGCATACGCTGTGCGAATGTGAAAGAAAAGTCGGATAACGTTTAATTATTCCGACTCAGCGAACAGTGGCGAGCTGTTGGATAAGCAAGACCGACGAAAAAGCGGCACGAAATGAAGGGCCCGGAGAACACTAGGTAGACAAAAAAAGTGCTAAACGGCGTAGACCATAGGAGAGGATAGAGGTGAGGAGAACAAAGCACTGAACTAACAGCCAAAGTTTATTGCAAACCAAATGCAATATATAGGAAAGACGACGCGACAAGCGCTGAACTCACAACCAAAGCTTTAACGCAGATATAGCCGTGCGTGTTTCGTAGCAAAGAAGACCGCGGCACATTCGCACACAAAGCTGCTATACGTCATACACCAGGAAAGCAACGTATACGTTACCTCTCAATGTTTGAAGCCTAACCCCCGCATTCACAAACGCTCCTCGACTGGATTTCCAACCTTCACTTGACGGAGTTGAGCACTGCGCCACAGCTCGCCTGAAAATGACGCTGCGCTACTCAGTAATCGCAGCAGATTATCGCTGATATGCAGTGACTTGCCGTGCCTATAGAGACGGCGCTCCCATCGGCTTGCTCAAGTGAAGGTGAAGCGCAGAGTGAAGGGACGTTCTAGAATACGGGGGTAACAGTATGAGGGAAACGCGTTCCGCAAAGATGAAACACATTAAAAGAAGGGATACAGGCACCAACCAACAATAATGACATCACGCAGTATACACGGGCCACTGACATATCGGTCTCCGCCGAAATGCAGCAGCCGGAATCGAACCTGCAACCTACGGGTCGGCAGTCAAGCACCGTATACCCGCTGATCAACCGCGGCGGACAACAGTCTTAATCGCAGCGAAGGTAATCGTCTCCCTGCGTATACGTCAGGTGACAGGTCACGCGCCGCACATAAGAAGGCGGACAGCTCTGTCAATTTCATGGTGAACATGGCTTCGAAACGTCTGTTTCTTAAGATCATTTTGGTCGGTGTCCATATCCTTTTTTTTTTTCAATATTTACCTTAACGTTGAACGCATACTTCAATTTCACCGTGCATGCTCGACCACCACGCCCAAGCACACGACAAGGTGAAAACATACAATATCTTAGGAAATATAGATTAACTATTAACGTTAACAATTTTCTTAAACTTAAGGTGCCGAAAGTGTTAAACCGGCCACAAAATTATTGATTACATAGCAGAAGCAAACCCACAATCTACCAATTTAAAAAAAAATTGGGGGGGGGGGGGGGAATACATGACGAGGTCTTCGACACCAATATCAATGGTGAACTTCTACAAGCAGGAAGAGTGACCCGGCACTATACCGTAACCACTCCTGCAATGAGCAAGAAGTTGGCCAATGCATGCGGCCGGAGCCGGATTAATTGTCCGCTCCGAATGGCAGAAGCTTCGGACATTGCGTCATACAAGTGAGTGAAATGAATGAATGAATGAATGAATGAATGAATGAATGAATGAATGAATGAATGAATGAATGAATGAATGAATGAATGAACTTCATTTCAAGTCCAGCAGTTTCCTTCGGGCGAGGTGGCGGAAGAAAGAATTAACCCCTGTCCCTTCCCACCCTCCGTCGATGATGATGGCGGTGCCTCAGGTGACGGCTCAAAGTCCTTGGACTCAGGCGGTATCTTCGGCTTGCCGGACGGCCCAAAGCTGGTCGGCCAGCTCATCGCTGGTGAGTGCCGCCTCCATGCGCCTCCCAAGCTGAAGTCGCCGATCCAGAGCAGTGACAAGTGAGCCACAGTCTTTCATTTATTTGTTGGGGTGTACGCCCCAAGATCTCGATATGGTTAAGAGGGACGCTGTAGTAAAGGGCTCCGGAAAGTTCAACCACCTGGGGTTACTTCATGTGCACCTAAATTGAAGTGCATGGGCCTCAAAACATGTCGCTTCCACCGAAAACGCAGCCGCCACGGTTGCGACTGGACCCCGCGACCTTAAAGTTAGCAGTCGACCATGGCAAGACGACGTTAACGGCGGCAAGACGCGCAGCAACGGACAAATAAAGAAAGTTTGGCGTTCATAGACTTAATTTTTCTTCTCTCGTGCAAGTGTTCGTACGCTTTACTTTCTCCTACACCACTACAAAGTATTTTATTTGATTCAGATTGTATAAGGTGCAATTCATAGACAACATTTTTATTTATGAAGATATATGAAAAACTGGGTCTGTAAGTTATTTTTCCCTTTTGCGTTTTTTAGGAACTTTTTGTCGGAGAAATAGGTCGCAATCCCACAAATAACTTTACGGGCACTTATTTTTGCCTTTTTCTTTCAAATTCAACAGCTTTGATCAAATTCAGAGCTGTTCGTGACGCTGCTGCGTCACCTTAAAACAATAAATTAAAACGTACACCAGCCTTTCATTGCCGCATGCTAATTTTCCATGTTTTCTGATAATACAAATTTCGGATTATGCGATTATTTTTGCGGTGACTCCGTGGTGATCCCACGAGATTCGTATCACCGGTGTTTCACTGTACTTGTATGCTATAGATAAGAACATCCAACGTTTCTGTCAAGCCCGACCCGTTGCTCTCATGCAGCAAGTTCTTTTACGCGGGCACCATATACACAAACAGCCGAGTATCGTTACTAGTTGACCACCGTGGAGGGTGATGTAGCGGAATCGCCACACGAGTTCGTCGACGCGGAAATTTCACATCTAAGCGAAAGTTCGCCGACAGCCACTGCGAGGTGTGACACGGAACCACCGCATAGCTACCCTCACATCGAGCAGGAGGTATGGCGCGTGCATATGGCACAACGAGGGGGCCGGATTGATTGACAACTCAAAAAGGCAGACGCTTCGGGGAAAGCGCAATACAAGTGAGCCATATAATTTCGAGGCTGTTCGTTCGCTATAGCGCGCAGCGTTTGAGCGGGACGTTTGCTGATAGCTACAGGCGAGTTGGTTCGTGAATATCCGGGCAAAACAGCACAAGAAGCGCGAAACTGAGCACACAAATCACAAAGCTGACTAGTTTTCTTTTTTTTATTGCGAAGGCACAGTATATATACAGGCAGGTGAACAACGAAAAATCAAAAAGGCAAAAAGGTATCAAATTACGCCAGCCGACGTAAACATCGATTTCGTTTAAGGTTGACATGTTACGCGATGCATTAAAATTAGGATGTCGTGAAAGGACAGTCACAAGCGAAAAAAAAAAAGCAATACATGACCAATCCTTTGCGGTCGGTACAAAACTCGGTATAAAATGGGTTTCCGAAACAGGTAAATGAAGTAGTTTGATAATTCAGAAAGCCCTCCACTTCTGTATACCGTGAAAGCTACATAAAATTTTCACGGTGGCTGTCAAGCCATGTGACAGCGGTCGCTAGTACGGAACTACCAATAGAATAAAAACGACACCAACGTTTGCACCGCAATGATAGAGAAGTCCAGAAGTCCTTGGTAGAGCTATATACCTCGAGATGTCGGCGGTGTTTGGAAAGTTTGCGTGATTTTGCCATAAACGTGCTTTTTTTAAGGCGGAGCACTTCGCAAAATGAGGGAGTTTCGATGAAAGGGAAGAGGCTCTTGTAATATGCGCCTGCCCCCCCCCCCCCCCTAATACCCTCTCGTCAAGTTATCAGTAATTTCTGAGGTTATATCACGGCAACGTTGTATTCATTTAACGCGCGTGTCTTTGACCCGTCCGAACCTTTCACCGATATTGGTATTCTCCACATTGGTAAATAAACGCCAGTTCTTTCACGATTCCTTTATTCCCACTACCTCGAACGAATGGAACCCCCTACCCTCCTCTGTTTCCCCATTGACCGATGACACTGCTTTTAAGGCTGCTGTTGAATGCGATGTTTACTCTTAGCAGCATTTTTTTCTTTGTTCACTCTTTATTGTTGTTATTACTATGTATACTATTACCCACTCCCTTCTGTAACGCCTTCGGGCCCTGAAGGTACTGAAATAAATAAAATAAAAAACGCGTAAAGTTGAAGTTGGCACTTAGGGTAAATCTTTTTTTTTCGTTTATTACAAATGCTTAATGAGACTCATTCTGGATCGACCTCAAATTGGTTCAGTTTTATAGTACCTCCTGTAAACAATATTGCCACCTGATATGAAACGCACGCTACAAGTATATCGTTATAATTATTACTTTAATATTAGTCAATTATAAATTATTTCAAATTATTATATCTCACGATCGGTCACCTGCCATCGCAATAGTAGGCAGCAGACTTGACAAAATAGCTCCCCACCGAAACTAGACCCACCTACGCCAACACACGTACAAACACGCACACGCACACACATAATTTCTTATAAGTGCAGTTCCTCACTTATGTTTTTACATCATAAGTACGCGTAATTACAGCTAAATATGGTTATCCCGGCACGGACAAAGTATAATACCAGTTCATAAGTGCTGAACGAAAGCTGAAAAATCTGCCGGAAAATTGCTTTCTAAATAACGATTTTCTTTCCTATAGTTCGTCCCGTAACAGTTGGTTATATAATCCTGGCACTGTGCCGAACGAAATACGAGAGAATGATAATACTGCCGCAAGCTCGGGATTCGTTGGTTCGAGAGACTTTCCTCGAACGGGACCTCACTCACCGTTTGCACTTCCAAATGACGACTACGAAAAAAGGTAAAGCCCACCACGAGCGAGGGGGAAAAATTAATATGACAATTCGTGAACCTCTGCCTCCGCAAACGAAAGAAGGCGACCACGGGCTCCGGGCTGACATGCAAACGTAGCCCCCGCTGTTTATAAATCGACATATATAATTTGCCATTAACAATATAAAATTTGCCCATATATAATTTGCCATTTTGAGCGTGCCATATTGTCTGTACTGTAGTCTGTACTCCACTTGCTTTACTGTTTATCGCAAATGTGAATGTATGACAGGGAGATAGACCCATCACCGTTGTTCTGAAGGTCGTATTAACCTGTGTTTAAGCTCACCTATATATCTCTGTACAATGTACTTATCTTCTGTATTTTGTGCACATCATTCATCTATCTGGCTTACGTGTGTTTTCCACTTAATTTTTGTGCCTCTCCTGCTTGGTCTTTTTCAAGACCGCAGTATGTTGTAAATAAATAAATAAATAAAGACAGAAGTTGCGTCAATAAATTAAGACAGCAAATCGTTCGAAAAGTTATATTTAGCCTCCTGTATACGCCGCTATACGCTGTCGAAACGTCAAAGCCCATCGGCTTCGAGGAACTATAGGGGGTAACAAAAAAAAAATATCGACGTCTCAGAGCTTTTCAGCGAAGGCGGTGCAAGAGTGCCACGGGTACTTGACCATATATGGACACTACACTTGGTCCCGACGACGCGCAGTCTTCGATTGATTGATTGATTGATTGATTGATTGATTGATTGATTGATTGATTGATTGATATGTTGGGTTTAACGTCCCAAAACCACCATACGATTATGAGAGACGCCGTAGTGGAGGGCTCCGGAAATTTCGACCACCTGGGGTTCTTTAACGTGCATCCAAATCTGAGCACACGGGCCTACAACATTTCCGCCTCCATCGGAAATGCAGCCGCCGCAGCCGGGATTCGAACCCGCAACCTGCGGGTCAGCAGCCCCAAGTACCTTAGCCACTAGACCACCGCGGCGGGGTATAAGCGCAGTCTTCGATACTCATGTTTTAACCTTGCATGTACAACCCGTAGTTATTCTGATAAAATAGTACATCAGCAGGCTTAAAACAACACGTACACACGTTTCTGCGACGTCGTATTATAACCCCACCAACTGACCTTACGAACTGCCATACAAAGCGGCGGCAGTAATGGCAAATTTCACTGGGAAATCGATCGCTAAGTGGTCAATACATTATTATCCAGCATACGAATATATAGACAGTATACGGACGCATGACAACAGTCGGCTTCGATCGTCGTACAGCTTCACTGGAGTGTATACGTGGATCCCGTACACGTACACCACAAGGAACACCAATCTCGGCTACTTCGCGCACTGAAGCCGGGATAGGCGTTAAGCGAGCGGCAGTCAAAGTATACACAGATTTAACAAAGTCGATGAAGATTGCAGCGGCGAATCACCGACCGACACGTTACGCCTCTAAAGCATCAAGTAGAATACTTTCATTTCAGAGGCGACTTCTAATAAAACGTGCTGTTCATTCACTATGCCAAAGAGTGGGTGCTAATCCTAGCACAGCCACTCCCTAACATAGCGTGACCCCCTGCATAAAACGCGCTAAGACGTCAACGACCGAAGACGTAGCCCTCGGCACGTAAAGGAGCGCGACGGAGCAGCGGGTTCACGCCTGACTTCGTGAAAACTGTGCAGCTAGGTCTATCACGTTAGAAATGTCGCAATTCACGAGTGTAATCGTGCGAGATAAAGTAATTACGAAACTAACTATAAGACGTCACATAATCCGGCTTTCAGGCAAACGCTTTGAAAACGCGGTCGATTTAGAACGCTGTCGCCAGCTCCAGCTTGCACACGGAGCGCTGCACCGTTTTAGCTTTCCTCAGACGCAAGCCTGATCCCGCATATTTCAAGTCAGGCTTGGTATATATGGCGAGAGTTGAAGCACACTCGCAAACACACGCACAGACAACCCAGTGACGCCATCCTTCAATGTCGCGGGCTTCATCTAGAGAAAAAACGAAAAAAAACGACCATAAAAGCGGCGGAAGCGCTCGATTTCGCAACTACGTCGGCGTTTCCTTCGAGCTTCGTTTTTTTTTTTTTTTTTGCAGAGGAAACACTCCGACGCTCCTCCATTATCTTTGGCGCTGCAGTCAGTTGTGAAGCGCACATGAGGTGCACGTCACGGAGCGGGTGTCCCGACTCATTCGCAGCGGCGGCGGCGGCTTTACTCCTTAAGCACGACTCAATGCCCAAATCGTCGCTGGAGTACCTCCACGCCAGACTGCCGAGATTAAATTCACTGTCCGCGAGCGCACAGCACCGTGAATCGCTGATCCTCGTGGGAGTTGAACAGCGCCCGAACTTCTCCGGCATCACTTCGAACTCCCGAGTGATCAGACACACACACACACATATATATATATATATATATATATATATATATATATATATATATATATATATATATATATATATATATATATATATGTGTGTGTGTGTGTGTGTGTGTGTGTGTGTGTGTGTGACGAGAAAAACACAGGCAAAGGAAGTTTCCGGCTCTCAAAAGGGCGATGGAATATCTGAGAAACATTTTTATCAGTGGTTCCCAGTCGCCTATGTGTCGGGACCCCCTGTGAACTGGTCGACGTGATGGTGGACCACTTGGTGCAACGAACCGGAGATTGATTGATATCGATTAATACGTGGGGTTCAACGTCCCAAAACCACCACATGATTATGAGAGACGCCGTAGTGGAGGGCTCCGGAAATTTCGACCACCTGGGGTTCTTTACCGTGCACCCAAATCTGAGCACACGGGCCCACAACATTTCTGCCTCCATCGGAAATGCAGCCGCCGCAGCCGGGATTCCAGCCCGCGACCTGCGGGTCAGCAGCCGAGTACCTTAGCCACTAGACCACCGCGGCGGGGCACGAACCGGAGAAGAAGGGGGAAAAAGGTGCAGATACGCGTTAGCTACCGTATTAGAAGGGAGACAGACTGGGCGAATGTAAAACGCCACGCCCTTGCGGCTGGTGTATAGCCGGCTCAGTTTACGGCTGAGGCGTTGCTGCAGTCCCTGGAACAGGACTTCGACCTGCATAGAAACAGGGGATAATCCACCTTTGAAACGTTTATTTTTAAAGACGATAGTCTTTCTTAGGGACCTTCGACGAAAAAAATTTTGGTCTGTATGTCTATCTGTACATTTGTCTGTTTGTCCGCCCTAACGATACCTCAAATGGCACCAAACGGCCAACCCCATCCGCAGCGCCCACCAATATTGCTCAAGGTTTAGCGTTCATAGTTGTGCGACTGTCGATTAAAAAGCAACTATTGCGCATATCTGAGGCACCACAACAACGCTTCGATGTTTTCTATGTCTGCCTTTATACTAGAAGGGGCACACACAAGTAACTCTAAGGAATGCAGCGTTTAATCGCGCTGCACTGACAGTGCAACGCGATGCTCAAAAAGGTATTTCCAACGCTTTGCTACGACGTCACGGTGGTGGCACCTGCCCGTCGCTTTGCGTTCTACACCTTATCACCTCCGAAACTGGCACACATCTTTCTCCGCGGGCTGCGCGCCTTCGTTTTCGAAGATAACTGCCAGATGGCACTTGTGTCTAACGTGCCTAGATGCGCTCGTTCGCCTCCGCCACACGCTCGAGGCACTCTAACGCAGCGCCTCCAGAATGCCATTCACCGATTTTCTTGCGCAGAACACCAAGTAAACGTTTTGTTCACTCTCTCCAGACGGAAGACTATCGTCTTTCGACGACATTCACAGTGCAACATGTAGATTCGGGCCAATTTTTTCTTTTTTTTTTCGCGGGCGATGGCGTAACAAAACTCTCAAGATGGCTCCACGGAACCCCATCTGGGAAAACGGATATATGTAATCACCACACGCAAGTGAAGTGTCTGCAGCATCACAGCATTGTCCGGAAAGAGCTATACAGATACCGGATAGAGACGCTTCGGAAGTGAACGCAAAACAAAAGGAAGGTTATCGATCTTCTAAACAAGAAGTCGAATAAAGCTAACATGATGTTCGATGACATGTGGGGTACTCACTGATCGAAATGCGTAGGGTTATTTTCTCCCTCTCTTACAAACGCGTCATGTTGCTGCAGGTGTGGCCGCTGAAGAAAATGTAGACCCTAGCAAGGGTTTTCGAGTAAGAATTACGACACCAACCGTAGAGACCAGAAGCGGATGCATTACTCGCCCCTAAACTTTCGCGTTTCAATCTGTACAGAGTACAAGCGATGACAAGACTGTACACGTGGCGTAGTATTAGGCGAATGCCTTTTATATTCACTTTTCCACAATCTGAATCTTTATTATTCGGGCGCGTAAGACGCCTGCAACTTTGGCAATGGACAAAAAGCGAAAGAAAACAAACTAAAAGAAGTGCGTGTGTGCTATCTAGAACACGAACGCCTAGGACACGAGGTCTAGGGGGGAAACAAGCAGGATTGTCGCTTAGCTTGAGGTTATGGCTTCTAAATAAATGCTCAAGGCGTATATAGTAGGTCCCCCCCTCCTTTTTTTTTCTCGCATCCTACACAGATACCCATTGGATTAAATATGCCTGGGTCACGTACTACAGCAGGGCAGGCATTCGCGTTTGCAGCAGAGGCAACACACTGTAGAAACTTTCCTTGCCTAAAAGTGCGTTCATAACGTCAAGAACGACAGCGTACACTGGATATGCTACTTTCCGTAAGCCAACAACGCGGCATAATTAAGGGCAACACAAAGCGATGCGGTAAGTATATGTCCTTTTTGATCGCTAAAGAACCTTACCAGAGACAATGATGTCGTCGTTGGGCAAAGCATCGTAGCTTTCACCGCCAATTCGCGTGTGCACCCGATTTGATTGTGATCCCGCCTATCCGAGAGAAGAGACTCCTCGACCAACGACACGCCCCGAGGCTCATGAGTTGCCTTCCCTCCCGTCCAATATTATTCCCCTCAGGCGCGAGAAACTTCCGCAGGAAGCGAAATGTGGTGTCGCAAGCGGAATAGCGGAAGCATACATAGTTTGGAACGTATAGCTACGGACACCTCTATATGTTTGCTCTCGGATCCATGTGGCTTATCGTGACCGGCCAGCAGAGATGGATGAAAAGGGAAGCCCCGGTAGACTTTTGCGGACTCTGCGTGACTCTCATGCCAAGCGCTAATCAATGAGCCCATAACGACGAAGGTAGTACGTAACGATCGGCTGAGCGTGCACGTTGTGCAGCTGTTAATCAATCGCCCTATATGCGACCGAAAATGTGGTAAAGGTCACGAACTTTATATCGCAGAGCAAACAGTACGGTTTCGAAAGAGGACATATAGCTGCCAACCTATAGTGCACGCTGTCTAATGTCGGATTGCGCCTGGTGACCTTAACGACAATGTTATCGATACATCGTGGTCCTTGGCAATATATATTGCAACTGCCTAGTGACATTTATTTCAGACACGGAACAGCTAACAGGTACAATGCAATTCTTAAAGACCTCTGGACGCAAGCAAATGTTAAAACGGAAAGCGGAATTCCTGGCGACTTTGATCATATATATATATATATATATATATATATATATATATATATATATATATATATATATATATATATATATATATATATATATATATATATATATCGCTTACGTTTGGCTCCTCTCGTGGTCACCCCCTTAGCTTGCCCTGAACCAAAATGAGCATGGGAGGGTAAAATGGTATGACGAATATGACGCGCTGGTCAAGACATGAATAATCTCACAATACCGTCGCGTACGCGTCGTCAAACACTTCCCGCCAGACAGTGACACACACACATGGGCGGGTATGTGCCACTAGTATGCGGGTATGTGCCACAGCTGATTGACACTTAGTATCTACCCAGGAACGACGAGAACGCACATGGGCAATTTTAACGCGCGAGCGTTAAGAAATACCCGACATCGGTAGCGTCGACCGATGAATGCAAAGAATAAATTTCAGGGTACCAGCTGGAATCGAACCCAAGTATTCTGCGTGGCAATGAAGCATTTCACCACAGAGCTGCACCAGGTCTCGGGACTACTTTTCAAATAGACGCTAATCTTCGTGAAACGCCAAGAGTGGTTGCAGTGCTGTCTACCAAATTTTATAAACATTACATATGTACTCCTTTGATACAGCCGTCACGTCGGGTTAACGTCAATTGTGGTTTGTTGCCATGCGCTGAAGTTTATTTATGTAGCAGCGTGCAGGGCCAGCATCTCCACGAGGATCAGCACTTCATATCAGCTTCTGGTGTTGCTAATAGTACGGATGTTCCAGTTGGCATCGTTGCGCAAGTGCAAACAGCTGGTTACATAAACATCTGCAGCTTTTCTATATATGTCTGTGCGTGCGATATTATTACGTATATTTAGCGTCATTTCATGATGGGTCGCTCAATAAGAAAAATTGCAACACGGTCACCTTCCATTCGCATGCTTCGCATAACGTCGATTCCCCGGTACGTGGGGTCTGCCGAATGTTTTTTTATCTTTGAAACATCATACTAAATGTGCTTAAGAGTTAAGTACAGCGCATTCTCCGTAAGACAAGCTCTTAATCCTGAAATTTTTCCAGTGAACATACGCGAAATACTAAAGTCAAAGCACGTGCTTTCGGAAATGGTATACACGATGATGCGCCAAAAATGTTTTGTTATGCTGCAGGCTTTAAGATGATGACCAAATAATAATCCCCGATCACCTATCGTTATTTATTTATATCGACCATTATAGGCGAAAGCCAGTGACGATGAAGTAAAAACCCGATTGCTATAGACTATGGTGGTGTTATTTAAAAATAATTACGCCAATGCCAGTTTTTATTTTGTTTCAAAGTGTGATTTTCATTTCCGTTTTTATGCTTACAAATAAAACCTGCATTTGTGGAAACAATATGGCGAGCACGATATACCCCCTCCTTTCCCCGTAACAGAGGAGGAGGAAGTACACAAAGCACAGCAAAAAAAAAAAATGCCGCCGCGCATGCCGCACGCCGAGATTGCGAAGCTGCCAAACAAGATGCTACTCACGCCGCGGAAACTGTACACGATTACCTCATACACTGACGTCATCGATGGCTTGGAAAACGGACCAGCGTGAACTTTATATGAACGGGAATCGCTGGGTACCTGCACAACTCCGGGTTACACAGCAGTGCACGTAGCTGCATTTCCTTTTTTCTTTTATTTTCTTTTCTTTGCGTATGCGTCGAATACGCCAGTAGAGAATATTTCACTCATTTTTTTTTTTTAATTTGACCTTAGCGGCCAATATTTAAGGCTGAAAAGTGCGTGACGGTGTCCGCACCTCGGCCGCGGTGTCCATATGAAGCGGCCCGAGGCCTTTGAGATGATGCGCTGGCACGCCCTTCATGAAACCAGCCAATACCTGTCGCGTATACGGTTGCTCCGTATATCTTTGCCAGCTGGCTGCGTAGCTGAGACGACATTGCGAAAAAAATTAGGGGGGGGGGGGGGTTGCAAGCGTAAGTTTATGCGTTGTTACTGACAGCAAACTGGGGCTCCTCTTCCACATTCAGTGCAACGATATTCGGCTTACACGTTCGCAGTAGCCTTGATTGCAGCTCGGCAAAATATTAAAGACAGTTCCAGGGACACAAGTGCGGCGCAAAAGCGCAACAACCCGGACACAATCTGTGGTGGCAAAACTTTAACATTCGGCCACTTTCACATAATCTCCGTTGTTTATTTGGATTGGAACTAAGTGGAAAACTGGTAGATGAAGTGACAGAGCTTGTTGTCAACCCTTGACAACAAGCTATGTCGGTCAGGGTTGGCGACCTAACGCCACTCCGCGCATCTTGCTAACCGTAATTAGAAAGCCTTTTTGTCTTACTGCTGCCACCAATTTTACGTATGTTAAAGCCAGCTGATGTCCCACTTTCGAGTAATCAAGAAACTGGAAGCCACCTCACGCCTCGAGCCGAGCATCTTGCATGCGGTTACTACAGAACTTCGACGCCGCTATAGCGCTTCAGGTCTTCACATTTTCATCTATCACACAAGAGTGTATGAAGGGAAAGAGCTGGGCGGTAGGTATTTTAGAAACACGGATGTTTAGGGAGGCTAGAAGCGACGATTGCGGTGTACCGGAAGGCACCCGCTCCGACGCAAGGAAGTGCCACTCACACTGCACGGAACTAGTGCAGCTATATCGCTTTGCGATCGGTGCCTCTTACTATGCATGACTCGGGAGTCAGGGAAAGCGCACAACACGAGAGAGGGTGAGCCTCACCTACAGCGCGCATATATATATATATATATATATATATATATATATATATATATATATATATATATATATATATATATATATATATATGAAAGTAGATGCGCTTTCACATAACAACTGTTTATTGTGCCGACGTTTCGACGGGAACCCCGTCTTTTTCAAGGCATGATACTATTTACACATGTTCCGTGTCTTCTTATAGCCTGTCGAGACAGGAGGGAAGGGGTCAAAAGAAAAGTAAAAAAAGAAAAAAAAGAAAGAAAAGAGAGAGGGAAAAAAAGAAGAAGAAAGAGCGAAACGGGAGGACAAACATTTAAAAAAATATAGAAAATCTAGGAGAAGAAGCAAGACCGACCCGAAGCGCAAGCCGTAAGAAAGTGTGCGTGTGCCACCTCTCGTTTAGTCCTTGGAATGTCCGCTGGATGGCGGTGCTTCTATATGGGGAATATATGATAAAAAGATGCGAGATGGTGGGACTTGGAGTGTTGAATAGATGGACGAACGGACACACAGACAGATGCATGGATGGACGCATGAACGGACGCAGGGGCGGATGCATGAACGGACGCAGGGACGGGCGCACGAACAGACGCATGGACGGTCACACAGACGGACGCATGGACGGACGAATGCTTCGCCCCACTCTCCATCATTCACTCCGTGGATATGCTGCCATTTTTTTTTCGATGCTTTACCACCCTCTTCACATATATTTTACTATAGTGCCTTGTGCAAACCGTTCGAGATTATCTTCGGCTTCAGAAAACAAATGGGAACATCCGAATCTGTTCCGGAAATAAAGCGGCCACTAGCGATAATGCTGAAATGTTCAATGCCGCATGCATTCATTTTAATTGTTACTTATCTATTTATTGAATACTGCAGACCAAGAACTGGTCCAAGCAGGACAACTACAAGAGGTGGGGTATAAGAAAAACACGAGATAGCATAAATATCAGGACACCCAGAAACATGCCACCCATTAACAGTATCCATAGAAAACATGGCTAAAAGTTGCGTTGAATGAAAAAAAATAGCTCAAATTAGCAGTGCATATTGAAGCTCTGTCAATGCCGACACGCCCCACCGCGGATCGATTTGTCGACGGCCGAAGCTTTGTTCGCCGCTATCAGTAACAGCGTGTGTTGCTTGTAGAGCGACGTTTCGTTATCCGGGTACAGATTTGCCCAAATAAGAAGTTCAGTCCCGAAAACACCGACTCCTGCTCTTGTCAACGTGACGGCGGCAGAGGAATGCCAGAGCGTGGTGATTGGACGAAATCGCTCCGCTTCAGCTCGCAATTCTAAGAGGCGCCTCTTTCATTTATTTGCTCGCCCTACAATGCGAAACAAAAGGCAAAAAGGCCAGAGCGGGAACTCATGTCAGTCCACCTGAAACGTTCCGAGAATTTCGCAGAGAGACCAGCCAATAACAAGAAACAAGACACCACGAGAGCAAAATAATAATAGTCGTGGCACTTTACAGAGCCTGTGCTACTCGTGCGTACATGTGTGTGCGTGCGTGAGTACGTGTGTGTGTATGCTGCTTATTATTCCCGATACAAGTAGAGACGACAAACTACACTTTGTGTCGCTGCTGTTCTCCCCGAACAGCCGTACCGCCAGCGGAATTAGTGGATAGTGGAGGGAATTCGCATTATACCTTAAGCAAGCACCACCAGCGCTGCCCCGGGCGGCCACTATAATAATAATAATAATAATAATAATAATAATAATAATAATAATAATAATAATAATAATAATAATAATAATAACCACAGGTTTGCCGCAAAGACGTAGGAACGAACGCGATCGCAAAATATTAGAAGGTAACACGCAGAATGGAAAGCAGATCGAAACGTGTCCCGCGTTTCTCGCGCCCAAATGACACACGAAACGTACTTACAGGTACAGATGCACGCGAATAAGCGTCTCAGTTGTTATTTCGCTGTGTCCCAAAAGCGCGCGCTTTTCGCAAACGGAGACTGCAATGATTGCAGTGACCTTTGCGCGCCCGCTAACTACAGCAGAATCGTTCCAGGTAAAGGCCGAGGCCAGCCAAGGCGTATGATTCTCCCCGCCGCGAGGGAGCGTCACCTATGTCCTCTAAGTGGGGCAAAGTACGCGTGAAGGATGAGAGCGCGCGCCGCCGCGCGATGTGGCGACGCGCGCTCATTGCGCCATCTTGCTGGTAATGCTGAAAACACGATAATCACCCCCGAGATGCCTGTCAGCAGTGGTAAGTAGTAGATATAAATAGCTTGCCAGTTGAACGTTGAAGGACGCGCTAGTCGGTGGTTTAGTGGTTAACGCCTCGCACTGACGATGCAGAGGACCCAAGTTCGAATCCGCGCACCAGAATCTTTTTTTGATTATTTTCTTGCATCTTCATATATATATATATATATATATATATATATATATATATATATATATATATATATATATATATATATATATATATATATGTATGTATTGCTCATCTACTTCTGCCCTACTCTGTTGAGATGCTGCCCTTTTATAATTACGCCGTGTCGGTCTTGCTTCTTCTCCTGGATCTTCTATAATTATTTAACATTTCTCCTCCTGTTTCGCTGTTTCTTTTTCTCTTTTTTTCTTTTGACCCCTTCCCTCCTGTCTCGACAGGCTATAAGAAGACATGGAACATGTGTAAACATTATCATGCCTTGAAAAAGACGGGGTTCCCGCCGAAACGTCGGCAGAATAAACAGTTATGTGAAAGCGCATCTACTTTCATATTATATATATATATATATATATATATATATATATATATATATATATATATATATATATATATATATATATATATATATATATATATACACGGTGAGTGACAGCGACGCCTACGCCGGCGGCAAAATCTAGTCGGGAGTGTCTCTATAAATGCCATCGCAATAAAATAAGACGTCCACCTGACATCATTGTTGAGTTAAGCTTTCGAGTGTCGCGCGACTTGCCTGCCGCTCTTGGCGAACTCCCGCTGGTGCACACGCGGTGGCCGCCCGGCGCAGCGCTAGCGGCGCTTGCTTAACGTATAATATGCGCGTTCCCTCCACTGTCCGCGAATTCCGCCGGCGGTATATGGCCGTTCGGGGAAAACAGCAACGACTCAAAACAGCTTGTCGTCTCTATACGCGTAGCGGGAATAATGCGAAGCAATACAGAAAACACTACTCAAGAACACACGCACGAGTAGCACAGGCTCTGTAAAGCACCACGACTCTTCTACATCAAATACAGCGCTTCCCTGTTCTGCCGCGCAGATGGCGCCCGCTTTACGAGAGCTTTCTGGGATGCAACGGACTCTCCCGCTCGAGCCGGATTGTCGGAACTTCTTTTTAATTCTCCGTGCAGCGAAAGTATGTGTCCAAATCAAATAAAAGCTTATTACCTCGGCTCCAAAAACGAAACCGTCCGCGGCTCCACTCGAGCGAACAAGCCCAGAACAAATCTCAGAGCCGACATTGGACGTCTCCCTCCTTGGACGTTCTTTCTATGATTTCGTTACTTCGTAACGCGCGCAGAGAAAGCAAAGTTGAGCCCCCTTTTCGCGAAAGGCAATCACGCGAACAATCTTGGCCCGCCCGCCCAGGCTTCCTTCCGTCCATCCCATTTGTGCTCCTGCAGCTGGCGGTGATTCTTCCGCGAGGCTGGGTGACTCGATCGACAATAACCACAGATCTCCTTTCGGCAGGAATCTCCTTTCTCGTCCTATACAGCACGCGCACACAGCGCGCCTGCTCACCGATGTTAACAACTATATAAATATCAATGGGCCATACAGTCAAGAGGTAAAAGGGGGATACAGTGGCAAATACGTGGCGTGCACCGTCAACACGTGACACGTCCTTGATTGCTTCGCGTTTGTACAATTAACCTGAACTGGTTACCAGAATCAAAGGCGTAGACCTAAATAGGGGGCGAGAAAGAGGGATAGACAGTGCGAACGTCAAGCTAAGCACTTTGAGAGGCACAAAAAAGCAAAACAAAACTCGCAGGATTCGTTATGCATTCACTGAAGACGACTCGAGGGCGAAAGGCATCCTTCGATTTTCTAAGCAGTGTACTAGAACTTCTTCTATTTCTAATACACTCTACTTTTCCGTCAATGTGTTGATCCTGCCCCACCTCCCTTCGAAAGCTGCACGGAGCTTTTTTTTTTTTTTTGCACTGGCTTCGAGATAGAAGGAACCACTCCTGCTTTGGCGATGTCTCCGCGATCAAACCGCATTTGAGTGATCTGACCAAGCTAGAAAGTCATGTAACGACGTGATCTCGTGACGTCACGATGACGGCAAAGTTTGGCGATCTGTGACGTAATCATGCGGTGGTGGCTATTTTCATCACTCGTATCACTAGTCTCTGACTCCGCGGGACACCAAATGTAAACTTTGTGTTCGATGATGAATCCGAGGCTTTCGCCCTAACGAATGAGTCATTCTCGTGACCACATTTCGGAATGGTATTCTAATTATTCACGATCATCATCATCCTGACTACGTCCACTGCAGTACAAAGGCCTCTCCCATGTTCAGCCAGTCAACTCGGTCCTGTGCTTGCTGCTGCCAATTTATACCCACAAACTTCCTAATCTGATTTACCTACCAAACTTTCTGTCTCACCCTCACCCGCTTGCCTACTCTTGGAATCCAGTCTGTGATCCTTAATGGCTAGCGATTATTCTGCCTTCGTGTTACGTGCCCTGTACATGTTCATTTCTTCTTGATTTCGACTACGATGTCCTTAACGCTTGTTTGTTCCCTGATACACTCTGCTCTCTTGAGCAAGATAGAAAACTGGGCTAGTTGGTGAGCATTCATCGTGGTTAACAGCGCGAAACACCCGGACAGGAGCGAGAGAAGGACACGGTACAGCGCTGACTTTCAACTGAAATTTTTATTGAAAACACGAGAATATATATATAGACAGAACAGAAGACCTCGTGACCAAACCCGCCCCCTCAATCGATAAAATTATACACGGCGACAAGGCTTTGTCATGTGCACGCAATCTTGCCACAAAAATAAAACAAACTTCAAACTATAAGATTCCAATGTCGCCAAGAAAACCGGGCATGAGCGGACGAATGAACTTTAGCCACTATCTAACAAAGATAGTTCATTACCAAGTAAGGCGATAGATGGCTGACTAACGCATTGAGACCCTTTCTTATTTATAAAAAATGCCTCCATAATTTCTCTTGAAAGCTTGTTTGGGTGCTTGAAGAGTACTATTGTTTTTTCAAAAAGTGGGTGGCATCCACATTCGCGGCAATGCAAAGACAAATGTGAATGCGCAAATCCTTTCAAGGAGCTGTGGTGTTCCCTTAGCCGTATATTGACACAACGCCCAGTCTGACCAATGTACTCTCGCCCGCATGAAAATGGGGTTGAGTACACGACATTCTGCATGCACGGGAGAAACTTCATAGTATGTTTGATACTACACTGCTGATAAATTCCAGTCTTCCTGCCTTCTATGCGAGTGTTTACTGCCTGGCAAAGTCCCTTAAGCTTCGTTCTGCTTGAAAACCCAACGTTTAATCTGAACTTAGAAGCTACTTTCTTTAATCTGTGCGAAAAAGAATGAACATATGGAATGTAGACAGAACGGCTAAAAACTTTATCTTTCACTCGGGAGGACTGCCCCTTGACCTCACGCAGCAGCTTATCGCAAGTCGTAGAAATGATAGAGTGAGGAAAGCCTGCATCACGCAGCCTCGCCACCTGATAATTAACGCTGTCAAGCATACGATGGGGACAACTCTTGTTGAGGGCGGACCTTATAGCGGAAGTGGCTATACCTCGTTTAATCAATTTCGAGTGCCCTGATCTGAAATCAAGAAGAGACTTCTTTGACCTCGGTTGATAGGTCCAACACACATGTTCCGCTTTGAAAGACAGTCTAAGGTCTAAGAACTGCAACTCCTCCTTTTCAGGAACCTCAATAGTAAACCTAAGACCTTGTCCCTGTTCCTTAAACAACTTCACGACGTCCACAATCGATCTTTGGAAATTTAGCCTATTGACGAAAACCAAATAGTCATCCACATAGCGGAAAATTCTCAAAGCTAATTCACCTAGGTTATCATTTATTTTGCGGTCAACGAAACTTAAAAAGATGCTGCTTAGTACTGGCGCTACGCAGGAACCTATGCACACTCCTGCCCTTTGGATAACTGTCCTTCCTTGCCACTGAACGATCGTGGACTTCAAGTAAAACTCCAAAAGCTCTAGGAAGCTAGCAACCGGTATTTTGCAACTTTCGACGAAGCCTAACTCATTCATTTGTCCCTCGATGGACTGTTGCACGAATTTCAATAACTGAACATGAGGCAGGGAATAATAAAGATCCTCTATGTCTATGCTGAATCCAAAGCAACCGCCAGGGTTATTTTTCTGCAGAACTTGAACTACGCAGTTAGAACTGGCGACTTCGAAAGGGTCCTCCAGCTTAAGCTGTGCGAGATTTGTCTGCAAGTACTCTGAAATAACATTTAACCATGACCTTCTTTCCGAGACGATGGTCCTGAAAGGAAAGTTCTGCTTATGCGTCTTTACACTGAAGAAGGCCTGCAGAAGGAGCCCTTTTTCTCGCTTGACTTCGTTTGCTACTTTCGTTAATCCAACCTCATTCATCATAGCCATAGCACGTGATTTAATCTTAGAGGGATCAACGGAGACTTCGCGAAAATTCTTATCAATTGCTGTGGTTGCTTTTTCCAGATACAAGTTTTCCGGAATAATAACAAAATGTCCTTCTTTGTCAGACTCTAGAATGCGCAAATTACTATTAGCACAGAAATCAATCAGAGGTCCTAACTTTCTCGAACACCTAGAATCCTTCGACGGTTTCTGAAACACATCGACGCATTCAGACACACACCTTAGTCTGTCCTCCTCCTCAGCTCGGTGAGCCAACGTCCTGGCTAAGACGACCTTATCCAGCTGATTCAGACGCGGCTCGAGACAGAATTTGGGCCCTAATTGAAGGACCTGTAGAAACTTGTCTGGTACTACTTGGTCCCCGATAATGGTCACAATCCCTGTTCCTTTCACTTCTTTCTTCTTAGGTAGCGAAGGTCGAACTTGACTCCATAAGAACTCCGTGGCGTGGTAGGACACTTTAGTCCACTCCTTCAGGAGAAGCCGTCTTCGCGCTTCGGAAGCCTCTTTGGCACAGGCTAAACGCAAAAGATCCTTGTACACCCTCACATGTTGCCACCACTCCGCGCGTAAAATGCGGCACATCCTCCGAGCGTGCCCCTCAGACGGAGTCATCCACCCACACAAAGACTGCAGGTCGGGAGGGCATAGCGACTTCCTGGCATACCAAGACGCTACTCTTGCTTTGCACACGTAAACGGCTATCATCGACGTCAAAAAGCCGGGACTAGTCAAGAAGTCATTAGAACATGGAAAAGAGCCCTTTGTACTAGAAATAACGTTGAGCAAGATAGAAAACTGGGCTAACTAGCCCAGTTTTCTATCTTGCTCAACGTTATTTCTAGTACAAAGGGCTCTTTTCCATGTTCTAATGACTTCTTGACTAGTCCCGGCTTTTTGACGTCGATGATAGCCGTTTACGTGTGCAAAGCAAGAGTAGCGTCTTGGTATGCCAGGAAGTCGCTATGCCCTCCCGACCTGCAGTCTTTGTGTGGGTGGATGACTCCGTCTGAGGGGCACGCTCGGAGGATGTGCCGCATTTTACGCGCGGAGTGGTGGCAACATGTGAGGGTGTACAAGGATCTTTTGCGTTTAGCCTGTGCCAAAGAGGCTTCCGAAGCGCGAAGACGGCTTCTCCTGAAGGAGTGGACTAAAGTGTCCTACCACGCCACGGAGTTCTTATGGAGTCAAGTTCGACCTTCGCTACCTAAGAAGAAAGAAGTGAAAGGAACAGGGATTGTGACCATTATCGGGGACCAAGTAGTACCAGACAAGTTTCTACAGGTCCTTCAATTAGGGCCCAAATTCTGTCTCGAGCCGCGTCTGAATCAGCTGGATAAGGTCGTCTTAGCCAGGACAGTGGCTCACCGAGCTGAGGAGGAGGACAGACTAAGGTGTGTGTCTGAATGCGTCGATGTGTTTCAGAAACCGTCGAAGGATTCTAGGTGTTCGAGAAAGTTAGGACCTCTGATTGATTTCTGTGCTAATAGTAATTTGCGCATTCTAGAGTCTGACAAAGAAGGACATTTTGTTATTATTCCGGAAAACTTGTATCTGGAAAAAGCAACCACAGCAATTGATAAGAATTTTCGCGAAGTCTCCGTTGATCCCTCTAAGATTAAATCACGTGCTATGGCTATGATGAATGAGGTTGGATTAACGAAAGTAGCAAACGAAGTCAAGCGAGAAAAAGGGCTCCTTCTGCAGGCCTTCTTCAGTGTAAAGACGCATAAGCAGAACTTTCCTTTCAGGACCATCGTCTCGGAAAGAAGGTCATGGTTAAATGTTATTTCAGAGTACTTGCAGACAAATCTCGCACAGCTTAAGCTGGAGGACCCTTTCGAAGTCGCCAGTTCTAACTGCGTAGTTCAAGTTCTGCAGAAAAATAACCCTGGCGGTTGCTTTGGATTCAGCATAGACATAGAGGATCTTTATTATTCCCTGCCTCATGTTCAGTTATTGAAATTCGTGCAACAGTCCATCGAGGGACAAATGAATGAGTTAGGCTTCGTCGAAAGTTGCAAAATACCGGTTGCTAGCTTCCTAGAGCTTTTGGAGTTTTACTTGAAGTCCACGATCGTTCAGTGGCAAGGAAGGACAGTTATCCAAAGGGCAGGAGTGTGCATAGGTTCCTGCGTAGCGCCAGTACTAAGCAGCATCTTTTTAAGTTTCGTTGACCGCAAAATAAATGATAACCTAGGTGAATTAGCTTTGAGAATTTTCCGCTATGTGGATGACTATTTGGTTTTCGTCAATAGGCTAAATTTCCAAAGATCGATTGTGGACGTCGTGAAGTTGTTTAAGGAACAGGGACAAGGTCTTAGGTTTACTATTGAGGTTCCTGAAAAGGAGGAGTTGCAGTTCTTAGACCTTAGACTGTCTTTCAAAGCGGAACATGTGTGTTGGACCTATCAACCGAGGTCAAAGAAGTCTCTTCTTGATTTCAGATCAGGGCACTCGAAATTGATTAAACGAGGTATAGCCACTTCCGCTATAAGGTCCGCCCTCAACAAGAGTTGTCCCCATCGTATGCTTGACAGCGTTAATTATCAGGTGGCGAGGCTGCGTGATGCAGGCTTTCCTCACTCTATCATTTCTACGACTTGCGATAAGCTGCTGCGTGAGGTCAAGGGGCAGTCCTCCCGAGTGAAAGATAAAGTTTTTAGCCGTTCTGTCTACATTCCATATGTTCATTCTTTTTCGCACAGATTAAAGAAAGTAGCTTCTAAGTTCAGATTAAACGTTGGGTTTTCAAGCAGAACGAAGCTTAAGGGACTTTGCCAGGCAGTAAACACTCGCATAGAAGGCAGGAAGACTGGAATTTATCAGCAGTGTAGTATCAAACATACTATGAAGTTTCTCCCGTGCATGCAGAATGTCGTGTACTCAACCCCATTTTCATGCGGGCGAGAGTACATTGGTCAGACTGGGCGTTGTGTCAATATACGGCTAAGGGAACACCACAGCTCCTTGAAAGGATTTGCGCATTCACATTTGTCTTTGCATTGCCGCGAATGTGGATGCCACCCACTTTTTGAAAAAACAATAGTACTCTTCAAGCACCCAAACAAGCTTTCAAGAGAAATTATGGAGGCATTTTTTATAAATAAGAAAGGGTCTCAATGCGTTAGTCAGCCATCTATCGCCTTACTTGGTAATGAACTATCTTTGTTAGATAGTGGCTAAAGTTCATTCGTCCGCTCATGCCCGGTTTTCTTGGCGACATTGGAATCTTATAGTTTGAAGTTTGTTTTATTTTTGTGGCAAGATTGCGTGCACATGACAAAGCCTTGTCGCCGTGTATAATTTTATCGATTGAGGGGGCGGGTTTGGTCACGAGGTCTTCTGTTCTGTCTATATATATATTCTCGTGTTTTCAATAAAAATTTCAGTTGAAAGTCAGCGCTGTACCGTGTCCTTCTCTCGCTCCTGTCCGGGTGTTTCGCGCTGTTAACCACGATGACTGCTCTCTTGTCACTTCGGGTTACACCTATCATTTTCCTTTCATTGCTCGCTGTGTCGTCCACAACTTAAGTTGAACTCTCCTCGTAATCCTTCAGAGGATTCGCGCATGGTTTATTCGCACTCAAATGTAGCATCAGACACCTCACCTGAAGGTTGTAGATATTATCATACATGACGATCAATCCTGCATCCTGTAATCCAAACCGAGTCTTGCACAACAGTCTTGCAACAATCATTGCAGCATGCCAGTAGAAAACGAAAAAAACAATATACCAGTAGACAGCAAAAAAATTTAGGCTTGTGCCAAGCCATTAGTGGTGGCAAGTGTGGCACTGAGCAGCCTTATTGCCTCTCTCTCTCTTTCTCTCTCTCTCTGCATATGTGTGTGTGTGTGTGTGTGTGTGTGTGTGTGTGTGTGTGTGTGTGTGTGGTGTGTGTGTGTGTGTGTGTGTGTGTGTGTGTGTGTGTGTGTGTGTGTGTGTGTGTGTGTGTGTGTGTGTGTGTGTGTGTGTGTGTGTGTGTGTGTGTGTGTGTGTGTGTGTGTGTGTGTGTGTGTGTGTGTGTGTGTGTGTGTGTGTGTGTGTGTGTGTGTGTGTGTGGTGTGTGTGTGTGTGTGTGTGTGTGGTGTGTGTGTGTGTGTGTGTGTGTGTGTGTGTGGTGTGTGTGGTGTGTGTGTGTGTGTGTGTGTGTGTGTGTGTGTGTGTGTGTGTGTGTGTGTGTGTGGTGTGTGTGTGTGTGGTGTGTGTGTGTGTGTGTGTGTGTGTGTGTGTGTGTGTGTGTGTGGTGTGTGTGTGTGTGTGTGTGTGTGTGTGTGTGTGTGTGTGTGTGTGTGTGTGGTGTGTGTGTGTGTGTGTGTGTGTGTGTGTGTGTGTGTGTGGTGTGTGTGTGTGTGTGTGTGTGTGTGTGTGTGTGTGTGTGTGTGTGTGTGTGTGTGTGGTGTGTGTGTGTGTGTGTGTGTGTGTGTGTTTTTGGCATCTAGCAGGCAACAATGCAAGGAAAGTATAGGGGGGAAAGTTATTAGACCTAATTGTAGTATAAATGTGAAGAAAGAAAAGAGGATGAAAAGATCACTTGCCACGGGCAGGAACCGAACTGGCAATATATTTATATATCGCATTACAGAACAGAGATACGTCGTGGTTAAGTAGCCATTCATTTATTGTAATACACGCTCACCTCTTTTTCGTCGGCTTCTCCTACCATCACCTTGTTCATACGTGGCACTTCTTCCCTCGAGACAGTGTAAGTTCAGAAAGTACAAAATAACATCGTAGTTTGCTAACATGAACAGTGCCCGAGTTTCAACTTCAGGGCAACATAAACCGGTTGATCTCATAGTTCACTGGTGACACTTTGCAACGAATCTTGTAGGAACCTTCTATGACGCAACTCAGTTTGCTATTGTTGGGATGCCATGGTGTCTCGTAAAGAACAGAGTCACTGACTTAGAACTCAATTGGCAGAAATTCCTTATCATAAATTACTCTGTTCTTATTGTGCTAGGTGATAACATTATTAACACCACCATCTGTTCTCGCTGTTTCAGTACAGTTAGGTAAGATGGAATTCCATACATCAGGGGGATAAGGCATAGCCAGTAACATAGTGAGCATTCTGTTGTATTTGTCTATGACCTCCGACAGCAGCTTAGTCCAACACTTCTATACTCGTGATTGATCTTGCACTTAAATCTGGTTACGATTATAGAGTTTCCTAAAATCAACTAGAGGGGACTCTGGCGCTGCGATCTTTCAGCGACCATGGGAATTGTGGGTATGACATGGATTTGCCTAGTTTTCGTGCTTGCAGGTGGCAAACACACTTGTGGCTTCGTTTATTGCAATGTTTTGGTTTTGTTTCGTAGGAAAGAACAAATCGTTTTTCCCTTCATGACCCGTTTTGAAGTGGTAAGCCTGAAAGATTAAGGTGGGGAAGCGTTACTGCCAAACATTTGAAAATTATTGTTTCGTGACAAAGCAGCTTTAAGCCATGTAAAGCCAGAACGAACGTAAAGAACGAAAAGTAGGCAAATCGACGTCCTACCCTCAATTCCCATGCTCGCTGAAGCGCTATGTGTTGCAGCTCCCATAGACACTAGCGCCAGAGTTCTCTCTAGTGTATATTATGGAAACTAAATGGCTACAATGGTCTGTTTTGTGCACTTGTTCATACCACTGCATTGCGAATGAAGAGATGAGGGGAAGAGTTGGTGTATTCGGTTATGGTTTAGAAACTGTTCAAATTGTCCTGCAGTGTCCTGTTCCTGTTCTTTTTTTCCTGTCCCCCGAATTTCCCTGTTCCACGATCTGAAAGAAACTCTCATGGTTTCCCAGCAGCAAAAATTATTTTTAAGTATGAGATTTAGGCCTCTCTAGTCTCACTCTTAAGGGCAAACGCCCAAAAGTAGCAAGTGGCATGGTCAGTAACGAAGTGGATAAACCTTTTTAACGAGCTATATCCACAGAATCCCCCAACAGTGTCCATCGCAAAAAGGTCAGAAAGCTCTTCAGCAGGAGGCAGAGATTCGAGTGTCCCATACTTCTTTGTTTTCATCTTCTTGCTTCTGTGGCATGTATCACTATGCCGAATGTAGGTGGCACCATCGGTTAACATATCTGGCCAATAATATTGCAGCAACCAGAGTGATGGCTTCTCCTTCACTCCAACATGCACAAAATGTTTATGGCATTCTAAAAAATTGTTGAGCGTAGTTCATGGGGCACATAGATCTTCCTTAGTTCTTTTCTTTTGACAATGAGTACGTTATTTTCCAATGAATACGTTCTTCATCAGTCGTGGCATAAAAGTTGAACTATTCAGGCTTTGGAGAGTACATCTGCTTTGACGTTGATTATGCCCTTTTCATTTTTTATGTTTGCTTCATACATCGATAGTTTCAAGAACCACTGGAAGAAACGGCCCTGAGGATTCTTAATACTCTTCAGCCACTGTAGGGCAGTGTTCCGTTACAACAGCAAATGGCTTTCAATGAAGGTAGCAGTGCCATTTCTAAATGGCATCTATAATGACAGGGCATTCTCTTTCTGTAACAGTATATTTGACCTCATGCTTAAATAGTTTGCGGGAGTATTAGGAAACATATGTTCCTTGCCTTTGTTCTCAGGTTGCTTCAGCCCTACACCAATGCCTTCGCCAGATGCATAACAGTACACAGTGAATGGTCTCGAAGTGTCATATATGCAAAGCACCAGTTTTTCAGTTATGCACTCCTTCAGTTCTTGAAAAGCCTGCGTGCTTCGGCCCCCGTCCACTAGCTTCGTTTGTGAAGTAGTTTCGTGGGTAGGAGAGCGATGTTGCTGAAATGAGGGACAAACAGACAGCAAGTGTTTACAGCGCCCAGAAAATGCTGGAGATTTTTCCCTCGTTTAGGTGTGAGAAATTTGAGCTTTGCAGCCAGGTTACCTTGCGTAGGTGTGACTATTCCTTGTGAAATTCTGTGGCCCAAGTATTCAATGCTGGATCTTGCAAATTGGCACCTTTTCCGTTTCAGTCCTATGTTCTTGTCTCTAAGAGCCTTCAACAGTGCCTAGAGGTATTGTACGTGATCTTCAGATGTCTGAGTATACCATCACATCGTGAAAGTAATTGCTAACATCAGTGAGCTGATGTTTCGCTATTATTGATTGCATTGCTCTTTCCTATGTAGCCAGATTGTGAACCAAACAAAAATTGTTTGCATCAAAGTGATGGGGGGGGGGGGGGTCTTGGGCACTTATAGAAGCTTAGCAGGGTTTGCTGGACCAACATGCTGGAGGGCCTCTAAAAGAGAGTAAATATTAAAATGCTACGTATAACAGCAGTTATTACTAGCATTCTAGTGAAAGTCAAATCCTGCCATTATTCAAAGTTGCTTCCACATCTTTTGAACGAAAAAGAATGATATTTGAAAATGTCTTGTTTCAATGTTAAAGAAAATATTGTGCAGGTAAGTTGGGTGGGGACAAATATGCACATTTTTCTATATAATGTGTGGTATATACTATTGGAATTCGAAGCAAATAATGAATTAGATTTGAACTTGTTTGACCAAATTACTTATCTTTTCAAATGCATTTCGAACATAAAGTTTACTATTCACACTATCCTTAAAATCACCCTTTTTGTTGGCAGGATCTGAACTCACAAATGATAACTAGATGAATTTTATGACTGGCCCATCAAGCCGGCTAAGTATAGGGGTTCCACTAAATAAAAGTTTATTAAAGGGACACTAACGGGAAAAACGATTTCTCACATATTAGTACGGTACAATTTCACAATCCCAAAAACACCGATCTTACCTCAGCAGGATGATTAGTAGGCAAGAAAACGTGCCAAAAGAAAATACAACTGCTGGCACCACCTTGGAATTCCTACATCAAGCACCATGACGCAAGAAATTTTGAAGACGTCTACCGGGTCCTACATAGCTTCCAGTTGATAAAAATTAGGTACATTATAATCTATAGGTGCCATATACTTAGCATACGATGTTTCAGAATATTTCACCAAGCCAATGTGACAAAAATACCGAAAATACATTTTGAAGTTTCTTACATCATGCAGGGAGATCTTGGTGCGAAATTCAAAAATGAAACTGGTTGATATTCTTCGCTAATATTGAATCTATGATAGTCAAACACATGGCATTAGAGTTCTCAAAGTGTTGTTTGTTCGTATAAACCAAGTCATTGTTTTCATTTAGTATCCCTTTACAAACAAGACAAACAACCGCTAGATAAATTGCTTATGTGGGAGAAAACAGAACATGAGTGGACAGACAGAAAAAAAAATAGAACTCAAGCTTGTATCATTTTGTACTTTTTGTCAGAGCACCAAGTCCACTACAAGTTATTTTTTGTTTAAGCATGCAAGCACACCAGGCCCAATCAGAATCTTGTGCTTGCTCACTTGGGTTTTGATCAGGACTTTGAAAAAATTTTCCTAAAGCAGGGGGAATTCATAGTCAACATGTTTTTTCAGGGGTGAAGCTCCTGAAGGCGTAGGTCTGTCCATCATTTCTATGTATGTGATCCCCTATAGTTCCACCTATGCAAACTGCCCACTACTTCATCCTTGCAAACATTCCACTGCAGCCCATCACCGATCCACCACTTCACGGACCATAAGCCCGTTATAATGAAGGGAGAATGTAAGGGACATACAGCTACCACTTGCAAATAATAAAATTTCTTGAATAAGTATATTGTGGGCATTTGTTATATGCTTCTTCTCATATATGCATTACCATAATCATCATCATCCGTCTGGGTCTCCACTAAGTGTCACCACAATCATCATTGGGTGTGTGCAGCTCTGTTTTAGACTGCCGCTTGCTCCTGAGTCCTTGGGCTGAAGAAACACTGTATCAACTCAGATGTAATACGTGGTAAAGGTGGATTTTCGGTCCTCCGTCCTCTCCCACGTTGCTCGACTCCTTGGAGCTTTGTTCAGGCCACCGTTTGCTCCCACTGTCCAGCAGAATGTCACAGAACGAGCCTGCCAGCGCTGTTGCCATCTCCCCCTCGCCGTCTTCAACCACGCCTCCTGGTTACGTACACAGCCACCAGCGTAATCCCCCTCTCTTCGCCGTTCTTCGCGGGGCAGATGTGGAGGACTGGCTCGATGAGTACAGCTGCATGAGTGTTGCTAATCGATGGGACAATAGCGCCAAGCTCTGTTACATCTCTTTCTATTTGACCGGTGTGGTGAAGACATGGTACTTCAACCACATCATCAACATACCCGATTGGGCGACCTTCGAGCAGCAGCTCCATCACGTTTTCCGTACACCGGCAATTCGGTCCGCAGTCGCAAAGAGAACCCTCGACACTCGCCAACAACATTCCGGTGAGTCGTACACGTCGTACATCGAGGACGTTCTTGCGCTCTGCCGATGTGCCAATTCATCTATACCGGAGTCCGACAAAGTATGCCACATTTTGAAGGGTATAGGCCCTGTTTCCTTAAATGTCCTGTTTGCTCAGAACCCCGCTACCACAGCCGACGTCGTCACAACATGTCAGCGCCTCGATACTTTCCACTTGGTTCGTCTACAACCAGACATTGGTGAACGGACTGACTATTCTACAGACTAACAGACCTCTCCGTGACCTCATAAGAGACATAATACACGGAGAGTTGCAGAACATGAGTTTCTCACCTCCTTCACCGTGTTCTTCACAGTCTACTGGAGGGGCTTTGCACGACATTATCAAAGAGGAACTGACATCTCTGAACTTTCCTGCTCACGTCCAGTCACCCCCACCTCAGCCCATATGAACCTGCAGCTGCAGCTTCTATCCTCAACTTCTGTTTGGTCCCCCTGACCCTTCCTCTGCGCACCTGACCACCCTCTCTTTAGGTACTCCGCATGCTTTCTACCTTTCCCCCCGGCGCCCATCTCGCCCAGTTTGCTATTACTGCGGGTATCGTGGCCACGTTTCTCATTTCTGCCGCAAGAGCCAGCAAGACAAGCGTCGCACTTAAGACATGCGTGAACCAGATACTTCTTCCTATCAAGGTAAACGCCGTTTATCGCCTCCTTATCGGTCACCATCTCCACCCGCATCGAGTGCATCACGGAACAGCCGGAACTCCAGACGCCGTTCACCTTCACCCTTTCACCGCTCTTCCTCCCCACTTCGGCATGCCTCATTCGCCACTGCCAGTCATTCGAAAAACTAAGTGATGCAGTTTCTGGGGAAAAAAACTACATTCCAAATTAGGACCGATATTCCTCCATCAGACCCGTGCAACATGATTTCGGTGATAGTGGAAGGAGTGTACGTGGATGCTCTGGTGGACATGAGTGCGGCATTTTCTGTTATGCGTGTTGATCTAAGCCAACATCTCTAGAAAGTGATAACCCCTTATTATGGACCCACGTTAGTTGCTGCCCAGGGGTATACCCTTCATCCTTCCGCTTTCTGTACAGCCCATGTTTTTATTAATGGTATCAGACATCACATTCAGTTCCTCGTCCTGACTGACTGCTCTCACCAATTAATTTTAGGATAAGATTTTCTTTTATCTGCCTCCGCAGCTATTTACTGTGGCCAACACGTCGTCCACCTCACTGACACGGACTGCACGCTCAATGATGACACCCAGAGGCTACTTCGTTTGACAGCTGCGGGAAACACCGAATTACCATCAGGTCAAGAGCGAATTGTAACTATTACCTCCAAAAACATCGACCATGGCAACGTCTTGGTCTCACATCATTTAGTTGCGTCGGAGAAGGCATCGTCCTTGCTTCTGGTGTGATTCGTTTTCTCAGTGGTTCCCCACTTGTCACCACCGAGAATACAGCATGCGAGAAAAATCTTTTTTCTCAGAACACCACGGTGGCCTGCATGACCAATCCCGAGCCTGCGTGCGTCGTGTCACTTCGTGTCGTCTCCTCCAATGAGCGCCCCAGTGGTGAGCTTGCTTCTTCCGCCTTTACTGCAGCCATTAGGGACGACTTGACACCTTCACAGACGCAACAGCTGCTTGCTTTGTTAAATAAACACACATGTTCTTTTTTATGTTTACTCCTCGACATTGGGCCGCGCTACTACTACAACGCATCAAATTCACACAGTCGGAACATTTGTTTTACGCAGACGACCCTGCTGCATGTTTCCTGCTGAGGAAAAAATTATCGAAGAAAACGTAGCTGACATGCTCAAACTAAAGGTAATTCACCCTTCATCTAGCCCTTGGTCGTCCCAGTGGTTCTGGTTCGTAAAAAGGATGGCTCCATGCGCTTTTGCGTCGATTATAGGGCGCTCAACAAGATCACTCGCAAGGATCTGTACCCAATGTTACGCATTGACGATGCCGTTGATTCTCTACAAGGCGCGAAATACTTTTCCGTGACAGTGGTAAGACAGTGTTTGTCACGTCTTTAATGATGTAGTGGGCGATATTTGTGGATGGTTCACGGTTTAGCAATGAAGCCCTCCAGCGCTTAGCCCCACTCATCATCATTCACTCTTTGGATATGGTGCGTCTTTTTTTTTATCAGTGGCTTCAAGTAACAATAAATGTAACAACACATGAGCGTTTCGCCACCCATGCAGGTGGCATAGTCATTAAAGAAATGACATCTGATGAAAGAATACATCTTACATATATCTTGCCGTAAACATCCAGCAGGGGACCATGATTACTATTGCATGCATTACTAAAGTTCGACTGCATGCAATAGTAATCATGGTTGCCTGCCAAATGTTTACGGCAAGATATAAGATGTATTCTTTCATTGGATGAAATTTGTCTACTGAAAATGCCACTAGCACAGGTGGCAAAACGTCTATATTTTGTTATATTTATTTTTGAGTAAAACCAGTGATCAAAAAACGTTGAGTGTGATCAGGATTTGTCGAAGTCAAGTTCCAATTTCATGCCAAGGTGGACTTCTGAATATGTATTCACAAACTATGATCGACTGTTTATACATTAAATTTATATATTTTTTTTAATTTGATGCAAGGGTCTTAAAGAACTGGTTTTAAAGTGAGTCAAAGTGTTAAAATAAACTGTTTGTTTATAAAATTAATTATTTGTTTTTACAAATACTGCAGGCCCTGTACAGGCCCAAGAAAAATTAAAATGTAATAAGCACTCAAATTATTATACAATCAGTCATGCCATATTTCTTCATCAAACATATTCGGATACCCACTCAAATTGCATGCTATAGTTATTATATTGTGGTGGTAAGCATCCCTGTAATAGTAAAGAAATTATTTCGAAATTCTTGTCAAAATGCTTTACATGTCTAGATCAACATGATACTGCCCTCCCCAATGTGACCACGTGCAGCAGAATATTTCCTCGAGAAGTGTATATGAAAGAACTTTATGAAAAACGAATGATTAATTTACTGTAAGCTCAGTGTTCACGCTCTTCTTCTAGCCAACACTACATGAAAATGGTGCCATTGAGCCCCACCTCCAGGCGAGGATGTCATCACGGAGTAAGAGAAGAGAGGAGCGCAGACTCCACGGCCGCTCCACGCTTTCGCGCAGGACACATCGTGCAACTCGCACGCGGTGGTATAACTCATTCATTTGCTCTCCTCCTCTGCTTGTCTTCCTGCTTTCGCACATGCTTCCTCCTCTCTTGCTGCGTATCACAATGAGTAGCGCCATCTGTACAGCTGTGCTAATGAGCGCATGCGCAAACTGACGGAAAGCTGCGGCAGCAGGGAGTGGCGAGTGCGGAGCGTGTCACCTGCTAGAAAACCGTTTGCTCAGCTGCCTCACTATGACAACCAAACTAAATGTATATATGCACACTTATAATGAAATACGAAATAAAAACATTGTACTGCTTTTTTTACACATATGCGAAACACTGTTACAGATCTTAACATAAAGCAGATGAAAAGTTCTGCTGAAAAAGAAAGGCAGAGAAGACGTACGCTTGTTTTCAACGCCTGGATGCCTGAGCGGCAGTGCTGGCCGGACATTTTTGTGTTACACCCTTTGTTTAAAATTTCTTGAATGTGCTTATTCATGCTCGAAGGGACAAGATATCTTCGTATTTATGTTTGAGGACTCGGGCTAACCAGACAGAGCACAATGAAGTGTTTTGTTCCCGGCTGCAACTCTAGTTATGACAAAGGGTGGGAGAAGATTCCTCTCTTTGCGGCCATATCTGATCCACTGCTACTGCATCAGTGGCGTTAAAAAGTACCCGTGAGTATGCGAGCCGTGAAATCGAAGGACAAAATACATGCTCAACACTTCGAGAAGCTCGTCATGTTTGATAAGTACTTTAGCGTACACAAAGGAAACGTTCTACTAGACGTAAAGAAAGTGCCTCGACTTCGAAAGAAAGCAATTCGTTCCACCTTTGGGGTAATTGTGGGTCAACACAATGAAGATGAATATCAGTAAGAACCACCAAACACCGGTGCTGAAGAGCGAGAGGACATTAATTTGTCAACAACTGCATACGAAGTGAATACCTTTCTTTGCCCAGATAATAAAAATTCTCAGCCTTGCCTATGAGAGGACTCTTCAGTTGGCCACCTCGCAAGAATGTAAGAAAAGACAATAGCTTGAGTGCGGCTTAACGAACAATATGCGGAAGAAAGCGGTGCAAGCAGCTCTACTGCTATAAGCGACAACACAGACTCTCTGTGCCCAGATCGAAGCTCACTTTTGGTAATGTTACCTCTTGTATTAAGTTTATATATATATTATGTTTATGTACGTTGTAGTGGCATTGTATAATTCTGTGTGGTCTACGTTAAAGATGTCAGGCATTTGGCCTCTTTTGAATAAAAGAAGCGAAACGATACACTTGGGTAATTTCTTCTTGTAACATCGATTCGCAAACTGCAATAGTCACGCTCTTAACAGGAAAGAATTGGTAGCAGGCGTAAGGCATGCGCGGAGCAGACGACAAAATAGATAGGCGAGCGAACCCATGAACGCGGATAAGCGCACGTCCGTGCCATCGGCAACGACGGACAAAGCCCCCGCCCGCGGCCCTGCTCGAGGGCAGCGCCTCTCCTCCGCCGCTTTTCTCCATTCCTAGCGCCATCCTGGCAGCCGAAACGCAAAACATGAAGCAGCGCTGCAAGATGTGTCCCTTGCAGACGAGCAGAGTCGGCACTCCTCTTTTATCTTACTCTGTGGAGGTCATCTTGCAAAGGAACATGAGGTTTAGGCTTTCACTACAGGTGAATTCCACTTAAAAGCCCATTCATGCAGAAATGCATCATGTGAAACATTATGGTTGCACAGGCATTATGCACAGATCATATTTAACAAACAATATATATACATATATAATGAAACAAATTCACAGCGAAAAACAAACATTTATTTTGAACTTTTGGTTGGGGACCGGCCTTTATCAAAGGCGTGATTGGTACATGTACTGCTCACATTTTTGCTAAAGGGCAGTCCCCGGCCGAAAGCTCAAAATTAATGTTCATGTTTTTCACTGTGACTTTATCAGGATCCCGACGAAGGCCGTGCCACGACCGAAACTAGGAGTAAACAACTATCAAATTTTCGTAAGTGTGCTCCTTTATTTCTTAATTATATATATATATATATATATATATATATATATATATATATATATATATATATATTATATATATATATATATATATATATATATAGCTAAGTGGTAGAGCACCGAACACGTTATTCGAAGGTCGCAGGTTCGGATCCTGCACACGCCAAGTTATCTATTCACCCACTTTTCTTTATTCACATTTACATTACAATTGGCCTAATAACTTCCCCTATACTTTCCTTGGCACTATTGTCTGTTAGATCTCATTAATATTGTGTCTAAACACGAAAGAAAAAATGAGCCCTTAAGTATGCACTTGTTCCCCCCTCCCTCCCCCCCCACACACACAGTACATAACTTCTTAGTAAACGGAACTTGAAGGGACTGGGAAAATATGTTCCATTTAACAGGAGTTTCGTTTACTGAGAGTCTACTGTAAAGTAAAGGAGTCATCCTCGAAAGAACGCCTACTGCTGACCATCATAAAACAGCCCCTCAATTGAACTTGTTGTTCAATTACCTTTCGTTGGGAAGATCACTGCTGCTGATGATGCTCGAAGACTCTGACTCGATGCCAGTGAAGCTTGACTCGTTGCCACTGAGCCTGTTCACTGTAAGGACCATGAAGCTACATTTAGCTCAATGGCTCCACATGACCTCGGCACAGACATTTTTTCATGAATACAAGTTATGTATACTGTATCATCAGTCTCACTGAAACTGTGTTAGCATGAAAACAACTGAATTCCTTTAATTCTGTTTGTCAAGTATCAAAGTTGTGAATAATAACAAAGCTGTGCACTACATATAATGGTAGTTCAGTTTAACTCCTGTTTGATTAGTTAAAAGGGTAAAACTGCCGCAACAATACGGAAGAAAACTTGGCTTGCTTCTCAAAATGTACCTTTCAAAGCTGCAGCAGATAAGCAAAGCTGGATTTTTTATTACGCTAGCTAATACCAATTTATGTGACTTCTATGGCAAGCGGTGTCCGAAAACTGAGGATAACCTAAACCAAAATGAGGTTTACAACCATGGTTGAACATATCATAGCATGCGCAGTTGTAATCAAGGTGAAGAATGTACTATTGTCTCTTGCATAAGAATCGTCACTGCAGCTTGTCCTTAGAAAGGCACTGATATGCAATAATAAAGCAGACACTGTCAATGTATCTGTACTTATTATATATATGTGAATTAATAATTAACAATCACTTATATGTACCAAGGCATATAATTATGAAAAAAAAAAAGTCTTCATTCAGCAACATTTATATATTACGAGAAAGTGCGACTCACACGCAAGGACAAGATAACAAAGCCCTCACCTGTACTATCCGGGACTTGGAGCAGAAGGTTCTGGTTCCAAGGGCTCTGGCTCCCTATTTTCAGTGTAGAGCCCTGAAATAAAGGGATTCAAACAACCCGCAACAATTTCTATCAGCTCAATTTGCATGCATTCTGTTCTATTTCAGAGTGCCTTAAGAAGCCTTAGTTTTTACATTATTTCACTTATATACTGCAGCAGACTAGCGGTAAATGAAAATGTCTTAAACAAAATTGTTGCTTAAATCTAAAAGAACCACTAATATATGATTGGTTTCATACCTGTATGCTTCAATCCCGTTTATCTCTCAGTAAACAGAACTGTTTAATGAAACATATATTCCATGTCCCTTCAGGTTCGCTTTATAAAGAGTCTTCTGCAGGTTAAGACTAAAGCAGTCAGCAAACTCAGTCAAAGAACTTTTATCTTAAAAAGAAAACCAAAGGAAAGATTAAGTCAATATACAATGTTAAAATACCTCCCCATAAACATGACAGTGCATGTTGAGCACCACTGAAATGCTTTCAATTTAAAAGTAAGTCATGTTTCAGCAGTCCACATACCCCAAGCACAATTAGATTCACATGCCCGGTTATGACTTTGTAAACACCATCAGGTGGCACAATTGTTTTTTTTTTTTACCTACGACATGCCTAAAATGCGAAAATTTGACCGGAAAATGACCCAACAGCATCACGTGGAAGTGGCATTTCCTCTCACTTTCACTTGGAGTGAGCTTTGTGATCACACTAACTCGACAAAGCACTACATGTAAACAAAGCTAACAAAATACATATGCACAAGATGGTAGTAATGATGTGTCTTCATATTTCACAGTCAAATTCAGCACTTGCATCACACCCTTGGTATTGGCGGCTGTTTCTCATAGAAAATCACCGCTGGGATTAAAGATATCGCAGCACATATTCTGACATCAAAGAAATGCTTCAAGACTCAAATCGAAATGAATATTAGGCATTTTACTCAGGCTTGCAAACTGCTGCAATAGCCTTTTTATTATTGGCGGTTGACAAATAGCAACAGAATCATAATGAGGTGAAGCTACACCATCAAGCTGGTATATACTGGGACATTTTGCTACAGCCATACTCAGTGTCATATATTTAATCAATATCTCAATTACTAAACTGCTGCTATAGACAATATTGATTGTTTCAGAGGTTTTCAAGTGGTAATCTAACAATGTAACTCAAGTTATTAATTACCTTTGTGTCTCCTTAGCACGGTAGCTCTAGGTGCACTGTCACAAGGCACATTAATCCACAGCCACAATAATCTACAGGGCGAGTTCATTAGCAGTCACCTTAAGGCGTCTAGCTTGATTTTTCAAACATAACTGATAAGCATGTGCACATGTCATGCACCTGTTTATGACATGACCAATGCCTTTTTCTAGGCTTGTGCAAATAGTGAATTAGAGGTTCAAAGTGAATTGGAAGTGAATAGTGATTGTGGTCAAATAATTCTGAGTCAAATTCAAATAGTTATATATCACTTATTATTTAAAAAGTAACGGTATTTGTCATTACCTCACTGAGCTGCAAAATATTTTTTCTAACTTAAGACAAGGCCTGCACAAATGTCATCCTTTTTAGTTCAAAGGAAGTGGAAACAACATTGACTAGTTGAAGGATTTGACTTTCGGTAGATTGCAAGTGATGACCTTTAAAATATGTTACATTGTAAAATTTACTATACTTAGAGCACTTATGCTGGTATAACAAGCTTTTAAACTTAAAAAATGACGAATATATGGAAGGGTAAGATGTTCACTTAACTCAAAAGAAGACTCAATAAACAATTGTATCAGGCCAGTTGGTAAATATCCATCTTGGTAGGAAGCACAGCAACTATTACACAAAACACACGACACAAGCGCTTATGTTGTGCGTTCTGAGTAATAGTTGCTGCGCTTCCTACCAAGATGGATTCAAACGAGGAGCCTCGCTGTGGTGGTCTAGTAGTTATGGCACTCGACTACTAATCCAAAGGTCGCGGCATTGAATTCCGGCTGCGGCGGCTGCACTTTCAATGAAGGCGAAAATGCTGGAGGCCCAGGTACTTAGATTTAGATGCAGGTTAAAGAACCCCAGGTGGTCAAAATTTCCAGAGCGCCCCACTGAGGCAACGCTCATAATCATATCTTGTTCTTGGGACGTTAAACCCCAGATATTCATTCAACCTTGAAGAGGAGCTTCGCGGCAGTGCAGAGTTCTCCTAGACAAATGTTTTCACGGCTTAATACCGCTTCCCTGCAATGAAATCATCTTTACAATAAAAACTAATTTACAGTTAGACAGGTGCCTTCACGGCTTAACATTCTTCTATTGCAGCGAAACCACTTTTACAAAAAAAGTTACATACAGATTAGTATATTCGTATTTGTTCATTTTGAAGACTTGAATACTGTTATATTCGTTCGAATATTCGCAAAAGCCAACTTTTTTCGTCGCACACATTGATGCCAGTGTCGGGGGCAACATGATTGTGTGCTCACTGTTGTTAGGCCTGCATGTTGCCAATCCTGCACCACCAGCCCATCTTGCCGAGCGCGTCGCCATATGTGACAGACAGGCCGTGCTCCTTCCCTGTCTTTACACGGCTATATATTATCAGCTTATCATTTGCACTGACCGGACACAAGCTATTCACGATGTAGAAAGAGTATATGCATCAGTCTACATCACTCTCGGATAGCATTCACTATCATGCTGCTTCCGCGGATACGTGTGCAACCGTTGCTTCCGGCTGCTTTGGCAGACTTTGTCAAAACTGACTTGGCAATCCTACCACAAGTTACATTTGCAGCACCTTCTTGCACACTTTTCTGAAGGTGTTGGCAATACAGATGCTCCAGGAAAAAGCCTCTGCATACCCCATGAGTTCTTGTACGTCCATGTGAGTCAAACCTACCTAGCAGTAGTTTACACTACAAAGGCTTTGTGTCAGGGTTACGTTTATCATATCTGCGATCACTCACTAGGCGCAACAGTTTTGCAGCCCAGGTAATATTTAATCAATACTTCTGTGCAAATTGCTTCATTATAGAGCAAGGAGGTGACAGCTCTTACACATACTCACAAGAAAGACTACAGAGACACACGTGCTGACTGACAGCTTTTCAGCCAACTCAACAAGTTGTCTATCAGCACTTGCGTGTCAATGTTGTCTCTCTTGTCAGTGTGTGTTCGCACTGTCAGTCCCTCATTACAAATGGTACATTTTGCAGGTTTTGTGATGCCCCAAATCCACAATGTAACTGCGACACAATTGCTGTGAAATCGTACAGGCTTGCATTTAAGCTATTTTCGCCGCCTCCATGCAACAGGTCTCCAGCCTGTCCGACCACCCAAACTTGATCACTAGATTCACAAATCATTCCACCAGTCAAAGTATAACTTCCTACATGACGAGTACATCCTACATAAAAAAGAATCAAGCCACTGCATAGAGCTCTCACCCAAGAAGCAAAACTTGGTACTTTTACGTTCTTGTGAAAAATAACCTTGACAGGCTCTCACTATTTCCGCATCCCACTGCGCACTACTAGCGATATGACGAATGTCATTACCATTTCTGTATCAGAAGAGCTGCTCTCATCGCTCGAGTCCAAAGAGATGTGCTGGGGGGTGCGAGTAGCATTCCTCAGCTGCTGGTCCAGAAGTTCCAGCCTCCGTTGTTCCTGAGCAAAGAAGAGCACAATGGCTTTGATTCCATTCACTTTTTGTTTAATGTTTAATCAATCACAGAAAAAACATATACTATGAAGTCTTGGTTTAGAAGACCTTTATTAGGCCCGAGGAACCGGCAGCCGACAGCTGAGATGAACGAACCAAGATGATGATGCTACGTGACAACGATGAGGATGCATGAGCAGCACATGATAATGATGATAATGTACAGATGAAGAGGATTGGTATACTAAATGCCCACAATACAATTAGCACTTCTGCAGGCTGGAAGGCCCATAACGTACTATTTCATATAGCTCAAGTCACACAATCCATACAATGTGCCCAATTTATATTAGGAAGAACTACTTGCGCACTTTGACTATTAGCGATGCGGAAGCACAGTACAAGCTTTGCTGTTACATGCAAACAGGGACAGTGCCATTTTAATTTTGTTAGCCTCTTTCACTGCTGTAAGAAAAAACAGCACAGCCCTCAGATACAGAGAAAAGAAAATTTTGAGAACGTGGCATTCTAGGACCCCTTAGTGTACTGTGTTCACAATAAAGCAAAAGTACAAAAAGCCATTTTTAGTGACCGATGCAATCGTACAAGGTTTTTCTATGAACTTGTGGCATTTTGGCATGTGCATGATTTAGTGCAGTGGTTCTCAGCCATGTACATTTTGGGAACCTTCTGTGTACTGGTGGAAGCGATTTCAATAAAAGGGGAGGGGACGGTGAGGTCATAAATTAACACTACATGCAGTGTTACAGTGTAAAATAGGCAATCTTTAATTCTCCCTGGCAAAGACTGGCCAAACTGAAAAGCTACACCAATTCAATCTCAACAGCTTCTAAATAAGTTGTGCAGTCTACAGCTACATTCAACCAATTTTTGAGTATGTTTGTTCTTTAAATACACAGGCGCAGAAAAAGTATGCTCACTTGCATATATATCATAGAAAACTGCAAAAAAAAGTTTTAACGCCACCATATGTAAAAAAATAACATGATTCAGCTCCGCCGCAGCGCAAAAGTGCCATGCGGCAAAGCATACTAGAAACCAAAAGGGATTGATGTTATTGGACATAGTTTCTTCTTCGTTCTTTTTATTTTCCCCCTTTTTTCAAATATTGGTTGCGCGGACCGCGAAAAAAATGGCTTTGACACATTGGCACCCACAAACCTTTATTTGAGAATCACTGGCCTAGTGTGTGAACTGTAAATTCTGCAATAAGTAAAATGTAACATAAAGGGACAGCCCAACAATATGGCCCAATTTTACTATTTTCTCGGTCGTTTATGAAAGCCATTCATGTATTTTCTGTCAATTTTGGTATTTCAGGCATTCATGGCAGTCCCCTTCACACATGAATTGTCAGTCAATGACAGTAGATCCCTCCTTTTTTTTCCTCAGAAAGTGATGCAAAACGTCGGAGGGTACGCCTTATACAAAGGTGTGAATTATTCCCCCTGTAAAATGGTACATTATTTCATTTTCTTGTCGTAAAATGTCAATATTGTGTGTTTTAATTAAAATTACACTCACACAGCTGTCCTCTGCAATCACCCCAAGACCCTCAGTAAGAAAGACTTTTAACAAACAAATTACCTGCTGCAGCTGAGTTTGCACAAGCTTTTTCTCAATCTCAGAACTGGACTGTTCCTGTTCGATTTGCATCTGCACTGTCTTCTGCTGCTCCAAGAGCTCCCGAATTCTCAACTGTGGGAAGAAAGAAAAAAGACAAACATAAGATAAACAAGTTGGGGATGCAGTACAAATATAAGTTCTCAACGAGCCAGCAACACATGCATTACGAACAGAATGTGATGCACCAGTAACATCTCACGTGGCTTGAAAAAAAAAAGTGGAGACAAGGTGTGATTGGATACATTGCATGACAGCTTACAGGTTATGAAATCCTCAACACCCTGCTCAATCCATTAATGGCATTGCTCTACTGCTATACTTAACTCTTGATGGGTATTACATTTGCAAACAACACTACTAGATTTTTAAGAAGCAACAATGCTCTGAACCCATCTCACTCAACGTATATGACAATGCACTAGGCTAGGAGTGGTGCACGTAGCAGTACATAAATATATATTGCTCAGAGCCTGTTTAGCACTCGCCCACAGCTTTGATCAGAGCATGCAAACAATGTTCCTTCTGCTCTCTCCTATATTGTGGCAGAGTGCCTCCGTGAAAATGACAAAATTTGTGTCACCTCTGTGTGTTTTTTTTCTTCTCTCAATTTCACTCACAATAGTTTTTGTGGGGCCAGCCTCTGCCTAGCAAAGTTCTGGTAAAATGCAGGGCTCTGCACTCGACACTGCACAAGCCCTACCACTACGAGACCTGCCAAGACACCACGATAGCTTACAGCCCAAATCTGGTGCATAAGACTTCAACTCTAATTTTCTCGGCTGAGCCACAAGAACCAAGCGTCTTCAAAGGTTTCGAATGTCACTGAAGACTCAAATTCTTAAAATAAGTGCGAAGGAGAGCATAAGCAGTAGGACCCAACCTTAATGCTAGCCGTCAATTTTACAAGGCTTGTAGTTAAGTTGGCTAGGTAATTCGTGGACATTGGCAGAACATCACACACAACGAGATCGTGTGTTCTTTGAGCCAGTGTCTGTGCTGTTCTTCCACAATGGTTAATTTTGCCAGAGAGACCCAGCAACAGTTGAGTATAAGCCATACAAACATGAAGTAATTACATGGAAACAGGTCCACACATGTTTGAAAAGCAATAAGGTTGACTGGCAGCAGCCAAAAAAATGTTTTCAACCCATGCTAAGAGGAAGTATGCTCGCACACTGTTGTAATGTTGACACCACAGGAATGAGAGGGACAAGAATGACCATATCTTGAAGCATATTTTCAACATTATGCCTTTGACACACTCACTTGCAAGGATTATGACACAGTCAAGGCAATCATCCACAACTGTCATAGCTAAAAACATGGGAAGAGCCGTCGCATTATGAAGCCAAATATGAAATCGCATAATGCAGCAAGCTGACAAATATGGGTGCAGCATCTTTGTGCGAGGATCAGCTAATCGAACTCAGACTATCTGGCCAGGAAAATTTTCCACGACCAAATTGTGGCAATCTCAAAGCAAACAATATTAATTATTGGGGCTTTACATCCCAAAACCCCAATAAGATTACGTGAGACGGGGTAGTAGAGGGCTCCAGAAATTTCGAGCACTTGGGGTTGTGTAACATGCAACTACTTAGGAGACAGAGGCCTCTAGCATTCTGCTTCCAGTGAAATGCCACCATCATAACTCTGATTTGATACTGTGACATCCAGGTTGGTGGTCGAGTATCATAAATACTACTAGTACACCACCGCAAGTCTAGGCGATCGGCCCTTTCCTGCTTCTAGACAACCGTGCCATGCCATAATGCAGCATGCCTGTGTTGCAGCAAGCCTCACCTGCCGGTCACGCAGGTTTTGGCGAACGCGGTCGGCGCGTGCCACAAGGGCCTCGCGCTCTTCCTCACGGCGCGCCTGCCGCTCGAGCTGGCGGAACTCGAGGTCCTCGAAGGCCCTCCTTTCCCCATCAAGCCCCTCGAGCTCACGCCGGTAGCGCTCCTCCAGCTCAGGCCGACGGGACAGGGACCCGGCCTCCTCGAGCACCTCGCGCAGCTCCTGGGTGAGCTGCTCCCACTGCTCGATGCGGCCGCGTGACACCTCCAGCTGCAACTGCTCCTGCAACCGTTTTCATTACTGCATCTGAGACTCACAATAACGTGCTCCATTAAAACTCGTCATCACATCGAATTCAAGAGCATAAACGTCGGGCACATATGAGAGAACAGACAGCATTGGGCTCTTGTACTAGCACAATGTTGCGAAGTCCAAAAGAAGCAGCAGAACTGCAATGCAAGCCTGCGGTCGATTCTGAAGCTGGGGTCAAAATTAAATATCAATAATCTGCCATCTCGGATGGAATAAGAGTGTTGTATCCAGGAAAGCAGCTTACAGTGGGAAAGAAATGGATCCTCGGGTGGTTCTTTCTAATGTTACAAGAGCACTTAAGAGATTAGCACAGATGCTCATAATGCATTTCTTTTTTACACAAAAACATCGCAACTAAAACTTGCTTCAAAAAAATTAAGTAAGTATGGCAAAAAATACTCTTAGTCTAATTTGATACAATCACTAACTCTTTCTGATGAGGTCCGTAGACCAAACGGTAGAGGATGGGGGGGAGGGGGTGCCTTCATTATTATTTTCCTTTTATGATGAGGTTAGGGCTGTTTCATATGGGAAAATTAAGGACATGCCTGTAAAACCACAAAGATAGGTCAAAATTCAGAAATTTCCTGAAGAAATCAGGAGAGTTGGCAGGTATGCATATCCCCTTTAAGGCACCAGATACATTAAATGTGCTCAATTCTTTTGATGTGTTCAACAAATCCAAGACAGCAACTACTACTAAAGGTGCTCTACATCAACAGAAAAAGTAATTCTAGAAGGCTTACTGGTTATCAATATAATAGACTCTGAGAAAACGAAAATCTGTAATATAAACAAAACTGCTGCCTAAATGGAAAAATTGCCACCGGCACGATTGGTTTCGTACTTAGATTTTCCACCTTTGTTCATCGCTCAGCAAACGAAACTCCTGTTAAACGGAACACATTTTTCTGGTCCTTTCAGGCCCCGTTTAACGAGTATACTGTGTAGTAAGCAGTGTTGCGGAGTTGGCAGTTCCGAACAGGAATGACTCTGAAATCGTTCCACATTTTCGTGACACCGAAATGTAATGGGAATGGAATAGGAATGGAATGGGAATGGGAATGGAACGAGGACGACACTTGGAAGAATAGAATTGGAACTGAATCAAGCAGCTTTTGCATGCAATGTAATGGGAAGGGAATAAAATTGTCTTTTTCAGAAAAGAGTATGTTTTCGTCTACATGCTGTTTTTTCAAACTTTAAGCATTCGTAAGTGAGAGCCTCAAATTCAACAATAAAGCAGAATTTTTAAAATGGCTTGGCTGTTAACAAGCACAGTACATTTATAAGCAATGTGCCTACTACAATTCCGTCCTTATGTAGTCTGTGTTGCTCCGAAGTTTGGTCCCGGGGTAAGATTAATTATCCCTGCGAATTGGCTTCCATTGATTTCCCCACACGGAAATTGAAAATACTTTATGCACAGCCTGATCTTTATCTCACGAGCAGTTTTTCCTTGACACATGTAAATAACCCTTGCAACAAGGAAAACATTGCATACCTGTGCACAGGCAAACATAAAAAGTTCTTGTCCCTCGGGCCCGGTAACGTGTTTGGCGTACTTTTGCAGTTCTTAATGCATCTGATAATATTAGCTTTACAGGGCACTTATTAATAACTCGATAAAACTATCAAGACGCCTTTCCTACATTGAGTAATTAAAGTAACAAAATTGAAATGTCCAGCCATTCTCGGAGTGGAAATGAACTAAGTGTTTTCATTCCGAGGAATTGAAAAGAATAAAAGTGCAGCAAGTTCTACCTAATTTCTCGGAATGAAATTGGAATGAAATGAAGGCACCCATTTTCAAACACTAACTGCAAGTCAACAGAACTTAGTTGAAAGTGATCACGCAATGAAATGCAACATCGAAATATTCAGTACAACTGCTGGGATGCAGAATGGCTTGAATTAACCACGTCAAGTTGCTGTGAATTTGGCCGTTAAGTGTAATGTTGGCTCCATTGTAAGTATTCAAGTCAAAACTACACTGATGGGACACAGTCTGAACTCAGTGAAAATGAAGGTGTGTACATTGCTTAGCCCTAAATTGATGTGTTTCAATCAGTGAGCACTGTGAGCATTAATCGACAAAAAAAAAAAATGTGGCGACTTGTTTCACTGAAAAGGTAACGTTATATGCCACAGCTTTTTGTTAATAACATACAGCATATACATGCATAGAAAGGTGCCAATTGCAAGAAGTCATATGAATGTGCAGAAAATTAAACAGGATCTTTAAATTTGTTTTCCAGCTTCAGCCAGCAATGAGCCAAGAGAGCTCATATGCTTTTGGGACTTAAATCTCGAGCATACCTGTTCACGATCCAACTCTGCCTGCTGACTGAGCCGTCTCTCTTCCTCCTGGATCTCTTCTAAGATTGCGAAGTCTGACTTCTGACAAGCTTGCGCATCGGTCAGCTCACCCGTTAGCAGTGCATGTTCCAGTTCCAACTGCGAAGTGCCATGTGCAAGCGAACTTGAATAGGTGCGCAAGAAAAACGAACAATAATTGTAGGCAACATTTGGAACAACAAAATATTTTTAACACAGCGAAAATTCGGTTTCTTTTCTACTTCGATTCCCTGGCTTGCTCTCGCCTGAGCAGAGTGCCCCGCCGCGGTGGTCTAGTGGCTAAGGTACTCGGCTGCTGACCCGCAGGTCGCGGGTTCGATTCTCGGCTGTGGCGGCTGCATTTCCGATGGAGGCGGAAATGTTGTAGGCCCGTGTACTCAGATTTGGGTGCACGTTAAAGAACCCCAGGTGGTCAAAATTTCCGGAGCCCTCCACTACGGCGTCTCTCATAATCATATGGTGGTTTTGGGACGTTAAACCCCACAAATCAATCAATCATCGCCTGAGCAGAGTGCCCTGTTAATGGGCACTACACTATATTCATACGAGTAAGGCCCACATCATTATTGTTGGATTTTTTTTCATGGCCCACCAGACTAGAAAAAGAAAACTAAGGCCGCTCGGCACTAGGTGTGCCAGGCCTCAAGAAAGCTCAGAGAGGGGCAGCCTTCTTTGTTTCCTCGTCTTTTTCTTTTTTTTCCAAATTTTTTGTGTACTTTATTTTCGTTTCCCTTTATTTCTATTTATTTCGTCCTCTCTCTTTATCTATTTTTCTTGCTTTTTTGCTCTTTCTATTTTATTTTCACATTTCCCCTTTCCCTTCATTTCTAATTCAGGCTTGCTTCCTCTCTTTTTTCATTTTTATATGTGGCTTGACTCCATTACACCTTGCTTTTGTTTTTTTTTGTTTTTTGCTGCTGGTGATGATAGTTTATCACCATCAAGGCACGTGAAGAACAAGAAGAAGAAGACTCCTCCTTGACGCAAGCGTGCACTCAATATTCTACACATGGAGCATTACGCCAAGCAGCGCCGACAACGCGTGACGGTGCAGAACAACCCAGCCCCCTGAAGATCTCCACACTCGAAAGAGATGCTTCCAGATACTCGCTGATTGCTCCACCTGCAATCGGAATGCTCCTCAAAATAATGCGACCCCTTGCAGTCAGATATAAGAACAACATTATCCAATCAACTTCATTGTTCCATGTTCTCCTATCCTTTGACAGGCTCCCCTTTGTTGGTGCTTTCAAGTAGGTGGTCACCCACAAAGCGATTATTTTGGAAACTTCAAAACTTCCAAGCTCTTGATGATAGTTTTGAAGCAAACTGCATACCAACTTTCGAAACACGCATATTTCTTGAAGCTGTGCCCTTTATACACACCCACAGGCAAGATGCAGCGAAGCTAGGTTAAAGCATGCCTAAGCACACAAGTGGTGCTTTTTCATATTTTCCCAACGTTCAGGCACATGGGCGACGAAAAGCAGTTGCGAGAGAAACGATTTGAGGGCTGGCACTGTCTCAAGACGTGTATTTACCTAGGCATAATGGGGAAGAATGGTTTAGACTTCATTTGTCCCTAGCTAAAGCAGCTAACTATGAATAGGTAATAGTATCTGGTAGATACATCTCGCAGCGGGCCACCAAGGTATTGAACTCATGAAAGTGAGATTCTTGGCTAAACTCTTGCGCTCTACGGGTTTATTTCTTTCTTTGAGACAATGCTGTTGTGTTTTAAAATTATGTGCCTTTTATGGCAAAGGCAAATCTGTGTCATAGGTGATAAATAAGTGGGTGTCAGCAGTGCTAGCATTGATTCTGGCACAATCAGTATATAGCTGCGCAGGAAAAATTAGAGTGCTGAAGGCACACCATAAAATGCCAAGCCTTAATTATTTTGTGTGCCCTCTGGTGACACAGACCAAATGCAGAGAGCAGGAAACTGCTGATTTGCCATTATAGGCTCTGCATCAGCCATTTTGTTGGACTTCTTTGATGCAGAAGAGCAGAAAATGATTTTTCATCTTCATAGAGGAGGTGTGTTTGCTTCAAGAGTGATCTAAAAGGCAAAGGTTGCCTGCAGTTGCTCTGCTCAGGCGCTACGTATTAAATTTAGAACATTCTAAAGTTTACTGCCATCATATTGCACATTACCGTTCTTATAATGGCAAATCCCAACTAGTACAACCCGGCATCACTGGTGAACTTTAGGAGAAGCCAAAGCACCACTCATACGCTACCTTTCTTTCAAATATCCAATGGGGTCTTTATGGGATACAGCATGTCACTTTCACTTTGTATGGGGCCATCTTGCATGATTATTGTTACATAATTTATGTTCTACGTCCTGGCACTCATACTTCAAGAGATGAAGCGTCTCGTAGAAACATAACTCGTAGCAACAATTGAACTTCGTAAGTACCTTGAAGATACCTCAACGATGCCTCACGGCAATTAATGAACAAGCAAAGGAATGATGTCGATATTAAATTGAAGAGAAAATATTCACCTCTCTCATCCCTTCATTAGACCGTGCTTCTAGAGCAAATAAGTCCTTCTTGAGCTTTGCTATTTGTTGGAACGAGTCCTCACGCTGCCTCTTTAACAGGCCGATGTCATCAGAGCTTGACCTTACCTGCAAAATTTGGAAACAAGGACAGACACAGTTTAACAAAAACATGAACTTTATTATTCTTAACAACACACACACACCTTGTTAAAATTACTTTCTTGTGGGAAACGTGCATGACAACTAAAGTTCTGCTCCCATGAATATCCATGGTACTGTCAATAAAAGCATGACACTGTCAACAAAATATGGTATGCCCACCAGCAAATAATGCAAGGAGGACAACCCTGTAACCATCAAACACTACCATGAACGTGCCCAGCAGAAAAAAAACGGGGAGTCCAGTCACCTGTAGTCAGCAAATCTACAACATTAAGCAAATAAAGTTTAATAGCCACTCCAATTTTTCGCTTAACTGTTCAAATGTGGATCTGTGTAAGTTAGCTGAACCTGTCTACACAATAAATAAACCAGGCTCGGCAACTGCATTCCTACTGTCCAAAAATAATTCAAGCAGGTCCCCATCTGCATCAGTATTTCTTTCTGTAAACTAGAGAGCAAGAACTATTCTTGTTCCCTAGAGTACTCAAAGAAACATTATAACATTAAATAGTGAATTCTTAAACAGAATGCAAATTTAACAGCAAGGACAATTCTCTCTAATGTAATCACAGCACAACTTGGCACCCATGCACAAACAATCGTTATTGCTACTTTACCTAAAGAAGTTACCAATGAGCGTGAGTGGGAAGTTCTTTTTAGAATAAAAAAGCTATTTTACTCAGATTTCAGATTTTGAATATCTGCATACCCCCTAAAAATATTTTTTATGCTTACAACTTTAAATTTTTAGTTTATACTAGCTACAAGATGAGTGATTTGCATGAGTACGGCAATCTATCAGCTATGGCTTCCGTGATAAGTGACCACACCCTCCGAAGTGGAACTCTGGACTCTTCCACAGCCTTGCGGATATTGAGGGAGCCCCCCCGCTCTGGCAGCTTCCTCGGGAGTGAGTGTTGCTGTGGCAAGTCCTTAAGCACAGGTATGTCATCCAGGATCGGAGGTCCTGTGGTGGCGGGAGGCGTTAGAGCCTTCCCGCCATGAGCTGAAGCCAGCTCTTTCCAGGCGAGGGGATTCTCAAAGACTTCGGGCGAACGTTCCAGCGTCGCCACGGTGCGAATTCGGGTGCGTGGGCTCTGTGGATAGGCCAGCGCAGGCACGGGCGTCTTCTCACCAGCCAGGGTGGTACAATCGGATCGCGGGCTTGACAAGGCAGAGCCTGCATGGTTGGTCAGAACCCTTGGCCCTGAAGCTGAAACATACCAGGACACAAGCATTTGAAAGTGGAAATAGCAATGGCACAACAGCACATAAGAAGGGTCCTGCAACGTAATAATAATAACAACAATAATATCTGACATTATTGACCTTTTACATTTTCGTAAAACAGGGTGTCTAAATGACCTTGCTTTGCCTGTCAGCATGTTCATTTTGCCGCCAATTCAAGCTATCTTCATAACATTCACAGTTGAGACCAACTAAGACTGACAGCTGCATCATGAGTAGAGATGTTCTCAGGGTGATTATTTTGCTCGCAATTATAGTTGTGCTCATGCAGACGAGTGTTGACTCACTATCCGGTTGCCACAACTACCAGTCATAATATCATAACGATGTCATAACTCAAACAAAAGAGGAATTATCAAAGCCTCCGCAATGCACCACGCTGGCATTGACAGCTGTGTTAGCGCTCATTCACTATCACAGAATTGGAAGTGTCATTGCTTCAAGGCAAGGAAACTAACAGACCCCAAGATACATTGGGCGCTGGATTAAGGATGCACCCTTCTCTTGATGTAGTTTTTGCACATGTGCGAGTGTTTCTTTCTGTTGGTGTTTTTTTCACAACCCCTTTCTTTGATTGTACATACTGTCATAATTCTGTAAAAATTAAATGTTGTCAGTTTGTGCTTGAGTTCTCTTGTATGGTTCATTCTTCGTCTATTTTGTTTTTGTTTTTTACATAGCATGGGAAAAAGTTTCCACTATGCACAACCAAATGGCCCTTACCCTAGCTATTCCACTTTAACCTGCCCTTCACCTTGATTACACCTAAACTTTGTGGTTTATATCTTATGCATTCCAGCACTTCAAGTACCTTACCTCCTCCACCAAGGATGTTTGTCAGTTCATCCTCTGATGAGGTGACATTCACTTTTTTGGGGGCCACGGAAAGTACCCCATCCAACAAGACATTGCCGTCCACCAGCATGCGGTTGACCCTCTTGCTGTCCGCTTCTGTGGGGGCTAGCGAGCCGTTGGTCTTGATACGGTTTTGGTGATGGACCAGTGCCGGTCCCGGAGGAGACGCGCCGGTCACAGAAATCGCCCTTGCTCCCTCTGTCACCACTTCTTCTGCAGGTGGAGGAGGTGGTGGAGGCGGCACTTCGCTCTCCGGCGACTTTGGCATTGCTTCCGACAAGCTACTCTGAGACCGAGGGGCGGGAACCGGCCTTGCAGCCAGAACCGGGACAGGCTTGACGACATCGGGGCGCTCCGGCAGCTGCTTGCCGCCAGGCCGACGAATGACCGTGTCGTTGCGCTGTAGCCCCGGTTTGTCGTCTTCGGCCGAGACGCCACTCCCGCTAGAGGACTCGGACGTCTTGCTGGTGTCGTCGGGAGCTGAAGAAGACTCGCTTCCAGAGCCCGGTGGCGAGGTGACATCCTCGGTACCGGAGTCTGAGGAGGGGGGGCTTCTCTGCAGCTTCTTGTCCTTAGCTCCTGAGGCATGCACTTTGCGCTCGTACTCGGCACAGAGAGAGAGGATCTCCTCGAGGCGTTGGCGCTCCTGGCGCTCCTGCTCCTGGTCTCGCAAGCGCTCAGCTACTGCCTGCAACATGAACGAGCAAAATAAGGAGGACAGAGCACAACATTCAGAATTTCTCAGCATGGTGCGATCATAATTAAAAACCAGCAAATTGATGTAAACCCAAAAGATACTAATACAGAAATCAGAAGCTTTTCAAAACAGCTTTAGTCATTGAGAAAATTAATTAGATGTGTTCGATTTGCCTGCAGCCATGCAGCAGCAAAGCATAGTCGTCATTCTCTCACACCAAAATGTGGGAATCGAAATCTTTCCAAATGTATAATCTATATTTTTTGTCTTCAAATTTTTATTTCTGATGTTTTGACAAGCAAAAAATACTTAAATATTTAAAAATTATACTAAAAAATAAGCAGTCATGCTTTGCTGTTGTAAAAGCACTGCAAGTGTGATGGCACAGGAACAGTGCAACTCCTTGCCCAAACAATGCCTACTTATCTTACACCAGCTGGGAAAAAGAGCAGAAAATAAACAAAGATGTGCAACAGGCAGGAATGTAGCATCATAAAGACCTTCTTATTAGTTCTTTGCCTGGCAGACAACAAAATGATTGACAGCACCACCTTTACTGGTACCTGTTCTAAACTCTGACCGGCAAGCAAGCGTCAACCAACCTTGTGCAGCATGATAGAAGATTATACACCACAGAACGTGAACAAGATTGCATTCCAAGTCACAATGAGATGCCATTGCCTGGCCCCATTGAAGGGCACAGGTTTACCAAATGTAAAGGTATTGCTGCTGCTCTACACTTACCCTGCGGTGCTGTTGAGCCAACTCTACCTCGCAGGCCCGTATGTCCTCGTGGCTGGCTACTCGGTGGCCCAGGCGTGGAGACGTGGGGGTGCAGCGGCCACCGGCCACCAGGGGGCTCGCCCGGCCAGACAACGCGCTCACCCGTGGAGACTTGGGTGACTTGGGTGATGAGGATAACGGAGGCGTTGGGGTGAAGCGAGGAGCTGGCTTGCTCGAAGGGCCCCGCAGGGAAGGTGACTGTGTAGCCACGTGGAGGTCAAACAATGCAAGTGTTACTAGTTAGCAATGGCTTTCCGTGACAAATAAAAAGGCACAAAAATTAATCATATTGGCACGTGTTGGAAGAAACATGAAGGCCAGTCATCGAAAATACCTATTATAAAATCTTGAGCAAGCATCCCCCAACAGTGAAAGGCTGTCGAACAAGATTTGGGGGGGGGGCCAAAGTTTAAGACTACGACGGAAGCGTTGCTCTGAAATATGCATACATGCACTACTAATGAAATGCTTAATTCAACATACATGCTGTTACTGTTTTGCTGAACTGGAGGGAATCTTCATGTGAAATTTCATGTGTTATGACAAAGGGGGAAGGGTGTTCCTTGAATGTTCCGACGATTTCAATAACTCGGAATGCAATCCTCAGGCACCACACAACAAAGGTACAAAGAAATCATGCACATATGCAGATACTCAACACTTGGCTTCATGAAAGCTATTGTTGTGTGATACTGTAGTGAAGAACAGCTTTAAGAAAATGGTGGAAAGGAAGGGGGCACTTGCTTGGTCATTAGCGCATATCTGAAATCTCCCGACAAAAAGACAACGGCACTTGCTCAGGTAAAGAGCACATGTTGGGGATCTTACAGTATTTACAGCCAGCTTAAGCTACCAAACAATAATACTTAGCACGCATTAAAGGATTTGACAGCTTTAGCTTTTTACGAGCTGCTTGATTATTAAAACATCAACAAAAAGCAGTTGCAAAGCTTAGATCATCTGTTAAAAATTACAATTTTGTTTCATTTTTTTCTGGCCAGTTATCCAGTTTGATGCAGGCATTGTACAATAATATGCAAAGAGGCATAAAAGCAGTAGCTTAATATTAAAAACAAGCTGTATTTCACCCAATTTCACCCAAGGAATAATTTACAATGCCAATGCTGCCTCTTTCTATAGCTAAAGCACAACATACAAAAAGCACAAGAAACACCAGTATCTCTCGAAATGCTTGGCTCATTTTAAAAAACAATGCCTGACATGTTTCGTAAAATTTGCTATCCTAAGCACTGGAACAATTTGTGCAAACTAAGTGAACGCATTGTATCTTTCTCAATTAGTGAATTTCTGTTAATCAGTCTCTCAATATTGTGAAGCCGTCGTTGGCAATAATTAATGATCACCAATCATATGTCAGACTATTTTTGGTGTAAAGTAATTTTATTTTTTCAGCAATGCCAGTTAGAGAAATCTGGCACTGCTTCTCAGTGTGTTATATGTCTATTCATCCAGCCTCATCAGGAGTCCGATCAGTCTATGAACAGATCTATGGATCTGAGAAAGTCGTTACAAGGCATACAATGGAGCTGAAAAAAACTTCATCCTTAACAAAGGAACAATGTTCCCTGTACCATCCAAGACTAACACAGACGGCCCCAGCAAGAAAATAGATTTTCCCCTCAGACGATTAAGTTAGACAAGTAATCAACACTCTACGTTCCAGTCGCACCCGAAATTGCAGAAAAACCTACCTGCTCACAAACTCGCGACGGAGGCGATGCCGACACCCTGATCCCGTCCCGAACAAACCAGCGAGGACTCTCAGACGAGGCAACTGGCGGCGACCGGTTGTGGGCAAGGAACTCAAATTTTGAAACCTTCTCGACGAAATCGACGCTGTTGTCTATGTCAAAGGAAGCCGGAGAAGGTGCTCCAGGATTGCCCACATAACGGCCAGGGGGTTCCGTAACTGGACAAGAGAACAGTCACAGAATTTTGCTAAATGTGTACCACAACAACTCAAACATAACATCTCTGTTTTGACTATTATCTCCAAATTCATGTAGAACCATGCACTAACCAGCCCCAACCAAGCATTTATTACAGTATGTGGATAAATATGCCTCATGGTTTCCTCAGAAACATATGCACGCTAGTTAAGATTTCAAGGTTGTCAACTGTGCCAGGTATTGTGAAGCTGTCCCGAATTTTGGTGAAACTCTTCCAGGTATATGGAGGATCATGTCAATACAAATATTTAACTCTCATTAACCTTGGTTCTAGCCAAATTCCCACTGTACAGAGGTTTGCCAACTAAGGCACATTGAACAAAAACTGCCCAACATTGTGCTAAACATGTACATATGTACATACATATGGACAACTGACATATGGACATACATATGGACAAATATGTACATATGGACAACTTTTCAGCAAGACAGTAATGTTGCAAGGCATCTGCAATACCTCAGTTATGAGGTGGAAATACAAGAAAAAAATGTGCAAGAGAAGAAATATGAATGAAAGGTTGTCACGTGCTGTAAGTGCTCCTTCTGTCAGTTTCCTTTTGTCTGTGTTATGTAAAGTGTTTATATAATCCCCTTTTTTTATATAATATCTGAAACACATTTCAACCAGTTCAGTTCTACCTTTAACTGAAATATCAAAACGCTTTATCAGGCAAACTTTTGCCTAGAAGGAAAAGCAACACTTGATGACAATGAGGGCAGTGAGCAGGTCCACAGATCTACTTCACACAGGTAAGTTCGTCCAGTATTTGTAGTGTAATGTTTGTGCCATCACACCTTTCTAGCCAGTAAGTTGTGTAATATCTACTTTTAAGTTTGTTGGAGTAAAATTGCAGGTGACACAATTGTAACAGCATTGTTTAAGTCATTTATGCTACATGCTTAATATAGAAAGCTGCCTCACTAAAATTAGTAGTCACATGCACGAACCTCTTTACTATAGTTTAAGTCTAATAAACAAAATGTGTATACTTAAAACCACTGCACAATTAATTTAATGTAAAATAAGAATCACCAACCTGGCCGAAAGCTATTAGATATAGGTGGTAGCCTTGCATTTGAGACAGTGTCTTTCTTCAGACCCTGAGCCTCTTCCGGATGGTTGAAGCGAAAAAAGTTTGACTTTCCAATGCAAATCATGCAGCCTGCAAAATGAATCAACCCACAACAAATATAACCATGAGTGCAAATAGCAATGGTTGTGCATTATATATTTACAATGTCAGCCACAATGTAATTCTGTTCTGTACAGCAAAACACAACAGCAGCTAAAAACATACAGCTACAGGGGCATATAAAATTGCCCCCGATTACAGTTAGCCAGTCACCTTAATTTTCTGTTTAGCAAGCCAATTAACAAGCTAATTATGCCTGTTCACTTTTTATGCAAAACCATCTTGAGGCCCACAAAATGCAAAAAGAAGCTAATATGGTGAATTTCTCAAAAGAATACTAGTAGCCATATAGCCCAACAAAGCATAACTAATCTCATGAAGACGAAGCACAATGTTCCAGATCGTGTGATAAGCAGTTTAAATCAATGTGAGAGGACAGCTTTAAACTGGCAAGCATAATGCTGTCTTGAGTGACTACCAAGCAAACTCACTCCTTGTTACTAGCGCTGTAATAAGATCAAACTTGCAACAATGCTCCAAGTCCTTAAAAAAAAAAAACTCGCAGTGCTTGACACTCACTATACTCATTTCCTCTATGCAAAAGCATAGTAAATAACATTGTGTAATTGTGATTGTTGATTTGGCTGCACAATCTAAGTTACAATGCTATTGTTCTCAGACAGCATAGCCTGCACCACTCACATACACTCCTTGATTTGATGTAGCACAAGAATAGGTACAGCAGAAGTGCTATGCATATAAAAACTCCCTCCAATACAAGACATTTCAGCCTGTTTTCATTAATATTGGGAGGCTGAGGCTACTTACTGGTAATGATAACAATTCACATTAAAATGTACTTGTGCTAATGTTACGTGGAGTATTTCTAATGCTCAGTTGCAATATATACACCTTGACAAAGCTGCACTCCATCATATGTTGAAACAGGAGAGCATCAGATCATTGCAACACATCCAAGAACACTGCTATGTCTATGTCAAAAGGAGATTGCACAAGAACAATGACATGCGCATAATGTTTTAAGAAATGAAAATAAAAAACAAAAGAGTTCGACAGTGTTTCATTGGATTCGTGATATGCAAAGTGAAAAGGAAAGGCATGAATAAAAACCAAAAGCAGTGCACTCAAAATAAATTTTTTAAAAAAGAAAGCAATGCTAGCAGACTACAAGACTTTGGTGGTAGCAAGCGATTGCACTCAATACTCACAGTTGTCTTCCTCATTCGGTGACGTGGAACAGAAACATGGAATAACTTTTGTCACATTAAAATACTGCTCTCTCACAAAGCACATCAATAAATTCCAGCACATGTGTGAAACTCACAAAGATCAAAACTTGGTATAGCTGGATCAAGTTATGGTAAAACATTTTACACGAGGCATATTACTTCTGCATGCACATAAACAAGACGTGCAGCCACTGTTTAATAAAAGGACATCTGCACTGAGACCAAAACTTTACCTTAGCCAAGAAGATACACCAGATAAACATTCACAAATGACATTAGCAGAGAAACACTAATAAACTGCCAATGTGGACTGATTAGTCCAGCCATTAAGGTACTCATGAACATAAATTTATGGCTCACATACTAATAATGTGCTGTATGCCAACTGCCAACCCTAGTAGAGCCAAATTTACTAAGATAAGAATAAAAACCAACCCTAGTAGAGCCAAATTTACTAAGATAAGTATAAAAACCTTAAGGGTGAATACCACTATATAATGTTAATTTCTTTTGCCTGTATGGTAGCTTCTGTTTGTTATGTTTTTGTTGCTGTTTTTTCAACAACAAAAAAAAAAGAAGGAAGTGCATCCCACACAAAGAGTGATATTAATATATATTAAAATCTATGGTTCTCCAATAGCACAGTTCCTAGATGAAACGGCCAAAAAAGCACAGTGAAAGGTTTGAAAACACAAAGATATTTTCACTTCTTCAAAAACCTTCAAATTCGTTTAGGCAAGTCTTTTTCATGTATATTATAGTCACAAAAGCAAGAGGAGTGGCATTCTTTACGTATTTTCTTTTTTAAAATGGCACTGAATATTCACATTTATAAGAGCCCTCCAGCGCTTTCACAAGTAGACATGGAATGGGTTCACTAAAGGAGCTCATGGCCTCAGGAAGTGACCACTACAAAATATTTTAAAATCCATCTAGTACGAGCGTAGTTACAAAAATTTTTCGTACGCTGCAATTGCATTCCCTCTTCTCTCCTTCCAACGAAAGTGCTGGAGGCTAAAGAGGGAGAGAGGGCATGGGTGAAGAAGGTACATGACGCATGCCTCGTAACCTTGGGCACCGTTTCTTTCTGTTTTTTCAATGCACCGCTTTTCAGTATGATCACACAGGCACTGAAAGGCGCACTTTGCAGCCTTTTGTAACGGCACCAGTAACTCTCGAGCAAGGCATGCTAAAATGAGCCAATGGCATGATACTTGGGCTGTGATGCAATAATTTTTCAGCACGTAGCGTCATTTGTGAAGAAAGCGATTTCTAGCTGACATGGAGAATTTACTGTGAATTCCAAGTCGCGTGCTGCTCTATAATATTTGGCTCGCGTGTTCTCAGGAGCCTCGACTACTAATCAGCAGCGTTTTCTGACCATGCTCAAAAAGTATTGCAGGGCACCATTGAGGTATACATTCAGAAAGATAGCCAAAGATGCAGTATTAAGGCTATTCTACTAGAAGACAGATGCTGTTCCGGGAATGTTCAAGAGTTATAAAAAGTTGATGATTAAAAAAACTGGAGTCTCAGAAACCACTTTTAAATAATAATAAAGTAAAATGATAAAATTTGATGCAATGACAAACTGACAGTTCTTCTTTTCAATTAAGTCAGGGCCCTTTTTTTACTGTCTCTCTTGTTTTACTCTGAAGCTTCCTTTGTCTTTGCCTTTTCAGAACCCTCTTGCCATTGCTAGCTGTTGATGTTTTGCAGAGTAGACAACTTTATCCACTATGTATGTGCAGCAGGTAATTACAACATAAGCAGCTTGACAAATTATTATATAGTAAGTTTTATTACAAAGTAAGTGTCCGAGCCATATTTTTCCACACATAGCCTTCTTGACATAACAATAAGCCAAAAGTAGTATTGCAACACTAATTGTAGCTCAGCCTTGATATAAAATCCTTTATATTAAATTGTACATTCCTTCAAAGAGCTATGAACTCCATATACTAGTCACTATTATAACACAAAAAAAGCAGACATCATACCCATCAATCAGAGTTGAACGCAACTGAAAACATTTGATATAAATGCAATATGCAATGGTAATGACGGAGGAAAACATGGCATGTAAAGATAAAAAAAGCATACCCTGATGCAACCTCGATGGCTCAGTAACAGCCATCCCATCGATGGATATCACGTTCCCCAGGGGATGTAGGGTAACCTTCCCCGATTCGTTCTGGATGTAACAATGCTCAGCCTCAACAGCTGGACCCTGGACCACAATGTCTTGTGGCATGGGAGCATCATTTCTTCCTATCCTTGTCTTTCCTAAAAAAAAACAAAAAATCATCCCCAGCGTCCACCTCATCACCAAATTGTGATGCCCCTCATCACATGAACCGTTAAGACCTTCAGGGAGTATTTCACAAGGAAGGAGAGTACCAGCAGCAAAGAAATCCGAACTAGTTGGTATGACCGCCTTATGTAATAGCACAAAAAACACAGAAACACAGGAAAAAGAGATGATACAGGTGCCAAGTTTTAAGTGCCTTATTTTCAGAAGGAGAGCATATATACAAAGGGTGTCCCACATAACTTGAGCCAAGAATTAGAAAATGAAAGACACCTCAGTGACGAATTGAACCAAATGCGTACTACTCGCACTAGCCTGTAGGCACTCAGGCTATTTTTTTATTTCTCCCCGTGATAATTAATTATTAGTCTTTAATTACCTGTCTTTTTAATTATGGGCTGGAAACCCAAAATATGAACACTGAGCTGCAGAGCACGTTCAGAAACAACCAACTGAATTGTTTCCTGTACGATGCGTCTAGCGCTGTTATTTTTTTGCGCGTTGAAAAAAAAGCGTATAGCAGCACTATAGCAGTGTGCTCGCGGTCCGTCACACGGCTTCTTTTCACATTTCGCGGGCATTATTTACAGCGTCAAAAAAATAACAACGCTAGACGTATCGTACAGGAAACAATTTAGTCAGTGGTTTCTGAAAGTGCTCTACATCTCACTGTTCATATCTTTAGTTTCCGGCCCATAATTAAAATATGGGTAATTAAGAATTATTATTAGCATGGGGAGTAATGAAAAAATAGCCTGAGTACCTACAGGCTAGTGCGAGTAGTATGCGTTTAGTTCAATTCCCCTCCTAAGTGCCTTTCACTTTCGAATTCTTGGCTCAAGTTATGTGGGACACCCTGTATATATATCTGGCCATGTGCAAAGACTCCATTCAACAGCAAAAAATAATTCAGAATTCCCTTTCCCCACTAACTAACCCAAAATCTTGGGAGATCAGTGCATATGCTACCTGCCTTTGCCTCTTTCAGACAAGTAACTTGCCGATTTCTGGGTTTTGAGTGTGAAAAGTTAATCATAGTTTACTCTTATGCTTTTGGACAGTCATCGCGAATGACTAAATGTATGATGATATGTTTTCTTTCTGAAAAAAGTCACAGCATTGCCACAAAGGCGAAGCAATGAACACGATAGCAACAACTTGGAAAGTCACACACAGAATAGAAAGCAGATCGAAACGTGCCCTGCGTTTCTCACGCACAAATGACGTGCGAAACGTACTCACAGGTACAGATGCACGCGAATAAGCGTCTCAGTTATTATTTCGCTGTGTCTGAAAAACGTGTGCTTTTCGCAAACGGAGACTGCAATGATTGCAGTGACCTTTGTGCGCCCGGTAAGTACAACAGAATCGTTCCAGGTAAAGCCCGAGGCCAGCCAAGACGTACGATCCTCCCCTCCTCACCACCGCGAGACAAGGGCGCGAGAGAGAGCGTCGCTCTCCTCCTCTAAGCGGGGCAAAGTTCGCATGGGAGATGTGACGACGCACGCTCATTGCGCCATCTTGCTCGTAATGCTAAAAGCACTATTCCCCCCGAGATGCCCGTCAGCAGCGCTAAGTGGTAGATATAAATAGCTTGCCGTTCCAACGTTGAAGAACGTACTCCTCGGTGACAGTGGTTAATGCCTCGCACTCACGATTCAAAGGGCCCAAGTTCAATACCACGCGCCGGGGTCTTTTTTTCTGTTTTTTTTTTTATTGCACTTTCATGTATATACGTACGTGTACATATACGGTCAGTGACGTCGACGCCGGCGGCAAAATCCAGCCGAGAATGTCCGTATAATTGCTATCGCAATAAAAACGTCACTTGAAAGTTAGCAGTACTATTGTCTCTCTTGATTGAGTCCCATTGTTTTTTCGCTCTATTTCACAATGGAAAAGTAGGAACAGTCAAAGATTCTTTTGGTCATAAGGAAAAATCTGAAGCACAAAATAAATTATGTGTAATGAAGGAGCGTGCAATATTGGGTACACTATGATGTACTTATCGTACAGGTAGTGTGGACATGCCAAAACAGTAAGGAGTGGCAATGGCATGGCGAAAGTGATATTAGGTGCTACAACAGGCTGCTAGTAGTTGAAAAAAAATTTGCATGCTGTAGTTTGAATGAGCTTCGGCCGCAATGGGACGATGACTTTAGAAGTTAGGCCAGCGGGCCTGCTTTGTTTTCCTTTTTTCCGTATATCTTCTATGTGACAACCATTGCAACCCGTACCACGCCTGTAAATCATTCTTCTCTGCAGTAATACCCATACTGCCACGAAGCCCGCTTTAAACATCCAGCAACGAATTTGAAACGCAGCAGCCTGCCCAAAAATAAAGTGGGCTGTTGAAGAAAGTTTCAAAAATTATTTAGAGCCAATGAGTCAACTTATTCGAGCACTGGTACAGCAAAAACTGTCAAAATGATTTTAAATTTTCACTGCAATACAGCAGTAGCCGTTGTCCTTCTAGCCATACCTGACTTGGGTCATTAGTCCCGCCTTTCCGTTATCTCTAATAATAAAAAAATAAATTACATGAAATGCACGTTTACAACATTTTAATATAATCCAGAAAAGAAAATAATAGCTCGATGACCACCATTTACATGTCACTTCACCTCTTCTTTTTTTTTTCTAAAGTAAGCGAACTTTTTTTCTTTTTTAGACGATTTCGTCAACTGTCCAAATTTCGTAGAGGTGTCCGGCATGTTCGTCGAATAAACGTTCCACGGCTGCAAGCCATTCCCTCGCTCGCAAGTGTTTTAAAAACACTTCAACGCCTCCGCGGACGGGCGAGGCTCCTCGCTAAAGGAAACGAAAATCAAGGTTACGACCAGGCAAGAGTGATCGATAGAAGGACTATACCGATAACGGTGCTCCACAAATTTCCACAGCAACGACGCGGCACTTGCGGGTCCAAGCAGTAGATGGCGCACACACGTACCTTCGGGCAGCGGGTGAATGGTGACGGAGGTGCTGAGCCTTCCCCCGCCGAGGCTCACCAGGTGCGGCTTCTCCTGCTGCAGCCGGACCGAATGGCTCGTCTCGATCACCTCCAGGCCATTCTGCGATAAAGGCGTGCCAGGTACGCGTTAAGGCCTGGCCACACGTGCGCGTCGCAAGCACGCGGCCTCTCCCTCCACACAGGGAGAAGGCGCGGCGCCGAGTCTACACGCCACGCGCTGTAACGCGTACGTGTGGTCAGTCCTTTAGCGTTTGAGAGGAGACCTCGGCCTTCGTGAACTACGCCACAGTTTAGTAATCAAGCAAATATTAAATCAATTGCTCATACTTGGGGGGATTGCATGCCGAAATCTTTACCATTGTGAAGCACGTTGTCATGGAAGAGGTGGGCATCCACAACATGAAAACATCAAGCGTGGGTGTGCGTGGGTGTTTTTTCAATGCGCACCTGCATCTAAGTACACGGGAGATATTTCCCATTTCGACTTCCATCGAAATGGCGATGCCATGTGGTGAATCTACTATGGCACACCGGGAGCCGACGCAATTGATGGATCCTATTTAATCGACTAGCAGCGATGGGGTAAGTTACAAGCGCAAAAAATGCGCGCGAAAGGCGAACGATAACGTCGCGAATGCATGGTGTTTCCGTGCGCAAAAGCCGGATGCGCCGATTATTACGGCGCAAAACTCAAAATTGTTACGTGGCTCGAATTCGTCAAATCAACTTGGCCATGGCATCAGCCAGTTGGCACCGGAAGCGCGCGTTGCCGGTGCCAATCTAGAAGACCACGGCTTACCGCTCCTGACGTGGATGGCGACGCCATCTGGAAGCGATAAAGAGAAGCACTGCGAGAGTTTCTCGGCGCTGTGAAGTCACAACTGCGTTGCTAACAGCGAGGGACGCACCTCGCTTTCGGGGATTCGATGCGCGCAAAATGTGCCTCTTGGATTCGTGAGAGCATCGAAATTCAGGGCGAAAATGTGGCAGTGGGTATCAGCATGGGCCAGCGCCACTTGCATGGGCTCATTCACGTCGAAGGCTACTATGCCGAGCCAATACCGATACGCACTAAGCAAATAAGATTTTTTAACGTCCAAAAGAACTGCAACTGCTTCTATGTGAGCACGTTTCACTTCCGTGTTATGCACCATTCATATGTAAGAGAAATTAGGCATTTTCATCATTATTAAAAACCAACAATGTCTTGCTCAACTGGCGTTGTGACCTCAGGTGGCACAGTTAGTGATGCTAGGCGTAGCTAGCACTGTGACTCCCCCAATCACTTTTACGCTTCTAATTCTGGCCCATCAGATTGAGTCGTGGCAAAAAAAACACACACACACACACACACAATGAACTATTTCGTGTATATGCTCCCGCGGTTTCCCGTCGTAGAAGTTCTCGCCATGTATTCCGCGCATGCATGCCAGCCTCTGCGGCAAAAAGCATTGCAAGCGCAAGTGTGAGTGTATGGCACATTTCAGAACCGGGGAGATCAGGGGCAGTGGATAGCAGCCAAAGTGAAAACGCCGCATTTAGCGCAGTCCCGCATAAACCATTATGCTGCTGCATCTAAATACGTATGAACAGTGCAGTTCAGAGCGCCACTTGGAGTGGCGACGAATCGGGAAGAAAAAAAAAAAACAGTACGTCACAACAGTCGACCACAACTCATCGTGGAAGACCCGGACCGCCACAAAATGTTTGCACGGGGAACCAGCAGAAACAGTAGTGCCGTACACAGCGAGCCGCCTAAAAGCGACACGGACCCTCGGGAGGATCATTAACGCCGCTACTATAGGAGTGCACAAGACACTGAGGAGTCTAATGGAACAGGCGCCGCCCGGCATGGCGACACCGCGCGCCGCAGCAGACGTCGTCTTCGGGCAAGGGCTCGCGCAGCCGGGCAGGCGAGAGAATCCGCTTCCTGTCTGCGCCATTATAACTTTCGTAACGACTGTCTAACCGACACTTCTAGTTTCGCTGGCTTACGTCTCCCCCGTCCGTCTCTGTTAAAGAGTCGGCGCTGCGCTTGTGGAGACACGACGCACTTCGTCAGTCACTTGCCGTCAGTTAGGACAGCTTCGAGGGAAACCACTCGGAGAAAAGTGCGAGTGCGCACACAATTACCGAAGGGCCAGCTCGCTTTTTCTTTTTCTATTTCTGTCGAAAAGAACAACAAGTGTTCATTCGCTCCGCCAAAGGGCTCGTTTCTCTCTTTCGGACGTTCACGAAAACCAACAAAAACGCGAATTGATTGAATGATTGATTGATTGATTGATTGATTGATTGATTGATTGATTGATATGTGGGGTTTAACGTCCCAAAACCACCATATGATTATGAGAGACGCCGTAGTGGGGGGCTCCGGAAATTTAGACCACCTGGGGTTCTTTAACGTGCACCCAACAAAAACGCGAAGACGGGGGCGTGATTTGTAGTATATATTTTAACAGTATTATAGCGATTATCCTATAAATGCGAAGAAGTTAAAGAGGACGAAATGACAAGTTGCGGCCAGCACCGACTGCAGCAGCAGCAGCCTTCGCATAACGCGCCCTGCGCTTCTCTGCGCTGCATATTCGCCCTATACTAATGGCGGCACCTGCCATGCTTCGAGTGGAGACGAAGTTCCAGAGGAGGTTGCACGTGCCGAGGCTTCTCTAATGAGCGTATTTATATCCAGACAGCCAAGTCTACGCCTTCAACGTGAACGCACAAGAAAAACTGCACTTGAGTATACACTGTTTGCCACATGTGGTTTGCCGCCGTTAGTATAGGCGCAAACTGCTCAGAAGGAAAGCTATAGTTCTACAATTAGGGGAAAAAAAAAAGGTCCACCGAACGTTTCTTCTTGCAACGCTGAGTTACAGAGCTCGAGCTTCTAATGTACGCACCAGCACGTCCACTTTGCTTTTTGGTAACTACAAAAGGCAACAGAGATCCCCGTAATTATTTTCTGTGCATCTGAACAATATGGCAGCGTGTTTTCTCGGAAAACTGCATCGGCGATGCGTCGAAATCGTTTCAATTGCACCACTAACGGCGCACACTGGCATTTGCTTTGCACGGTGCGTATACGAAGAAGGCGGTGGAGCAAGCAACTTTCTCGATTTCGCAGGCCTGCGATTATGGAACTTAATAAATAATTACATCGGGCAAGTTCCCTTCTCTCGTGTTCTCGTGTAAAAGTTGTGCGCTCCCTGCCAATATCGATTATGGGAGTCTTTGGAGACACACAAGTTCTATATACCTAATATATCGCCATTTATTATGTCCCTATAGCGGAGAACCTTTTTCCAAATCCTTAAACAAGCAGTATAGCTTCCGCGAGGCAACTCTGTGCGCATTGTGTGCCGAACTGGAAACAGTAGATAATTTATTTTCGACCTGCAGGCGGTTTGCTACAGTACAAAAACCCGTTTCGAAATATCTTTAGTTTATCTGTGCCCGTAATTTTGTCTCTTAGAGCCTCTATTTCTGGGCTCTCTAATGCGAAGGTATGCGCGGCTGCGAGACTATATATTAATCAAGCTAATCGGTTGATTATTATTCGTATCCTAACGTGCATTCTCATCCTAACGTGTCTACAACATTATATGCCTATAAAAGTAAGCGTATTTCTTTGTTTGATTAGCTCTTATATTGGAAAAGTATTTTTTTTATTTTTTTAGATATATACATCAGATCAAGCACGATAATTTCCTAGGTAATCTGTACTCTATTTCTTACTCTACCTTATCCTAAAACTTCACAATACTTTATAAAACCGCTCAATTCTTGTGCAATACCCCAAAGTGGACATGCGCCCCAGTTGATAGGTGAACAAGAACAAGCAACGCACTATCTTACCTTGGGCGTTCTCGATCGTTCGTTGGAGCCGGCGCCGTGGAAGCTGCCATTCAGGTGAATCGGCGAGCCGTAGAGGTCCGAAGAATTGAGCAATCTCACAGACGCCATCGTCAAAAGCCTTCTGATGACGTCAGCAACATAGTAGCCTCAGGGGCATCTGCGAAAACGAATACGGAATATGAGCAGGGTCACTCGAAGAGTCGAAGCATGTTGACAATCGAAGAAGCGCACTTAAAAAATCGCATTTGACAGCAAATAAACACAACCTAAAATGTGTTAAACAATGAAGCGAAACAATCCACACGTGTTCGACGAATGCAAAACTTCTCTAGAATGCGTAACCGAAAACTTACTAGAGCTTGTAAAATTTATGGCGTCAGAACAATTAGATGAGGTGTGGTCGTGTTAAAATGAGCTCAAAATGCTGCTTACATTTGAATTTCTTATTCGAAAATAACCCCACGGCCATTTATAGTTAATGACGCCCATTTCTTTTGTGGCCCGCGCATGTACTATGCGCAGTAGAGTACACGCTGTGGCCAACAAGGAATCAAGAAGTGTTCGTAAGTACGCACAAGAGCGTTCTAAATAATTTCGAACTCTTATATCTTGGAGGTATTTTTATTATTATTTCCCCACTCACTCGCACACTTCACTGTCATTACAGGCATACTTCACTCTTGAAAGGGCCCTGCAACAGTTTTTGAGCATGGTCAGAAAAAGCTGCCGATCGGCAGTAGAGGCTCCCGACAACACGCGAGCCAAATATTATAGCGCAGCACGCGGCCTGGAATTCACAATAAATTGTCAAAGTCAGCTAAAAATAGCTTTCTCTTCTCTCGACAAATCACGTAATAAGCCTAAAAAAATCACTCGTAGTAAGCCCATCTATCAGCCATTAGCTGATTTGAACATGGCGCGCTCGGTTGTTACAGAGGTCGTCGCGAGAGGCCGTCACTTGTCCACGCGCAATCGCACTGAAGAAGCCGCGCATTCGAAGGGGAAAAAAAAGAAAACGTGCTCAAGGTCACGACGCGCGAGTGGCATTTTTTGTTGGCCCCTCCCATCCCTCCTTGCTTAGCTTCGGGCGCTTTCGTAGGGACGAGAGAAGAGAAAATGCGATTGCAGCGTGTGACAAATCTTTGTAACTCCGCTCGTACTGGACAGATTCTTAAATTTTTTGCGGCGTTGACTTTGTGAAGTAATACGCGTTTCCAGTGAATTACCTCCAAGGTTACTGATTGATTGATTGATTGATTGATTGATTGATTTGTGGGGTTTAACGTCCCAAAACCACCATTTGATTATGAGAGACGCCGTAGTGGAGGGCTCCGGAAATTTTGACCACCTGGGGTTCTTTAACGTGCACCCAAATCTGAGTACACGGGCCTACAACATTTCCGCCTCCATCGGAAATGCAGCCGCCGCAGCCGGGAATCGAACCCGCGACCTGCGGGTCAGCAGCCGAGTACCTTAGCCACTAGACCACCGCGGCGGGGCCACCTCCAAGGTTACTCAAAAAGGTGTTTCAGGGCCCCTTTAAGTTTTTGATTGTACAAATCTTTCCTTGCAGCGTATTCTTGTTCCTAAGGCATATGTCACACTTCCATCCTGCACGCTGATTTCTGTTCTGTATACGTATGCCTCTCCTGTCGATGCAGCGCGAGCGAGTTGCGAATGCATATTCAGCAATTAGTGTCCCGAATAGAAAGAGGCTGTCAGGGGCAGTGCGGTCAAGGCGTGCCTAAAATGCTTTGTTACGGAAGAAGCGAGGAATCGGCTGCCGCCGGGCCGAATGGCAACGCCCTCGGTTAACGGTCTTCAGGGAGGAACAACAACTGAGACGGTACAAAATTGAGACGGTACAAGACGGCCGAAATAAAGGACCAATAAGCCGTTTCGACTGCCCAAGGACGAGTGCGCAGCCAAGAACAATCCGACAAGAAAATGACGATTAACGAAGAGCAAAAAAAAAAGAAAAATGGAACGCGGAGGATACGGCGCGCGTTTTCATTTCGACGCGGATATCCCAGCAGACTTTTAACGGCCAGCCTCTCGCAATGAAGCCGTAGCGCAAGAGGTCAAAGAAGAAGCCGCCTCGAAAGCTGCGAGGGCCGACGGGAATGTTTCATTATTTTTTCTAGTCATAGGGCCACGATAAACGGATGCCCAAGGCAATGAAAAAGACAGCATAAAGAAATGTGTCAAAGAAGATACAGAAGCGCTGGTGCTGCAGTTGTGGAGAGAAAGCGAAAGTTTCTGCCAGAAAATGGAGATTCTCTCTTTTCAGCGCACGAGCAGATCAGCGAAAATAGGCGTCCTTATAAGACAGGCTCATCCCCCCCTGTCTTCAATTTGCTACTTGCGGAAAAGTTCAACCACGTGCCACCTATACTCTGTTTCAGAAGTTCCCTTCAGCACAGTGGAGGAGGGCCCCCTCAGCCGATAGGAAGCGCGATTAGCCCCTCCACGTGTATTCATCCGCATTGTGTCGTCTTCTCGGCATTCACGGCGTCTGCTGGCCAAATTATACAGGCTCATTGCAGTTCATATCTTACTATAGCAGCATATCCCGCTAATAACGAAAAAACGTACCCGATGCGTTATCCTCAGACTAAGATGAAACAAATAGGTCGCTGATTTCGCCATTTATTTATTGCTGTCAGTGCAGTGGGCGTGCATAGCAAGAGCAAGTTCGGATCGAAGCCGGCGGTCGCTTCCGCATCCATGCATGGGTGCTGCCGTGTTGAACTGTAACCACGGTTACCGGCGGTAACCGACACAAAATAATTAAATATGTACGAAATAAATACGGAGAAGAATAAATATATCGCGTATCGATGTGGCGTAACAAACAACAGACAAACGCCAATTTTAAGCCAACCCTGTCAGTTTTAAGCACTTATACCAGGGACGTTCGGTCAGTCCCACACACTCGAATGGTTCAGACGCGCGTTGTTCATCACTAAAACAAGTAGCCTAATCGAACTTACGGCTGATGCAAGGCTAGCCCGACAGAACCGGACAACATTCCGCTCGACGAGCCGGTCGTACGGTAACACGCTGTGCTGTCGAGCGTATAGCGACGAGGAAAATTGTGCTAAGTAGCGCATGAAGACCCAGTTGGGTTGTTCACTAGCGCGTCTATACCGAACTATACCGAAGGGGCTTCGGATTAGCAAGTGACGGGGAGCGAACGCTATAACTTCGGCGCTGCAGATCTCGAACAAAACGAGAGAAGCAATATTTCCACAGAACCATTCCATCTTCATCGGCAGTCCCAGCTTGCATGAAGAAACGCGGGCGTCGGTATACATAGTAGTGTGGCAGCTGGTGCTAGTTGGTATGACATGACGATAGTTATGGTACGAGAACAGAACGACGACACAGGGACAAGAAGTGTCCTTCGTGTCCTTCTTGTCTCTGTGTCGTCGTTCTGTTCTCGCGCTATAACTATCGTCGGTATACAGTTCGGCGCGTAAGTTGTTGGTGTGGTCTATGGATTAAAGTCAGTATGTCTTCTGTACCTACCATGCGTTCACAGTTCGCACAGCAGACAGAAAATACACATCTATAGAAGTGAGTGCAGCAAATGTCACCCAGGAAAAAAAAAATGGTCCGGGGTAAAAAATTAGACAAAAAAATCTGGTAAAACGCATAAAACAAAATTCACTCAGCAGACAGAAAAAAGGAAACAAGCGATCAAATTAGCCACTCTCCTCAGATTCACTAAAGCACAGAAGAAACAAATTACTCGTATAGCGTACGAGTCGGAAGGAGAACACTATAGCCTTTACACGGCCGATACATGCGACACGTCCACGATGCTGGCCTCTGAAACTAGGAGTATTCCTCATGACCTACTACACTCCTGACCTGCCCAGAGAGCACCTCTTCCAGCGCCCACGTTCTAGTTCATACCTTCTGCCGCTAGGGCCGTAACCTACGAGCGGCGTGGCGCTAGGCAGCACCTGCTCGCTGACGTCATCTTCACTCTTTGTGGTCAAATTTTGACCAACAAAGCACTCGTAGTGCGTATTTATGATCCAAAATTTAGAATTATTCAGAAATAATAATACTAAAAGACATTCAGAATTTTTTTGCAATAAAATGCACGCGACCACGCATAGGCTGCCCTACATCGTGTAAATCTACGGGTTCCCACGTTTGTCAACCAGTGTGCTATAAATACTCAAGCGCTCTGAACACCTTGCTTAACCAGCAATGTATGGGAAGAAATAGTCACATATATGCCGCCAGTTCACTGCAGAATGCAGGCATTCTTATACCAGCGCCTACAAAACAACCGTAAAGAAACAGACGAACAGGTTATAGGTAGCGCCACCTACGGCGAGCGATTGAACGAGAGCGGGGACACGCGCTCCCATAGGAACCCCGCTATCTGAACAGGTCAGGAGTGTAGTAGGTCATGGTATTCCTCGCGTCTTAAGCTCCCTTCCCTTCCCATCCCCACCCATTCTTTCTTTATCCGAACACAGAACTCTTTCTGCATCATCGCTTCGCCGTGGAGGCCGTAAATTGGACGTTGTTTACGGAGCAGAACCACCACCAGCTGCCAGTCATCGCGCGCTCGTCATATGGGCCACAGACGGCACACGGGCTGCTCTCGTAAATAAGAAAGGAGTCGGTCAAAGCGCTCCGCCCCACAAGTGGACGCACACACACACACACATAAAAGAGGGCGAAAGAATAAAAAAAAGAGGGGGCCACATACTATACAAGGCAGACAGTCTCGCCCGGTTAGAGACAGCCGCGGCGGGCGAAACGAAACACGCAAGCGGAGCACGAGGTTCAACGAACGCACGCCAACCGAGGACGGAGCTTTTGGACGCCGGCCAGCAAGGGAGACAGAGCGGGTTAGAGCCTCCTCCTGGCTTGCGATGATGACGACGACGTCTCGGGGACATTCGCGCCCAATTGCGGCTGTATACAGGCCACGCCAGGGCTTGGAGGGAGCTCCAATGACAGCCCTGGTAACAACGCGGCACAAAACGAGAGTCCTAGCTTATAGTACGTCCACGTCACATATTCCGCCAGAAGCTAGGGTTCCAACTGTGGGCCGCGCGTAACTCCTCTTCGAGCTTCGACTCCGAGTCGATGCTCAAAACGTCAGTCTGAAGTGACGTATACATTTTGCCCCGCATGTTTTTTATAATGAGAACGTTTACACCGTCGTCGTCTATTCCCCTGGTGCTATAGCGCACACCGAATCACAAGTACATTGCGTAGTTCGCAGCTCTGTCTGAACACAGATGTCTGAACAGCGGCCGCACTTTCTGCCGACCACTTGCCCCGTGACACTTTCAGTATCGTGTGACATAATAAACCCGCAGAGTCACATCGGAGCGCTGGAAACATTCCGTTTTAAAAGAGCGTAAATCCGAAAGCCGCGGTCGAACGAGCAACGTCTGCTCCATATTAAAAGAGGCGTTGGACTGAGAAAACGACCACTGGTTCCCGTAAATTGTTATTATATTATTCGAAACAAGAAAGACACCATTACCACGATTAACGAAGTGAATAATCAACACAACCGACCGCGAAATCAGTGCGAAATATGGCACGGGTAAGTTGCACTGTAGAAACGACACGGTGATAAATGTAAGAACGTTTCGTAACAAATTACTGATGTACCGGAATGAAATACGGAGGATGCTTGCACCTTTCCGCGAATGCCTATATATATCATGATTTCCGCTCACATCGGCTCACGCGCAAGTTATCCTGCTCTGTTGGGGAAAAGCCCAGCTTAAAAAAGCCGATCGAAGGAGTTCATTCCAAGACGCTCAATCCCTTCATGTATTGAATATGACCACAACAACACCACCCTATACGAACGGCAAATGACGTAGCGTAATGCGGTAACAAGCCTATAACTTGGTCGCGCTGTTGACACGGAAGTCTGCATGCAGCGGTGCGACGTGACACCGGACAATGCCGGAGAATCCATCCGAGCCAAACGCGATAAACAAGAAAAAGCAAAAACGAAGAGAATCTGGAAATATGACACTGTCTCCGCGAGAGGCGAGCACGGAAGAAGCCGGAAATTCTTGGCCACCTTCCAGACCGACGGCTGCGGCTCGCAGTTCACTAACCCCACAGAACTACCGGAAGAGACCAACGCACACATGCCAGAGACTTACCTCTCGTGGTATGATCGAGCACAATAGCAGCAATATATATATATATATATATAGTGGGAGTAATAATTCAATGGGCCAGTTAGTCTTCGTGAAGGTATGGGATATTGGTTTTGTTCTCAGTGTTGACAGTGGTTCTTTTTTACTTTCTTTGCTTTTCCTTTTTTCTTTTCGTCTTTTTCTTTCCCTTTTTCTTTTTTTCTCTTTCTTACTTTTTTTTAGTTCCCTCTCACTCTCGCAAACATCTTTCAAGGCGAGAGGGACGCGGCAGCAACGAAGTTTGGAAGTTCATGTCAGTAGGACCCTCCCGAAACTGTTGGGAAATAAATATATTTATCCTTGTTGACAACGCTACCGTTGTGCGATATCATATATATATATATATATATATTATTACTTGCATAGCGACAACAGCCTAATGATAATAAAGAAGGGGCCAGCCTAACGAACGTGTCTCTGGCCTGATGCCAAAGACGCGTCCAAAAGGACAGTCGCATTGGACCCGATTCCATATGTACAGCCTCCCACAAAAATTGACGCAACGTATATAGGCGCCACTGCTATAGTTCGGATTTCTCCTCTTCTAACCTATAGCGGCTCGCTGCGTAAGTCGCAGGCTGAAACATCTATTTGGATTCTGCGTTCTCAGACAAAGCGTCAATACAGCTGTCTCGGAAATTTCGCGTATACCGCTAGCTCTATTCGTTACGCTAGGCGTTTCCTTCGGAGGCCAACCGCGCAAAGAAGTCAACGGTCTGGGAAGCTGCACAACGCTTCTCTATAAGGCAGCACCAGAAACAAAGCCGATTTTTTTTTTCTTTTTTTCGGAAACGATATAAGCAAGTACGTGCTATAGAGACAACTTCGTGATGCAATCGGAACGCGCATGTGTATGCCATCGCGACTGCAGTATTACAAGCGCTCGCTGGCTTCCGTAACCATTTGTGGCCGGAGGGAAATGGCGGGGTAATTAATTTGCGCACGACCGTGCACGCTGTTCCGCGATGAGGGAACCAGCGGCGCGAAGCAGAGAAGAGCGAGGAGCGCAGACGCCGGCGGCGTGATCAAAAAAACGCGATCTTCTTCTTCTCTTCTTCGCACGCCGGCAAACTGCTGTCGGAGCGGTCACGATCGACGGCCGCCCGCCGAAAGGCCCGCAGCGCGGCAATTGCGAAAGATGGCCGAAAAAAAGGCACGTGTACCGGCGATTACATCAACAGATGAGTCCGGCGGCAGCCGCAGAAATTCCAACCACTGTACTATAGTGTTCCATCACCCGCCAGACGACACTAACAACGAGCGCCGCACTGACATGACTCAGGGGCGAATGCAGAAATTGTTTCCGAGAAAAAAGAGGGGGCACCTCTAGGATTTTAGGTGGGAAGGGAAGGGCGCACCTTTCTGGAATCGCCAGTTTTTTTGCTCTGTATATGCCATGCGAAAAAAATTCTCGATGAAGGGAGGGGCACGGCCCGGTGTGGCCACCTCCTGGATACGATACTGCTACCACTGGTCTTGCTATAGCGGAAGAGGATTCAGAGTGGAGTCGGTATGTACTATACGGAAAACTCGCAAAGAAGGCGGCTACATACAGGGTATTTCAAAGGTGGCCTGTAACACTTTTCCCAATATATACTCATCGAATGGCTGCCCTAAGGAAGTTTACTGTCTCGCGAGTCAACCACCGCAATATATATATATATATATATATATATATAATATATATATATATATATATATATATATATATATATATATATATATATATATATTTGTGTGTGTGTGTGTGTGTGTGTGTGTGTAGTGGGAGTAATAATTCAATGGGCCAGTTAGTCTTCGTGAAGGTATGGGATATGGCACAACGGGAGCGTTGTCAACAAGGATAAATATATTTATTTCCCAACAGTTTCGGGAGGGGTCCTCCCTTCATCATCCCCTGATGAAGGAAGGACCCCTCCCGAAACTGTTGGGAAATAAATATATTTATCCTTGTTGACAACGCTCCCGTTGTGCCATATCCCATATATATATATATATATATATATATATATATATATATATATATATATATATGCAGGCCGCGTGACGAGCTATATGTTTAGCTCGCGCGTTCTCAGGAGCCTCGGCTATCGACCGACTGACAGCATTTTCTGGCCATGCTGGACAAGTGTTGCAGGGCCCCTATCAGCAGTGTGTCCGAAAAATCCTCAAAACTCACGTAAATGCGATATTTATCCGCTGTCTACATTATAACTTTGTGGCAGCAGGCATTTTAAATTACTAGACACATCAATTATTGCTGTAATTGATATAACAAACTAATAACACTAATCGGAATTTAATGAGCGGTAACAGGCGGGGTAGGATCCAATGGGAGAAAATGAGCCCTTCATTTCTTGAACACAACTGAGAAGCCGCCTCGAGTCAGCGCTACAAGGCGACAAACACAGCAGGGGAAGAAAAAAAAAGATTTAAAAAAGTTTCAGCTGCAGGCAACAGTTATCCTTTCACTGGTGACACCACGGCACAGCTGCGCATCTAACAAATAGGTCCGCTTGAGTGTGACAGCCATCTTACGTGCCATGACTCATCGCACCCTCCCTCTATCTGCGTGTCACATTCGCAGTTGCTTATATATTATCGTGCTTTTTGGCCCAACACCAACCTGTGAAGGGCTGCAGACAAGAACAAATTTCACAGCGTCAACTTCTTTTACTGCCTTGAAGCAGCACTGCCAAAACACGGGGGCTTAAAATAGAGGAACGCGAGCGCTGGGCCTTTTAGTTCTTGATGGTGATAGTTCATGTCCAAAATAGATAAATAGCTCTTCAAGCTGTAACTAGGTGTTTTTACGAATAATCGCTAATCGCAAATAATGAAGGAAACAAGCCGATAAGAGAGAGAGAGAAGACAGGGATTATCTCGTTCTTGTTCCCTCCATCACTCCATATCATCTCCTTATTCCGTTCCCTTATTTCGAGTTGCGAGCTTCACCAAAACGCTATGCAACACTACGTCACCCAGACTGCCTCACTTTGAAAAATAAGCTGGAGGCGTTTCGCAAAAAGCTCGGACACTGCTGCTGCTGAAAGGCAGCCCATGCCCCCTCCCCCTTTCCAAGCAACAACCACACATAGCAACAAGTAAATGTGAATAACAAACGAAGAATCAAAACGTCAGTGCTGTTTCATGTTTACTTTTCATACTCGACGACAGCCGAGTATTTCCGACATAAAACGCAACACTTAGTTCGACTACATGCCTATAATAAGCATTACACACACGCTGCGAATGTACAAAATAGGTACGCGGCACAGCCGTTCAATTAAAAAAAAATGTCAGAGGTATAGGATGGAGCCGGCTGATTTGAACTATAAGGGTAAGTGGAAGATTATGCATCTATATTGCAGATAATTTACAAAGCATCGGCGAACACACGGGAAAGACAGAGCGAGAAATACTCGCAGGGTCCCTCAGTCGTCAGAGACAAGAAAGCGCAAGTCCTCCGGAGTGGCCATTTCACCATGCACTTTATATCGATGTGAAACGTACACAAATTCACTACTGAACTATGTATTCGGTCATTTATTGTTTGATCACATAACCATAGTTTACTAATTAACATAAACTTATCACTATTTAACAAACCACTAGCGCATTTTGCTTTCATTATCATCCCATACATGTACGGTCCTGCCATCATTCGCTTTTGTACGGCGCTCGCACGTGACAGCAGTTGTTTCACTTCACTCACGCCGGCTTTTCGAATTGGCCCACATTCGCACGAGACGTGGGCAACGTCCTCCTCGTTCATTAAAGCGAAAGCTTTAATAACCAAGGAGGGTCTTGAATGCGTCTTTTCGTTCAACATCGGAGACGAAGTCTGGCGTTCATCCTCCACGTGCTTCCGTTTTGTCCCATCCGTGCGCATGCGCTGATAAAAGCCACGAAATCCCGTAACCGGCCGGTATACTTGGTTGCAGAGATCATGCTCAAGACTGAGAAGTGAATAATTAAAACGAGCCCTCACCGCATCCAAATAAAAAACAAATATAGGTTAACGTTTCGGGTCCCTTGTTCACAATATTGTGAAAAAAAGAGACCCGTAGTGGCCTCAAAACGTTACTTTATGTTTGTATTTTCTTCAGACAAGGTGAATGCCTGTTTTAATTCTTCAACGAACACCGCTCTCCTGGCGAGTTTTTGTCGGGCCTGGGACTAAAACTGAGAATGACGACAACGACCTCGAAGTTTACTCTTACGAACTGGGAAAAATGTTCACGCGTCTGCACACAGGAAACATCGTCGTAGCAAACGGTGTATACTGCTTCGACGATTGAAGCCGTGCAAGTTTCCGAACACATTGCACTCGACCTACGCGTGATTCCACGTCTCACAAGTAGCCCACAGCGCATGCCCACTGCCAATAGACCAAAAAAGTAATAATAATAAGGAAATTGTTTATTTTTACATCATCCCACTCCTATCAACGTGACACGCAAAAGTACTCTAAGAAAACATGGTGCTGGGTTGCGCGCTTAGTTTCGGTCGAAACAGGTAAACGCAAACAAAGCGTAAGAAATAAATAGGACAAAGAACCCCGGAGCCCCCATATTTCGACAGCCGCCGAGTAACTGCGGGTGGTCAGTATTGATTTCGAACCATGCCCTCCATGGTGTCTCCGAGAAAGGAACTGTATATAGGAACCACTCGTGCCAATCAATCGTGCCTGTTTTGTAGTCGAAGCAGCATCCTTGCGTCTGAAGCTAAGATCCTGAGCCCGATAGCACCACGATGCCTTCAGGACGCGAGCGCACTGGCGTCGACGACAGCTCTCAGGGAAAACAAAGTAATACAGGTCTCGGAAAGCGATGGCGCACAACGCAAACAACAGGACCCATAGGTCAAACGGGAGTGTCAATTATAATATTCGGAAAGAGAGCGCAAAATCTTCAACTGTTTCGCGACTTAACCGTGAGAAGTTTCTCCGTCCCGAAGAAGTGGCCTGGTTGAAAACGGAAAGACAGCCATGGGGGGGGGGGGGGGGGGTTAAATATCATACGGCGGGGAATAATAATGGGGGAGAGCACACTCGGCAAGCACTCTCAAATCATGACTGGTAGATTACCACTATCCCTCAAAAGGAAGGTAATTAACAGATCCATCTTGCCGGTGCTTACCAACGGAGCAGAAACCTGGAGGCTTACGAAGCGGGTTCAGCGTAAATTGAGGTATACGCAGCGAGCGATGGAAAGGAAAATGATAGGTGTAACCATAAGAGACAAGAATAGAGCAGAGTGGATAAGTTTAAATCAAGAAGAAGAAATTGACTTGGGCTGGGCATGTAGCACGTAGGCAGGATAACCGCTGGTCATTATGGGCAACTTACTGGATTCCCAGAGAAGGCAAGTGGGTTAGGGGGAGACAGAAAGTTAAGAGGGCAGATGAGATTAGTAAGTTAGCGGGTATATATTGGCAGCCGCAAGCACAGGATCGAGTTACTGGCGGAACATGAAATAGCCCTTTGTCCTGTAGTGGACGTAGTCAGGCTGGCCATGATGATGACATTCTTCGCTCAAAACAGGGAACGCGCCAATGGCTGATGTGACCCGTGTGAATTGGTGATCGTGGCGTGTCTCGGGATCTCTTCGCCATTTAGCTGTTATGCATTCCTTTCCCGCAGCCGTCTGTCTCTCCGCCTAGATCAATGCAAGCTGTGCCAACACCGTCGGGTGGGCTTCGCCCGTTGCACACGAGCCATGTCGTAAAGTCTGCTTTGAAGAATCCACTTTCACACGTGTTACCTCTTGAGCATTCCTTTGCCTCCAGCCTCCCCCGAAAAACAAAGACGTAACTATTCTACTGCATCTGACTTTGCAACATACGTTGTTGTTTTTTCTCCAGTGCCATGTTCGTTGTAGCTTCACAGCTGTTTGCTTTAGAGCTTCGATTTTTCGCGCACCACCTTTAAGATGAGTTACCAACTCACCCAGCACTCCGTGCTTTTCTAGCTTCACAGGGCACAGAACAGTAACGCCCGTTACTCTTTCTTTTCCCTTATCCATCGAGCAAGAGTGACCACTTTCACAGTGAATCGCAGCACATGATGCCATGTTTGCGTCCCGGCTTCGCACCTACATTTTCCGTGTCGTTATTAGTGGCGGCTGTGTGACCAGGGTGTTGCACAGGCCATTCGCAATGTCTCCGAGTAGATTAGTAGCCGCCGCCACAGCGTTGCGAAGCGCGAAAAATACAAATAAAAAAAATCCCACCAAAATATTGGCACATTCTAAAAGGCCCCAAGTAAAATATCACTCCTGCCTAAGATTTCGTCACACGTGCAATGTAACACTTTTGATAAAGATTATATAGAAGATGGCGGCGCCTTTATTTGCACCCGCTATAGCTCCCATTTACATCCCCAAACAGAACTAAACGCACCGAAGGACACCGAAAAAAAAGTGAAAGGCACAAGACTATCAAACAAACATTAAGATGTAATCTTTTTAGTTCCGCACAAAGGTGTAGCGTGTCAACAAGTTAGAAGTGCATAAAAGTGCAGAAAAGCGCATATGAGCCCTGCACATATCCCCATAACAAAAGAGCCGCGTCCAAAGCATAACAATATCCGTCTTTCCTTGGAGTTCAAGTGAAGATGAAGACGCCGCTTCTATCGATTTTTTTTGTCCTTCGTCCAATGTGCGCTTTTTTTTACCAGTCACGCTCCTTTAGCTCCCTGCCGACGCCTCCTCCTCGCGCGGAACGTGAGGCAAGGAAGTCGGTACAGGACAGCATGGCTCCACTCCATTCGCCAAGGCGAGCGCTCTGCTCTCTTCGCATCGTACACGACACAACGGGATGCCGCTCGTGGCCCGCAGCTTTCGGCGCGTGCCCCAACCACGGGCCCCGTTTCGAACCAGTCTCCCTCCCGGCTCAGCCGATGCTCGTTTTATCCTTTTGTTTGTTTCGCAACAGACCCCGGGATATCGGGGCAACTCTCGGTTTCCGCCGAGACAAAACATCCCCTCGCATCCGACGTAAACACGTGCCGAGGATCCCCCGCTCTCAGCTCTCCTCCAAATATTGGCCTTCTCCCCATAAAAACCAGGCCCGCTAAACGTGCCCCCCACCGGCAGCGAGCGAAACCCCGGTCGGTGGCGCCGCTGAACAAACACGACCAAAGGTCAAGCCACAGACGCGCATTCTGTGCGCCTGCCTGATCCTCCGCGTACAAGGCGAGAAACGCAAACACGGCGTCTGTATATTCTACATTAGCAGCACTCCCATGCGACGACCACTCGATATTCCCTCTTGAACAACAACCTACCGTATGCAAAAAAAAAAAGAAATTTAAATAGCGGGGCAGTTCGTGAATTCCAAAGGGATTGGCAGTAGCATAAGGGCTGTATAGTATAGTTAGAGCTATATATATATATATATATATATATATATATATATATATATATATATATATATATATATATATATATATATATATATATATATATATATATATTCACTTTTAGCAGATGCTATTAATGACGCCTTTGAAATCGGCGTGAACTTAAATTGAGCAGTATAGGTTGAGCGCATACATACAGACAAATGGTTAACTATGACAGCATAGCGAAAAAGAAAGATAAAATTTTCCGTGTACTTAAATTTAGGTGCATGTTAAAAAAAAAACCAGCGGCGAGAATTGATCAGGACTACACCCGCTACAACTGCTGCCTGCATAATAACCGTATCATTGTTCTCGCACGTAAAACCTCGGAATTCCGTTCCTTTACGGGAACATTTTTTTTAATATATACGAGACTATATCGTGACGTGAACGTGAACAGTCATGGCATATGGTCTATATAAAGGAAGCTGAATGCATAAGGTATATACGAAAGAAAGTACATTCATATACATGCACGAGATAAATTAAAAATATACTGGACGCTAATTAAGACGAAAACAACGAAACGCACGCGATTATTATTTCGTATATTGAAGCGGTTATTCACACGATGCACTGTTCTGAATGGACCCCCGCGCACTCGCGTTTTAAACGCGCACGGACCTGCAGCGAATTTTCTTTTCACTAGACAACAATCATGAGTCTTCCACACCGTATAAGTGCGCCCTCTTTTCTTTATATTTTTCTCTTACATTTCCTTGTTGTTGTTTTTTTTTCATGCTTTTCGGAAGTTTCTTTCTTGTGCTCAGTACATTAAGTGTAGGCTCAAAAGGACCTTCAGCATTCTCCTCGCAATCTCATCCGCGACGCACAGGCGAAAAATAAAATATTTTGCTGCTGCTTTCTTCACGACCTCTACGGCAGGGAGCAGGATTACATAGAGACGCAACGTTAGATGTCTATAGCAGTTCGGGCTAGTTGGTATATGACATGACGATATAGTTATAGCGCGAGAAACGAACAACGGCACCCTTTGTCGTCGTTCTGTTCTCGCGCTATAACTATATATTAGCAACGTCAGAGTGCACGCCTAACTGCAGCGACAACACTATCCCCTTCGCTATACATCCAAATAAAGAAAGAAAGGCATAAGACCGCGTTTATAAGCACTCGCGCCATCGCATAACTTGCAACATTCATTAAAGCCGCCCTCCAGCCGTACAAGCTTCGCACGCGGCGTAAACCGTGCCCGGAAGCGCCTTTTTTATGCAACACGCAGGGTGCACCTGCCACCCCGTTCCATACATTCATCCACTTCCCCACCTCGCAGACCCGAGCCTTGAAGCAGTAATTTGATTGATAGATATGTGGGGTTTAACGTCCCAAAACCACCATATGATTATGAGAGACGCCGTAGTGGAGGACTCCGGAAATTTCGACAACCTGGGGTTCTTTAACGTGCACCCGAATCTGAGCACACGGGCCTACAACATTTCCGCCTCCATCGGAAATGCAGCCGCCGCAGCCGGGATTCGAACCCGCGCCCTGCGGGTCAGCAGCCGAGTACCTTAGCCACTAGACCACCGCGGCGGGGCTTGAAGCAGTAATTTACCATGGAAGAGAAACTATAGAGCTACAAATGCTAAAGAGTTGTTTCATTAGAGAGAATTATTACTCCTTTCTATTCTTCTGACATCTGCTTGTACATCCGCTATACTACCAAGACGCATCGGTATACTTCTCATTAAAATCTAAAATTGAGCAGAACATTTTCTATACAGCGGCAAAAGACGCAGAACACTCTCGAAGTACTGCTCCTTCACATAGACACTGACGACGCTATAGGCGCTACACTCGTGGCCGTTACCGTATACGTAGCATTGCAGCAAGGCAATTTTGTGAGCTTGCACAGGGGGCGAATTGCTAAAGGGCATCATATATGGTAGCCTAGACTATAGCTCTCCTGCAAAGTCTTGCAAATTTTCCTATTTCTTCGTCTATATCTTTTCTCTGCTGCTTCTCTCTGAAGTGACTCGTGGTGGAAGGAGATAAATAATTTCGGAGGAATCCCAACCAACTGGCCCAACTTACCGTCTTACTGCAATAAATTCGAAGGTCTTAAGTGCCACAATGACGGTATTATTATGAGACACATCGTCCTGGCGAACTACGGATTGATTTCGAGGAATCAACCCCTCCCCCCCAAGCTACAACGACGTCAGAGATAGGAGGGAGGAGGTGGTAGTACGGAACATAGGCGCGAAAAAGACACACAGGGCGATGCGAGACGAAATCCGAGACGTGTCTTTCACGCAACACCAGTCAACGCCAGCGTGAAGCAGGTGGGACGTCACACTGTGTATACGCCCACACAGTGCGGCAACCCCGTCATGCAGGAAAGGCAGCTACACGTGAAAGCACAGTAGCCAGCTTGCAGGCGTCACTCCTCGCCATTTTTCCTTCTCGCCAACCCTCTCACTACCATCCGTTTGCGGCAACAGAGACGCACACAGACACGCTGGGGCGGATGTTCGGAGACACAAACACGCCCAGGAGACGAGAATGATGGCAGCAACCGGCAAGTCGACCAGAAACAATCTACGTGCAGACGAAGCGAATAACACACAAGGTTGCCCTCGGAGGGACAGGAAACAACTCTAGCAGCGACCTCTCTTGCGCCGCACGCGAGCAAGCGCAACTCCGCCGTGGCGGTAAGCTATGCGGTCCGGATGAAATGCGCTGAAAAAATAATACATAAATAAATACATTAACTGCCGCTTTGTGACACCTTCCGGCAGCAGAGCCCACTGCTTTTCAGCACGCATGCCTGGTTTGCAGGTGCGTTTGACAACGCTTTTCCTGCGCTTTTAAAGTCCGCGCAGTGTTGGGCAGTCTAGAGTGAGTGAGAAAGCCATGCGCCTTTACGCTATGCGCGCCCCGCGCACCGTTTCAAGGCATACAGTTCACCTCACGCTCAATGTGCGATATTTTAGATGCGAAGCAGCTCTTTTACTCGCGTGTGTAGCGCCATACGTACGTGCGTCCGTACGAACGCACCGCAACGCGTTTTCCTCGCCCCAGGTGTTGGAGCGCTGCAAAGTAGGTCACGCCACATCTGCGCGTTGACTTCACGCTTCCCTCGCAAGCTTCTCTCGCAGGTGCGCGCTGACGTCACTCTCTCCCTTGCAAGCAGCACACTGGCCGCAGCACCCGCAGCTGCCGACGCCTCCACCCGCTTGCAACACACTTTTTCACACACTTCATCCTCTTCACCGCCCGCAACCCTCAACTGCACGTCGAGTGAATACACTTTTCCGGCTCGTTTATCTGCGACGAAACTTATACGAAACCCAACCCTCCTCCCGCGTCTTTGCGTTAAAAAAAAACATTAGAGAGGCTTAGAATAGCGCACCGCAAGCACCTTGCTGCCACTGCGCATGCGTCGTAACGCGAGCCACCGTTTGCGCTTGCGGCCCGCCCGCGGATATTCCGAAATAGCGTGCGGCCCGCGACACCCGCAAAGCGCTGTGTGTAGCTTCCGTGCATTCGGGGTTGCGGTAGGGCTAATTTTCCTAAACTTTTCCCTAGGGGAAGCAAACGCTATTCGAAAAACTCGTATGGCGCCCGCAGCTAAAGCAGCGCCCGCAAAGCCTGTGAACGTTATTCTAAATCTCCCTATTTACTCAAGTAAACGCTACACCGAGTTTCGCTTCAAACCATTCTTTTAGCACCTGTGTCGACGCCCGTTTCTATAACGGGTCAACGCCGTGCGCACCTCTATTGCTTCGCATCCCATCAGGGTTCCCCTCGAAAAGATAGTCCATAATGTGTATACATAATTATTGCTACGGGTGCTTCTCGATATTCTTATTTTTGATAATATGTTTCTCATGTTTTTAGAGCAATGCTGAAACGACGACTACTCTAGCGCGAATAGTAAAAAAAAAAACCTCGTAACAAGAATAAGAAAGGGGGTGTAGGAACCGATATGCCCACAGACAAATAAAAACAAACAAAAACGACTTGCAGTGAAATTTAATTAACGTTTACATATATATATATATATATATATATATATATATATATATATATATATATATATATATATATATATATATATTAGCGCAGAGAGGACCACGATTATCAACCGCCTATAGCAGTAAACCGGGCAACGGTTCGTGCATCGGACCACGGTTGCGTGGAGCAACGCAAGCAAACACGGAGAACTTTACACGAGGCCAGCAACATTTTTGAGAAGAGGGATTCGTACGCACCAAGGCGTGAAGCCACAGAACATCCAACAAGAGAAGCAGAAAAGAAAAAAAGTGCCGCCATATCCACGAAGTGAATGATGATGAGTGGGCGAAGCTCCGGAGGTAAACCTGATAAACCATGAATCCTCCGTACATTTTGCCCACTCGATTTTATTACAACGCTCCCCCTAGCGTACGTCGCCGCACTAAATCGAACAATTACCTTCCACCAATGACACGCGCCATATGTGACATCATTCTTATTTTATAACATCTCTCATCTTTCGTCATCAGCTACAAGTACCGCCATCTAGTGAACACTGCAAGAACTAAACGAGAGGTGGCTACATACTGGGGACGGTAGCGCCATCTAGTGAACACTGCAAGAACTAAACGAGAAGTGGCTACATACAGGGGACGCACAGCCCACGCCTTAAGGAGCTTCGCTCCTAAAAAAGGGTGTAGATGTCGGACAAGTAATGCAAGGCTCCAAGAAACTATCTATCGATATTATTTACTACTACAAAAAAAGAAGAAAGAAAGAAAGAAAGATGGGAACGAGTGATACACCTGTCACGCCTGAACTGTTCTTGCGCCAAGCCTGCATGGCGACAACCACGCAGTCAACATCCTCCAAGCCACTTAAGCGAAGCGTTGCGCGACTGCTGTCACCTACCTAGCCGTAGTTCCTGCGGACACAGCCTATTCGCTCATTAACCAGAAATAGCGAAGTGCCTGCTGCAGTGATACAGAACGTGTCGACGCTGCATGCGCGTAGCACCGTATACGTCGGCTGTTAGGACCGGCGCCAGGTCTGACAATGGATCGGCGTTCCTTTTGATGTTCCTTTTGAGTCGCCAAACGGGGGGGCGGCCGGTGTCCGCCATGTATTGTTCCCACCTGGCCGGAGGGTGCGGCGTCCTGCCGCCGCGGCGCCGTGAGCAGTTCGGGAGACCACCGGTGCAGCTTCTTCTTTGGAAGATGACGGCGGCGGCGGCGGCCGGGAATCGTCCCGCTAATTGAACGAGTCGTTCGGCACCCTTGGAAGCTTGTTTACGGCGGCCCTTTCGATGGATGCAGTCATCAACTCCAGACCCCTCGCCCAGCGACACACCTTGACGGGGGGGGAGCCGCGTTCGTGCCACATGGCCGTGCGGTGACCACGCTTCAGTTTTGAACGTTCGCGTGGACCGTGCGTGCTCGTCACCCTCGCGGGTAATGTGTGGTCCGTGATTGGACGGTGCCATCTGTACGCGGTCCCCGATCTAGGGATCTGGGGAGGACAGACCCTTTATAATGAGCCCCCACGGCTCATTCGGTGCTTTTTCGAGTGGAGAACTCGCCTTGTACGAAGAACGCCACTATATATCTAAACTTTCTTATTGACCTCTCTCTAATGTAAATAAACGTCTGTTCTCTGTTTTCCCATATAAGCATTGCTTCTCGCTATAAGGGACGAGTCCGATGGGAGCCAGCTACCAACGACGAGACCCACAGGACCCAGACCACAACAACTGGATGGCAGCGGTGGGATCGAGCTCATCGACCAGGAGGCAATGCTGAGACCTGCTGTCTGGAGGACCTAGAGTCGGACAAAACTGCTTCGTGGCATCTCTGACAACACGGGAAGGAACGCGTCCGAATTCATGACTGCATAGGGTGAGTGCACTGCTTTTCTTTGCTGAGATATCACCAGGCTTTGCGTGGGATTGTAAACAAAGCAGTGATTTGGTAACGGTTGACGGAAGTATTGATAGTACGTCAAAGTTGTTTAGTTAAAAGAGTTAGCAGCACCAAGGACCGCCATGAATTTGAAGGGACTAAAAAAGCCAGAGTTGTTAGAGTTGGCCCGAGAGCTGGGCCAGGTAATTGCCGAGACGAAAAGAAAGCAGGAGATCATTGACGCCATCGAGAAGATCGGGGCAGATGACGATGAGCTGAGCGAATGCTTGGAGGCTATTACGCAAAGGAAAGAGGAGCAGAGGCTCCGTGAGGAAAAAGAGGAGCAGAGGCTCCGGGAGGAAAAAGAGGAACAGAGACGTCGTGAGGAGAAAGAGGAAAGAGAACGTATCGATCGTATGGAAATGAAACGCCTAGAAATTGAACTAGCAAAGGCTCAATCAATGAACGGAGCTAGCGCAGTGGCACGAGAAAGAGAGCGCCGAATGACAGATTTGATGCCATCCTACGCGGTAGGAGGGGACATGGGTCTTTTTCTGGTGCACTTTGAGCGCACGTGCGAGAGGGAAAATTTTGCTAAAAACACGTGGCCCCAGCGCTTGCTTACGCTGCTGCCGTGTGAAGTAGCTGACATTATAGCCCGTATGGGTAAAGAAGACGCAGACGACTATGACAGAGTCAAAGCGAGTCTGCTCAAAAAGTACAGACTGTCAGCGGAGGCGTTCAGGCGAAAATTTCGTGAGATCGAGAAAGCCAAAGACGAGTCATACCCAGAGTTTGCGTACACCTTAAAGGTAAATCTGGAGGAATGGCTTAGAGAGGAGGGTGCGCTTGGCGACGCGGAAAAGACTCTGCAGTGTTTTGCGTTGGAACAATTCTTTCGGCGTCTACCTGAAAACATTAGGTACTGGGTTCAGGATAGACAAGGAGTAGATACTATCACGAGAGCGGCAGAGCTCGCAGAGGAGTACGTAAATCGCCGTGCCCTCGAAGGCAAGGATGTCCCTAGGAGGGAGATTAGTAAATATCGGGCCGACAAGCCTCCGCGATGGACAAAGTCGGGTCGGTATATGCCGAAGGAGGGTTTAGACTCCAAAGGAAGCGGTGATGAGAAAAACAAGAGAAAGGAAGAAGCACCCGAGAAAAGGGCGGAAGGGCAACAGAAAAAGGCGTTCGAGGCCAAGAAGCCGATAGTTTGCTATAACTGCCAACAGACGGGGCATATTTCTTTGGGTTGTAAGAACCCGAAAGTTGTGTTAATGTCACTCTGTAGTAATGACGAAAACATGAAATTGCTAGAACCATACATCCGAGACCTAGTCGTGAATGGCCAACCGTGCCGCGTGCTCCGCGATTCGGCCGCCACTATGGATGTAGTGCACCCGTCCTATGTCGAGGAGAGTCAGTTTACAGGAGAATGCGCGTGGATAAGACAAGCAGTAGAGACAAACAGTGCCTGTCTCCCAGTAGCAAGAGTCCGCATCGAAGGCCCTTTCGGTGTTCTAGACACTGAAGCTGCCGTTTCGGCCCATCTCCCAGTGCAATACCCGTATTTGTTCTCAAATAAATCAGAGTACTTGCTGCGACAAAAAGGAATTGGGTTCAGTGAGGGTATCGTACAGGCCTTAACTCGATCCAAAGCAAGGGAGCTCGCCGCTCAGACAGTTTGTAAAGATCCGGTGGCAGACGAAACAGCTTCAGCGGCAGAGCCTTCTTTACCTGGCACGAAACTGGACCGCCCTATAATGGAGCCTCAAAACACAATATCTAAAGAAAGATGTAAGAAACCGGATGAATCCGAGGCATCTCGAGAAGTAGAATGCACTATAAAGCTGTTAAATGTAAGTCCTACAGAACTGATAGTGGAACAGGAAAATGACTCCACTCTCCGTAACTTAACGCCAGACGCGAAGGAAGGGGTGGCTAAGCAAAACATTCAGTTCACCAAGAAGGGGGGCGTCTTGTACAGAAAGTACACAAGTCGAAAAGGAGTTCGGTTTAATCAGCTAGTCGTACCGTATCCTTTCCGCAAGGAGCTGCTGCACCTGGTCCACGGAGGTTTGTGGTCAGGGCATCTCGGCATCAAAAAAACAAAAGAATGTTTGTTACGGGAGTTTTACTGGCCCGGCTGCTTTCGGGAGGTGGAGGCATTTGTAAGAAGCTGCGACACGTGCCAACGCGTTGGCAAGCCAGGGGATAAGGCTAAAGCACCTATGAAGCTGGTCCCCATTATCACAGAACCGTTTCGCAGGCTAGTTATAGACACAGTGGGTCCACTTCCTGTAACGCAGTCCGGGTACCGGCACATACTCACAGTGCTCTGCCCGGCCACGAAATTCCCGGAAGCAGTACCGTTAAAGGAGCTCAGCTCGGAGGAGGTAGTTAAAGCGCTTTTATCTATCTTTGCACGTGTAGGCTTCCCCGCAGAAATTCAGTCCGACCAGGGATCTGTTTTTACAAGTGCACTAACCTCGACATTTCTAGAAAAGTGTGGCGTTAAAATCATCCACAGTTCAGTGTACCACCCTCAGTCAAATGCTGTAGAAAAGGTACATTCAGTCATGAAACGGCTGCTACGCGCCCTTTGTTATGAGCAAAAAGAGGATTGGGAGGCTTGCTTGCCCGCAGCTATGTTCGCGCTTCGGATCGCTCCTCACGAATCAACAGGGTTTTCGCCTGCGGAGCTTGTTTACGGACGTGCTCTTCGCTCCCCACTTCGCATTGTTCGAGAATCTTGGGAGGGCCGGGCGGACGACCCTTCGGTAGTAGCATACGTGCTTGAGCTGTTAGACCGACTTCACGCAGCTCAAGAACTAGCGGAGCAGGAAATGCGCAGAGCTCAAAACAACGCTAAGCGCTATTATGACAAGACAGCCCGGACGCGAAGCTTTCGAGTAGGGGAAAAAGTGATGATACTGAAACCCTCACTGAAGAATAAACTTCAGGTCCAGTGGGAGGGACCTGTTGAGGTAGTTCAGAAATTGTCAGACACAAATTACTTGGTTACTGGACTGGGAAGGCGTAAAACGCAACAGGTGTACCACACTAATCTGCTCAAACCGTACCAGCAGAGGCATGCCGTTGTAAACATGTCGCTCAATCAACCGGAAGAAATGCCTATTGATTTCCCGGAGTTAACAACAGAAAACAAAGACATTGGCGAGACTATTAGTAACCTGGTAGAGCAGGCGGAGTTGGGGCCAGATCAGAAAGCGGAACTGAAGGAACTATTGTTTGACTTTAAAGAAACATTTTCAGACACACCTGGCAGAACCAAAGCCCTAGTTCATGATATTGAGCTGACATCTTCGGAACCAATTCGTTCTAAAGCTTACCGCGTTTCCCCGAGGCAACGGGAAATAATGGCCGCGGAGATAAACCGAATGCTCGAGCTAGGAGTGATCGAGCCAGGAGAGAGTGATTACACCTCGCCTCTGATCTTGGTTGAGGTCCCAGGGAAAGAGCCGCGACCGTGTATTGACTATCGGAGGCTCAACTCGATTACAAAGGACCAAACTTATCCAATTCCGCATATTGAGGAAAGGCTTGAGCAAGTCAGCAGTGCCAATTTCATCTCGACTTTGGATTTAGTCAGGGGATACTGGCAGGTGCCTCTAACTGAAAGGGCTAGTAGGCTTGCGGCGTTTATTTCCCCGATGGGAACATTTCGGCCGAAGGTCCTTAGTTTTGGATTAAAGAATGCCCCTTATTGCTTTTCTGGCCTAATGGACAAAGTGTTACAGGGTATGGAGGACTTTGCCCTCCCGTACCTAGATGATATTGCTATTTTTTCTTCTTCCTGGATAGACCACATGAAACACTTGCGAGCTGTGCTATGTCGTCTGCGTGAGGCCGGCTTAACAGTGAAGGTTGCGAAATGCCAATTGGGGCGCGCTGAGGTAGCTTATCTAGGGCATGTAATAGGCCAAGGCTACCGCCGGCCGTCAGAAGTAAAGCTGGCCGCAATAGACAACTTTCCCCAACCACGAACCAAGAAAGACATTCGGTCGTTTCTTGGATTGGCCGGTTATTATCAAAGGTATATCCCGCGTTACTCTGACATTGCAAGTTCCTTGACAGACGCTCTTAGAAAGACCGAACCCCAGACCGTAAAATGGGATGGGGCCAAGGAACATGCATTTTCTACGCTAAAGAAGGCACTAAAAAGTCAGCCAGTGTTGAGCGCGCCTGACTACTCTAAGCCGTTCATTCTTCAGTGTGACGCCAGCGACCGGGGTATGGGTGTCGTGCTTTGTCAGAGGGGAGAGAACGACCAGGAACACCCTGTACTGTATGCCAGTAGAAAGCTTTCTGTTCGTGAGGAAGCATACAGTGCCTCAGAAAAGGAATGTGCCTGCGTTGTTTGGGCTGTGCAGAAGCTAGCTTGCTACATCGCCGGTTCTAGGTTCACAATAGAGACTGACCACTGTCCCCTCACATGGCTACAGTCCATGTCATCGAAAAACGGCCGTCTTTTGCGCTGGAGCTTAGCTCTTCAACAATACACCTTTGATATCCATTACAAGAAGGGTAAACTCAACAGCAACGCAGATGGTCTGAGTCGTTGTCCCTAGTACCCCGAGGGCTTCAAAACGATTTTCTGCTTTCTATCCTCGATTTGAGGCCCACTAGTTTTCTGTATTTATCCAAACATGTGTCAAGTGTTTTGTTTAATGTCTTCAAAAGTGGCTGATGTGGTGTTGCGACTCGGCGGGGGCCACAGGAATAAAGTTGAGGTAGAAGGAAATGACTTCCACAGGTGAATCTAAGTCTGGTGATTCTGAGTAGGGAATTGCCGTGTGCTTGCTCGTGTGTGGGTGTGCTTTCGGCGCAGTTTCCGCAGTTCCTCATTGGTGGTGGGCGGAAAATATGGTGGAGAGGGGTCACCTCATCCCTGCGAGCAACGCCCTCTTGGTCAATGATCATCGGATCCAGTGTTCGGGACAAAAATAATAGAGGAAGAGCCGACAAGCTGCAATACAGATCCCGCTGCACAGTACCTGCTGGCCACTGCACCTCGGGATCTTCTTTCCCCGGCGGAGAGGCTGTTAGGACCGGCGCCAGGTCTGACAATGGATCGGCGTTCCTTTTGATGTTCCTTTTGAGTCGCCAAACGGGGGGGCGGCCGGTGTCCGCCATGTATTGTTCCCACCTGGCCGGAGGGTGCGGCGTCCTGCCGCCGCGGCGCCGTGAGCAGTTCGGGAGACCACCGGTGCAGCTTCTTCTTTGGAAGATGACGGCGGCGGCGGCGGCCGGGAATCGTCCCGCTAATTGAACGAGTCGTTCGGCACCCTTGGAAGCTTGTTTACGGCGGCCCTTTCGATGGATGCAGTCATCAACTCCAGACCCCTCGCCCAGCGACACACCTTGACGGGGGGGGAGCCGCGTTCGTGCCACATGGCCGTGCGGTGACCACGCTTCAGTTTTGAACGTTCGCGTGGACCGTGCGTGCTCGTCACCCTCGCGGGTAATGTGTGGTCCGTGATTGGACGGTGCCATCTGTACGCGGTCCCCGATCTAGGGATCTGGGGAGGACAGACCCTTTATAATGAGCCCCCACGGCTCATTCGGTGCTTTTTCGAGTGGAGAACTCGCCTTGTACGAAGAACGCCACTATATATCTAAACTTTCTTATTGACCTCTCTCTAATGTAAATAAACGTCTGTTCTCTGTTTTCCCATATAAGCATTGCTTCTCGCTATAAGGGACGAGTCCGATGGGAGCCAGCTACCAACGACGAGACCCACAGGACCCAGACCACAACACGGCCCTTGCACTCTGCGGGTAGGCGCTCGTGCAAAGTACAACTGCGCGTGAAGGCATGCGCGAGGTTTTCCTTAAGGGAGAGAGGGTGATAAATTTTACCGCACCCCCTCGCCTTACTCCACGGTGGTCGAGTACGAAAGAAGAAAACAATCTGCGCAATGAAGCTGATGCAAAAATGAAAATGAAGCGATGACGTGACTCTCACAACTGTCATCGATCTGTCCTTGGCATTCTAGGTGTAAAGTAAAATGAAATGGCTAGAGAGTGTTTTTTTTTGTTTTTAGCTTCAGAAGTCATTTGCCGCCATTGCGGTAAAAAAAGAAAAAAAAAAGATCCAAGCGTCTGTATCAATTAAGGATTTAAAAAGTTGCTGGAGTAGAAGCTCCCGCAATGCCTTGCCGGCAGAAGTGAAGCCAGCTTTTGCCACTGCTAAGATGGCGGAAACATGCTCTTTTTTGGTAGTGTCCACTTAAAGATCAAGTGGATTTGATATAGTTATGTAAATGCTACGTTAGTTATATATAATGAAAGATAGTTGTTCCCGACGAAATAATACACCGGGACGAGTATAGGTGACTGAAACTCCAAAGAACTTTGTCTCCAACTTTAGAGGCTTATATATATATATATATATATATATATATATATATATATATATATATATATATATATATATATATATATATATATATATAAGGAAATCATTAACACTGAGAGGAGGCAAAATTAAAATAACTGTTGAAGTTGTACGTCCCAAAACCGCGATATGATCGTGCATGAGGGACGCTGTAGTAGAAATTTAGACCACCTGTGTTTCTTTAACGTGCATCTAAATCTATATGGTCTCAAGCATATTGGCCACCATCGAAAATGCGATCGCCACGGCCGAAATCCGATCCCGCGACCTTGGCGTCAACAGCCAAGCAGCGTAACCACTAGACCACCATGGCGGTCGGTGGTCTATATAGTAGTTACGCTGACCTCCTTTAGAAAAGAGACCACCCCACAACCAACCTATGCGCGCGTTCCTCCTGTATAAATGCCCTGCACTCGGACATCCTGCTGCTGCAGACAGCTATATTTCAACACATTGATTGGTATGTGGGGTTTAACGTCCCAAAACCACCATATGATTATGAGAGACGCCGTAGTGGAGGGCTCCGGAAATTTTGACCACCTGGGGTTCTTTAACGTGCACCCAAATCTGAGTACACGGGCCTACAACATTTCCGCCTCCATCGGAAATGCAGCCGCCACAGCCAGGGTTTGATCCCGCGACCTGCGGGTCAGCAGCCGAGTACCTTAGCCACTAGACCACCGTGGCGGGGCTATATTTCAACGCAGACACGCCGGTGTGTAGAGGGGGGGGGGGGGGTATCGTGTTGCTGACGCATGCACCTCCTGACACTGCTACGACAAGCACCGAGCAAGCAGGAAGTTTTCGATTCAGGGCCGCGTGGGCGAGCTCGCTTTCGGAAAATCCGGCGTGCAGCTCAAACGATACCCCACCGCGACACGCGCCCGCAGACAGACATTGTATCGGCGGCAGGAGAGCGGGACAGAAGAGCGGGACAGGAGAGCGGCAGTAGAGCGGCAGGAGAGCGCGGCTTGCGCAATGGGCTTCATCGCTGCAACTCCGACAGAGCAGCTGGCGCGCCAGCCCGGATGACAGTATACCTCTCGATTAAGTCCCACCGCAAGCGAATTATGAAATATCACATTCTACACACAGAGGCCCCTTTGTAAGTAATAGGTAAAACGACCCCCCCCCCCCCCTATATTTTATTTCGCCCTGTTATTTCATCTTCTCATTCAGCACCTAAACGTTCACAGCGACGAAGCCCATCGCTGCAACTCCGGCAGAGCAGCGGGTGCGCCAGCCCGGGCGACACTATCTTTCGATTAAGTCATACCGCAAAGCGAATTATGACATATTGCATTCCACACACAGAGGCCCGTTTGTGAATGAATGATAAGTAAAAAGACTCCCTTTATATTTTATTTCGCCCTGTTATTTCTTCCTCTCATCCAGCACCTAAACGTTCACCTGTGAAATTCCTTCATTATATCGTTACAAAGCGGCCAGGTCTCAAATTTTTCTAGCATCCCTCCTTTTTTTTTTTTGTAAATGCACTTGCTCGAATAAGCGCTTACTATACTGCTACTAAAGGAACAAGGCAGCACCTTTTTTTTTTCTTTGGCCCGTTTGCGACAGCCATAACGAGCAATTTCGCAAGGAAAGTTAAGCCTCGCGGACCTCGAGAACCGATAAATCCATACACATCGACAAAGGCGTTCACCCGTAATCTCTCGTTACGAAATTCGCAAAGAGGTAACGACCGGTCGCAATCTTTCGCTCCCAAAGTCTTCCATGTGTTAACGAAGACTTTCAGAATGCAAGAATGTGCGATAAAGATCTTCTTTTTAGCCCAATGCCGTATGCTGATGTCGAGTCCATTTTAACACTTGATGATGATGATGAACCTTCAGCTTTGCTGGCACTCGCCCACAAAGGGGGATCGGCCAAGAACCGGGCGGCAGGATCATCAAGTGTGCTAATTCAGGCATTCAGGTAGTCTCGTAGCCGTAAATAATAACAATAGGCTAAGAGGGTAATCTCTTTGTTGCCCTTATGTACTCGCACACTGCAGAGAAAACCTCCCTGTGGCTATAACCTAATGTAATCCCTCCGAAGGATAAAATTAGTTCCACGTTTATTTTTAAACCTAGCTTCTCCTAACACTTACTAACACCTACTGACACTTACTGTGCACTTTCAGCACACGCGCACGCTTAGTAGCGTTTTCTTTTGCCGGTCTCGCGCATAAGTGATCTTGGACATGTTGCGTAAGGTTTACACATCCACATCGCTTCTCCTCCTCCTTGGTGTTTTCTTTTTCCCTCTTTACACGCTGCAGGCGACGCCACCGAATGAGCGCTAGCAACTATAGCAACTAGACACCCATTTGGGAAAAAAGGCTCATCTTCTCGTACGAACGCCATCCACGAAGAGGCCGCAGCTGGGTATATAGAGAAGGCGCGCTTTGCGCAACGAGCGCACACAAAAAGGGGGACGAAAAGCTACGATCGAGTGGGGGAAAATATATACGTAATAATAAAAAAAGGCGGGCGTTTCTGCAACCTCTCGTTGCGGTGCGCTTTTCGCACGTTCTGCGCCCGTTTCGTAACGCCGTCGCGACGTAAAGCTATTATAGACGAGGTCACCCCGACTGCGAAACAACGTGTATACTCGAACACGAATTAGGATCTCCGCGACAAAGGGGTTTATGATCCTATAACCGGTCGGGCAGCAGCAACACAATAATCGTATATTTTCACGGTTCACAGGCAAGAACAACAAAAAAAAAACATCCTCAATTAGTATAACGATTTTTTTTTTTTTTGCAAGAGTGGAAATCCATGCACGGAGATCCATGCGCTACCTTCTAAAAAGGCTATAGACAGTACGCAGCGTCTCCCGTGCCCCCAATTTGAAGATAGGTGCGCATATAGAAAGTATAACGACATCTTTATCAAGCTCTAACGCTACATGCATTAGTGTGTTTATAGGTGTTCGCAGTACCAGTGTATACCTTTCGGCATAGTGAATTCAGAAAAAGATATGTATATATAGCCTTAGTGGGTGTGGGGAACGTATCGGACTGCAGTCTGCGTCCGACGCAGCACTCTAGATATTCGAGCACGCAGTGCTGCATCCGGTTAACTTAGCCGAAATAAATACGCAGCCCATGTCCGAGTGAAAGCGGTGAGCAGAGTTGCGTAATTTCAGTATATACGTCCTGTTATTACGGCATCGGCAGCCACGAACTGCCTTTTTCGACAAATATTACTCCTCCGTGCAATGAAAAAAAAAAAACAAAAAACCCCGCGGACCAGTATCTTCTAATATGTATCCTTCTTGTTCAGGCCTATACATTTAGTGAATGCACTCAGGGATGCCTTTCAAAGTAAGCGCCGTCATTCTCTGCATTTACGCCACTGTTTAGCACAGGCACACACACCAGAGGTGGTTGTCCCCCAATTGCAAAACACTACGTGGCGCACTGATAAAAATGAAAACATCGAGGAGTCGCTGAAACAAAAAAAAAAAACCTCGGCAGGGCTCTCCGCTTTTCTAGCGAAGAGGAGAAAAACTTTATCCCAAGAGGGAATGGTGCGGCGTGTCATGCAGAGGAGCCTACCCAGCGTAGGTCTCCGCTACCCTCTATGGCCCAATCCAAGATCTGGTCCTGGACCTCGGGCGCCGAGCTGAACATAGCAGCCTCCCACTGCTCCTCACTATTAATGAGTAGAGAATTAGGCGATGGGTTTCGAGTACACCCACACATGATACTGGTCTAGGTTAGCTCTTTGTTGACACAAAATGCACAAAAGGGAGGGGTATATCGCAGGGTGTATAAGATGGCGAAAAGACGGGGTAGGAAACGTACGCGTCTGCAACTGGCGCCATAGTATCTCATGGTATCGCGAAGCTCTATGGTGTAAAGGGGGGGGGGGGGGTATATAGTGCACTGTATAGGCGGCAGTGATTCGTTATATCGTGGAAGGTCAAAAGACAATCTCTCACGACGAAGTATTCTCTCCCCCTTGGGAGCTCCCATGCAAACGAGCATAAAACGCGTGACACGATTGAGATGTACTTGCACCTGACGCAACCATACACGGAAACGTTAAAAAATAATATCGTATACGCACGATTATCAAATTAAACAAAAATGCTACTTCATTGTTTTGAAAAAAAAAATCGGTTGATCCTTAAAAAAAATGTCAATTTCTGCCCACCATGTAGCGTGTCCTTTTTGCGCTATTGGTCGGCTTTATTTAAATTTCATGTCCCGCAGTTAGTAACTCATCGACAGCAAATGCTCTTCCCGTTATAAAAACGTCTACGACTACACAGTTAATTATCTTGTCGTGCATTATAGTATATCGCGAAGCCATAACAGTTCGCAGCTGAGTATAGGCACTCGGCAATTCAGTTTACGAGATCTGGTGGTAGCGCCAGAACACACAGCCTAGCGAGTAGGCGCAGCAAAATCGAGTCTTCCAATGCGTACCCTAGCGAGTAGACGCAGCAAAACCGAACTTGCACGTGCATACCATTTTCTTTTTTTAGTTGTGAGCAAGGGGATTACGGCTGATTGTGAAAGCGCCCAGGAAGCGTTCTTTGAAAACGTACCGAAAAGGGCATTGACACTTCAGCGTGTCACTGTGTTCAGCGAGCGTTCCATTTTCTTGGTATCCCTGGTGGTTAGTACCAACAATACTGAGGCGCCCGAAAGAGCTTCGTCCCGCCCTTTCGTACGTGCACTGTCGGGTGCTTATAGCAAAAGTAGCGAGAAAATACCGACATTCCCAGCATTATACCATGGATATATGTACATCGCATCTGAAAATGGAGTGGTTTATACGGATGCGGAAATGGTTACTGCGCGCAGTGGTCCACTCATTCATCCATTAATAACACTGACCCAGCGGTGCAGAGGAAGCAGCAGCGCGGAAAGCGAATACAGCCTCCATGTAACGCAGTGCAGTTAAAAGGCACGGTATACGCTCCCATGGGGACTCCCGGGTGTGTAGCACACGTGACGAGGTCCGCACATTTCTTTTAAACAACGCCGCCGCATCTCCGTTTCGCACTGCTGAACGCAAGGCCCCATGTGGAGACGGCTCGGCAACTTGCGCTCCGCATCTCGGATGCTATATGGGCAAGTCGCCGTCGCACTCACAAAGAACGCACGCACGAACTTCGTAATTTCCGCCTATATATAGCGTATAACACGCAAGACTCCAAGACTTCTGTGTAGAGTGTACTAGAATGGGGCGTTCGCACACATGCATGCACAGCTGACCAGCTCAGCTGCATTCGCGCATAACCCATTATTAGCATGACGTCATTGTTCGCGCTCTGCTCCGGAGAAAATGACCACTCAGTAGTAGTAGTAGTAGTAGTAGTAGTACTTTTATTTACAGTAAGCCGGATACAGAGCTCACTGCAGGGGCAAAGGGCTAAAGGCGAACAGCCTGACAAAGGACCCTTGTCCCTCCGCAGTCCGTGACAACGCAAATTGAAAGTACGAGAGCGATCCTCACTTGAGGCGTTGTTAACTATTTTAAGTCCGAATCTGCGACGTAAAAAAAAAGCGCCAGAAGTTGCGTGATTGTCGTTTTTATTGTTTTTTCCTTCATTTAGTGTCGAAGACATTAAAGAAAAAAAATAAAAATATATATGGAAGGATAGGCTGGACCCATCAAAGGCGCGAGAGAAAAACGAGACCGAAAATCGATAAAAATTAATGAAAAAAAGAGAAGAGAGGCCCGCCTAAGGTAGCACAATGCATCCTCCGTAACCGCTGCTTTGAAAAGATAAGAGAGAAGGGGGTGATAATGACCAACAGAATAAAATCAGAACCACTGGTCAGTGGTCAACTGCAGACCGGAGCACACGGCGTTCATGGGCAGTTTGAGCAACATGAATGCTCGATATCTGTCAGAAATGACGCCGAAGAACTCATTCAAAATATACGGCACGGATCCCATTCGCCTGGTCACAGTTTAACATATTCTTCAGACACTTGTCTCAAAACAGTTATCAATTGGTAACGGTTAATCGCAAAGGATAGGCATTTACATTGCAGTCACTGCATCGTCTCCGAGAGCCAGGTGGATAAAGCAAGTTGTTTGTCCGCGCGGTCGGATAGTTACGCTTACCAATGGCAAAGCTTTGAGAGCAGAGTTAATTTGGTTAGTGGCTCCAGAAGTTCGATACCTGTGCAGACTACAATTACGCACACGTGCTCAGTCGATGCGCACATAGCGTACGTTATACATGACTAACCAATAATGAATTAGCCGTAGAGCAACCGCGCGCGATTGACTGATTGATATGTCGGGGTTCAACGGCCCGAAACCACCATATGATTATGAGACGCCGAATGGAGGGCTCCGGAAATTTAGACCACTTGGGTTTCTTTAACGTGCCCCTAAATCTATAAGCAGACGGGCCTCGGGCATTTTCGCCTCCATCGACTATGCAGCCGCCGCGGCCGGGATTCGATCCCGCGACCTGCGGGTCAGCAGACGAGAAAGACCACCGTGGCGGGGCGACGACTCGTTTCACTTCTCGTCGAGTGTCCATTCACCAAGGGTGCACAGAGGGTCTCCTATACAGGACGGCGCTGTGGCTACAAAACGTCTGCAGATTTAAACTTCGAGCGCAAGACCTTCAACTTCACCCCCCCCCCCCCCCCCCATGTCCGTGCACTTGAAGTGTGGCAGCTTGGGCTAGTTGCTATGGCATGACGATAGTTAAAGTGCGAGAACAAAACGACGACACAGAGACAAGAAGGAGCGCTCGTGTCTTTCGTGTCCTTCTTGTCTCTGTGTCGTCGTTTTGTTCTCGCGCTATAACTATCGTCGTGCACTTGAACAGAGGTCGTCGAGAGTCAAAGAACGACTGGACTACCACGAAAAGGCAAAGCGATTTTCAATAACGGTCCAGTCTATTCTTTCGCAGTACACGCTCTTGGTAAAGCGCTTGGAGGCGATCGGTAAGAAGGGCAGTAGGGGCATAAGCGAAGAAGAAAAAAAAGGCCAAATGAAGAAAACTGCCGAGCAGAAGCGTATATATGAGACACGTCGGGTCAAAAACGTGACTGCAGCCCCAGCTGCCCGAGAGGGAAACAGGGGCGTTGTATTATTCCCAGAGCGGCAGGATATGCGCGAGCGAATGTACAGTCTCGTTTACGGGGGCCCAGTCACCCATTCATGTAGATCACATCTGTTGGCTAACAGCACTGCTTCGCGGCAGGACGGCACCCAGCTTCCTTTACTTTTTATTTTTATTTCTTTTCTTTATTTCCTTTATTATTATTATTATTATTATTATTATTATTATTTTGTTTTTGCACTTCAGCGTGCAAGAGCGCACGGTTCAGCCTCGTCAAAAAAGCGCCCGCGAAGCAACATAGAAGGCCAAATCGAAACCCAATCGCAGAGGACGCCGCGAACGAGGCGCAAGATACCAGTTGTCATCATTCCATGGATGAACCAACCCTTTGAACTATATACTGCGAATACGTTACTTTAATAATCTCGCTCGCTCTAGACCCATCCAGCATTCGCTTTCGAGAGAGCGCACACTGCAATCTTTAGTGAACAGTACGTGGAACGAGAAAAAACGAAGACGGCATAGCACGTTGCCTTTGATGTGTGTATACCGCATAAAGAGCTTACTCTGAGACCATGCCTTTCGCAGGAATCAAAACACTACTGCTTTCGTTTTTTTTTTTCTGATGTCCTTTGGTTTTCGCAGCGAGCGTGGCATAAATTGTGATCTGATTTTGTTTTGGGAGCTCAACGATACGCCAGAAAAAAGCCTCGACTCCTCGCGGACAGTAAAATCTAGCCGCGTGGAATGACTGGAAATGTAGGCGAACGCAGTATAATGGTTAAAAAAATCCCTTTCGTCCATTTCAAAACGGTAATATATTTTACTATATATAAAGCATGTAAATCAAACACGGAGAAATACATTAAGATTCTTGGCGTGTCAACAAAACTTCGACGATGAAGCTTCGATCAGAGCAAAAATTCAAAGAAGTACCATTTGGCATAATATTTTTTTTCGCTAATGACCAAAATTTTCACGTCATCCGCACTTAAAGTGGGTGTTTCTAACTTATATATCAGCGGTTTGAGCTTACATTCACTGCCACACGCATTATGTACTGACGCCACACCGCGGCCCCCATTTCGTTGTACAACCTGCAGCAAAGCGAAAAGACGCACGCTATCTCCGTCTGCTTATCTCCGGAAGCACTCTTCAGTGGAAGACGCGACACGTAGAAAAAGATAAGTTGACATCAGCCGCATCGGACCGCATGCCCTAAATGAAATTGTTGCACGTATCAGAGAGCCTGGGGTGCTCATCAAGCGGCAAAAGTCGCCCATAGAAAATTGTACGTGCACGTATATAGTGCACATCCATTTTTCTTAAACGGCCACTTCGCATTAAACAGACCACCAGAGGGTCAGGAATAAAATAAGCACTCTGTTCAGGCTTTAGGTTTAGAAAACGTTTGGATAGTCTCTGAGAGTTCGTGAATCACTATTAATTTTGACCGTGAATCATGGACCACACTGGAACATCCTCCGACATCAATGCACGTGCAGTCGCGCTCAATATGACTTGAAACACACTGGCTGCCGTTAAAGAGACCCCAAGCCCGATGAATGACACCGACTTCAGAAGGTACTGCTAACGGAGGAAAAAGTTTAGATGACTTTTTTTTTTTCATGCATGTTAGATGGTGCTTTCCCATGTCGGCGCCTTTTTGGGCACAGGTAGGTGGGTAATCAACTTTATTGATTCACGAAGGAATCATATGAGGGGGGGGTTGTGGTTGGGGAAGTGGAATCAGGATGACGACACAGACAGCGTGTTTCAACCCATACTGAGCGCGACTGTACACCTGGCCCGCATGTAGCGGCGCGTCTCGCGGAGATGCCTGCGTCCCCGGCCGCAGGAGCGGCACAAAGCGACCCCTCCGCGGTGTGCTCGACACGCGTCGCAAAGCAGCGGGCTGTCCGTGCAGGGTGAGATAACGAGGTCACCAACCCGCGCCCACACAGTATAGCCGCACGTCGTTTTCTTTCTCACAACAGACGCACGTCACTACTATAGGACCGTTACAAGACGAAGGCCTTTTCCAGAGCGTCAGGTGCAGTGACATTCACGCTACTCGCCGAGATTTCGCCCAGGACGTGCAACGAAAGCAGTGTTGACGTTCTAGTGGGCCGCGAGCCTCAAAGAAACTTTGTAAACAGTGTAATCTACGCGTGTGCGAATGCGTTGGTGTGACTGCGTGAACTGTAATGTGTTTATCGGTGTAAATATTGTTGCGTACATATGAACTTAGTCCGAGTCATTACAAGTATACGGGCAACTCTACAACATTTATCGTGTGAATTATGTTTGAGGCAAACGGAAGAAAAAGTAGGCGAGTTGTAATGACAACAATGTGAAAAAAAATTGAAACAGAGATTATGCTTATTTGGAGTGCGCATGTACTCAAGCTTTCTATTTCAAACATGCATATACAAGCCAAAACCACATTTGAGGTCAAAGCTTCCATGTTGGCCGTAGATCCGAGCTTTCTGACGTAGTGCCAGCGGCAGCATAAGATTTCCGACTGCTGATCTAAAGCATGCATTCTGACAGCGCACGAGCCTGTATACGCATTTTAGGCTGATGCCACGAACAGGGGGACCACGTAGTTGTCACAGCATCTGCCGCCCATAAAAGTCGCCATATGCGTCCGGGCGAGAGCATCTCGCATTTGGGCAATCTAATTAGCCGCACTCTATTGCTGTGTTATATGAGGCAATGTCTTTCAGTATACTCACTTTCATATGTGTTGCTCAATGAGAGCGCCCGACGCCCGCGTCTAGGATAATTGAAAGCGCCGCGAGTATAGCGAGTGGCTTTACTTTCTTCTCTTTTTTTTTTCTAATCAACTGTCGCACGTGTTTCGGCGCCAACGATCCGTTCTAGTTAGAAGGCCGTCCATCACAATTAGTGTTCCGCAGTGAAACGTTTCAGCTTGAAAGGGTTTTACAATGCGCGTTAACTACGCACGTGAAGCCAAGCGCGACCGAGCGAAGCATGCAGGGGACGCACACAACGACGTAAAAAAAACCCGCCCGCGGCAGTCTTCTAGCGCTAATAACTATAATTTACTTTGTTTCCCGCCATTACTTATCTTCGCACTGCTTCATTTACGCTTACAAAATAATTGTTTTACTCATCAAAATGCAGCCCTGAATAGCAGGCACGAGAGAAAAAAAGTGATCAGTCGACAATGCGAAAGAAGCATGATGCGTATACTAATACATTGAAAACGGCCAAGACTACCAAAAATACACAGGTCGGAATAACAGACAGAGCAGGATGACAAACATGCACACACACGATGCTTGCTGCAAAAGCCACCATAGAGATGAAGATAACGATTGTTGGGGTTCAACACATCCCAAAACCACCACATGATTATAAAATACGCCGTAGCGGAGGGCTCCGGAAATATAGACCTCGGGTTATTTAACATTCACCTAAATCTAAGAACACGGGCCTCAAGTATTTTCGCCTCCATCGAAAATGCTGCCGCCGCGGTCCGGCATTCGATCCCGCGATCTGTGGGTAGAGGTCGAAGCCAGATTAACAGCTTTCTTTTCTCTATTCTTGACACACGAAGCGGAGTAACGAATCGATTGCTATGACTTGAACACTCGGCGATTCAAGCATTTTTTCACTGTCGTCGCGCCATCATATATACCACCCCTGAGTTCCAGCAAGTCCTCGTGAAAGCAGCCATGGCGGCGTCTTCGGCCAACAGAATCCCGGACTATAAGGATTCTGCCACACTTCCGTATTTTCCTTCTCAATAAAACGTTGTTATATAACACATTATCACGGAGCCGAGTGAAACATGCGCGCATGTAATTCTTAGAGGCTGCATTCGAATGCAGACCTAAATCGCATTTATGATGAAGGTGAGATTCGACCGGACTGAAAACACATAATGACGCGAAGTTACCCCAGGGTGTGGTGTGTACGCCCTCACTTTTTTTTTTTGAACTGCAACGCCCTTCTTAAGTATAATGTGTGCTTCAGTCAAATTACTCCCGCTGTAAGTATAAAACCTACAGGTGATAGTGACCCTACTGGTTATATGTTTCAGTTGCGTGTGCATATGCCACCACTACAACTAAGCACATTCGGCTAATTGGTCACTATGTTAACGTATCTGACATTTACGTAACTAGTTTGCAAATCAGGCGCTTCTCTACTATTGCGTGTTACTCACACGAACAGCATAAAGAAGAAAAAAAAACTATAGGAGCCGGAATGCTGACGGTGAAGACGTTCCACGCAATACAAATAATAAATTAATGAAGTGCGTGAACAACTGAAAGACCCCAGAATCGATATAGCTTTCGTTTTAGCAGATGGTGCTGTTGGCCTGCACATAAACCACGGCAGAGACAAGTGAGAAAGGCGATGTGTTTCCTGTAAGGTCACACGATCAAAGTGCGAGCAGACCCAAATCGTTCATGCATGCTATACACGCGGAGAGACTTTTCTGCCGCGGTAAACGTCGCCCCAGCAGCACGACACTCGATTGCGTTCCCCACTGGCCAAACGACGAAGTGTGCATGGGCGCTAAATCGACCTAAATATCGGCCAATAAACAACGCAGAACCGAGCACGCTCAAACATGCGTTAGCAGAGCTTCATCCGGCCCGCGCAATACGCGAAAGAGAGCAATACCGCGCGCTTATCGGCTATGCTTGCGATATACATATACATATATATAGCGCCACCACCATCCGTATAGGTATACACAGACTCGATCAAGACGCGCTTCTATGTATGTACCACAAGAAACGGCCCGTGGGCCGCCAGCAATCTGGCCGCGAATCCGGCCTTAGACATCGTATAGAACCAGCAGCGACAAGATTATACGCCCCGTACATCGGTGGGTGGGAAATGGATGCCAGATGGTAGCGGGTCGTCGATTGGCATCGCGACATTGAGCAGGCTCGCGCAGCTGCCGTGTTCTGAGCGGGTGGGCCGATTGCGTATAAGGCGCGGACAATGGGCCACCAGTTGGCGCTGCCCATGCCGCTGCGCGCTCCCTTCGGAAAGCCCAGCCCGCGAGGAACTAATTAACGCCAATTTCGACCATGGAATGCACATATACGCGCCGCTGCAGGAGTGTATCAACGGAATCATTCATCTTTCCCGATCGCGTATACCTTGCCGGGAGGCGATCGACGCGTCCTCTCCTGTATATAAGCAGAGGGCGGTGAGATTTTGCGCAGCTTCACTCCGAAGCAGAGACAGCGAGCTGCTGCTGCAAGGCATATACGTGCAATCGGGGTTACCATGACTTAAGGTAAATATACGAGCCAAAAGAAGAAAGCACACCGACAAGATAAAAGCTTTAATAAAAACGATATAGAAAAGAGAGACCACTCGTAATGATGAGCGAATCGCACACTCCACTCTTGCAAGATCGGACCACCGAGGTACGCAGCCCAGCTATATACATGCAATGGTCTGGACGTGTGCGAGTTATGGGTGGCAGTCTATTACACGGCAAGAGATCCGCGATGTTCTCAACAGTCGCTTCTTATACCTGTATAAATGATACGGACGCATGTGGTGCATCCACTACGCACACCAGTTGATAGTTCTGCGACCTGTCAAAGACAGCATGACGTGGTCACCAGTCGTTTTATCACTACCAAAGCACATAAAGGACGGTTAGCCACTCGACTGCAATGTATACCTCAAAATTGTTAAAATACCTTTAAATCAACGCTTTGAAATAAAGCCCTTTGCCGCCTTTCGGGGGAGGAAAAAAAAAAGCTGCCCTCTATACAGCTCATATACTGTCGATAATAGCACATATTTCTTAATTCTTGAGGTGCGCCTGTATATATAGCGTAACTCAGGTATATTACTAAAGTTACTACTCGATATAGTGAACCCCGATTCTACGATCGTCCCCGTTCGAACTAAAACAAAAAAACAACAATTTCACTCTCCGACAAATACTACCAATGATATAGGCTTCAGTGCCTTCAACAACTCGGATCAACAAACTAATTTGGCCACCAAGCCCTATTTCACGAAGTTTTTCCTTATGTAACTGAGTGAAAAAGCGGCGATACCCTTCAAATTTTGGTCGAGTTTCTTTTTTGTTCTATAGAGTGCGCTCTAGCGCTGTCGTGTTAGAATGCCTCGACACCGTATTTAGGGCCCTATAGCTTTGCTTTGACGAAGCTGCACGTCGCGCCAATGCACGGAACAACCGAGTAGCAGCCGGAAGCGTTCTTATGCGGGATAGAGACCACACCGAGGGAGGCCGTCCTTGCTGGCTTTTCAGATGTGCAGACATGGGTTGCCGAATAGAAACAATCCAGTGGAAACATTGGGGCGTCACTACATTACAATCTTAAATTCAGATGGGCCGAAAAATCTTTTTTTACGGTATTCCCGATTTAACAAAATATTTCAAGCGTCCTCGTCCCCCTCGTTAAATCGAGTTTCAAGTGTAATTTGCACACACAAACGCGAATTGCGTGAACGCACTATCCAAGATACCGGCTTATGCACACCTGCTCGAACCGGCAAGCCTCTACAATCCATTCATACATCAAAGAGTGCCCCATCTGCAACAAAAAGGAGGCGGATGGGCCGCTCATTCACTATACCGCACCCAGGCAGCTATAGCTGGTTCGTTCCCGAAAACACCAGTTTTACTCGGGGCCTCTCCCATGTTTACGCAAGCGCGTATTGCCTGTAATCACGGGCTCAATTTCTCAACTCTGCGCAACTTCCTACGTGAAGCCTTAATAGTCTATACCGCGCCCACGAAGACACAACGTCGCCCAAATATACAAAGCCAGCTACGCATCACCGAATGAAGCCATTACAAATTTGTTACACGGAGGTGCGAATAAGGACCGCGTCTGTCCATAGCGCGCGCGCCCGCACACACGCTCGGTTGGTCAGTGTGTAGTATACATACAAGGGCGCGACGGCCACGCAATTCGCACTCCTTTCCTGCTTCAGTGAGCCTGCCGCGCCCACGAATACGAAAGCCTCCTCCGCATGTCGCACGAGGGTGGTGGTCCAGGAACGGACGCGTGCCACGAGCAGAGCCGACCGCAGGCTCCCGCATGTAAACCCACACGTGGACACCAAATACGGGTCGCACTGTCGTCGCACGACGGAGGCACCGGCAAGGACCACCCCGACCATACCACGCACCGCTGCTGCCACCACCCACCCACACGGCGGCCCCGCACACACAATTGCGCGTAACAGCGAGGCGTAAGTTGCGTAACGCGCGAGCCCATTTTGGGCACATGCGGACGAGGACGCGTTGTTAAAGACTCCGGAAACAAGGACGAGCCGGTGTTGAACCCTTGTTCGAAGAGACCACCGAAGAAAGAATATATATGCGCGGGAGCGATTAGTGTTTAGACCGCCTTGACAACAGGTTCGTGATAAGTTACTGTGCCTAAGGGCGTGGCTTCCGAATTTAAAAAATAAAAGAAGCAGTTCTAGTTTTACGTGCTAAAGCGCATGATTACGAAGCACGCCACAGTTGGTGATCCATTATCTGGCCCAACTACAAGCAAGGTACCTTATTGTGTCTTTTTTTTAACCTAATATCGTATTCCTACTTCATTACGAGCTTGTTAATTGAATGTTCCCGTGACGTTCTACCAAAAGGCGGCACAAGCGCACATCCACGACATCACCTATATAAACCTAGAAAGCGTAGCCAGATTCTTTTTTTTTCTATTTTTTAAGTACTGTCCTCTGGCGTAAAGTGACGGCGCGCAAAATCTCAAGGCGGCATCGGAACCACAAAAAAAACGATACTATATTGCAAATCTAAGTTCGTTACACTGGCGCTATTAGCTTCGTGTTAGGCAATAACGACACCGCCTCGCTCATTGTGAGGGGTACCACAAGTGCCGTCGGCGGGCCCCATCGGTTAACCGCTTTCGTCATCACCGCTATGTCGCCACGCTGCTTCACGAACTACACACCAGAGCGCTCCGCCTACAATGCGCATATGCTGCTTCCGCATGATCCCGCCAAGCTACACAAAAGAGCATCACCATAAGTTTCGAAAGACGCGAGTCTGACCGTCCTCGACAATCCACTTAGCGAATTATGTGCACAAACGAACTGCTATAACAGCGCTACGAAACATACTGTTCGCTGCTGTCCTCAAGAGAAGATATTTCAGTATACAGTACGACTTCATCCGAAGCAACAAGTGATCTGTGCAAACGTTCGTATGAGGAGGTCAACGCCCCACGTTGGCTCACAGATAATTGCACACAATTCGCAAATATATGCAGCCGTCCCATATACGCGCGTCAACAAAAAGCTCAATGTTGCCGGGCGTTCATCGAAAGCGTGGCTAAAAGTGCGCAGACATGATGTCAGCGAAACACAGCGACTGAAGCACTGAATAAAAATTGACAAGAACATGGTGTAGGCTTCACAAACGGTGAGTATATTTCTGGCGAGCCTCGTTGGCGAGAAAAAAAAAAAAAGGTGTACGAGATCAGGACAGCCAGGCACGCAGATATATTATCAAAAGAGAATGCAACTGATGTACGCCTACATATGGGCGTGATTTATCACGCCATCCAAGAGCCACTAAATAACGCCAAAGCATTAGCAAGATTTGGTACACATACATAGTCACTGAAGCCGGCATGCATGCATGCGGTAATGCCCGTATCTTTGCGAATATATAGTGTGGAAGGGGATTGAGGGATGAAAAGAGATAGACTATAACATAAAAAAGAACACGTGAGTCTAAACTAGACTGCTGCGTTCGATAGTATAGTGGACGCAGGAATTCAGGCGCATCACGTCCCACTGTAGATTGTCGCTTCGTGGTGCCTATACTGAAGGCTCGCAAGCACTGAATGGAGAACATCCAGTACCCGTTGCAAGGCCTCAGTGTATGGCGACTTCAGCCTGCTGATGAAAACTCGAAGTGCATCTACCAGTGATTGATGAACTATCAGGATTGATTTGTCTCCTTCGGACTGCTTGTCAGTCGGAAACTCAAGGTTCACTCTTGCCGGGGTGCGCTGTGAATCCGCATGTCGCTGCGACTTCGGCAGCAGCGGCCGAACTTCGTCAGTTGTGTCCATGGTGTTCTTGTTTTTACCGACTGTCGAAATTTGGGTGCACGTTAAAGAACCCCAGGTGGTCGAAATTTCCGGAGCCCTCCACTACGGCGTCTCTCATAATCATATGGTGGTTTTGGGACGTTAAACGCCACAAATAAAACCGACTGTCGCTGATCCATGTCGCTGCGACTTTGGCAATGTAGGCCAAGTGGAATCCACAGGAACCCCGCTTTTGGTTGCATACTGCTTCATACCAGCCGAGTACAAGCCGGGTGGAAAAAAAAAGTGTAATTGCACTTATGGGAAAAAAAATCCCTCTAACAACAGTTCGAGGGTTTCATATGGTGGTAAAGCATTTTCGATGAAGGCGAAAATGCTGTAGGCCGTGTGCTCATATTTGGGTGCACGTTAAGTAACCCCCCGGGTGATCGCAATTTCCGAAGCCCTCCACTATACGGCGTCTCTCATAATCATATGGTGATTTTGGGACGTTAAACCCCACATATCAATCAAATCATCAATCATTCAATCAGTCTGGTGATAGGGCCGTAACAACGTCATGTCACTCTGAGAGCGAAAGAAACGGTCAAGCCACGCGTGTCATATCGCTGCAACTGCTTCGTGGAAAGAACGACGTGTGGAGAGCTCGTAACGCTTGTTATTTTAACCTGCGTACAAGATAGCGTGTCAACCTTGAAATAGGTGAATACGTCCCACACACACTGCATTGTTCCAGTTTTCCTTCGTTTCGCCATCTCTCTTAAGCTGACGCGTAAGCGCAACCTTGTGCCCACAGCCCGTTCAGACAACGAACAATTCCTCAAAACATGCAGTTTCTGAATGGAACAGCCTGCCTGCTGACACGGTCAGCATACTATAGATAACGAAGCTTTTGTGGCCGCTCTTTGATATCTCAGTTTGCTTCCGCTGCAGTCAATTTTATTCAATGCTTAGTTCTTATCATATAGTTCTTGTATTTTAAATGCGAAGCATTTCTTAGCGAACTTTTTAGACAGACAGACAGACAGACAGAGAGAGAGACAGAGACAGAGAGAGAGAGAGAGAGAGAGAGAGAGAGAGAGAGAGAGAGAGAGATAGATAGATAGATAGATAGATAGATAGATAGATAGATAGATAGATAGATAGATAGATAGATAGATAGATAGATAGATAGATAGATAGATAGATAGATAGATAGATAGATAGATAGATAGATAGATAGATAGATAGATAGATAGATAGATAGATAGATAGATAGATAGATAGATAGATAGATAGATAGATAGATAGATAGATAGATAGATAGATAGATAGATAGATAGATAGATAGATAGATAGATAGATAGATAGATAGATAGATAGATAGATAGATAGATAGATAGATAGATAGATAGATAGATAGATAGATAGATAGATAGATAGATAGATAGATAGATAGATAGATAGATCTGCGATCTATCTATCTACCTACCTATCTATCTATCCATCTATTCATCCATCCATCCATCTATTCATCCATCCATCCATCTATTCATCCATCTATCTATCTATCTATCTATCTATCTATCTATCTATCTGTCCGCTTACGTTTGGGTGCTCTCGTGGTCACCCCCTTGGCATGAACCAAAATTGGCATGGGAGAGTGAGATGGTTTGACGAATATGACGCGCTGGTCAAGACATGAATAATGTCACAATCCCGTCGTGTACGTCGTCCAGCACTTCTCGCTAGACAGTGGCACATATCCACGGGCTAGTATGTGCCGCTGGTATGCGGGTATGTGCCACAGGTGATTGACACTTAGTACCTACCCAGGAACGACGAGAACACACATGGGCAACTTTAAAGCGCGAGCGTTAAGAAATACCCGACATCGGTAGAGTCGACCCGACGAATGCAAAGAATAAATGTCAGGGTTCCAACTGGAATCGAATCGAAGCGTTCTGCGTGGCAATGAAGCATTTTATCACAGGGCTGCGCCTCGTCTCGAACTACTTTTCAAATACACGCTAATCCTCGTGAAACGCCAGGAGTCGTTGCAGTGCTGCATACACAATTTTAAAAACATTACATATGTACTCCTTTGATACAGCCGTCACTTCGGGTTAACGTCAATTGTGGTTGGTTGCCATTCACTGAAGTTGATTTATGTAGCAGTATCTAGGGCCAGCATCTTCGCGAGTAGAGTATCAGCGCTTCGGATCATGATACGAAGCACTGATACTCGTGTTGCTAATACGCATGTTCCAGTCGGCATCGTCGAGCAAGTACAAAAAACTGGTTATACAAACATCTGCCACTACTCAGCAAAGATGTATGTAAATTGTACATATATTCAGCGCCATCTCATGAAGTGTCGCTCAATCGAAAAATTGCAACACGGTCACATTCCCTCCGCATGCTTCGCATAACGTCGATTCTCGGGTACGTTGGATCTGCCGAACTTTTTGTGTGTGTACAGTATAATTTCATGTTTGTATTTTCCATCTTCGTCTGGGTTAGATGGTCTTTATGTCGTTCATGTGCATTGACAAGAGTGTATACTGACAACAGTGTTCTTGAAATGTATGATGTTCAAACTCTCTGCGTGACCCCCCCCCCCACCCCCCACCCCCTGTAATGCCTGAATGGCGCTGCGGGTATGAGTGTAAATAAATATATAAATCCTTAACGAACAAAGCCGCTGAACTCGTCTCTTCTAAGAGGAACGCGAAATACTTCGTGGGGCTAATAATTAAACGAGTATATTTCAATATTTACATTTCAGGAAAAAAATAAGAAAATTAGCCTCTACCATTTTGTTGAGTTCTCACTGTTCACATAATACGCACATTTCTTCAAGTATACACGTCTACTACCCTTCGGGGATCGTTTTATTCTGTTTGGAGAGTCGCTCGAGGTATGACCCTCCAAAAAAATAGTCAACGCGTGTGTCTTCAAAGAAATTTATAAACGTGGCAAGTCAATACTCGCCAAAAAAGAGTAGCTTCTGATTTTCTTTCTTTTTCTTAAGAGTGCGCTGCTGTGATCCTCCGCACGCTCCGGCATGCCCACATCTCCATCAGCTCATGTGGAAACGCAATATCCGCGATACCTGAAAGCAACCTCTCTATACCAGAGCTCTAAGAGGACCTATCTGCGGCTCATGCCATCATATTTATCTTATTATTTTTTTTTTCAAAAGCGAAGGGAAGCTCGAGTGTATGCTGCAACGCATGTCTCATCACTCTCTCTTCTATTCTGTTTGAGTTTGTTATCCACTGTACCCGTAGGGCGGGCAGAAGGCTGAATGCTGGTTTATAGGAATCCCTATCTCTATGGGTCTCATCACTCTCTCTCTCCCTTTTCTATTCTGCTTGAGTTTGTTATCCACTGTACCCGTATAGGACGGGCAGAAGGCTGAATGCTGGTTTATACAAATCCCCATCTCTGTGGGTGCCTCTCGACCGCAGCTGCACTTTAAGCTGCCGCTCTTCCTTCCCCGATGCTTTCAAGACCCTTCTCTCTGTTACGAAACAGGCCGCCAGATCAGAACGAACGCTCCTCACTCTGCCATGTTTGAGCACAAGGTGTACACATACACGTGTATATACGTGCGGCTGCTGGCGAAGAAAAAGAAGAAAAAGGCCCTCCGGCACACGCAGCGAGGCGAGAAGTGTCGAGTGCCCCACACGCGTGGGCCACAAGGAGAATCTCGAACGTCGCGAAACACCCTCAGAGTGTCGTCACTTCACCTCTTACTTAGTTCAACAAACTGACTCGCGCTTTCTGCAGGGCCGGTCCCTCGCGCCTGCACCTTTATTATTTATTTATTTACAAGTACTGCTGTCCCATGCCTGGGACATTGCAGGAGCGGGTACAGAAAAATCAACGAAAGCACAGAAACAAACAATAGTGCGCACAAATTTATGTGACTAACACATAAAATTTTTCCCGAACTCTACAGCGTTCAGTCTACGCAATGCACCATCAAGCTTGTTCCAAATTTCCACCACACGCGGAAAAAAAGAAAATTTGTAACAATCCAAACGAGACGTGAAGGGTACAAGGTTCAAAGCGTCTGTACTACGTGTTGTACGCGCTGGTATGTCAGCGAAAGCACCTGGGAAACTGCAAACGTATCCGCCTCAGCTTCGCCCGCGTGGACGATGGCGATGTTGCCTCCGCAAAGATAACACTATAGGCGACAACTCACAGCCGTACAGCAGCCGCAAGACCAACAATAAAATTTATTATTATTATTATTATTATTATTATTATTATTATTATTATTATTATTATTATTATATACTCTTCATTTCCTTGGAATGTACATACGAGCCATCAGTCAATAACGGCTTAAAACGAGCACTGTTTCGATAAACCGCGATTTCAAATTCAAAAATTTCGCACTTGGAAAGTTAGAAAACTGACGATTACTTTCTACAAAACGCGGACCAATTAATTCTGTTGATTATAATTTGCCCGTACCACGTTATCCTTCACGGTATTCCGCGACAATTTTCAAAACAAGCTGACATATACCTTGGGTGTACGTGTAGTTTTAACAAAAACGCCAGTCCTGACAGTCACGTTCCCAGCTTCCATCCATAAACTGGATGGAAGAGCGGTTCACGTACAAGCTGTCACCCGATGCGTCGGTGGCAGGCAAAGGTGTGCGACACTACATAGTATAGTCATAGTCCCTCAATAAATACTTTTGTATTGATTATTGAGGGACTATGGTATAGTATTGAGGAAGTATGTTAAAGTATTGAGGGACTATGGTATAGTATTGAGGGACTATGGTATAGTATTGAAAGATTATGGTATAGTATTGAGGGACTATGTTAAAGTATTGAGGGACTATGGTATAGTGTTGATGGACTATGTTAAAGTATTGAGGGACTATGTTAAAGTATTGAGGGACTGTGGTATAGTATTGAGGGACTATGTTAAAGTATTGAGGGACTATGGTATAGTGCAGCATACTGCGCATGCGCGGTGTTCTCTTTGAGGCGTCAGCGGGCTCACAGTACGCCCTGGCACAAAGCCGAGAAGCGCGAGGTGAAGAAAGAAAGAACACGGAGTCGTATTGCAGGCCGCTAACGAGGAACCTTGAACAGCGTATATAGTTTGCCTAAAAATACAAGCGGGGCCGCTCGGCACTCTATACGCGCGCGACGGACAGAGCGAGAAGGTGAAGACACGCCAGGGCGAGGAGCACAGCGGTCGGCTGCAGGGGTTTGGACCTCCCGTAATGTAAGAGGATCGGAGAGCGCACCTGGGGACAGTCGTAATCGTCGGTGACCGAAAAACGACCACTAACGGGTATCGCGATTGTTTCCATGGTATGCGACGGCATTTCCACATAAAAACAGCGATTTTAGAATTATAGGTATACCTATATACCACGAGATTGAAGTAACTAGAAGAATAAGAATGGGGTGGAGCACGTTTGGCAAGCATTCTCAAATTATGACAGGTAGATTGCCACTAGCCCTTAAGAGAAAGGTATATAACAGCTGCATCTTGCCGGTACTTAGCTACGGAGCAGAAACCTGGAGACTTACAAAGAGGGTTCAGCTTAAACTGAGGACGACGCAGCAAGCAATGGAAAGAAAAATGGTAGGTGTAACCTTAAGAGACAAGAAGAGAGCAGAGTGGATTAGGGAACAAACGGGGGTTAAGGATATCATAGCTGAAATCAAGAAGAAGAAATGGGCATGGGCCGGGCAAGTAGCGCGTAGACAGGATAACCGCTGGTCGTTAAGGGTAAATAACTGGATTCCCAGAGAAGGGAAGCGGGTTAGGGGGAGACAGAAGGTTAGGTGGGCAGATGAGATTAAGAAGTCTGCGGGTTTAAATTGGCAGTAGCAAGCACAGGACCGGGTTAACTGGCGGAACATGGGAGAGGCCTTTGCCCTGCATGGGACGTAGTCAGGCTGATGATGATGATACCTATATATCCTTTACTGTGCGTTCTCCTGTACAGAGAAGAGAGAGAGGGTAAACGTTTATTTTGAAACAGTGCCCCGAGCAATGCCCGGTGTCACCCTGAGGTAGGAGGGCTCCTTAGTCCAGGAACCCTCAGGCTTCTACTGCCCTCTTGGCCCTGGCGACGAGTTCTTGTTGGTCTTCCAGGTCCTCGAGGGCGAGCTTCGCCTCACACGTTTCGGTTAGGTCTTCGTTCGTCCGTCCTGCTTCATTACCAGTCGTGTGTTGTTGCAGGTTACGTCTGGCAATACACTGGCATGCAAGAAGCAAGTGTGCCAGGGTGTCCGGTACGTTGCAAAGCGGGCACATAGAGCTATATGCCCGCTTTAGAGAAGTATTTTTTTTTTTGTCCGTTCACATCACCGAGTTATTCCTCGTGCTTTAAGCACGAGTGAAGTGAGAGCGGGGCATAGGATGCCCGTCGCCGACACTCAAAGGAAATACCGAGTAAAAAGGGCGTCTTTTTGTCCCCCCCCCCCCCCAACAATAATCGTCAATCTATCTTCCGCTCCTTTCCTGTCACTATCGCCGCGCACCCGGCACTTTCAGGTCACGAACGACGAGCGCGTTATCAGCGTGGCATGGCCTTCTTGATAAGAAAGTGGCCTGCGCCGAGTTTTCGAAAAAGGAAGCGCATGTATAGGGCGGATGACGATTATTGATGTGGGACAAAAAATACACCCTTTTTACTCGATCTTTTTATCTTATTTTTTTAGATTGGAGATACAAGCAAGAGTTCTGAGCGCAAACATCAGTCCCACGTCTTCCTGTCGCAAGGTATACGCGCGGCAGACAGCTGCTCGTCAAATGCGGTCACGCGAAACGTCAGATGTGGCGTCGCCAAAAGCGCGGGACCAGAATATATGCGTACTGAAAATAAAGACGGGGTCGCTATGTATGTTGTGTGTTACCTCTACTTAGTACCGTTTTTCGCTCTGTTTCCACGCAGTTTCGAAACCAACGGCACGGTTGTCCTAAAGCCGATACTTGCTGCTTACAGCACTCTCACCGGGTCGGACGCCACTTACGTTAATAATATCACACGCGACGCGCGCGAGCATTAACCGGTTGGTGAGGCTTCAGCTATAGACGTAGACGCGGTCATCCTATACATGCCACAACAACCTGACACGATAATAAGTACCAGCAGTGATTGATTGATTGATTGATTGATTGATTGATTTGTGGGGTTTAACGTCCCAAAACCACCATATGATTACGAGAGACGCCGTAGTGGAGGGCTCCGGAAATTTTGACCACCTGGGGTTCTCTAACGTGCACCCAAATCTGAGCACACATTTCCGCCACACATCTGAGCACACATTTCCGCCTCCATCGGAAATCCCGGCTGCAGCGGCAGCATTTCCGCCTCCATCGGAAATGCTGCCGCTGCAGCCGGGATTCGATCTTGCGACCTGCAAGTAACAGCGGTGGTCTACCTACAGAGAGTGGTCTCGTCGAAGCATGCGGGTCAACGCCACGCTCTTCGACGCAGCCGTTATTCGCGCGACGGCCTTCGCACGTCACAACCGCATGGGCGGCAGAGACGGCGGATCTCTCAGCGCCCCCGCCCGGAGCGAGACGAGCGCGTCCGTTAGCACGCACGCAAGCCACGGGGCGCCCCGCACGGCTGCAGAAACCCGTCGCCGCCTGTTGCGCGCAAAGGCACTCTCCGAACTCGCTCGCTCTGGCTTACCACCTCACGTCTCTTCCTCTCTTCTTCTTCTTCCTCTTTTCTACACCTTTACACCTACCCCTTTTAGGGGCGAAGCTCCTTAGAGCGTGGGCTGTGCGTCCCCTGTATGTAGCCACCTCTAGTTTAGTTATTGCAGTGTTCACTAGATGGCGGTACCGTCCCCTGCATGTAGCCACCTCTAGTTTAGTTATTGCAGTGTTCACTAGATGGCGGTACCGTCTCCTGTATGTAGCCACCTCTCGTTTAGTTCTTGTAGCGTTTACTAGATGGTGGTACTTGTAGCTGATGATGAAAAGATGCAAGATGTTATAAACTAGAAAGCGGTACTTGTAGTTGATGAAAGACGCGAGATATTATAGAATAGGAATGATGTCACATATGGCGCGTGTCATTGGTTGAAGGCAATCGTTCGATTTAGTGCGGCGACGTACGCTAGGGGGAGCGATGTAATAAAATCGAGTGGGCAAAATGTACAGAGGATTCATGGTTTACCAGGTTTACCTCCGGAGCTTCGCCCACTCATCATCATTCACTTCGTGGATATGGCGGAATTTTTTTTATCCCTCCTTACCCCCATCCCTTGTGAGCTACTGCTGAGGTGTCGCTCACTGAAGCAGACAGTTACGGGGCTCACTTTTCTCTTCCTTTCTCTCTTAAGAATCACTTCTCCCCTCTCCGAACCGAGCCGCGACTTGGCATATACAGAAGGAGGCCGCGCTCTGTCCGACATCTGACTCGACCGCACTTCAGAAAACTTCACTCGCTGCGGTTGTTTTAAAAGTTCGTAATCTTCTCCCTCAAAGATCGCAAGAAATCACGGGAGCCACAGTTCACCTCTTAGTTCAACAAACTGACTCGCGCTTGCCGATCCCTCGGCTATATACGGCGGAAATTTCGACTAAAACTTCTGCACTGTATATACTATAACGTAACAGGAATTGAGAAGTCAGAATACCTACTAGCACCAACATATCATTCCATAAGATTTCAACACACGCATAAAATACGAGAATACGCATTCAAAACAACAACTTTTGCTAACTCCTTCTTTTTAAAAAACAATTAGAGACTGGAACGAACTTCCCGAAGATATCGTAAACTTGAGTGATAACCGCGCGTTTTTTTTTTTTTTTCATCGTTGTGACATCGCGACATGCCTATTCACTTTTAGTACCTGTTTGCCACGTGTCATATTGTACTAAAATATTTTTGATTGCATGCTGTAATTATTATATGCTGGTTTATTTTCCAGAATGTTTAAAGCGTCACAATCACAGAAATGTTAGTAACCGCATTCAACTTTGTGGGTATAAACCCCCTGCAGATGCCACTACGGCTTTGCAGGAACTCTGTAAATAAAATAAAATAGTCAGCGAAGGTTCAGCGTATGATATTCCACCGCGTGTTTTCGCCGCAAATAGATATCGTGGTTCCTAAACTCGGCAGTATACGATAGGCATCGAGTGTCACAGGCCTTGGTACGCATGACTTCAGTTGCCAGTGCACTCCCCCGCATGCAGGTATTCAGAAGATTTGTCCGTGTGCGCCCGCTTTTGTTTTCTTTTTTCCCTTTTTTTACGTTTGTGTTCGCAGCGTCGGCACACAACACGAGACTCAAACTCCTTTTTTTTTCATCTGCAATTCTGTCATTACCCCTGCTATTGATCATAAGCGTATAGGTGCAACAATTATCATCCATTATCCATGTACAAGTGCACATCTCCTCGTGAAAGGCGTGGATCCGAGTCCACGGCAATGTGGTATAAGTATGCGTGCAGCATGCATTGTCCGTGTCTTCCATAACGCGCGTCCGCACACTACACCGCTTCCGAATGCACCGAACTATATAGCGGGGATGTCGAGCAGACGGCAAGCACCGGTCGACTGCAGCGAGCACAGGTGCGCCTCCGCGATCGACGCCCACGGCGCGACCCCCAACGACGCGAGATTTGTCGACACGACCGAGGGAAGCCAATTAGAAAAAAAAACGCCGCCTCGAAGTGCACCGGTCGGGTCGGGTGCTACAGATAAGGCGACGTCCACGCAACGTGACTAAAATACCAGCACGCAATGGCCGTACAAGCGAACCGACGGGTGGATCAGTGCGAGAGAATTATATATCGGCCCATGCATGGCGCGCCTTTACGACTGAATGACACGCAAACTCGCCGGGCACGCGCGTCTTTAAGTCCCCTTAGAAGTGTGGCAGCTTGGGCTAGTTGGTATGGCATGACGATAGTTATAGCGCGAGAACAAAACGACGACACAGAGACAAGAGACAAGAAGGAGAGAAAGAGAAGGAAGAAGGATTCCAAGGATGAATACCACAAGCTCGAAATTAAACGCGAACCACGACCATCTTCCAACGTATCTCTCCGTATATATGCGTGTTCACAGGCCCTTTGACATCCACGATAATGCGGCTTGGGACGCTTTTTTCTTTGGGCTCCTAGCTGCATGCTTAATAATTAATTGGTCGCACAAGTTCGACACGTGAACCAACACGCGAAACGAGGAACCAACGCGTGAGAACGGGATAAATTGCGGCTATATTTCAATCAATCAATCAATCAAAAATCTTATTTTCACCATTTCACACAAAGGTGAAAAAGGGAGAACTGGAGAAAAAGCCGATAGCTCTCCGGCTTGACAAAGCTCCGGTCCCCCAGGCAGACAGTGGTGAAGTTTGTTTCGAAACAATAGAAGAAAGCATGTTACAAAGTATAAAGCATTAAAGCAATAATAACATTTCAACTGAATATAAAATAAACATTGAGATGAAGGAAGAGAAACGTATAAATTAAAAACAACTATACAGCAACTACAAAGTACAACCGAGAAACACTTTTTTTTTTATCGAAATGAGCGTATAATTTGGCAACTGCGCCTCGGAGAAGTATATAGTTTTAAACGAAGAGCACTGCAGCGGCCGCGTTTCCCTCCGAACTCATTTCTCGCAGCTCTCCCTCTTCCGGTGGATTGGGAAAACCGTAATAAAGTGAGGTCGGCCGTCGACCGACTCAGGCCCCCTCCCGTCCATTCAGAGTGCGACGAGCAGCGCACTCTTTACATCGTGTCGCACGGCAGATCGTATACATCTATAAGCGGACAAAAAAGCCCGCCGCCGAGACGGGGCAGAGCGGCGAACGGACGATGAACGAGGCACACAAAAGGCCCAACCATTCATCATCTGTATACACCGAGCTGCAGCCGGGGGCGACGCGTCGGTCTTGACGTCACACGACCCCCCCCCCCCCCTCACATACAAGGCGCGCAGGAAGCGAGAAGATGCAGCGCGGGAAATCCCGGAACATGTAACAGAGGTAGCTAACATGGTTGCTTGGGCGAGATGGTACGACATGATTCACATAAAAAACAGCGCCAATAACGAGGGACAAGAGAAAGGAGGAGACAGACAGCGGCACTGTCTGTCTCCTTCCTTCTCTTGCCCCTCGTTATTGGCGCTGTTTTTTATGTGAATCATGTAACAGAGGCTCACTTCACCGATCTCCCGGGTCCTGCGGCAGGCAGTGATCTGAAGTTGTTCGGGTCAACTTCGATAGGCGGGCTCACCCACACACACGACTCACAAACTGTGTATACACGTGCAAGTCTATATCCCACTCGTAATCTCACAGTTCAGCGGATAGGCGCGCAACACGCATTCAAATAGAAACGGAGTTTCACTACAATTACGCAAAGCCACGTCTATACGCTTGTATAACAAACGAGCTAACGCCAGCCGTCACAAATACATCACCGCGACGACCATCGACGCGGCGGTATTTAGCGGTCGGCGCTGCGAAATATCGGCCGAGAGGATTTCGCATCATTGCGACCGAAAGGAAATAGATTTGCCGGCGTTATCTTCATGATTAACTGGCGTTTTGTTTTCTTTTTTCAACAGCATTTCTTTTTCGAAAACCCGCTGAATTAAATAATGAATGATGGGCAAAGGGGCGGACAGGTGCGGCCAACGAGCTGCGCGTGACGTGAACGGAAAATGCCATACATCACTAGAGATTTCAGACATCCGAGAAAAAAAAACAAAGACGACAGAGAATGAAAGAGATTGAGTGCACTGGCAGCGCAGATAGAGTGCGAAGCGGCCGGCGAAATAGAGGGGGTCTGGTTTAGTCAGCCTGTACCACGCCCGACAAAAAGCAACACTGAAAGCAACAAACTGGAGTCGAGAGCTCCACGAGTGGCCGTGACTAGAGCAATGAAATAGATCAATTATAGAGAGCAGCCAATGCAAAACATCGGCGAAGTCGTTAACAGAGTTAGCTGTTCCTCTGGGCCGATTTCGTATAACTTGTTCTTCAAGGCCCGTTGCTAGGACTTTCCCCTATATGATTACACTTCGTTATTTCACTTTTGTTGATTATAAGCCAGGCGGTGTGGCTGCTCCTGCTGTTACAGGATTTAGGTGGCCCTACACTTCTCTTTAAACAATATCTCAACTTTGTAACGTGTGGTTAGGATAATGTGCTTCTCTTTTTTTTTTGGTAAAGCTAAACTGTTCGCCCACGCGAACAGTTTCCTAATACACTAGAGGGAACTCTGGCGCTAGTGTCTATGGGAGCTGCAACGCAGCGCCCTCTGCAGCCAGCATGGTAGTAATGGGTAGTACAGATATTTGTCTAATCTTCGTACTTCTGGCCTGCTTCTGGCTCCGTGTGTGTTCGTGTGGCTTGGAGCTATTTTCTGACGAAACGAAAATCAGCAAATGTTCAGCGGTTGTGCTTCACCACCTTAATTTTTTTTAGGCTTACCTTTTCAAATCGGGTCACGAAGTTCTAAAGGGTTCGTTCCTTCCTTCGAAACGAAACAGAAACAAATCAATAAACGAATCGACAAGTACGATTCGCCATGCACCCGTATAAGTACGAAGACTATAGGGCAAATCTGTGTACTACTCATCATTCCCATGGTCAGTGAACGATCGCAGCGCCAGAGTCCCCTCTAGTTATAACTCTATGACGCGTATACTGTTTGGTTGAAAGTGCTTAATGCGTACTGATCTCGGAGTCACCCAATGATGTGTCATCTATCCCCTTACGTCCGAAACACAGTCTATTATGGTATACGCTCAACGAAAATATTAGCGCAGAGCCTTGCGGAGGCAGCGACACTGCTTGTTACGTAGCTACGCGGAAGTTAATTGTGCACGGCGGTTGGTATTGTGATTATGACGAAACCTTTGAACGTAAGTATATGTCATCAACCCGCCGCGGTGGTCTAGTGGCTAAGGTACTCGGCTGCTGACCCGCAGGTCGCGGGATCGAATCCCGGCTGCGGTGGCTGCATTTCCGATGGAGGCGGAAATGTTGTAGGCCCTGTTGTGACTGGCACCCGAGCTGACGAGGGCCCCGCCACGGTGGTCTAGTGGCTAAGGTACTCGGCTGCTGACCCGCAGGTCGCGGGATCAAATCCCGGCTGTGGCGGCTGCATTTCCGATGGAGGCGGAAATGTTGTAGGTCCGTGTACTCAGATTTGGGTGCACGTTAAAGAACCCCAGGTGGTCGAAATTTCCGGGGCCCTCCACTACGGCGTCTCTCATAATCATATGGTGGTTTTGGGACGTTAAACCCCACAAATCAATCAATCAATCAATCAACCGAGCTGACGAGGGAGCGGCGCTCTTTGGTTCTTCAAACAAGTAGCCGACCGGCCGGCTGCCTATGACCGCCAGGCATTGTCCCTGCTCGCCGGTGGGTGAGACGTCGTGTCGCAACGAGGCCGTAAGCCGTTCGAGAGAGGACAACAACTACAGCATCTTCCTTGGAAGCGACCGCCGCAAATCGGCCCGCTAATTAGGCGAGCGGTTCGGCGGACCCTTTGATGTATGCTGTCAGGAGCTTGGGACCCCTCAACCAGCGGCACACACACGACGAGCAAGAGCCCCGCTGGCGCCACCTTGGATTGCACTGATCACGGCTCAATATTGGACGTTCACGTGAGCCGTGCATGCTCGTCCCCCTCGCCAGTTGTGTGTTATCTGTGATTGGACAGTATAACCTCTGCACGTGCTCTCTGATCTATATGGATCTGGGGATCACATACCCTTTATAAGGAGCCGCCCGGCTCATTCGAAGGAGCACCATGTAGAGGAACGCCAGATTCGAAAGCTCGCCATGCAAGAAAGAGCTCGTCTTGTACGAGAGCTCACCTTGTATATAACGTAAATAAACCCTCTTCAAGTCTCTCTTCCTACTGCCTCGACAACTTCATCCCGGACCTGCGGTGCCTGCAAACCCCGGTCGCAACAGCCCGTGTGCTCAGATTTGGGTGCACGTTAAAGAACCCCAGGTGGTCGAAATGTCCGCAGCGCTCCAGTACGGCGTCTCTCATAATCATGTGGTGGTTTTGAGCCGTTAAACCCCACATATCAATCAATCGATCAATCAATCAAGTATATGTCATCAGATCTACTGTTTTAACTCCCTGCTCTATACACTTCTCCCAATGCCCCCTTCTTCAAAGCAGCGTATACAGCTAGCCAGACAAAAGCCGATAAACCTGTCTTCAGCCACCATCTGCTGAGTACTGTTTAGATGACACCTTTAAAGTTATCTACTGCGGTCAACAAAAAACTTTCTTTCACAATATTTCAATTATTATAGCAATACAATCCCATTACTACGTACACAGACACGTAGAGGGCTGAAATGTGCACTAGTGACTGTAACGAGTTTTACGACTGTAGACGTATTTATGCACAATCTTTTTCAGTATCCAGCAGGCTGTGAAAAAGAAACAAAAATGATAATGCGCGTGGCCAAACAGTAGGCGTATCAGTGCCCTATATCCGATAAAGAACGGGGACAGAGTTTGCGGGACGTACAAGCACAACCTCGGACACGCCATCTCAGCAGTATGCATGCATGCAGTGCGTCCTCGAGATGAACCGAGACACTGTTGTGGGGGCGAAACGGGGCGACTTGGCATGGGGCGGGGTCATGACGTGCGCGAACACAACGGTTCACAGTCATGCCGCTAGGACCATTGAAGTGCGCCGAAGAAGAAGAGAACGTAGGCATGATCGAGAACTGATTGCAGAGCACAAGAATGGGAGTGAATAACTCTTGCCACGCGATCGTGGATCGGGCACACAAAAAAATCATTAGGCTATCGGTCGGCCATCGCGTGCCAGTGACCGCGCAGCTGAACGGCCGTCCGCACCTCCGCTGGATGTAGCGCTTTTTTTTACGCATTTTATTTCGTCCTAACCGGGGCACGCGCTAGAACACAATGCGAGCGCACTTTGGCTTCTCATATCAGGCTTCCACATCCGCCAAGACTCTTCTCGAAGTAACGCAGTCGTCTTCCCATTCGCGACGCAGAGCAACGGCGACAAGCTGAGTATACACGCCACTATATCACTGTAGAGAGAGAGAGAGAGAGAGAGAGAGGAGAGAGAGAGCTATGCCCCGCCGCGGTGGTCTAGTGGCTAAGGTACTCAGCTGCTTACCGGCAGATCACGGGTTCAAATCCCGGCTGCGCGGCTGCATTTCCGATGGAGGTGGAAATGTTGTAGGCCCGTGTGCTCAGATTTGGGTGCACGTTAAAGAACCCCAGGTGGTCGAAATTTCCTGAGCCCTCCACTACGGCGTCTCTCATAATCATATGGCGGTTTCGGGACGTTAAACCCCACATATCAATCAGAGAGAGAGAGAGAGAGAGAGAGAGCTATATCGTTAAGTTCACAAGCCTATCGTCGAAGGCAACGTACGACCATCCCCATTGCGCCATTTCTTCGATCTTACTTAAATTCGGTGTTTATTTTTAATCGCAATTATTTTCTACGCGTCTAATATTAGCGATAAGAGCAGGACGAAGAAAAAACAGTAAAGAGATGCCAGGCGTACATCTTAGAAGCTTGACATACGTTGCGGGAAACCGCGCTACATGGGTAACACTCACGGAAAGACAGAAGAACAACTATAGGTAAGGGCGGGCGCAAACTATCGACTGCAAATCATTAGTGAGGCGCCGCTTCAGGCCACCCACCCCACGAAAGAAGGAAAGAGAACGTGTGAAGGAGTGAAAGTGAAAACATAAATATGTGAAAAACAGATTAGACAAGAGAAACAGCAATCAAAATTTCCGCAACTCCAGGAGCAGCCGCTGACGATCGTAACAGGTTACTTTTGCTACCATTAATTTATTCTTCGAAGTTTTTTGTTACTCAGCCCTTTGAAGCATTCACGATGTTTCGTTGAGGAATCGGACCGATGTGCAGCGTGGTTTAACGGTGCGAAATATATTGAAATGTTCCCAGTAAATACCAACCGGTCGTTGCTATTCTTCGCTGCACTTATAATTTCGTTGCCTGTTGACAGATGCTTACACGGTTAGCCACACAAAGCACATGTGTTTTACACCAACGTGCAAACATATTCCCGTACACACACATACACATACACACACACACACGCACACACACACACACACACACACACACACACACGTCACGCCCAAAGAGGGTTTTTAAAGCTCCTATAGGGAGTTTGTAACCACGTGACCTGAAACTCCCTGGGGAGTTTAACAAGGTCATGTCGTTCATAAACTCTGCGATTAAGGAGGGGGCGTTTTGCGATGACATGTGCCGAGTTCACTCCCTACCAGGGAGTAAATAATTGGGGCAGGGGAGTTTCGTGGGCTCATGTGCTGGAGAAACTCTCATCTCGGCTAACTTTTGCTTACAGTGTACCAACTGGCCTAAATGAGTGCTTTATTGAACATCTTGGAAGCCTTGAGTTATCAGAGGTGTCACATGTAAAACAGTGCAATATTTAAAATTTGAACGACCGAGAACGACAGTGTCTGTAAGCACCGGAGAAATCAACGTATACTGATAGCGCACTTATTGCGAGACAATATATACGCTGACAAATAAAAAAAGCCTATATATTTCGTGTGCATTTGATATACCCGGGCTTAGCTCCTTGCAACGAGGACTCGCCTTTTTCATATACTCTGGAAAACATTATGGTGCTCCCATAAGAAACACGATCTCTTGCCCCAGCAAAAACAAATAACCCAGCCATAGGCCTGGCGTAAATGAAGGAACGCTATAGGAATGTATAAACAAAAGAAAGTGTTCAATAAGGGGCCATCTCGCCAACACGGGAATAGGCGATCCGCATGCACGCAGCGCGTATAAATGTGCACTCATGTACAAAGGAGAAAGAGCAGAGCTCCATTACTTTATATTTACGCGAACGACACACAGCTTATTACGGGCCACTGCTTTCATGCTCGAAAGACGACTATAAGGCTATAGAAACTAGAGGCTATAACACTAACATACGTGCCTATATGTTTACATACGTGGCTTATACACATTAAAGGCAGAGGTAGGCGATGCAATGCACGCACCGACTTTCAGTATGAATGGCGCCGACATACATGCATGCGCTGTAGGGATTAGAAAATGTAACAGATAGCGAGGAAGTGTGTTATGAAAATTGAAATTACCGTCCCCGTTAACTGATGGCGATTTCAGTTAAGGGACAAGAAAGAGAGCAGAGTGCGTCAGAGAGAAAACTGGTGTTAAGGAAATCTTATAGTCGAAATCGAGAAATAATGCGTATACTGGCAGGGCACCAATGGCGCGTAGGCAGGATAACCGCCAGATGAGATTCGGAAGTTCGCGGGGTTAACCTGGCAGCAGCAAGCATAGCACCGGGTTGACTGAAGAACATGGGAGATGCCTTTGCCGTGCAGGCGTAGTCAGGCTCATGGTGATCATGCTTTTTTTCAGATACTCCTAGAACGAGGACGTAAGCTATAAACACGTTCTTGCTGAGCGATTGCGTTGGCTTTAAACTGCTGTATATGAGTGTTGTGTAGTTTCCGCATGTTGTGACGTTTTAACGGCGTAGACGACAGGCACTAATTCTGCTGCGAATACTTTCACCGGCACATTTTATTAGTCAGGCAGCCAGTATATCCTCAAGTGCCCCTTCTGTTATCGCGACCATCAGCGAAGGGCCACTTAGAGGCGCCACAGTGGTTCTGACAAGGTCGTAGCTGATGCAATCTCCTTAACATACGCCGTTCACGCAGCTGAGAAAGTTTAATTACCAACAAAACAAACAACAAACGAAACACTTGGCAAACAACCCTTCGAATGAAGCCAGCTCTTCTGGTTCTAGAAAAAGCCGCGAGACGAACAAGAGAACCGAGAAGTAAGCAAGGTCCCCGTTCCGAATAAAACGAAGGAGAACGACCTTCCACGTTCGTGAATTTAAGAGCTCGAACGCCACTCATTACCAACTCGAACACGCTTTTTTTTTTGCCTTCACTTTCGTTTTATGAACAGATTAGGCATATATATGATCGACAAGATGAGAGGGACTTCATTAAACATTACTTCCCAGATTCCCATTAAACATTACTTCCCAGCTTACATCCGGATATAGTTCTGAGTTTGAGATGTATGGCCTTGGAAACGGGCGGCTTGATTTGGAGAGTACACCTTCAACTGCGCCGATACCGAGATCGTGATAGCATACCTCTGAAGACGAACAGGGTAAAAAAAAAAGGAGTCGTTGAGAACGCCAATAACCGCTTCGACAAGCCCTTAAAATCGCCAAATAGAGACGTTTTAATTAAAAAGATGGTTCTCTCACACTAGAGCAGTGATCATCACGCTAATTCCGACGTCAGACCGGGCTATAGTTGCGTGCAGGGCGCCACGAGAATTATAACCACGTTATCCCTACTGCTCAACTTTTTCAGAATCACGGCAACATTAAGACGTCTCCTGTATACGAACCGCTTTCAAGAAATAACACACTGTCGGTCTGTCTCTAATTAGTTTTTTTTCTGTATATTATATTCAGTCCACTTTTTTTTACACACTTAAGTATGTCCCCTTTGCGTCAGCCATGACCGATTGATTGATATGTGGGGTTTAACGTCCCAAAACCACTATATGATTATGAGAGACGCCGTAGTGGAGGGCTCCGGAAATTTAGACCACCTGGGGTTCTTTAACGTGCACCCAAATCTGAGCACACGGGCCTACAGCATTTCCGCCTCCATCGGAAATGCAGCCGCCGCAGCCGGGATTCGAACCCGCGCCCTGCGGGTCAGCAGCCGAGTACCTTAGCCACTAGACCACCGCGGCGGGGCCAGCCATGACCGAACAATGTTTATCAGCAAAATAGATATTTCTGTTGATTATCGCACAAAATGCACAAGGGCAAGGACTTTCCCGTCATTCTAACGGCAGCCTCCGCCTACGTATAAGCTCGTCACCACGATTCCATGGCGCAGTATTCTTGAGAGAATCACTTGGCAGCGCACACAAAATGAGTAATGCCCCTTCTCCTGAAAAAGAGGCCGCCCGAGCTCGCATACCTGTCATAACACTGCGCACGGCATTCTGAAAAGATATGTCCACATGTGCACAACACCCGAACTGAGCTGCGATCATGCATGTATACAACTTCCTTTTCCATCATCGAAGGCGCTCATCGATCTCTATCAGCTTGCACTCTCCGTCCCTCCTTCAATCAGCTCAGCTCGTACCAACGTTTTACACACACAAACGCCACGGAGCTGGCGGTGGCACCAACAGGTCATTGACCCCTGCAGCCACGCCTCGTTTCAGCGCAGTAAACCTCACTCGCTCGTCTATGGGCTCACTCTATAAGCTCACTATAGGCTCCCCCCAAATAAACAGCCTCAACAACATTACCGAGGAATTTGACTGCGTTAAGTCACGAGATCTATAGCGGTAATCTCTAAAAAACCCAGTCGGAAACGCGATCGGGGCGGCGACGTCGAAAGCTGGTTTCAGTGCGGAGATGTCCTTTTTGCGAAAACGAATGAACAAATTGGTCCCGTATCTGCATGTTACACCGCAATGTCGTCGAAAGGCGATGATAGTCTTGCGTCTGGAGAGAGCGAACAAAAACGTTTATTTGACGTTCTGCGCAAGAAAATCAGTGAATGAACGCTATCTGGCAGTTATCCTGGAAAACGGGGCGCGCGCCGAGCGGGCCCGTCTCCGAGGTGATAAGGTGTAGAACGCAAGGCGACGGGTAGGTGCCACCACCGACCGTGTCGTCTTAGCAAAGCGTTAAAAACACTTGCCGTTTCGTGCAAGCGTTGCATGGCCAGCGCAGCGTTATAAGAGCTACGATCCTTAAAATTACTTATGTATGCCTTTTCTAGTAAAAAAATACACATACATAATATCGACGTGTTGTTATGGCGCCTAAGATATGTGCAATGATTTCTTTTTAATTGACAATCGCATAAGTAAGAACGCTAAACATTGATCAATATTTGCGGGCTCTGCGAATGGGGTCAGCCGTTTGGAGTATCGTTGGTCACTTTTATTTATTTATTTATTTATTTTATTTATTCACATTACCCTCAGGGCCCATAAAGGCGTTACAGGAGGGGTGGGTAATATAACAAATGCAGCAATAACAGAACACAATAATACAACCAATTAGAATACTTGTTCAAACAATAATAAGTTATTAGAGGCTGAAGATATGATCGCTTAGTGCAGTCTTGAAGGATGACACGCCCTCAATGGAGGCGATGGAGGCAACTTTGGTGCCGTTTAGGGTACCATTAAGGGTGTACAAACATACAGACCAAAATATTTGTTTCGAAGTTCTCCAAAAAAGACTATCGTCTTGAAAAAACAAAAAAAAAACAAGGACGCAGAATCCTGCGCGCACTCGATGTGTCGCCGGACACCCTGAAGCTACGTGACCTGGGGTCTTCGTGTGGCCAGGTGCACGACTCACTCACCTGGCCACACCAAGACGCCAGACCACGCCAGACCACGCCAGGACAGGTGCGCCAAGACGCTACACCAGTTCGCCAGGCCACGTACATCTTCAGGGCGTCCGGCGACACAAGGAAAGAGCACGCAAAAATCTGCGTCCTTCTCTCTCTCTCTTCAGTAAAGAACATCTTTACACTGAAACCAGCTTTGGACATCGCAAACCCGGTCGCGTTTCCGACTGGTTTTTTCAGAGATCACCACTACAGATCTCGTCACGTAACGCAGTGAAATTCGCCGGCCTTCTCCATACATAGGACAGGGAGCAATGTCATTAGCGCGCTGCGGCGTGATAGGCATCGTAATAGCCACGCAAACTCGTATACGATGAAACCGCCGCCTGATATAGGTAACTCGCTTGAGAGCGCTAATACATTGACTAAACCACGCTCGTAAAAGTGGTTCCATTACGCCGATGCCAAAGATTAGAGCTGACTGGAGCTCCGTTTTATCTTTGCTCTCTTTCTGATGAACATGTTTGTGCGCGACAAGCTCGTTTATTATTCGTTGTTTGCGGCGACGTGCAGCGTCACCGTCAGCGGATACATTCTGAATGAGGGCAACACTGTTGCACTGAGCGCGTCAGCGTCTGGTCATGTCCGGATGTTAAAGACAGGCCTCGGGGAAATTCGAGATTCTTATTAAATTATTCCAGCTAGAATCTATTCCCGCTAATGGACTAGAATTCAAAGATCAAATTAACGGCAGCTCATCAGAGGCGTAGGCAGAACTTTTTTTCAAAGGGGGGTGAGAGGGGGGATGATAGCCTTAGAGTAGAAATAGGAGTAAATGTGGGAAGAACCTCTAAAAGTCAGAATTGCTAAGATCAAGAAAATAAATTAGTCACTTCAAAAAACATTTCGTGCAGAATGACGATGTTTCTTTGCGCTAGTGCAGATATTACACTCCGTTCGCGCATATTACATGAAATTTTTATAAAGGGCTAAAACTGCGAGCTTTGGGGCGACAATAAAAATTGGCACTGCATGAGTGTGCTCAAAATCACAGTTGCTGTGATTGGAGCATAAATTGTAGTTCGCAATCGCTTCTCGAAAGGTGACGAAGTCCGGCCAGTTAACCCATGCATTCAACCTGTCTTTAATCAGGGCTATTTTACCATACCACCTTTATGTCAATGCAGATTTTAAAAAAAAATCTCGTGTAGTGGATATATTTATTGTTCAGAAAAAGACTTCTCACTATTCCGCTTTCCGAGATAGGGTAAAATTTCGCTAATCATGCTCGATTTCAATGCTTCGGTTCTGAGATAAGGAGGCCTTTAATGGGTCTTTTAATTTGACTCAAGTTGCTAAACGTATATCATTGTATTATCTAATTTTACAAATGTATACGTTAAGCAATAAATAGAATATATCAAGATCAAGCGGTATATTTATTCTAAATTGGTCTGGTCAGATTAATGTAGCTATCTGGCCTGCTTGAGCGATTGCACAATAATCGTCTTATGCCTTTTACATATACCTTAAATTTTCATTAGCTTTTGACATCATTATTCCCTACTCAAATTATTTTCTAACTCTATGAATGACTCTTGGCACATTCTCGAAAGTATGCGTCATATCGGTGAGGGAACAAAGATATTCGCAGGTACTAATTAATAAAGTTCTTGAAGCTGCCATTCGCGGGTCGCAGTCGGTCCCGAGTTTTGAAAAGATAGTATACAGACAGTTCGTCAGATATCAGCCCCGCCGCGGTGGTATATAGTGGCTGAGGTACTCGGCTGCTGACCCGCAGGTCGCGGGATCGAATCCCGGCTGCGGCGGCTGCATTTCCGAGGCGTAAATGTTGTAGGACCGTGTGCTCAGGTTTGGGTACACGTTAAAGAACCCCAGGTGGTCGAAATTTCAGGAGCCCTCCACTACGGCGTCTCTCATAACCATAAGGTGGTTTTGGGACGTTATACCCCACAAATCAATCAATTCGTCAGATATCATAATTTTGATTCTCATGAGTGCAAAGTATTCTGCACGCGCGAGGCAATTGTTGATTAGTAGGAAGTGTTTGTCGCTTTCTCTTTGCTACTCGGACATCAATGAAAACGTAATCGAAATTCACTCAAGCCCACCGTTACACCTCATGAAACAGAATATCTCTGGAGGAGCGTCCAGAAAATGCGGGCAAGAAAGCACCACGATCTCTTGGATGAAAACAACGCACATCGCATGAGAGGCGTCCAATGCGGACGTCCAGAGAGTGTTCAGCCACGACGCCGGCTCTGAGCCCTTCTACACTGTAAACCAAATTACACCCATATAGGTGTTTTATAGTGTCTATAACTCACACCCTTACACCCCACGAAATGGGTGTATCAAGCAGGACTACACCTATTACCGTGGGCGGGTTTTCGAATTTACACCCTATGGCACAAACATTTTTTGGGGTGTAAAAGCAAATGTACACCCAAGTGGCCTTAAGGGAGTGAGGGTGTAAAAGCAAATGTACACCCCATTAATCTTAAGGGTGTAATGGTGTACTATTGCTGACACCCTAACACCCTTAAAAAACAAAAGTAGTGCAAGGGTGTAATTTTCCCAAACAGCAAAAAGGGTGTGGGGGTGTTCATGCTGAATAATGCCCCAACACCCATGCGAAAAATACCATGATTCGAGTGTTACCCCTTTCCAGTAGGCCCCTGTGGAAGCACGTGAAAGCATACCCTCTACCATTCATGTGCAGATGTCCTATTGTAGTGGCTCCTGCCACAGTGTGGTAATCCTGGCCCTAGCACAGCTTTTATGGTGCATATATGAAGCACGGCATATAAGGCTCTCACATATAACATGTAATCCTAGCTGAATGCGAAGGCATCACTCAAAATGAGCTGTCACACATAACAGAACGTTCACAAAGTCATGCCATAGTGCAAAATGAAATCAAGCTTTATTTTATTAGACACAGAGCACATACAGGCTTCAGAGACAAATTGTACCTTAATCAAAAGCCTTTTCCAATTGTGCAGAACAGAATGCCATTTGCTACAAAAGACCGAAAATAAGACATCAATGGTACGGCATGGAGCTCTAACTACCGATGCATGCATACCAAAGTACAACAGAAGAGCCTTTATTTGCACTTAAAAAAGAAGAACTAATTTTAACACGCTTCAATGCAGCACAAAAGCACAGTGCAGCGAAGCACACAAACAGCAAGAAGAGTAGTGCAATGCAGCGTGCCTTGTTCCTCCAATATACTGAAATAATATATCAATGCACACTACAATTGCCTCATTGATACGCCACAGTTTGCATTTGTTGTGGCATGCCCTATGCATATTATGCAAGGCTAGTGATATTCTAATGAGTGTAACGACAAAACAGTCTTAAAATGGCATTTTCATTTCACAATAACCCTTGTGTGTTCAGACATTAATAATACTGGAGAAACAATAATACAGGAGTGAAAACAATAGGCAAAGTTACAATAGCTTAACAGTGTCACTAGATATTAACCATGCAGAATAATTGATTTAAAGATGTAAAATATCAAGCGCATCACATATGTCTCCTGAAACAATGCAACATCAAAGAACATAAAATGGACACACAAAAGCAGGGTGAAAGAGTAACCACTTACAGCTAGCAGAGGTGGAGCAGCCAAGCTATCATCTGGAGCAATATTTTCGAGCTTCATATCTTGCTTTTCCAGGGAGAAATTTTAAATTTGGAGCAGGTTTCAGGAAAAACAAATGCAGCATTTTTGAGCCTGATATTCAATATTTACATCATTGATTGATATGTGCAGTTTAGCGTCCCAAAACCATCATATGGTTATGAGAAACGTCGTAGTGGAGGGCTCCGGAAATTTCGACCACCTGGGGTTCTTTAACATGCACCCAAATCTGAGCACAAGGGCCTACAGCGTTTCTGCCTCCATCGGAAGTGCAGCCACCGCAGCCGTGATTCGATCCCGCAACCTGGGGGTCAGCAGCCTAGTACCATAGCCCATAGACCACCGCGGTGGGGCTCCAAATTTACAGTAGTACAAGAAATTAGACTGAATCACACAAAAGGAAAACTATATGTAGAACTTATTTGACATCTGCTAATTCATTCAAAATATACGAGAGCGCAGCTATTTCAATAAAAGCACTCTTGAACTATCCCACAGTGCAAACAATGCTAACCTCCCTATTTACGAACGCTCCTCGACTCGAATCTTGTCCTTATTTGAACAAGCTGAGCACAGCGCCACCGCTTGTCTAAAAATGATGCTGCGTTTCTCGAGAATCGCTGCAGATTATCACTGATATTGGGTGACTTACTCTGCCTAGACACTGCGCTGGAATCAATTTTCTCAAGTCAAGGCAAAGCATTTAGTGAAGGGACGTTCTAAAATACGGGGGTAAAACTTACAGCAGTATTTGCCCAGCTTGTCAAACTGTTTGACAGGCGACCCAGAAATTCCAGATATTCGTAAAGGAGGAGCTCAAGGGGTGGCGAAAAGAAAAAAAGTCGCATACGATTTTCCTTATTGTCGCTTAAGGCTGCAAAAACCTCATAAATCACTCTGAAAGACGGCCAGCACTCATACTAGTACTCGTTATTGAATGGCATCTGCATAACAAAGTAATATAGGGAGAAAATATTTTGTGCCCTGTGACAGCGAGTATTAGTAGCCACTTCCAAATCATAAAACACTTTTCCGCAGAGCGAAAGCGTACTCTGGCAAAAGCGACTTAAAAAGCATTATGGACGTCACAGAAAAGAGGGGACAACTTTTTTTTACACCATTCTACTCTTTTCTTTTGCTGTGAGGTTAGAATATACTCAATTAAAAGTTGTAATTGCAGTTGGCGCATCTGTATTAGATTGGATGATTATGAACCCGCCTCGATGGTTTAGTCGCCAAGGTACTCAGCTGCAGTTTTCATGCAGGCGAAAATGCTGTAGGCCCATTTGCTTAGATTTGGGTGCACAAGAACCCCAGGCGGCCGAAATTTCTGGAGCCCTCCCCTAAGGCGTCTTATAATCAAATGGTGGCTTTAGGACATTAAACTGCACACATCAATGAATTAAATGGTGAGGCACAAACTTACGTTTAATAATGGATTTTATGTTTCTTGATAAAATTAACAATACTGAAAAATAATTGAAGCTGGTTGGGCATTTCATAATGGTTTTGTGCAAAATTAGGAAATTGTATCCGATTGACACAATTGGCGCGGCTGCTGTTCTCTTGAACATGCAAATAGAATACGAAAACAGCATGTAATATTGTGCTACAGACATTAAACATGTGCTGTAAATAGACATGAATGCCTGAATTGAATAGTTCATTGCGCGAGGAAACAACGACCACACAAAGAAAACACATGGGCAGGATGGGTGCTCACTAGCAGCTGTTTGTAGCATATATTCATAATATTGCATATATTCATACACACAACCTTAAAAAGGTGGCGAGTCGGCATGAAGTACTGATGAAGTTCGTGCCCCTAACAAACTAGCAAAGTTGCGCCGGTGCATCGCTGGAAATCATCCTGAGCAGCTGAGAGGCTGTAAAAAGAAGCACGCGTGGCCATTCACGAAGTCTGCCACTGAAGTGGTTTACAAAATACCCCTATCGTGCAGAAAGAGACATGTTAGCCAGACGACGAGGCGCTGCATCAATGATCGAGCGAGGGAACAAGCCCTTACGGCAAAGAATAATGACGGTGCCCGTTCAAGAGCGCATGTCACTTCATGTGGATTCACACCAAGAGCAATTTTGAAGGGCTTTCACAAAAGAAAGGGGTTATCAATTGCGTTAGCGAAATTTCACTCACCATGTATGAGCTGGAAGCACGGTATCTAGCGATCATGTGTCCTATAGCATGATTAGGTAAGGGACGGCCCAAGTAGGTTGCACATGCGTTGACGAAAAGTTGGTTTATATCAGCCTGTTCCCTCAAGAAATAAACAATTGCAAATGAGTGCCCATCCCGTTTATGTGTTTTCTTTGTTTGTGTGGTCGTCATTTTGGCGCAAAATTGACTAATGTTTAATGCAAACATGCACCAACTATCCCAACAGCGGGTTCTACTAGATATGAATGCCGCTGCTGCACATGTAAACAACACTAGCACGTGCAGCCACCTTAGAACTGTGAAAAAAAGCAGCGTTATACAGTGCCTCAGAGGAGGCACTTTCAATATATTTCTTGGTAAATAAAGGGCTTAATAAGCATAGGACCTTTTTCTGTGCTCATGACATGCTGTTAGGGTGATTTCATGCCAAACGCCCAGCTATTTTGGCGACCATCTCAAATGCATTAGAAAAATATTGTGCGGATTAACTGTATTGAAAGCAGTGAAACGGTAAGATATTTCGGAGAGAAAAAATGTTCGGTCACATGGTTGCCTTCGGAACTTTCCGGATTGTCGTTTGAGTGTTTGTGAAAAAAATTTATTTTAAAAGTACGTTCTACAGCAAACTTGTCCTACATGTTGAGTTAAGGTTCTTGTGTAAGGTGTTTGAAGCTCAGTAATATTATTTCAATTACACTGGCACATATTCTTCCAAGAATTAATCCAAATTGTGTTATGTTTGCTATTTTTTATTGCAATACTACAGTTTGTATATGAATATCTGAGTAGTGAATATTTACTCCAGGCAAGGTATATTTTGAGAAAAAAAATATTTGAGACCTCTCAAGCTGGTAAACTTTATGAAAAAAAAAATCATAAATTTTACAAAATCGTAATTTTTGTCCATATTGAGATGCGATTACGTCATATGGTGGCTCAACTAAAAATTACCTTTAAACATAAATTGAAAGCAGATAAACAGTTCTTTTTATATACCATCATTACATTTTTTGTTTTAAGGAAGAAAATATTTTTTAGCATTCCCATTGGCGCCTATCTTCCCATTTGGTTATACGACAGCTGCCGCCTTGAAATTCCCTATTTTCATCAATGGGAAAGTTCAAAACTTATTTTCTTCCTTAAAACAAAAATATGTAATGAAAACAATTGGCATATGAAAATACCTTTTTTTTCCTTTCGATTTAGGTTGGAAGGTCATCTTTATTTGGACCACTCGACAGTGCAAATCGCGCCTCAATACAGACGAAAATGACGATTCTGCGAAATTTGTAATTTTTTGTCGTAATGTTTAGCAGCTTAAGAGGTCTCATAATATTATTTCCTCAAAATATACCTTTTGTGTAGTTAGTATTCATTACTCAGACATTCATAGAAAGTGCAGTATTACAGTAGCAAAAAATGCAAATATAACACATTTTGGCTAAGTTGTTATAGGCGTGGTAGATGAAGAAAGTGTTTAACAGCACAAACAACAAGAAGGGAAGGAAGACACGAGAACAGAGCCCTGAACATAAAACCAAAGTTTATTGCAAACCAACTGCAATATATAGAAAACAGAATCTGCACATAACCACGCACCATAAGCAGAATTGCACATACATGCACCATAGCGCCTACCTTATCAACAACCGGTCATATAAGTGGACCCCAGATAACTAACTTTACAGCAGTTAAGAAAAATTGAGGGTACGCTAACACAGGGAGCACCAAGTTGTTGAATATAGAAAGCCTCACTAATCTCGTGCTCGCGCCGATATTTATATCCCCCGTGATCAAACACTTGTCAGGAATTGGCTGACAACAAGACGTATTACAATGGTCTGCCAAGTGGCTGGGAAGGAAACCTTTTAGAGAGTTAGCGTGCTCCCTCAACCGATCATTCATGCATCGCCCTGTTTGGCCAATGTCCACAAGTAAATAATATCTTGTAGAAAATCGCTAGAACACATTCAACAAGGCACATAGCGTGTTTCTTAGTGCCTGCTTCTTTCTTAGGTCTTTCACTGTTGACCCTGCGACATAGGCCAGCGAGCTTGTCGCGTACGCAGAACGCAACTCTTACACTAATTTGTAGCGTTAGCTACACTGGCCTCCATGAGCCAATTTCGCATGACACTGGTCTGCGCATGCGCAATGATACTCCGCCACCGCCGCACATGCCTCGCCGCCAGTGTGTGCGCAATTCGATGCGCTGCGCAGACGATCAGTGGTGTCACACACTGGAGCCGACACCTTTTCCAGCGACCTTCTTTAGCCTATGAGAAACTTCGTTTACGTAGAGAATAACAGCCTTGCTAGAATGAGGCTTGTTGAGTTAGCTGTTGCTTTGTGTCTTATCAAGCAATCTTAGTGACGTTAGGAGAGTCTTGCCAATAGAAGTTAGCAGGGGTTTAGAAACGCCTGCTTGTTGAAGGCGGTGAACTTAGAGCGAGAAACTGCACTCTATCTGGTGGTGACAAGAACCAGTTAGAATTGCCTTTAGGCAGAAAAAAGCGATGCTTCACTTGACTAGCTTAGAATGGGTGAACGTTAAAAGAAGGCTTTTTCTTGAGCAAGGTTCGTACCGCCAATATACATGGTCAACCAAAAAAAGCATTTTCAAGTCTAGACATTGTAACTTGTCATCATGAATTAAACTCCGACTTTAGTTCCAGTTGCTTCATTTCACGCTGAAAAACGTCAAATATCTCAGAAGTGCAGATGTGTGCATTGGCTCATGTTTAGCATTGGTTCTTTATTACCTTTTACTCACGCGGTATGAAAGAAGTCTCATGGCTAACTTCGATCACACGAGTACAGTTAAAGTGTTCGGCTACGTTGACGACTTTTTAGTGTTTTACCGCATCGATCAATCTGACCCTCGGCGAACCACCGATGAGATATTTGACGTTTTCGGGCGTGAAATGAAGAAACTATAAATAACGTTGGAGTTTATTTCTGACAACACCCTACGATGTCTACAATTAGAAATGCTTTTTTTGTTGTTGATCATGTATATTGGCGGTACGAGCCATGCTCAAGACCTGCTTTTTAGGTCCGCCCATTCTAAGCTAGTCAAGGGAAGCATCGCTTTTTTCTGCCTAAAGGCAATTCTAACTGGCTCTTGTCACCGCCAGATAGAGTGCAGTTTTTCGCTCCAAGTTCACCGCCTTCAACAAGCAGGCTTTTCTAATCCCGAGCTAACTTCCATTGCCGAGACTCTCCTAACCTCACTAAGAGTGCCTGATAAGAGACAAAGCAACAGCTAACTTAACAAGCCTCATTCTAGCAAGACTGTTATTCCCTACGTACACAAAGTTTCCCAAAGGCTAAAGAAGGTCACTGGCAAAATAGGTGTAAGAGTTGTGTTCTGCGCACGCGATAAACTCGCTGGGCTATGTCGTTGGGTCAACAGCGAAGGACCTAAGAAAGAAGCATGCACTAAGAAACATGCTACGTGCCATGTTGAATGTGTTTTAGCGATTCTCTACAAGATATTTTTTTACTTTTGGGCACGGTTACATTGGCCAAACAGGGCAATGCATAAATGATCGGTTGAGGGAGCACGCTAACTCTCTAAAAGGTTCTCTTCCTAGCCACTTGGCAGACCATTGTAATAAGTCTTGTTGTCAGCCAATTCTTGAAAAGTGTTTGATCATGGGGGGATATAAAAATCGGTGCGATCACGAGATTAGTGAAGCCTTCCACATTCAACAACTTGTGCTTACTGTGTTAGCGTACCCTCAATTTTTCTTAACTGCTGTGAAGTTAGTTAACTGGGGTCCACTTATATGACCGGTTGTTCATAAGGTAGGCTGTATGGTGCATGTATGTGCGATTCTGCTTATGATGCGTGGTTATGCGCAGATTCTGTTTTCTATATATGGCAGTTGGTTTGCAATAAACTTTGGTTGTTTGTTCAGGGCTCAGCTCGTCTCTTCTTTCCCTTCTTGTCGTTTGCGCTGTTAAGCACTTTCTTTGTCTACCATACAGCACCAACCAGCCGTATCAAGCACTTTTTTAGTCTTGGAGGCGTATGTACCAGCGAAACTGCACTAATATTACTGCGCTTCATACACTTTACACATGAGCTTGTACTTAACATGTAGACAAATTTTGGTATAGAAGCAAGGAGCAGTACTTTTAAAACAAAATTTTGCACAAACAAGAATAAAACGACATTCCGGTAAGTTCATAAGGCAACTACGTGAACAAAAAATTTTTCTTTCAGAAATATTTTACTGTTTCACTGTTTTCGATGCAGTAAATCGTTACAATTTTTTCGATATATTTGAGATGGTCCCTAAAATAGCTAGGATGTTTGGCGTGGAATGAGCCATTAGTGAATCAACCTTTTAAGCTGGAGACATCTAGGCCGTCTCCAGTTTATCATACAACTCTAACATTATGCATTGTACACAGTTTTCTACATGCACTGCTGTTAATCTGATGGCAAATTGATACTCATATTGGAAAAGTAATTAGGTATATAGAACACATAGCTTGATATGAAGCCTTCCCATCAGAGGAATGTTCCTAAAATGTACAAGATACTTGGTGCACCCTATGAGTAGCGTCCACCACTGCTGCAACCCTTTGAGTGAGGTCATGAGCCCGGAACAGCTGCTTTCATGTTGTGATAAAGAGTACACTGCATCGTCAGCATCCAGTCCATCGTAGAAGACGTAGTGTGCTTTCCTTTCAACATTCTGCATGTAAGAGATGCACAACATTCAACTAAGCATTTAAAAAATACTGGGAACAATCAGAACCTCATTATGATGTGTCGTATAATAAAAAGCTCCAGCTTCACCACTATTCACTTTTACATACAAGCATCTGTGCATATTAGCGTACGAATGCAAGTGCCATGTTTGAGTCTACACCATGGTGGTGGCGAAAAAGTGCTTCCCTCTTGAATCATGCACCTACCAAGAAGTTTGAAATATACTGGGATGCTCACATTTCAGCGTTTTTACCAAGTTTTCTTGCTTAGCTAGAATACCCTAACCAATAGGCCACTACAATGGGCGATACAAAAAATTATATAAACCCATTAAGACAGAAAAGTAGCAATATTTATCATTTACTTTGAAGGATCATTTTGTAGACATGTACTGTACTCATCACAGATGTACAATATACTGTGTGAAACTAGTGTAAAACATCGAGCAAGCCCCAATCTGAAAGGATCAACAGCACTTGTTAAATGACAACTGCTGCTGGAAACACAGCACTGTGTATTTGTGGAAGCTCACCTCTAAATTTCTTCTCCAGTTAAATAAATTTGGTGTACTGGATAATTTTATAATATGTCTTTCACAGGTTGCTTATTGGTCAATAAAATGATTACTTTAGCCCTTGAGTAAAACTGACTACATTAAAAAATCAATAAGACGTGCTAATATTATTCTTCGAGTGCATGCGTAAGCAGCTAATTCGCAGTTGATTTTTTTTTAATTCATAAAAACAGCCATGCAACAGGTAATGTATCACAAGTAAGTTAAATATATGCTCAATAAGCTCTGAACTGCTGGACTATAAATATGTATAACTAAAAAAATGCACGACTCTTTGAAAAAGTAGCTAACAGGAATATATGCACGGAGGGCTTATCAGTTGGATCAGTGTGTTTGCATTCGTAAGGATGAAACCTGCACAGACAAAATGCATGAAACAGACAAGAACTGTTAGGTCTGCCTGCTTTCATTTACAGCCACCTGTGTCGCCATCCTCATTTCGTTTTTCGCGAGCGTGTTCTTTAGTGGCTAACTATGCCTACACCATTATCATCTGTGCTGTATCAGCTTAACTGAAAGTTTTTTGTGGGTGTTTGTTGGTACACTTTGGCTAAGCTTTCATATGTAACCACAGCGCCAAAACCCTACACCAAAATACACAGAAATATTCTATTCTACAATATTCTATGTGCCGCACTACAATGGTGCAAAAATGCAACAAGATATGTGCAATTGAGTGTGCCTGTTCAGTCCCTTATCAAAACACATCAATATTTCTATATCCTGATTATCTACGATATACTAGTATAAATATAAACAAACCTAACAAGGCATAAAAAAGCGCAAATCCCTGACCAAGCAAGGTACATCTAAATTTTTTGGTTAGCTGCACGATTTGTAACAAAACACATGTCACGCCACTGCAAAGCGCAAGCATCAAAGGGGTACTGATACATATTTTAAGTATTTTCGGATTCTTGCTTTAAATAGCGTATTTACTCGCATTAGAAACACACCCCTGTCTTCAGTCACTGTAATCTGGATTTTTTTCACCCGCGTAATAAACGCGTCCTATTTGTCCACTGTAGTCCCACTGACAACTGGCGCCTCCTTTACCGTTGATCTGCTTCGTTTTATTATTATTATTATTATTATTATGCCATTTCTTTCGCCCACCTCGGCTCGCTCAGCCCCCCCCCCCCCCCCCCCCCCATTTCTCACCCGCTGCCGCGTGCCGTAAGGTCTATCTGCGCGCGGCACATCCCCCCGTTTTTTTTTTAACCATGCGCGACAGCGAGGTTCACGAACGCTGCGACTGTTGAGCCATCGCAGCTGATAAGCACACAGCGAGCGAAGGTCACGACGGCGCCAAGAGACGGTCGCTTCCTGCAATGACGAGTATCGCGGGCAAATCGGGAGTTGGCAGGCAGGCAGGCACGCACTTTTGCACTTCGTTGTTCGCATGCACGAAAGCTTACCTTTTCAGCAATAGCAAGAAATCCAAAAGCGTTCTCCATGTAGCTCCCAGCGTACACTCCGTTGATTGCTTGATCGGAAACACTCTGCTTGCGGCGTGCACAAGCTTCAACGAAAGCCGTTGACAGAGGAGACACACTCCGCCGCACCGAAGTTGTTTGTACTTGCCGACGCGCCACAGATTGCAGTAACTCGTACTGTACCTACTGAAAGCGCGAGTTGAACCGTGCAAGCCGTATAATTACACATCCTGGACAAAGCAAGTGAATATTAAAATAATAAACCACCGTCAGCCTGCAGCCAACACGCATACGACATGTCGCCAACCGATTCAAAGTCAGCCTGTTGACGATGGCGATGCGCAGTTGCCCCGAGACCTCGAAACCGAAACCGAAATTCATAGCAGCACCGTTTTATGATATAATTTCCAAGCTATGTCAAGCCTCCGAGATATAGTGTAAATTTTATGCTGGACAACATATTTATTTGCTTGCAGAGCTTCGAAGTCGTTTTTTTTTTTTTGCCACTGACGTGTGCAGGTGCTCATTTTTGCTCATTTTTCTTTTCCCGAGGGAGGCGTGATTGTGGCGTTGTTTCGACATTTTGGAGTCAAAATTTGTTATTTGTGCAACATAGATATAAATAAAAAGTTAGGGAAGGGCGGCGGGGAGGTTGTTTCATATTTGACACATCTCCAGCCCTTTTTTATGTTCGTTTGAGGAGCTTTTTTTTATTCAAAATGGGGCAAATCTAGAACCGCAAAAAGCTAAACTAACGCTTACTTGGCATATACATGCTATCAAAGTTTTACTGGAACAGTGATAAGTATAAAGAATGTTTTAATTTTACTGTTTTAGAGGAAAGGTGAACGTATGTATGAGCCAATTGAGTGTCATTGGTGCAACTTTCGGGTCAGGATTTGGCCCATTTCGCACAAAGAAATGAAAGCTCCCGATTTGGTTTCTTAAGTATGCAGCCACAGGCAAAAATGTACATGCAAATTTGTCAGGCCCCCCTTTTTTTTTCTTTCTATCCCCCTGCATGCATGCAATCCTAGCAGCACCCCCGCTGTGCTATTAGCTTCTCTTAAATATTACTCTGCCATTCAGCAAGAACCTGGGGACTAGGCTTTTTTTACCGACAAAGTATGAATGACGCTTGCTTTTATTTCAAGTCTTAAATTGTGTGCGCGCATAGCAATGTGCGATTATCAGTGCATTGTAACGCCACAGTAACAGCTATCAATTACAATGCTGCAACTAGTCAACTATTCTCCATTCTTGTGGCACGGGTACATTGCGCTAGTGTTGTCTACGATTGTTCACGTGTATATTAAGTGACGCGCAAGCGTTGATATCAAGGATATAAAATAGAACAGTAAGTGCCCACATAGTGGTGCATACCATTGTACGAGTTCACCTGTGCTTAGCGGATGTGCGCTAAGCTTGTCCTGCGGCGCGGCATGCGTGCACAACAGCTGCATTAGAGTAAGCTTAACCTGTTATTTGTAAACATGCCTAGTTCCACGGCAATGCGAATGCTGCAAACATTCAATTCGAACTCATCCATGTTCATGGATCTAAATATAACTCACTGAATAAATCAGGGACTTGTGTATTGATGCGAAATACTTCAATGTGAGGAAATATGTGGAACCCCATTAAAAAATTGGCCCCGTATCTGCATGTTTCTGCAAATGTCGTCGAAAGACGATAGTCTTGCGTGTGGAGAGAGCGAACAGGACATTTATTTGGTGTTCTGTGCAAGAAAATCCGTGAGTGGTATTCTGGAGGCACTGCGCTTGAGTGCCTCGAGCGTGCAGCGGAGGCGAACGAGCGCATCAAGTCACGTCACACATGAGACATGAGCGTCATCTGGCCGTTTTCTGAAAAAAAAAAACAAAGCGCATGGCTCTGAGACGGGTGTGCGCGCCCATCTCAGAGGTGATATGGTGTAGAACGCAAGGCAACGGTAGGTGCCACCACCGTAACGTCTTAGAAAAGCGTTGGAAACACTCCCCGTTCCGTGCAATAATTGCATGGTCAGCGCAGCGCGATAAGCGCTACGGTCCTTAAAATTAGTTATGTATGCTTTTTCTAGTGAAATATGCACATGCAGAATATATACGTGTTGTTATGGTGCCGCAGACATGCGCAATAATTGCTTTTTAATTGACGATTGCACAGGCATGAACGCTCAATCTTGAGCAACATTGGTGGGCGCTGCGGATGGGGTCAGCCGTTTCAAGGACCAGATGCCGTATAGAGTGGACAAACAGACAAATGTGCAAACGGACAGACAGACAGACCAAAATTTTTGCGTCGAAGGTCCCCAAGAAAGAGTATCGTTTTCAATAAACCAGGAGCTCTTGTACGAAAAAGTTAGTGTGATTTCAAATGAGAAAGCGCGCACGATAGCCATTCGGAAACCATGTGTAATCGTTTCATGTTATGTTTAAGCGCAACATAATCTCTTTTACCGATGTCTCTGTGAGAAGTAGGAAAGAATGGACATGAGCGGCAGCAAAATATTTTTAGTAAGAATCCCAAAAACGTAACCCATGAATTAAGTCGTTTAACATGTGAGAAATGTTCTGAATAATGTAAATAGGCGGTGGTATAATAGATATAATACATAGCACGATATATTTTGGCGAATGATACAGGAATTGAAAACAAAGGCCAAAACATCGATATTTTCACCAGAACTTCGGCATGCGGTTTGATTGCATTCGTTGAGATGTGATATGTATTGATGCTCTAAACTATGTGCATATATGATAGGTGTAACATTCAAGGAAACACGCTTGGGTGTAATTTGCGAACATACACCTATAGTACACCTAAAAATGACAAATGGGTGTACAAAAGGTGGAATTGCAGAAATTACACCCGTGCGGATAAGTTTGGCAGAAATAATAGGTGTAAGACGGGTGATTTATTGAAAAATCCACCCTTAAGGGTGTGAAATGATTTGCAGTGTAATAAACCGGTGTAACCCGGGAAATTTCGATAGCGACCAGGGCCGATCCGGAACGAACATTTTCATCACGATAACTTCGTTGCTGCTACACGGTACAGACTAATCGGCATCTAGCTTGGCGCAGAGGTCAGCCACATCGCGACTACGAAGGCATGGCAGACCGCCATACGCATCTGCCATGCGCAGATCGCCATCGGGCCTGATGGCGACTTAAAGTGACCATTGATTGATTTGTGGGGTTTAACGTCCCAAAACCACCATTTGATTATGAGAGACGCCGTAGTGGAGGACTCCGGAAATTTCGACCACCTGGGGTTCTTTAACGTGCACCCAAATCTGAGTACACGGGCCTAAACATTCCCGCCTCCATCGGAAATGCAGCCGCCGCAGCCGGGAATCGAACCCGCGACCTGCGGGTCAGCAGCCGAGTACCTTAGCCACTAGACCACCGCGGCGGGGCGACTTAAAGTGACCATGTAGCAGCAATTTATCCGGACCGAGTCTGATCCGGGTCGATCCTGATGGCGATCAATATAGCCCGTGTCATACTGGTATAAGAAAACCCCAGCAGAAGCAAGACAGGTCAAACAGCTATTGGAACTATAACAACAAGGGTGGCAAAGCGGTTCCTGCGACAGAAACCGTGCAGTGGAGCAGGCAAACGACTGTAAAGCCAACGGTGACGACCCGATGCCAAGAACCGGACGCCCTGAGCGCGCGGCGTGTAAGCGGCCGGGCCCTCCCACGGGAATTCGCACCGCAGAGGCGGCGACGAAAAGCGAGATCGCCCGCAACGAAGCGCGCGCCGCGCGGCGACTTCGATCGTGTGCGCCGCCGTTCAGCGCAAGAGTTGCGTGCAGCCACGCTGGATCAAACGAGCGATCACACCGGACGTCGCGTAAGCCAACGTTGCGGTCGAACAGGAAGCCCATACAGTCTCGGAAGAGGCTCGGATGAACGCAATACGCTCGAGTCGAAACGGTATAGCGCTGAGCGTGAGCGTCGTGCCTTATGAGCCTGACACGGCAAACCTGTCATGACAACTTCGCCCGGTACTTAATCATCATCATCATCATCATCAGCCTGACTACGTCCACTGCAGGACAAAGGCCTCTCCCATGTTCCGCCAGTTAACCCGGTCATGTGCTTGCTGCTGCCAATTTATACCCGCAAACTTCTTAATCTCATCTGCCCAGCTAACCTTCTGCCTCCCCCTAACCCGCTTCCCTTCTCTGGGAATCCAGTTAGTTACTTTTAATGACCAGCGGTTATCCTGTCTACGCACTACATGCCCGGCCCATGTCCATTTCCTCTTCTTTACTTCAACTATGATATCCTTAACCCCCGTTTGTCCCCTAATCCACTCTGCTCTCTTCTTGTCTCTTAAGGTTGCACCTACCATTTTTCTTTCCATTGCTCGCTGCGTCGTCCTCAATTTAAGCTGAACCCTCTTTGCAAGTCTCCAGGTTTCTGCTCCGTAGCTAAGTACCGGCAAGATACAGCTGTTATATACCTTCCTCTTGAGGGATAGTGGCAATCTACCTGTCATAATTTGAGAGTGCTTGCCGAATGTGCTCCACCCCATTCTTATTCTTCTAGTTACTTCAATCTCGTGGTTCGGCTCCGCGGTTATTACCTGCCCTGAGTAGACATATATAGCCTTTTACAACTTGAAGTGCACTATTACCTATCCCGAAGCGCTGCTCTTTTCCGAGGTGGTTGTACATTACTTTCGTTTTCTGCAGATTAATTTTAAGACCCACCTTTCTGCTCTCCTTGTCCAACTCCGTAATCATGAGTTGCAATTCGTCCCCTGAGTTACTCAGCAATGCAATGTCATCGGCGAAGCGTAGATTACTAAGGTACTCTCCATTGACTCTTATCCCTAACTGTTCCCACTCTAGGAACTTAATAGAACTTAACCATTCCGGAACTTAATAGAAACAACGAAAGCGGCAGTTAACCGTATACGCTGGTCGCTCGGTGCTCTGCGCTGCCCCGAAATGGCGCGACTAGGAAACGGGGCGGGCAGGGAAGTCCCGGGAAGAGCGCGGGAGTTCGTATAGGACAAGGGTGGCTCCGTATAAGAGAAGGAGAGCGATAAAGAGTGCTGGGTGTGGACCGCGTGGCTGGTCGTCGTACCCGGTCGATCGTGGTGATGGCAGCACGCCAGCTCTCGGAAAAGGGGGACAGCGAGTGCACCAAAAAGAAAAAAGAAAACGGCTGGCGTGCAAGAACAGAATGGACGCACCGCCAAAATTGGGGAATGGAAAGAAAACACACACGCGCGCATAGGCGGCCCGAGTGCAGTGCCCCCGCGGTTCTCCTGCCACGCTGGCCCCCTGCCGCGGGCCAGCGACTTTTTCGGGAAGCGCCGGCCGTCGCTCCACGCTGATCGCGATTCCGTTCAGTGCGGTGAGCACGCGGTTACCCGAGCGAAGTATGCTTGCCGAATACGTTTCGAGTGCACAAACAAACAAATAAATAAAAAACAAGAAAGTATACGAGCAAGTGAAACTTCAAGACTGAGTGTAACATATGCAGCGTCGCGCTAACCAAAGGCAATAAATTGCTGCGAATAATCAACAAAATAATTTCCTTAGGAAATCTCTTTTGGGAGTTCTCACAAGATGCATGTCTGGATTTTTTTTTTCGTATTACCGCTGACCCAGCTACGATGTGCTGTGATGACGTCATTGTGCGACGTTACGTCACGTGATGTCACTGTGGCGTCATAATGACGTCACATATTGAGGAAGTTGTGTCATCGACTGCCGCTATTGGAAAGCGGATCATATGCGGATGATATCAATATGGATAACGAAGGACCACTTGGGAAGAAAGGAGGAAAAGCTCCAACTGGCAGCTAATATAATAGAAACATATACAAAACAAAAAGGACTGCAGTGTTCGGCGCAGAAATCAGAATCTATTGACCACTCGAAAATGAACAAACAGAGAACAAATTCGAGACTCATACTCGAGATCAGGTTTGAGGGGACGGTTATTCCGGAGAGGCCAATACTTGCAGAGTGCTGGGAATGATGCAAATATCGAAACACAGGTATATCCGCACCTTAAACATGATTAAAAAAAAAAAAACGTCAGGCCTGCGCGGAACACGCAGCACTGTCACAGCGAAAGCTGAAAAAGCGGCCTTTCAGAACATCTTTTAACACTTTCTTAACATTTTTTGGGTAGATGCTGCAAGTACATTAGCAGGGTACCCACTACGCCATAAATCATTGTGCAGTAGGCAGACATTCACTACGCCATCCTTCGTAATTCTTCTGAGAAACGTGGTACCCGCTGCACACTTGCAACGAACTTTGTGCATTTATTTTGTGGGGGGCGGGGGGGGGGGCAGAAGACTACGAGTGTATTTGTCATGAATTTTCTGTAGTTTACTTCTGAATTTACTTCCTGTGTATTGATTGTATACGTCGTCAAATGCATTGGCCAACCACCAAGTTCTCGGTAATTCAGCCAGAAATTGTAAAAAAAAATGGATTTTTTTTCAGAGCAAGAGGGATCATCAACATAAGGTACATGTCATTTGCTGCAGCACTAACACTGTCCAACATTCCTTCGTCCCACGCACATCCAACGACTGGACCCACCTTCCCACGGACATGGTTTCCATTTCAAGTCACGACTAGTTTTCATCTACAGTACAGAACTACTTACGTGATGACGCGCGAAGTGTGTATTGTACATATATATTTTTGTACTCTGTTTGCCCCATTCCGATGATACTTACACGTACATTCAGTGTATTGCCTAACATCGAATTTTCATGTTTTGTAATTTTTATTATTTTGATGTTACTATGCTTGCTCTAGGTTATAGTTTTTTTTCTGTACCCCACTCCCCTCTGTAAAGATATGTGCGATTAAGGGCAAAATAAATAAATAAATAAATAAATAAATAAATAAATAAATAAATAAGCTGTTAGTCCCAACAGCGAATAACAGTTGGTCCCTACGCAGTTGCTTGCTCCCATAAAGGGGTAACTTTTAGTGCTTGACATTTCGTCCCTCAAAACTACTAATGACTAATACTTCGTCCACTGACAATTACTCCCTACAGACCGAATCTTTCATCCTTTGAGAAGTAATGGTTGTGGCAATGCAGTTATCCCCCCCCCCCCCCCAAAAAAAAGTACCCCGACGCTCTGCTACATCACACGGGAATGCACAGCTCACACCGAAGAGAAAGGATAATACGAGACTGAGACGGGAAGAGAGAGAGAGATAAAACTTAATTAAAAAGTCAGTCAGTTACTTCAGGCATGGCACATCGCCCCTAGCTGTCGGCCGGAATCCCTTGGGACACGGTAGCAGCAAAGGCTTGACTAATGATGTCGCGCTGGACGTTGGGGTCTGGGAAGCATTGCTGTTCAGTCCTGTCCTCGAGGACAAGCTGAGGCCGGTCCGGATGGCCGAAAGTATGCCAGAGGTGCCTTGAAAATTTCGGATAGAGACAGGCCGCACGGCGCTGCCCTGTTCGATAGAGGCGACGAAGTATTTTGCGTAAATAAAGTTTTGTTCTTCCTTTCTGGAAGCTGTGTCATGCACGCACATTCTGCGATCAAAGAGTGAATTAATTGTTGATTAGTTAAACATTTACTACAGGAATTGTGTCGTCTACTGCAGTTATTGCTAGAGGATATAGGGTAGCCGGGGTCCTATTCCTGGACTCCGTTGAACTGATCTGCAACCGTTACCAGCAGCACGATCAAGGCTCCGCTGATCGTCGATAGTTGGGCTTAACAGAGCCGTCTCCCTCTATCCCGCGTCGTCCGAGTAACTCGAGCGACGCTTTGACTGGCAGGACCAAACCACGTGAGACAGGTCAGCGCGCCTGCCACGAAATTTAAAAGAACGCACGCTTCGCACTAAGTTTTCACCATAGAGTTTCATACAAAATACCTACAGACGAATCTGGCACTGCGATCGTGTACCCTCATGGGAATTCGTGGGAAGTACAGGCTTCGGATTGAATCGCGTTAGCCAGTGAACTGTCCACGAATCTTTTTTCGCAGTTTCAGTTTCGTTATTCGCGTAGGGCGGGTAGTGGGGTGGGTGCAAAGGACTGAAGCTGCGCCTGTGTTGTTCAAAGAAGCTGAAAACTGCTAGCCCTCTCAATTTACTGCAACGCTGGAGCTGTAAAGTCGTGTTTGACAGCTTAAGCGAAGCGTCGTCCACTCACCGCCGCGCATAGGTGTAGCGTTCCATGCCAGTGCAGGATATTACATCGAGTCCACGTTTGTTGTTAGTGCGTCTTGCCAAAACTCGTTGAAATTAACTACAAAACGGCGGCGACGCGAAGTAGGCGCACCGCCACGCTCTCCTGACTCGACTTCACAACAAAACGAGGGGTGCATTGGGGGCAGACCACTCGAACAGACGCACCTGGCATCATAGCAGACAAAAAGTTAAGTGTTTGCCACTTAATACTGTGTTGTTATTTCCATACATAGATACAGCGTACTTTCGAGGGCAAACCAAGAATGTTTGTTTTGAAATGTTGTAAAGAATACTTCGTTACATCTTGATGCCAAATCTGGAACGCAATGGCAGAGCAACGCATACCCTGGTGATTAAATTTGTCCAGTTTTCATTTCTACCGCCTAGTCACAAGAACTGTTTGCAATAAAGATTGTGTACAAGAAAAAATGAAGCAAGTTTCAATTAAATATAACTTCATATATTTTGTTTTACACAGGGAAAAGAAGTGTCGCGAATCTCAAGAACGTGATCCATCCGAAGCAGATCCGAAGCCTGTACTTCCCATCATTCCCACGCGGGTACAAGCGCCACTGAAGAAGGCCGTGTAGACACTAGCACCAGTTTCCGCTCTAGGTATTATTATATGAAACTCTGTGGTTTTCACAAAGTGAGATTTTTTTTTTTCTGGCGCGTAAAATCACCCGTGTCTGCTTCACACCTTGTCCTACAGTAGGACCTTAAATCCACAATCGCTAAATTCATCGCAGCCTTCAGTGAACGTATTCATAGATTGCGTTGCACCGCAGCGGTACAACGCATTCGAACACATATATACAGGTCTAGGTGTACAGCCGCGGCCACTTCTTTGTATAGAGCACCCAGCTTTTGCTCTGAGGGACGAAACCTTGAGGCAGTATCGGGCTCCGACGTGGTCATCCTGACAACTATAGATCGGACATGCTCCTGATACTTCAGAGCCCGAAACAGCCTCAAGCTTTCACCTCTATAAGAGCTGAAAAAACGGCTGGTCGCGCGATCTACACAGAGACGTTGCCGCAGCTGTACATCCGTCTTCAAATGCTACCCCCAAATCAGTCTCGTCTTCAAGCACTTTCTCGTCATGTGCGCCAAACTTCGGTTCACATGACATTTATTAAAGACGTCGGTACAGTCCGTCATTACGAGAGGTCGTTCGGAACTTGCGGTCACACGCAGATGTCGTCTCATGGAGCAATTCGAATACGCCAACGGTATTATACCCTATAGATTGTGGAAGCGCACATCGAACCAGGTTCCATAGCGCCAGGTGACTATATACAGTGGCGCCATCCTGCGCCGCTCCGCGATCGCGCGAGATTGCGTCCTCCGACCCCTCGAGCGTCACGCCGGCTTCGCAAAAACAGCGGACTACACGCCAGCGCACCTCCGCGTAACGTGTTACGTCCCTCGCGCCCTGTCGATGGCCCGTCCCAGCTCCCTATAGGCTCCTCGCGTGACTCGCCAATCAAACCGCACGCTATATAGAATGCCGGCACGACTGCAAGTATGCAATCCTGGAGAGAGAGACGATAGAGAGAGACAGAGAGAGAGAGAGACGATAGAGCCGCTAGATCAAACACGCGACCGCCTCACAACAAACAGATCAAAGCACACGCATCAGAGTCATGGAAGACCTATAGGGTATAGGCCATGAAAAAAATGTGGAGCACTGCTCTTTTCTATATCACGCCGGGTCACCGTTCTCGTAAGAATACTGATGTCTCGACGGAGCACTGTGAACTGGGGCGCGGAAAGAATGTGACAGCGTGCATATTCGAGAATCAGCGGTTCGACAAGCGCGGTGCATACACGTCCCAAAGCAGCACGCACCAACGTCACGAGGAATTGGATAAAGTGCAACCTGCGGAGACCGAAGCACGGACGGGAATTCTGCACGGGAATTCGGCCGCCGCAGTCAGAATTGAGAATCTGCTCGCCCCCCCCCCCCCTGCCAAGACGACACTATAGTTATCGTCGGTAACCGCGTGTTCCAGTGTGGAGTTACACTCGCAGCATCGAGCATGCACTTTTCTGTCATCCTATCCCGCGATATCGACATAGGGGCGGAAAAGGTATAGCGATCGCAGCGACACGCCTAAGTTGTGAAATGTGCAAGCTTGTGACGCACTTTTGTAAGAGTTGTATATATTGCGGTATATATAACACCCTGGATATTTATGGTTAAGGTCGAGTTTTCCTCGTAATTCAAGTATTCCTCACTGCGTGCATATCAGAATGACACATTTATAAATAAATAAACCTGTCATTTTGTCAGTTATACCAACCTCGTAAGACAAAAGCGTGCAGCTACGCCATCTATCAGTACGTACCGTATACCACTGGCGGCGTGATCTCTAGCACTGACGCAGTTTCTTAAAGCTATCTCTAGCGTGTTTGACCCGGCCAAGATATACAGTTACATATGGTCAAAACTCAAAAACTCTCTCTCTCTCTCTCTCTCTCTCTCTCTATATATATATATATATATATATATATATATATATATATATATATATATATATATATATATATATATATATATATATACTGCACGTAAGTAGTAGCAGAGCGCCATTAACCTGCACTTTTCAGCCTCGTCTGCAACCTTTATAGGTGCTAAGTACACCACGCGGCATGCACAGCGGCTTCAAGTGCGAGGCTCCCACATGGTAACGCTGATGATAAGCGGCGGTAGCAGAACGTGCCAGACAGAACCATTTAAAGATAGACACTGCACGTTTATGAACCTTTCTGCGAGCGGACACTGCAGTCAACTTAACACGTACCTAACAAATATACAACACGCGATAAGCTACAGCCACAGGCATGATCGTTTTCAAGAGAACCCGGGGGGAGCAGGCTTTCCACGCCACGTCCACGTCGGCGTCCCGAGAATTGTCCGATACGGCGACGGGGTATCAATCAATCTTCGCAATTTCATTACACCGCCATTGCCCGACGAGTGCCTCGAATATTCGGCATTGCACTCGCACCGGTTCTCTCGCTGTCTTTCCAAGAAGACACTTATCGAAGGCATCCTACAGACATTTCAAACGGGAGTTCACAGGAGCAAGCTGCCCCTGCAAGTCCACGGCCGCCGCACCCTTCTCAAAAGCCCCGCAGATTGCTCGTTTGGCGTATTTCGGAAAGAGAAGACGAAGAACAAGAAGAAGAAGACGGACAAGAACAAGAACAACAAGAACAAGAACAACAAGAACAAGAAGAACAAGAACAAGAAGAAAAAGAAGAACAAGAACAAGAAGAAGAACAAGAAGAACAAGAACAAGAACAAGAAGAACAAGAACAAGAAGAACAAGAACAAGAAGAACAAGAACAAGAAGAACAAAAACAAGAAGAACAAGAACAAGAACATGAAGAACAAGAAGAACAAGAAGAAGAAGAAGAAGAAGAAGAAGAAGAAGAAGAAGAAGAAGAAGAAGAAGAAGAAGAAGAAGAAGAAGAAGAAGAAGAAGAAGAAGAAAGCATAAGCCGGCGCTCGCAGGATGGAGTCGCGACGGTCTTCTATCAGAGAGACGCGCCCTGCGAGGGCGCGCGGCGCAGCGAGCAAACATGCTTCGGCCATCAAGATGTCTTCGAACGAACAAACAGCATAGAAGCAGCGGGGCGACGGCGCACCCCCTTCCGACCGCGGGACGCCGCCGCCCCGCGCACGCATAATCACGAGCAGGCTGCGGTACACACGCGAAGGAACTAGAAGCACGTGCTCCATTATACACATAACAAACGGCGCACGTGCCGTTTACACAGGCCCGTCACTTGGCCGGATGGCTTAATCAGAATCCGCCAAGCTGACGGCATTGCTTCGTCTGAGATGAACCAATCTTCGCGAAAGCGAAGGTATAACCCTCTTCTTCTATAGGTCTTCTCCCTTCCAATACGAACCCATTTGCGGCATCTACACTTGCGCCGTTAATATATTTTTTTGTATGATGATCTGGTACCATTTCATTAAACAAGAAGGTTTTTTCACCATTCGTAACAAAACAGCATTGCATTTTCGCCTTAGAATACGATCGCAGCGCATGTATCTTGAGTTTATTGTTGCATGAGAGGACCTCAACAGGTCCTTACATTTGATATCACCCTGCGCTGCCGAAAGCGAGCGGGCCTTTACGAACGAGTGATGTCTTCGTTCAATAAAGTTCGCGTCGTTTCGCTGCATTTCGCTATTTATACGTATTCCATGTACGTAACGCAAGCTTAGGCAGCCAGTGATATGCGCGATACGGTAATTACCCGTGTCGTATTTCCTTTTCCTACGCACAGCAGCTCAGTGTAACTGTATTTGTCACATATGCACGGTTCATTCATTTATGTGTGTGTATATAGTAATTTAGAAATACTAAAAACAATGAGCGCCACAATAAAACACAATCTGGCGCTCTTCAGCCGACTGTATACACATTGTCGTTTATATAGAACACAGAGCGAATTGGAAACCATCTTCATAACCATGAATGGAAGAGGTCTCATACGTTTCTGTTTTGATCACAGTTTTCTTTTTTTTTCTTTCGCTACACTTTTCCGTCTAGTTTATCAGCACGATATACTGTACTTATATATAGTACGCGAAACATTAACCTAATCAAATTACTCTAATTAGGCTGTCAGCGCATTTCCTGCTCTGACTTTGATGAGAAATGAGCAATGGACAGTGCCGATTTTTCCATCAACTTAATGGACATGCGCTGCAATTCAGCCCATGGCGGTATATCTTGTGTATCTTTTTTATGTATGTTTGTTTTCTTCCCCAATGCTGACAGAGCTTAATACGTAACTTAAAGCTTCAGCGCGAAAAGTGCACAAGCAAAAGAACGACGAGGGCAAGCGCCTTTCACGCTGAAGCTTTACATTACGGAATACGAACTAGCCCACTCCCATACCTTGCCTAATACCGTATTTACTCGAATGTATGAAGCTTTATTTTTTTTCAAATTACTGCTAGCTATAGTCCACCCTCGCTTTACAATCGAATATCGAAATAACTTTTTTTTTTCCCTTCTGGACACAGTGACAAGTCGCCCCTCGCGTTACAATCATAGACGCGTTAAAATCGAGTAAATACGGTATGCACACTGGGATGAGGCGGCCAGGCGTTGAAACGCACTTCTTCCTCCAATCGACAGGCGGAGTGGAAGCTCACTGCGTTTCCCTCTTATCGAGATTGTTACTACTGCAACGGCAAGCTCCGTTTCATTCAAACGAAGACGTGTAAATAAGCCACAATCGATATATCTCGATTCCGAGAATCCGCGCTCCAGGAGGGGCAAAAAGCGGAAGCGCAAACACGCCCAATCGTGGCAAGCATGCACAGCTCCGTGCGCCCTTCCATCGCGATGGTTGGCACACCTCGCGATAGCGGAACAGAACGAGCACCCGTGATAAAGACTTATCTCGCGTGAATAAACTAACTTTCTCTCTACTATACACGAGCCCTTGACCTCGGCAGAAATGTACGAGCACGAATCGCGCGCGCGGCTCGACGACAACAGGAAGTGAGTGTTGAGCACCTCGCTATGTTCTTCTCGGCGGAACGCTCCGACTACAAATTGTACGCCTGCGGACTAAGCGTAAGTCTGGGCTTTCGCCGTGAGCGAGTGAGTACACCAGCCGCGGTGAAACTCGGCTGCTGACCCGCAGGTCGTGTGATTGAATCCCGGCCTCGGCGGCTGCATTTTCGACGAAAGCGAAAATGCTTGAAGCCCACAGATTTAAACGCACATTAAAGAAACCCGGGTGGTCGCAATTTCCGGAGCCCTCCACTACGACGTCTCTCAATAATATGGTGGTTCTGGGACGTTAAACCCCAGTAATTATTATTATATTAGTGATCGAGTACTGAGACCATTACTTCGGATGACGCTAAACGTCAGAAATGTTATACGTCATATAAATATGTGTTTATCGTTCGTTTTATTTTTCTGGCTTTTCTAACCTTCTATTATCTCGCCGAAAGAGAGATGGTATATACTCTCGTATATCACGCGGTTATGATTTACTCTCCATATTTGAACGCACACTTTACTCAAGGCTAGGTGACGCCAAATAACTTCAACATATTTCTTCCCTTATTGCTGAAGGAACCTGTCTATATTTACATGTTCCCACAGACACAAAAAAGAAAAACGGTTTGCATACTTTTTTGTGTGTTTGTATGTAAAACTACGACAATTCCTGTATGCTGCCTGCTGGCTCTGCCCTTCAAGCCCAATGCGGTCATGGCAAGCGTCTGTGTTGACGCTTTAGCAAAATAACAAAGAAGTTATTATTATTATTATTATTATTATTATTATTATTATTATTATTATTATTATTATTATTATTATTATTATTATTATAAACGCAGTGCCAGGAGCCTAGATTAATAAGCTGTGCTTACGAGGCGGTGTAAGAGTAGCCCCTTCACGCTGTTATATTAATAATAATAATAATAATAATAATAATAATAATAATAATAATAATTCGAAGCTGGCGCTAGCCATAAGTACGACATGATTATATGAGACTTGCCGTAATGAAAGGCAGAGGAAATTTCGAGCACCTGGGGTTCTTTAACGTGCTACACAGACAACACACTGTACGTGGGCCTCTCTGGCATTAAGCCTCCGCTGGGATCGAACCCGGGTCTTGGACAGCCGCAGGCGACCCCTGCAACCATCCCATCAACCACAGCCGAGTGCTTTTCTCCGCGGTAAATCTCGCATATATGTGCAGTACACACGGCACTCCCGTTACATTGCCGTTACCCGGCGAGTGTCAGCAGGTTGCATAGACGCGTTCTCTGCAGGCCAGCCGCCGCCTCCATTCATCACTCTGCATCATCATAAATTTCTACAAGTCATATATTTTTTTTAATTCTTCCTATACTGCGTCACGTGTACACGGGCGCGCCCCTTTCAAGTAAGACGTATACCCAGCCAGTACACAGCGACGAAATCCATGCACACACGCAGCGCACCCGTCCGCGCACCACCCTCGAGTCCGCAACCCCTTCTCGTTATCGCACACTCTTATCAACGAATGCGAGCAGACTCTTTGCGAAGACGATTTACGCGCTAAGGCGGCGACCGTAAGACGAATCACTTTTTTTTCTTTCCTCTGTGGCGATGAAGGGGGTTGCTTCCACGGGGTCCTTTCGCACGGTATAATGCACTTCCTAGTCGGGGCGCCTCCTCCTTCTCCAAGCTAAGAAGGCCTCCTCTTCTCGCATATCGCGCCGCCGGGAAAGAGCAAAGCAGACAACGGATTCGTCATTTCCTGTGGATGGGCGCGTCGCGTATCAATTTTTCATGAGCGACGAGTTTCGCGCGATTCCCGTGCACATGCAGCGACGTGGGCAACTAACTGCGCCGCGGAAAGCGGCAACGCGGCTGAATAGTTTTCGTGCGAAACCAACGCGACGCGACTCTCTCGTTTTTCGTTTCGTTTTTTTTTTTTTTAGATCAGGCTGCCAGCTGTATACAGCGACGTTTTACGTCCACGAACAGCGCGATCAAAATAAATATATAAACTTCGTCAAACACGAAGGAAGAGCGTCCCGCACAGTTCCGCTTATTTTTCTTGAGCATGCATGCAGGAAGCTCTCTTCAGTTTCCTTTCATCGCGCTGTTCTTGGATAATTGCATGAAATACGTCACTATATATAGTTAATTGTTAAAGTTGATTGGGCGGCTAACAGCGATAATTACTGTCTAACGTTATGTCTTCATCAATACATAACTTGTCTGCAAAGGTGGTTTTCGGCCCCACCGCGCTGGTCTAGTGGCTAAAGTACTCGGCTGCTGATTCTAAGGTCGCCGGATCAAATCCCGGCTGTGGCGGCTGCAATTTCGATGGAGGCGGAAATGTCGTAGGCCCGTGTGCTCAGATTTAGGTGCACGTTAGAGAACCCCAGGTGCTCTAAATTTCCGGAGCCCTCCGCTACGGCGTCTCTCATAATCATATGGTGGTTTTGGGACGTTAAACCCCACATATTTATCTAAAGGTCGTTTTCTCCGCGCTGAATTTTAATAAAACCATAAAGCTAAAATTATAACATCCGGTATATATAGGTATGCATATATCATTTTGTTTAGTTGTGTATTATGTATATTCGTTCGTGTGTATATGTTTGTAATGCAAATGCAAATATGCTTGTATTCATATACAACTATATATGGTGTGTGTGTATACATGTACTCTAATATGGATCGATTAGACAATGTAGGCTAACGTTGTCCAGCTAGTTTGTAATAAATTGCGTACGTTTTCTCAATGAAAAACTGAGATATAAAAAAAAAACGAATGCAGCGACAGGACAGTACCACGAGACACTATTTCACGCGTGGGCCACTCGTTACGTCGTCTGCATTCATATTGGCGATTCCGGTCACACCCCGCTATAGCTGCAGGACGATAGAGTCATGCAGCCTCACCCGACGAGTCGAGCTGAAGCGCAGAGAAGTGCTATACGCCCCGTCGTTTCTCCCATCTCTCATCCTCGATCTCTTTCCTTCACTTCATTGAAAGCTCGTGACGGGAACGAAACGCCGCCGCCGCGAAACGTCCACGGCCACAGACCAGTCTATATGGTTCGGCTAACAGCTTCGCTGTTACAACACATACAGAGTCGCATAACGAAGTACGCACGCAAACGCCACCCTTAACAAGATGCATGCGTGAACCGAAATACGACGTGATCGAACAATTTTGACATGGACGCAGCTGCGTCCTTTATGTAGCCCACGCGTGTTGCTCTCTTTCTTTCGCTTTATTGAAAGCTCGACGGGAAGGAAACGTCCACGGCCGCAGACCCGCGGCCACAAATGCCCGCTTGCCCGCCTATATAACTGCACTATCCCTCAAGAGGAAGGTATATAACAGCTGTATCTTGCCGGTACTTAGCTACGGAGCAGAAACCTGGAGACTTACAAAGAGGGTTCAGCTTAAATTGAGGACGACGCAGCGAGCAGTGGAAAGAAAAATGGTAGGTGTAACCTTAAGAGACAAGAAGAGAGCAGAGTGGATTAGGGAACAAACGGGGGTTAAGGATATCATAGCTGAAATAAAGAAGAGGAAATGGACATGGGCCGGGCATGTAGCGCGTAGACAGGATAACCGCTGGTCATTAAGGGTAACTAACTGGATTCCCAGAGAAGGGAAGCGGGTTAGGGGGAGACAGAAGGTTAGGTGGGCAGATGAGATTAAGAAGTTTGCGGGTATAAATTGGCAGCAGCACGCACAGGACCGAGTTGACTGGCGGAACATGGGAGAGGCCTTTGTCCTGCAGTGGACGTAGTCAGGCTGATGATGATGATGATAATAATAATAACTGCAGCGACGACGTCAGCGCCGGCGGCGGCCCCGCGAGAGGCATGGCACATCGTGCCACGCCTGCAGCGTGCACTCCATTAGCGGAAGCCCTGGAAGCCAGCGCACGACGCGGCGCAGGGCACCAAGGATGATGAACGCGAGAAAGGGAACGAGACTCAGCCGCAGTTAAAAAGCATCGCCTTGTGCGTGACCGCTATATTGCGCGCATTTGCGCAGTCCGCCGGAGCGCGCATAATAGATGGCGCTCGTTCCTAGGTGTATACAACTCGTTCTGCCCTGTTCGCGCGCCTCGTCCGCGTATCGTCGCACGAAAACACGCTTCGTGCGCGGATCTCCGGGGCCAGCTTTGTCTGCGCGCGGATCTCCGGGGCCAGTTTTGTCTGTCTACCGTTCCGGTTCGATGGAACCGATGAGAAAATACGAGCACGGTCCGTTGGGTGCGTGCAGTGAATGGCCTTTAACATATATGCACAATGGAAACTGGTTGGGCGTCCCCCGTTTGCGTCATGTTACAGAATGTACACGCACGCGACGACAACATGCGCTCCCTTTACACGAGACTCGACATTAGAAAAGCGCGCTCCGTTGCGCATGCAAACACATAACATCAGAGTAATATATATAGCGAAACCAGGATATGACTCACATGCTTCTTGTCTATCGTAGCGAACCTTCAGATACTGCTTAGCACCGCTCTAAATAAATATTTGAACACCTCAGATCTTCCAAATCACAACCTATGGCGGCCCCATCTGAATATTAAACTTTGCCGTTGATCGTTTACATGCCCCCACAAAAGCAAGTTAAATGTAATTGTGTGTCGAGTATCGGGCATCCCTGCGCTGCCGAAACGCTCATTGTTTGAAAGCAAGTGCTGGGCCGCAGAAGGTGAGGTCCCGTGTTTCCCCGTCGCCTATCGTAAGTTTATTAACAGAATCTAAAAGTGCGTGCGATGCATACACGAAGGCGCAACGTTTTCAGAAGGAGGCCCAAAAGTATAACTCCGGGAGAGGCTCTTAGCAGCATTGGACTTAGCAAAGAAAGCCCGCGAAACGTGAAAAGAAGCCGTGTGACAGACCGCGAGCGCACTGCTATGGTGCTGCTATAGGCTTTCTTTACAACGTGGAGAAAAAAACAGCGCTAGACGTATCGTACAGGAAACAATTTTGACTGTGGTTTCTGAAAGTACTCTACATCTCAGTGTTCATATTTTCGGTTTCCAGCCCATAAGTAAGAAAATAGGTAATTAACAATTATCAATTAATTAGTAAGGGGAGAACTAAAAAATAGCCTGAGTACCTATAGGCTGGTGTGAGTAGTACGCGTTTGGTTCAATTCGCCACTGAAGTGTCTTTCATTTTCGAATTCTTGGCTCAAGTTATGTGGGACACACTGTATATAGAAAAGCACAAGAGCCGATTGACCAATTCAATATACAAAAAAACACACATATATAGTATTTTGGTGCTTTTGAGTTGACCTCACACGAAGTACACACTGAGACGCCACTGCGACGTTTGCAATATCGTGGCGAAAATCAAATCAATCACAATTATCCACGCCTGAAATTTTGCTAATTTTCCTGCGCTGTCCTCCGGTACAGTGTTGGTAAGGACCGGGACAATCATTCTTGTCAAAACGAAAGCCTCCGAGACGAAGAGACATTTTGTGACTTTTCCGCTAGGGGCACAGCGCAGGCACCTTGGCATTGCGAAAATGGAGGGTTACATCGCATTTAATCTGGGCACCAGGGCACAAAGTTTTGTTGTTAAACGAAATAGCTGATTCTCTTGCGAAGGCATCGCTTTCGACACCCATCATTCCTATTTTCCTTCATACAGTACACATTACGGTGGCGCGATTTCTCACACTTGAAATCGGGCAAAATTTATCAAACCCTGCACTGGCGGCTTCTCTAGAGTACAACCACTTGTTATTTCCCTGGCGTAGTGGGCTGCCTAATTCAAGGATAATGGAAGTTGTCATCACAAAATTTCGTTGCCGCGTTACCGCCCTCAATTTTTACTTGCATAGATCAGGCATATTGAATTCCCCTATGTGCATTTACTGTAATCAAGAGGAAACGATTAGTCATTTTTTTATTATATTGTCGCCGTTTCCATTTATTCAGGCAAAGCATACTAGCACCACCTCTTCAAAAACTGGGCTTGCAATTATCAGAACCAGCTCTTCTCTCATTTGGAGCCTCACTGGGTTTCAGTGACAGGGATGTTTTATTCGCCGTCCAGGAATACATCACTGCGACTAAACAATTTTCTTGATAAATTGTGGTCTAACTAGTTTTCTTTTCCTTTATTGTTTCTTCAAATTCGCAATTGGCACTTCAAATCACAATTAAATAACTAAAGTTTCTTTAGGAATGAAGCAATGCAGAAAATATCGGGCAAATTCACCTTATAATCGGCCAATCCCCTCCTTTGGGAAAGAGCCATGTGCAGAGAAAAACAACACCACCAACAACAACAACATCGCGTGTTCTGGCATATACCACGACGGCCGCACAAGCGAACGTGGGGCATTTTTGAACGTGATTTCTCGACGTTTCCCATAGGCGTGGCGCGGCAAGGAGCCACAAGTCTCGGCGCAATCGTCGAATACAAAGCCTCACGCGTCGAGAGGCAACAGTCGCGACTGCAGACGTATGCAATGATCATGTATACAGCCGCGGCCACGCCTGTGTAAAGCACGCGAGCCGCCAGTTTTTGCTCCGCGGCGCGAAAACTTGTGTACAGTTTCGGGCTCTGAAGTGGTGTATCAGGAGCATTCGTGTCCTATAGTTGTGAGGCTGACCACATCAGAGCCCGATACTGCCTCAAGGTTTCGCTCCACAAAGCAAAAAAAAAAAAAACTGGCTGCTTGCGTGATCTACACAGACGTTGCCGTGGCTGTACTCGGTCTACGTCCCACAAAAGGGGGCTATGGATGTCAAATGCAAGGCCGGACTGTATACACGGGTACACATTGCAGGCTCTGCTGCCGTATGTCGAAAGAGGTGCCGTATCTTGATGTTACCCAGAAGCACACATCAACGAGAATAACGGCGCTAAACAAGATCCGTCGGAAAACGTTGATACGATTAGGGGACAGACTAACATAAGCAGAAAAAAAAAGGATGAAGAGTCGGGGGGTGAAAAGGACCAACCAACGCGACAAAAAAAGACGCGACTCGAGAGGCAACTCAACGAACGCCGCCGCCGCGCCACAAAGTCCGAATGAGGAAGCCCTGACTCGCAGCTAAGTGATGCAAGGCCGAGAGCCCCCACACCCTCCTTGCGTTGGCAAGCCGCGGCCCGCGGACGCGCATCGCAGCGCCGAGGGAGGTCCGCAGCGGAAGGCGCCACGTCGTCACTTTCGCGCCGGCCGCCGCCGCATCCATTCACCCGCCAACGATGGCAGGAGCCTCAGCCGACATGACGACAGTTATAGCGCGAGAACAAAACGACGACACAGACACAAGAAGGACACGAAAGACACGAGCGCTAACTTCCAACTGAGTTTATTGCGCAGAGCACGAAAATATATAGAGGAGACAGTTGATATGATTGATATGTGGGGTTTAACGTCCCAAAACCACCATATGATTATGAGAGACGCCGTAGTGAAGGGCTCCGGAAATTTCGACCACCTGGGGTTCTTTAACGTGCACCCAAATCTGAGCACACGGGCCTACAACATTCCCACCTCCATCGGAAATGCAGCCGCCGCAGCCGGGATTCGAACCCGCGACCTGCGGGTCAGCAGCCGAGAACCTTAGCCACTAGACCACCGCAGCGGGGCAATATAGAGGAGACAGTGACCATGTGATAAAAACCATATGGCACAAAGAGCAGAACAAGAGTAAGAAAAAAACAAAAACAAACAACACAAAAACAAAGGCACTGAAAAACAGCAAAGAAACCTAGAAGAAAACGAAACAGAAAGGTATAAAGATAAAATAACTACCTGCCCGCACCGAAACCTTCGAGGAACCTGCGTTCCTTCTCGGACAAAGCCACGGAGGGCTTGCTAAGGCGGGACTGGGGGCAGCCTCTCCTATACGCTCATACACAAAAAACACACAGAGACGCCGCTCAAACAGCGAGATTGTGTGCTGCCGGTGCAACTCGGAAGAGGCAGCGACAGATCGGAATCATATACGAGCTGCAACAAACGCGGCGCTGTATACACTCTATACACCGCCTATAATGATCGTTTAGGAGAGAGATCACGGTGGATCACACAATGTGAGACGGCTACTGGGACTGTTTATTATACGACTACAAAGCGAAACTTCAGGAGACATAATGTAGATTTCCGAGAGCAAATGTTGTAGCAGTCTGACACACGTGTGTGTTTATAATGACAACGACAGCCGACAAACTAGGCGAGTACAGAGCATTAATATAATATACCAAAAATGGCTCTCGGAAACCCGCGCTGTTCTACATACCGCGAGGCGCACGCAGTCGATTTATATTCTTAAAGAAGAACGCAGAACAATGAACACATGGACAGACATGACAACTCGAGCATTTTTTCTACATAGTTTATATTTTGTCGATACTTTTTACTGGAGTATACAGCGGTGGTCTCAAATTCGTATCAGCGAGCGGGCCACGGTCACGAAATTCAGTCCCACGAGGGCCAATAAAGAAGATGAGAGCGGGGGGTAGCTGGAACAACAAGTTGCGTAGCCATTTGAAAGGACCCCTTTCCATATCCAACACATGGGTCACCTGTCAAGGAGGTTTGACGTCATGTTTTCAAAACATATCGGCACTGGCTTCCGCAACGGCTAAAACTTGGACACCGAGCCTCAAATGTAGGTTTCGCTCCACAATTATGTTCCAGCCCATAGTGAACGCATGTTGTCCATCAGACCAGTCCAGTCTCTGAAGGTTACCGGAAGAAAGCTGTTAATGACGATAGGTGAGATATTAATGCGAGTGCTATTTAGAAAAGGCCGCAAAGTTTATTTTGTGTAAAGCCCGGGGCCACTGACGAAAAGTGTGCAGGCCGCATGCAGCCCACGCTTTTTGAGACCCCCAGAATATATGTCATGACCTACTCAGGGAGCAAATGTTGTGCGATCAGTAAGAACGGCGAACTCCTTTGAACGGCCTGGTAGGGACGACTGTGAATGTTAGATCGCAAGACGAAATGTCTTGGCAGCTGACGCCGTTTTGCACGGTTTGTTGCGAAAGCGAAACTAAGCCCACGCTGCACTCAGTCGGGATGCCTGTATACGAGGCCGACATTCGAATACTGTTTCCTGTGAGAGATATATGCACAGTCGAAACGAGCTATGGTGCAATTGCGAGTAATCACACCGGTATAGCTTGGCGAGGCTGTCACATATGAAAGTGTTGACAGAGTAATAAAGGTGGACTGCGAACTTATCATACAAATGAACGTCAATACAAATACAAACATATTTAGAAATGAACAGTTTAGCCATAACTCGATAACAGCACAAAGAATTAAAGTTCGCAAAAAAAAAAAAAGCTTCAGAGCTCTAACTTAATAAGTTCAGTTTCACGCACGTCCTGTCCTGGTCGCATTACTTTTTTGTGTCGTTTTTTTTTCTCTCGCTAAAATGATATGAAGAAATCATGCAAACACGTAGTATACTTCAATTTGTAATCTCTAAATATTTTAATAAAGTTTATGAAGTAAAGTTCATACACGCACGTTCCGGTATAGTCGTCAAACATCCAATTGAACAAAATATCAGTCCCTCCGTCGCTGCATTCATAGCTGACGGTCACAATTGCGCAAGCGCCGAGAAGACAAACGCGAGCGCACTCCTTGTTCTAACAAAGTGGTGCATCCGAAGAAAGAGAAAAAAAAAACAAAACAAACGGAGGTTACTCGCATTACACGACCTTCGTCGAATATAGGGAGACGCAACTGCACGCATCTGCACGCGTAGTTGCGCCACGTTCCCGACCCGCAAGAGGCATCGCACACGCATGCAGAGCAGGTGGAGACCCCCCGAGGACGAAGCAGCAAAGGGAGGAGGTGGAGATGCCTCGTTAGTGGCGACTATACGCGCGGACCAGACGGCGCGTGCACGAAGGAAACGCGCCGCAGAGAACACTGTAACTTATGCACGGGGCAGCTGGAGCGCGCCACATGCACACCTGCGCACGAATACCGCACACACTGACTTTACAGCCATGCAGGTTAGGTTGACTCGTTGCAGCTCTGCCGGTGCTTCGGAAAGACCGACACAGCTCGTCCACAACGCGGCAAGTTCTTTGGATGATATCGTATAGACCCAATCCATGTTTGTAAGCACAGGTAGGCCAATGTCGACATTATGAGTAAAACTATAGCGACGTCCACACGTAACTTCCGCCATAAGCGCTGAGGGCTGCGATGTGCGCCATAGAGTTTCTCAAAAATAACTACAGGGCACTCTGGCGCTGCGATCGTACAGCGACCATGAGAATGATGGGTAGTACACACATTTGCCCAGTCTTCGTACTTGCGGGCGGCGAATTGTACTTGCGGCTTCGTTTATTGCTGTGTTTCGATTTCGTTTTGAAAGAAAGATTCAACCCTTTTGAACTTCGTGACCCAATTTCGAAAGGCAATTCGAAAAAACAAAATAGGGCGGTGGAGCGCAACCGCTGAACGTTTGCTGATTTTCGTTTCGTGAGAAAACAGTTCCAAGCCACACGAACCCACACGGAGCCAAAAGCAGGCCAGAAGTACGAAGTTTAGACAAATGTGTGTACTACCCATCATTATCATGCTCACTGAAGCGCCGTGCGTTGCAGCTCCCATAACACTAGCGCCAGAGTTCCCTCTAGTGTATATTGGGAAACTCTATGATGTGCGCCAACAAAACGACGTTGTGAGACGCCATAAGCGTTGTGAAAGCCAGAAGCGCTGAGGGCTGCGATGTGCACCAACAAACAAAAAACTAAGTTGTGAGACGCGAGTCATATATCCAACCACGACGCAGCTCGTCGGCATACCTTTTTTTTTTTTTTTTCTCGTTGCTTGACTGAGAACACCCCATGCACCACTGAAAACTGGCAGAAACTGCGGTAGGCAGAGTGCATGGAGGAAGGAAAAACTTTTTTTTTTTTCTTTCCTCCATGGCAGAGTGTCTTTTGTCTACGAAGACAGCGCCACCGCATTTTCATGACGTAAGTCTGGTGGAATTTGTCTATAGCCAAAGCGTACAGCGCATGTAAACGTGGACTTATGATGAACACACACATGGAGGTACTTGCTCATCTACCTCACTTGTGCTTATTCAAATACAGAAACGAACGAGCCTCTCGCTACGACACTAGCGGCAAGTTCAACGGCAATGTATGGCATAATGAACAAAAAGCGGACGATTATTGACAGAATTATGCAATAGGGACTCCAGCACCCAGAAAGAGAGAGAGGATAACGCGGTCTTGCAGAACCGGTAGCGCGGATGCTGCAGTGCAGCGTGGTTCACTGTACAAGTCAATATTGAAAACGAAGCAGCTTGACGGTATACCGACTTCCAAGCTGAATTAAAAAAAAAAGGGGGGGGGGGCGGATGTTATGTATTGTGTAGACATAGGCAAAATAATGACAATAAATTTCTGTTGGCTTGGAGCCACAGCGAACGTATATTCAGTGATACGTATACAGCGAGCTGGACTTATTTCTCTTTTTGGGTAAGTGCGAACCGTTCTCCGTCCCGGCGATCTCATTAACGAGATACACGAGCCACCTGGGCGAGCCCGTATAAGCCCTGAAGCAGCGACAAGAGAGAGAGTTGAAAAGTGCCGGCTCCATAGCAGGGCGCATTAACATCAATCCGGTGAGCACGCTTCTTTTCCAGCGACACCTCACCCCTCCCTCAAGACTCGCAAGGGCACCGGTCTGGAGTGTATACCTTCCAGCACACTGTAACCGGTCGGTGCAGCCTCGCAAAGGACGTCGCGAGTGGCGCTCCCTGTTGTAAGTCATCGTATACGGAACGCATTCCGACGAGAGGAGGGGCATGGCGCACAGTAATGAAACTTCCTTCATGGCAGGGCAAAGCGCGACAGCGCGCTCATTAGCCGCTCTTCAGACACACTGTCGTCCAAGGCGGTAGGTACGGTACGTTGTTGTGGCAGAGATGGTGCGGTGAGGTTAGCGAAGACGCTCATTCCCGCAACACATGGCGGAGCCCGGCGCAGCGTCGCAAAGAATTGGAGGCACACAGTCTGCGATTTCACCATACCGCTCATTATATTTACTGTGTACATTAAATGAGCACGCGTGTACAGTACTACATTACTGCAGGACTCGCTTTCTGGATTTCGTGCCGACCGGTTGTGCCCCCGCGATCTCCGACGACAGCGCAGCTCTGGCCGACTGGGCTCACCCTACGCCATCTCCTGACGCCGACAAGAGCTCTCACCGAGTGGTGCCACTCCCTCGGACTCCTGCGACTGTGTCCATCTTTCATATATCTTCTCTTTACTTCCGTCGTTTTCTGTCGTTCGGTGTCGCTGCGCCTCACTCTCTCCTTCCTCTTTCTCCATCTCTACCTTTTAATCCTATCCTTTTTAATCCCTCCTTACCAGCATCCCTCGTGAGCTACTGTTGAGGTGTCCTCCCGCTGAGAGACAGTTACGGGGCTCACTTTTATCTTCTTTTCATTTAAAATCACTCACATACATCACTGCTCCTCTGAGGAGCGTGTACCGCTACTGACTAACCATGGCTGTCGTGATGCCAAAGGCGCACCACAAAGCGGCAAACTTTTGTTACACAGGCCCTTTAGTGACACGATCCACCAGTGACGCAAACAACTACGAAGCCAAGGACCTCGTACGTGTACTGCGAACTAATCGCAAGCCGGAGATGTCCGTACATATGACGGCAACCGTCGGTTCCGCGACTGCAAATTTTAGCGGATGGAAACAGGTCGCGCCGATGACCAGACCGCGCTGCTCACGCATCAAGTAGGCGTCACGAATGTTTGCGGCTCAACCTGGCGAACGGAATCACCACCGCCTTTCGCGTGAGATAATAACGGCTATAATTAAGATAAGGTGCTTCCCCCGGCAAGGGTACACGAGTGGTCTGCGTCGGTGCCAGCGCGTTCCGACGGGGGGAAGATAAAGAGCACTCCGTCGGCTTGGTTTTGCCGTTCATATATATGAGTGAACGCCCCAAAGCAACTCGGGCTATGAGTGGCGCCGTATTGGACGGATCCGGGTCAATTCGACCACCTGGCGACAGCATCGAGGCATCACGCTTTTGGCCCTGTTCGCTGACAAATTAAAAAAAACGCCAAGCATTTGCTTATCACCCTCACTGGAAAATAAAATGAGAGCGAGTCGACAGGAGACAGCAAGATTCCGCCACTAAAAATACAGCTATATAGAATCAAATTAGAGTTATGGAAACCAAGCTAGGATATACATGGTAGCGCAGATAGATATATAAGCAGCCGAAGCAATAAGGTAGCACTGTGGCTTTCATTGTTTCCAAGAGCAGTCGCAGAGAGATGAACGTTCTTGCGGAGGAAGGCGTAAAAAGGCGACACGCAGTACCACTTCATTCAGCAAGCGCTCGTCTGTAGCAGAAACGGGAGAACCGCGTTTGTAGAACACGTATTTGTGCGCCTGTAGGATGAAAATGCGACTTCGAGTAGAGCAGATGAAACAGCTTGCATCGGTGTTTTTTTTTTCTATTAATAATCATGCCCCATTTTCGGAACATTTGGTAAGTGAATGTAATCAAAATACATCCCGCCTTTATACAATATGCCTCAATCACACCATGGCTCTTTTGATTAAAAGCACGCGAGAGGTTGTAGACGTTTATGTTAGAACAGTTGGTGTGCAAAACCACGGCCACAGCTTGTCCGTGTTTTCGGTCCCAGTCTTTTTATTTATTTATTATTTATTTATTTATTTATTTATTTATTTATTTATTTATTTATTTATTTATTTGTAAATACTGCCAATCCCAAAGGGATCATAGCAGGAGGGAATATACAATAGTTGAATACAACATAACACAAATTGTGATACAATGGAAACACCAACTAATAAAAAAAGTGCAACACAAGAGCGATTAGTGGCACAATAATATAAAGAAAACAGGCTCGCATAATAAAACCGTAGGCAAGGGAAGAAAAAAAAGGTGAAAAAGAGAAAAAGAAAAAGCAATGTGAGACTATGGTGTAAGCATTTTTACACAGTGGTGTTTTAGAGCGAGGCGACAAATGCATACTGCGGGTTTCTGGTATTTGAAAAGAAAAAAGTAAGAGAGACAATGCATGAAGAACTGTGACAGGTGTAGTTTCATACATCAACAGGAGGGGGAAAACGACAACAACAACAAAAGAACACCATAATAATAACACCACAGTAGTTAGAAGTCGGCGATCGCACATGCATGCGTGGTAAGAAGACGCGCGGATGGTCGCAATACATCGACGCCCTCTTCTCATTGCGCATATGGTCATCGCACGAGCACGAAATTGCACGTGCACGCGATGCTAATCCGAATAATCCCCACACTAGCCGACAGATGGCGAGTCGCAAGAGGACGATAATGTGGAAGGGCTGTTCTCGCCTGAATAAGCTATACGTATACTTCTGCACAATGGCATTTCATAGTGATCTTATCAAGGAGATATATGAATGATTCATTGATTTATTGATATGTGGGGTTTAACGTCCCAAAACCACGCTATGATTATGAGAGACGCCGTAGTGGAGAGCTCCAGAAATTAACACCATCTGGGGTTCTTTAACGAGCACCCAAATCTGAGCACACGGGCCTACAACATTTCCGCCTCCATCGGAAATGCAGCCGCCGCCACCGGGATTCGATCCCACGACCTGCAAGTCAGCAGCCGAGTACCTATAGACCACCGCGGCGGGGCAATACAGAAACAAAAAAACACTGTGCTTTTTTTGTTGACCTCGCTTATTCATTTGCCTGCGTCCCATTCACAAAACACTTTTGCAAGTTTTTCCTAACACTTGTGAATGTTTTTTATCGCTGTAAGAACACTCATACAGAAAGGATGAAAGATCAAAAGTGGTCGTGTCTGGCACAATGATCCGGATACCAGCTGAATGCAGCCAACAGGAAAGCGTCGAGGTGAACGGGACGACGTACCTGGTCGCAATCGGAACTTATCTATGACTTGCATGCAGTATATAGAATGGAGTTGGCAGACTTTCATTCTGAAAACCAAGTCGGCGCATGATAGGTGAAAAGCAAAAAAAAACAGAGAATCACCTTCTCCCATAGTTTCAACGGTGTATGCTCTACTATCTTACTCGCTCAGTCTCACTACGTGGTATTCGAGGCAATGTTTAGAACACTATAGCGTTTTCTTATTACAGTGGCGCGATGCGTACAGAGGTGGTTAACATAAACGGTCGTTTAATAGCACCACGTACAGAAAGTACTATGACGAAAATAAAAACAATAAACGGCGATATGCGACCATCGCGTGTCAAAAGAAACAAACTAGGGGAGGCCTAGGTAACTTCAGAGGGCGACCAGCATGGTTATAGCAGTGGCAAGTTCATGGAAAGCCCCATAAGGAAAATGTTCTTGATGGCCCAGAGGCGAAGTCATTCACGAAAAGATCAAACGCGTACCAAAACGAGGATGAGACGGCAAACGCGAATACAAGCGAAATGGGCCATGCAGATGGATCATTTTACTAGCTGGGATAACACTCATCTCCTGGTGTATGTTTTCTTGCGCGAGGCGACACGATAATCGCGAAAGGTTGGTGGACAACTCCATCAGGCGCGCATGACGTCGACTATAGGCGGCAGGAAAACCGCGTCGTGTAGGGCAAAACTCGGAGGAGGCAAAGAGGTAGTAAAGAAAACGAACGCTGGCGAAGCGAGCATATACGGCGACGATCCCGTCCGCCTCGCGGGACTGCGCTTTCGGCACAGCACCCCATTGGACACTAATTGGCCATCCTGCCGCCGACGGCCGATCAAGGGGTCCGATGGCGGCTCCCTCGCCTTCTGAGAAGTGATCGGTCCATTTGGAGCGTCAGTTGCCAGTGGCGGTGGGAAGAGAGGCTGTTACAAGCACTAGCTGTCAATGCACCGTGAGCGTATATGTGATGTGACCCATGCAGCCCTGTCGGCTTGCCCGGAGCGGGGGGGGGGGGGGGGGGGGGGGCGAAAGGCTCAAATTCGCGAGCTACGCACGCATACCATACTTGCGCCGCAATAACTCGTGCAGCTGCACTCAGTAAATATGTACGTACGAGCTTTGTAAGTATACAGCGCGCAAAGAGAATACCGATTTGTGCTCCTGATAGGACGTGCGCATCTCTGATGCTCCATATTCGCTTTCCTTCATATAGTTTTATTTTTCCCAAAAGGCATGCAAAGAGCTCCTAAAAGCAACGGTAGACATACTCAATCCACAAGCAAGTCTTGCTAACAAGTTTATTTTTGTCAAATATAAATCAGTTTCAGCAAATATGGGTCTACTTTCCAGAATGCCCCATACCTACATATACCGCCAGCACGTCAGATTCTATAGTAATGCACGTATTTGATTTACAATACAACACTCAATGCTGCCCGTCTGCTTGAATATACTACAAACCTGAGTGTAACGACGCAACTGACGCATCGATTTCTGCGATGTGCATGCGCCTGTCGAAGTCACGGCTGGCAAAACATTTGTAAAAGAAGTAAAAAAGGAAAACAAAAGCGACCGTACGCTTATCCTTGTCAACAATTAAAGCACTCTTACCGGAAACGATATAGCCATGCAGCTAACGAAAGCTACACCATCACATTTGCGTTACACTATCTGCGACATTTCCCGGATACGGGGCTGCTATAAAGGTCCTTAAGATTACTAACTCGTCCCATATGTGCACCCTCCGCGGTTGCCCTTGGAGGCGGTTATTGCGAGCCCATTATAGCGAGGCGCACAAAAGAAAAAGAAAGCTTCGTACGAGACACGCAAACGGGACGCAACGCCGTAGAGATCGTTGTTTGTTACACGCACGCGCAGAGGGGAGTGTCTTTACTGACGTCGCCGTCGTCAGGCCGACCAGTGCGCGTGCTGCGAAAGACGAAGGAATGCGCAACGCCGGCTCAGGCAACGTCAAGGTATACAGGGACGGGAAGCAACGAGATGGGAGAAGAACAAACAAAGAACGGGCTCAGGGGAAGCAGTGATAACTCCCGAGACCGGCGAGGAAAATGCCTACTAGCGATGCGTGCTTTGCGACCGACCGCCGAGACAAAAAAAAAAAAAAAAAAACCCCGAGCAGGAAGTAAAAGAGACAAACAAGAGGAAGGTCGCAGAAAGTGCTCCTGCCGCTGCATGCATTCCTAGCTCTATACCGGCGCGCGCCCTCTACAGGCACCGCAGCTCGATCTCGAGTGGTTCTCGAGTTGTCTCGGCCACTGGTTCTCACTTTGTCTTTTTTTTTTTTTGCAATGCGTTACGCCTGTCAATATGTACACTGATCCTGCACATGTATTATTTTATTTCTGTATTGGTTACCCCTGTTCATACTTGTACCCATCCTGCGTATGTATTACATTTGTTATATGTTTCCCACCCCTTATGTAATACCCTCCCTCTATGGGGTCTTTAAGGTAATAAAGTGAAGTGAAGAGTGGTACAGCGTGCCTGCATGCACCCACGGCAGAAATCCGCAAATTTGCATACGTTCCGAGGCATGCTCGTCCGGTGAGATCGGAAACGTTGAGAGGCCGAACAGATTACACAGCGCGAACACGGTAAATGCTGACAACACATATGCAGATAACAAACAACATCGTGCCTTCATTTTTTTTTTTTTTGAAGGACGTTCTGAAGCCATCAAAGTGCGAGTGTCGGACGGACGATAACACTCCGGATTCGACCACCACAGATCGCTGAAAATTCGTGACGCAATTACGGCGTCGCCTTGACGTCACGTGACCTGACACGATGACGTAATCGCATGACATCGTATAGCTTGGTCGAAGCTGGTCCGGTCACAGAGGCATACAGTGGAAAACCACTTTAGATGCTTTAAACTTTCGGAAGGTGGCGCGGCAGGAACGATATCTTTAGAGTTAGTCTATATGCTACCTTTATGCTACCTAAAGGTAGCATATACAAAAAGTCTAGATATTTTGAGTGAGAAGACAAAGGTATAGCCCTCCTTCCACTCGTCTTAAATGAGTGCATAAAGGCTACAGTTTTTGTACGGAGGTCAACACACTTGTCTATTGGAACGGGACTCTCCAGCACATTCCGTAGCATGTCCAGGCACCATGTGTACCAATAACAAGATTAGTTATCTGAATACACAGCAAATTGCAGGGCGCATGTCTTCACAGTCATGCGCCCCGTATTTCAGGCTGTTCGAAACCAAGTGTGATTGGCAAACGTCATGTCCGCAGCGCGTCGTTCCAGTGTTCCGAACAAGTGTGTTGACTCCTGTACAATAATTATTTACGGCACAATGCATATCTGAGATTCGGTACAACAGAGTTTCTGTACTCTGACCACCATCGATGAGTGACCTTCACGAAGTTCAGCAGCCATCCAACCCATGGCCCTCACTCGGCCTATGCAGGAGAACATCCCAACCACCGAAGTGAACGAACCAACCAGTACCCTTAACCCTAACAGCGGATGCGTGGCGCTCTGTTTGTTGTCAAAAATGCTTACCAGCAGAAGGTATACGCCACTTTAGCACCAAACTGTACGGCCTGTACCGAATGATCGGCGTCCTTTAAGTTTTACCTATATGCAAGAACACTACACATCGACACGAGGAGCGCAGCTGAGATTATGCGATAAGCCCACTCGGCAAACTTCGGCTTAATTGAGTCGGGTGCGCGTGCACTCAGCCGTTTAATACGTAATTCATGCAAATGGTCATCTTTTATTCACTCTCTCCCTCTACTTTTACCGTCCTGCAGCCGCATTCCAATTGCCACACCCACTCAGACAGGCTCTGAACAGCGCCTGATAGTAATAAATTGAGCTGTTTTATCGTTAGGCTTACCGTATATTACACACATATATGTGGCATAGCCCAATCTCAGTGCTACTGCAGGAGCCACCATCTGCTTATGTCAGACACAACCGATGAAACTAACGGAAGCCAAGAAAAGCACAGGCACATTACTTTCCCGTCGCTTGCTTTTTTTTTCAAGTGTAGTGTAAGTATTATGACCTAAATTTAAAGAATTATAACCCGTTTAACACGGCAGGTAGAACGCTGAGGAGGCTAGCGAAACTTCTTGCGGTAGATGCTTTCGCATGAAGATGTATAGTTCAACGTCTTTCCCACTCAGTATATATATATTTTTTTTTAGATCATAGGCTGAGCTGGTAAACCCTGGAAATAAACAACGTCAGTTATGCGGCTGAAAGCGTCTTCTTTTTTAAAAAATATTTATTTCTTCCTCGCTACGAGGAGGCACTCTTACAGAGCGAAGGAAAGTCCTTGAGGCGCAATCCTCCATCGCGCAGGAGATGATCCGGTGCTCATCGAAAGCATAAACACTTAAGTTCTTGCACAGCCTCCACAGCGTTGCGCCAGATGTGTGAAACGAAGTATAATGCGGACGAATAGGCCGCCTTTCCGTCGGTGGGGATACTCTTATACGTCCACTCCCACTGCTTTTCAGCTTCGGGCATAATGGTTACACTATAGAATTAAAAAGCAACAAATCTGCTGGTTTCCTTAGTTGCGTCTAACAGAGAAACGGGCCTCTCAGAGTAATCTTCCTTGTTCGTACATCTGCTCGTATAAGGCACACCGTATCGGAGGGCTTGTTCGCATTTACCCTCGCATCAAAATGCGGTAACCACGGCAATGATCGAGCATGGTATACCTCGAACCAGGCAGCACGAGTGGTATACCCGGAAAAGCGCACAGACCACGCGTATTCTTTGCAATCAGTTATACAAACAGGATTGAAGTGGTTACATTTTATGGATAGCTTGCACGTGACGTTCCGAACGTATACTGGTACTCCAAGATGGCGGCTTCGATGACAAACAAGTGGCGGTTAGCCTGCTTCAAGGCGATCATGACACGGCGGGAAAGCATCCGCGTCTAAATGAGGAATAAACGTGCATGTGATTTGATAACATCAATGCGACGCCACAAACTTGGCGTCGCGCCACGCTGGTGCTCCAGCAATGACGTCAATGCTTTATGTACCTATTGTTCAATTTCGGATAACACGTGATGACGCTTCTACAAATATTCTAGAATGCGTCCGTATACCGTCAACGACTTGAGCCATAAGAGCAGCATTTTAGTGGTTCGACCACCTTCTCCGTGTCTCAGACTGCATCCCAAAATCGCGAGATTTCCGAATTGCGAAAGCGATGTTTGAATCGGCATGCAGAGCTCACGTTTTCGAACGTCAGCTCTGGTCAGCGTACATGGAATGGCACGTCCGATATTCCTCTTGCTCTCGCGAATTCTCGTCTCTGTGACAATAGCAACAATAGACAACGTAAGACCGTACAACGTACGGCCGGAACGCAACTGGCACTTTATTGTTTCCAGCCATGGCCCTGAGCCGTAGTTCCATATTGCGGACATTATCGCTACCTGAGCACTCCGAATGCGATAAGGCGAGTCGGCGACGATACGCGAGCGCCTTCATCAGCCCGTTATCTCGCAATGCTTCTCCGAGGGGCGATGGCCGACGCTTCGCTCGTGAAACACGGCCGCGACTATATATACCCGGACTGACTGACCAATAGCGAGATGCTCAAATTATATATAGTGCGCGCTCCACAGGGCCTTCGTCGCAATGTTGGACTTCTTAATCATTACGTAAGTTTGCAGCGGCTAACTTTTATCCGAACATATATGGCGTGCACCTTCCTCCCAAAGCTATAGGTTTACTTCTTCGGAACTCAAAATTCGCGAGGAAAATGTCAACGGTTCTGCAAAGTTACGGCCACGTCAAGGCACCATACCAGATTTGTTTTTTCATGAATTCTTATAGGAATGGGCTCACAGTGGTGAGAATAAGCCCTTCCCTGGGCGATATAGCGTCACGAGAAGAGGAGATGGTGGTGGGAATGGCTCGATAAGTTTTCAACATCTGACGTTCTTAACGCTCACGCATCTGGACATGAGCACACAATCGACTGGGGACAAAACCAAGATGGACTTCGCCTTCCAAGTCATCTCATAGGCGAGCGCAAGGCCCTGCGAGTTTCCTCCGCGTTCTCGCGTCTATGCCTATACAGCAATTCTTTAGTACGCATTCGTGCACCAACTGACCCAGCAAACTACCTCTTTCAGACGCGTGATGTTTTGTGGTACTCGCTGCACGCCGGACGATTTCGTTTCGAATGACTGTATCACTTCAACTCGTTTCCTTTCTCTCTTCCTAGTTCATGTGTATTATGCGAATGTCATTTAGTGATCTGAAGCATTCCTGTAAGCAATATAATGAAACGTCGCAATTAAACCGACGGGTGATTATGAGAAGAGACAAAAAAAAAAGAAAGGAGGTAGAGCAGGCCGACAAACCAAGCGTATAGCACGGCGCGCACCGATTCGGCCCATTGAACGCGACATTGACCACAGCTACACGTTGGAGGGCATCGCACTTCCTGGGATTGTACTTGACGCACAGCGTGCCCCTTGAAAGGCAGCGTCGAACGTTCGCTCCGTGGGACGCCCACTGACTGCTCGATCGAGTCGGGCGCCGCTCCACCAGTGACACGCGAACAGATTGATTGATTTGTGGGGTTTAACGTCCCAAAACCACCATATGAATATGAGAGACGCCGCAGTGGAGGGCTCCAGAAGTTTCGACCACCTGGGGTTCCTTAACGTGCACCCAAATCTGAGCACACGGGCCTACAACATTTCCGCCTCCAGCGAAAATGCAGCCGGGATTTGAACCCGCGACCTGCGGGTCAGCAGCCGAGTACCTTAGCCACTAGACCACCGCGGCGGGGCAGACACGCGAACAGCAGCGGCGAAGCACATCTGCGACGAAGGTCCGCTTGCATCTGTGAAAGTTCACCCGGAGCATTACATGTGGACGAATCTCGGGACACTGTGCGAGGGTGAATTTCTCAACTGCTAAACGCAGCACGCAACAACCGCTGCCAAAGCGTTTTAACATCGGTTAATAATCATCATCATCAGCCTGACTACACCCACTGCAGGGCAAAGATCCCTCCCGATCTTCTGCTTTCTGTTGCCACGTTTTACCTGCGAACTTTTTAATCTCATCGGCCCACCTAACTTTCTGTCTCTCCTTCTTGCGCTTCCCTTCTCTGGGAATCCAGTCAGTTACGCTTGATGACCAGCGGTTATCCTGCCGATGTGCCCGCGGCCCATGGCAATTTCTTCTTCTTGATTTGAATTATGATATCCTTAACCAGGGTTTGATCCGTGACCCACTCTGCTCTCCTTGTCTCTTAAGGTTACACCAATCATTTTTCCCATCGCTCGCTGCGTCGTCCTCAATTTAAGCTGAACCCTATTTGTAAGCCTCCATGTTTCTGCTCCGTATACGGGTAAGTACCGGCAACATGCAGCGCAGCTGTTATATACCTTCCTCTGGAGGGGTTAGAGGCAGGTTACCGTTCATGGTTTGAGAATTCTTGCCGAATGTGATCCACCCCATCCTTATTCTTCTAGTTATTTAACTCTCACGCGGTTCGGCTCCGCGGTTACTATACCTCTCATAAGCAGACATATTCCTTTACAACTTCCATCGTCTCTCCCTCTATCGCAAAGTACTGTTTTCTGCCGAGACTGTCACACATTACTTTAGTTTTGTGCCTAATAATTTTCAGACCCACTCTTCTAACAAATCACAGCTCATGATCATTTAATAAGCTTAATAATAACAATAAGTGAAAATATTCATTTATTTAAAAGTAATTTGTGATCCACTATCTAAATAATCGTTTCTTGGCCAATCCCCCCGAGCGGGTGAGAACCATTCGTTTAGGCCATCATCATCATCAAAATTTCGATACGTCCACCTCGGTGGCACACTGGCTACTCTGCGTACTGACCCGAAAGTGACGGCCTCGTTCCCGGCCATGGTCCTTCCCGTGACATTCGGGTCAGCAGGCAAGCACAGTAGCCACCACAGAGGTAAATGTTAGTAAGCTATGTCTGTTCGAGTACACTAAAATGGTCGCGAAAGGGATCATTTCAAGACCAGCGTCTGCTCAGCTGATGCAACGATAACGCGTAACATGGGTGGACAAATGCGTACGGTGGGTATAAGGCAAGGTCAAAGCAGGGAGCACAATACACTCTGGATTTAGTTTAGCTGACGTCAGATGCATGAGTGCGTCTGCGACTGGTAAACAGAAATGAAAGACGTTCCTAAGAGCAGGTATGCGTGGAAATCTTCCGAAATCGCGAGATAATGCACACATCACGGCGTTGCCAAAGAACTGACGAACAAACGAGGTCCATCTCACTGAGCCTTAGAAGAATGACCGAAATTAGCCACTTCATATAAATGACGTAATCAGAATGGGTGAGATGAAAAAAAGGCAAGTGAGCGTGTATTTGATTGTTTGATGTGTGGGGTTTAACGTCCCGAAACCGATTATGAGAGACGCCGTAGTGGAGGGCTCCAGAAATTCCGACCACCTGGGGTTCTTTAGCGTGCACTCAAATCTGAGCACACGGGCCTACAGCATTTTCGTCTCCATCGAAAATGCAGCCGCCACAGCCGAGATTCGATCCCGCGACCTGCGGGTCCGCAGCCGAGTCCCTTAGCCACTAGACCAGCGCGGCGCAAGTGAGAGGGGAGGATTAAATGATGTTCGTTTTGTATTCGTTATTTCTAAAATAAAAACTATATTGCTAAACTAGTTGTGATGGAAGGCATTGTACGCACTGTAGAAATTTTAACCGAGTGCGAGAAACCGGGCGACGGAGCAGACACAGTCAGAACGACTCTACTCGAGCCACGGGTGACAAACCTTCGTTTTATGTGAAATAATTCCAGCGCGACATTTAAAACGGCAAGCCGCATGCAGTAACACTAGTCACCAAGTCTTTCAACGCACAATGCTGTTTAGCGCATCTTCCACCGTTATTTTTTTTTTTTTGCGCGCGTGTGTGTATTTTTACTTTTCTTGCGCGTAGACGGAGCTGTGAACGGTAATCGTTGCACGGAGGCTTTCCGGAAAACACTTATTGGTTTCACTTATAGCGAAAGTGCCCTTCGAGCAAATCGCTGCCCCATAAATCGGAAACACTAACCTTATCTAAAGCAAAGAGGCTATATATTTCTGACTAGTTAGCGTTGGACGAACTCCGCGTAGCATGCATGGTACACATGGCGATGGGCGTGGAATTAAATACCCAGAGAAACCAGACGGCCACACCAGCGTCTCATATACGAAAAAGGATGACGTGGCATATATACACTAGCGATACGTATATGTTACGCTTTCACGTCACGAGCAAAATAAAAACCGCAACGAAAGGAACGCCGATCCGACCGCGAAGGCAGCCACGGGACAACACGAAGCGACTGTGGGACTTCCAGACGGCACGGATTCGTAACACGAGAAATGAGAAAACCGCTGGGGAGTGAACTCACTAGGAAATCATTGGACTTGCGTCTTTTTTCTTACTGTTTTCTTACCGTGACGGACCGGTCTAAGCGCTGGGTTGTAAGGAATGAATAGGAGGGGTGCGCGATCAGAATGGAGAGCAGACGGCAGCAAGCCATTCACAAGAGGAGGAAGAGGGGGGGGGGGGGGGGGCGATTATTCGCTTTCATTAATCAGCCGACAAGCCTCGAAGGACAGCGGCGGCTAAGCAGTTTTCAATGACAAAAACGCGCTGCAACAAAAACACAACTCGCAGCCTTGATCAACATAACGACGATTTTGCTGGTATACGGATGCGTGCGGCAAACACGCACACGATTTCGATAAGGGGTCTTCTTAATTCGCCCCCGGCCCTGCGCTAAAAGCTGCACCAGCGATCGGAGCGCCTTGAACTTCGCTGAGAACAGCTGTGACAAGCAGCTGGCGTCCGCAGTGGGTCGCAGAATGGCAAGAGTCGGGCGAGGCAGCGTCAGAACATCGCTAAGCGCGGAGAGGCGTTTTCTCGTGCAAACTTTGGCAGCAGACCGCAATTCAGATTGTTGAACGCGACCGAAGAGAGATTACGAAGGTCACAAAAAATTAATACAACGGATAATCACCGCATAGTTGCTGCAGCGAGCGAAGTTCCGAACTTGTGCACTCCCAGTACTCCGAAGGTTATTAAAATCTGACAAATAATGCAGCCCGCCGCTTGAACGGGCCAACAGATGCCCAGAGAAATCGGTCGGTTTTTCAAGCTGCAATCATGAGACTCGTCGAGCAATGACGTCATAGTGAAATCGCGGTCGAAAATTCCCATGAGCTGTTAACTAGCGAAGGTGTCACTTGCCACTAACACAGCTATCGGAAGACTTCTCAGAAGAAAAGTAAAAGGCGCGAAATCGCTAAACGCGCGCCTCTAGGAGTAGCTTACGACACGGGGGGTGCTATCGCTTTCACGTTGGGTCGGCGCTTCTTGACGATCGCGCGGGCACGTAGGTCCGCAGTAGTAGAGCGTTCTGCCGACACGAACTCCTCGGAAAGCTTCAGAGCGTTATTCTGCATGCCGCCAGACTGAAAGGATTGTTTTCCTTTCACCGTCTTCGATTTAGCACCGCCGGGTGCTCGTTTAAAGCACAAATGGGTAGCGGCAAACACATGGTGCGACACCAGGAGCTTCTAGCGCGTCTGTCACTGCGTGAACAGCGCTGACGGTACGAACCATTTTCACCCACCTTAATTGTGCATCCAGGCGTTGATATCAGCTATTCCATAAAAGACGGGCACCCTAGTGCGTCAGTAGTCGTAGGTGCAGCGGTAGAAAAGAGCAGAATGTGAGGTCTTGCGGCGAGCACAGGCACGGGCGGTTCGGAGTATCCGGGCTCTTCGGCGGTGCCGTTTCGACCGCAGCACAGACGCGGAGGGAATAGGAACACACACGCACACTCATGCAATGCAGCACCAGGCGCTCTAAACGCAGACGCAGCCAAAAAACACGACGAAAGCACGCTGGAAAAAAATATCCTACGCGCGAGCGAGCCACACAAACAAGGAACACATGCGGCCGACCGACACTGGCCTCCTCCAACAAGCAGCGAGTGAGCAAGAAGGCGAGGAGGGGGAGAACTCTCGCATCGTAACGCGGAATCTCGATGCGGCTCTCGCGCATCATGGCGGCGCGCGTCGTCTGCTAAAGCGGCAAGCGCTGAAGAAAAGTTCCGTGGCCCGAAAGAAAAAGAAGCTTAACAAGGTAAAGATAAGTTTTCGTACGTTTTTTGTCACTATGTCCACAATTTTAACTTTAGAACCAAGAGTTTATACGTGTATCTATAATTGAATGAAGCGTTCAGAAAGAAATACAGCTACGTTGGCTACGTTCACCTCCTGGCTCTTGGCTTTTAGCCGATAGCGAGCACGAGGCGCCAAATACGAAACTGAAGACAACTATTCTTTTTAAGAGTTTCTTCACTAGTGAAGCTATGCTGATTATGTGCCAAAAATTTTTTTGAAGTACGCCAATGCAAAGACATCTCATAGGTGCCTATGAGAATTTCACGGCGACCTTACGTGACGCCAATAAGTACCAATAAAAAAGGAAATCAAATATTTAAGAGACAACACTATTTATTTAGGTGTGAAGAATGGCGTTATGAAAGGGTAAGCAAAAATCAGCATGAAAAGTGCAGACGAGGCAGGTTAGCTGTGTACTCGGTATAAAACCAAAAATAAATTATTGTGATGTAAGCTTTCAAATTAATGATTACGCAAGGTTCATTTCAACAATCTCGATAATAAACAAGTTTCTTCACTATATGGTGTACGTCGTACACACCCCTCCTTCCACACCACCAGATTGAGAGGGTGGCGGGTCGATGGTCACATGGGCATCGGCAGAAGGGTGCAAAAGGGGCACTTGCCCCCCCTTGTGCTACATTAGCACTCTCCCCTTCCCTCCACCCAAAGCCACACCAGTTCTTCCCCCCTCTCTCCCGCCATGATGCGACACGGGGTTCACCCCCCCCCCCCCAGGCTAAATCCTGCCAATGCATCTAACTGCGGGTGTAACATGCAACAACAGGCATAACGTTCTGACTAACTAAACAGTTCCCTTAGCAATATTTTATTCTGATATTAGCAATCACGCCTATCGGTCGGCTTCTCGTAGGCGATCCACTGAAGAATCGTGGAAAGCATGTAATTGAGACGGAATCCTCATTCCTCAACATAAACCAGCCCGCACAACCTGGCTGATGATGGATACCTTTACATTCCTGACGACATATTTCAGATGTCGCTCCATTTCTGTCGCTCTAATTGTCGCCCATATCAAGTTTAATTCAAATTACCAGCTTTATAAGGGTTCTAATACTTGTACAAACGAGTTAAACCGGCCAGAACTTGTGGATGGGGCTAAATGTCACGTAACGCGTGCACAAAAATGTATATCTGGGTGACGAATGTATACGCATGTTTCGCGTGCTCACAGTGATCTCTCTTATAGAACTTCCAGTTGTGGAGGGTGGCCTGATTGGAAAGCTGAATTTCACAACCAATGCCCCAGCAAATGACTTCACATCGCCAAACGAGCACTGTAGCCGTGTCCCAACACGTGCTCCGAGAAAAGAAAAGAAAGGTAGTTGTGCCAGAGCACTTATGTCATCGTTAGACGTTTCGCTCACACACACACACCCTCCCCGAGGGGGAGGGAGCAGCCGATTATGCCGCCGCAGGAAACTGCAGCAGCGCCATAGCAAATCAAAACGCCGCCCTCTCAGCCGGTTCAGCCGGCGGCAGAGGCCGACGTAGGCCCTGGGGCAAGGTCGCTCTACGGCTACCACCTGCCGCTGCACGTAGTGTACGTGCCGACAACTTTCCCCGCAGCCGGGAGGCCCACGGCTGTAAGAATATAGCCCGCTATATGCATGTACAAGAATTAAAAAGAAAACATGTCTTTTGTAGCTGACTGTAGCGCGAAGCTACAAAGGAAACCCACACACGTTTCTCATAAAAAAATATAGTAAATGAAGAAATGTAAAAGCCGTCCGTGCGATCGAACTACGGGACCAGGAGAGCTCGCGGAGGCGAGGGAGGGGAAAGGGTTTAGTAATCTAAGATGACGGCGCAAAGTCTGCCGCATACACTGACTTACTAAGGGGTGAGAGTGGGGCGCTGTGATCCCCCCCCCCCCCCTGAGGAAGCCTGCGCCCGTTTATGTGCGTGACCGACGGATGGATGGATGGATTGATACGGCTGTACCCTTTAGACCGGGCGGTGGCTAACGTCACCAAGCCGTCAAGACGGCTTTCAGTCGAGGGCGGACACCATCCAAGAGGCTGCCTGACTGCAGCGCGGAGCCAAAATCATTGACACTTTAGCGCAAAGCACAGAATTTAGTTAAATTGCGATCAGGTGGCCCAGTCGTTACCCCTTGGAGAAAATGTCCCCGAAAGGCTGTTCGACATTTGTACAGGGTGATATAATATGTGGGGTTTAACGTCCCAAAATCACTGATTATGAGAGACGCCGTAGTGGAGGGCTTCTGAAATTTCGACCGCCTGGGGTTCTTTAACGTGCACCCAAATCTGAGCACACGTAGGGCCTACAGCATTTCCCGTCTCCATCTTTTCGAAAATGCAGCTGCCGCAGCCGGGATTCGATGCCGCGACCTGCGGGTGAGCAGCCGAGTACCTTAGCCACTAGAAAATTGCGGGGCATTCGCATAGGGTCATTTATTTCTATAACTGTAACGCTTTCTTTCGCTTCTTTTCTTTCCTGTTAGAAAAGAATGTGGCACCTCTAAAACGTCTATATGCTAGGCAAACGAAACTCCTTCTAGCTAGTAATTAAATATCTGTGTGCCGTAGCAGATACACCATACTACAAAACTACTTGCGATTGGTGGCAACCTTATCAGAATACCAGGCGACATTCACCAATACAGCGTCCTGTCTGAACTATATCTTTAGCGCACCTACAGGACAGAAAGTGCGCAAACTAAACAAACCATGCATGTTGTGAGTCTGCGAACCATCTGTCCTGTATTCCCTGTCTCGTCCATTTGTAGGGTCACAAGAAATCACGAACTACTACAAACTAGCCTAATTCATCGCTCAGTAAACCAGCATATGTGGACCTTGTCAAGCGGGCTGACCGAACTGGCTTCAACGCTCGCTCGGTGTCCAACTCGCCAGCGTGACCCGACTTAATCATCATCATTCTCATCATCATCATCATCATCAGCCTGACTAAGTCCACTGCAGGACAAAGGCCCCTCCCATGTTCCGCCAGTCAACTCGGTCCTGTGCTTGCTGCTGCCAATTTATACATGCAAACTTCTTAATCTCATCTGCCCACCTAACCTTCTGTCTCCTCCTAACCCACTAGCCTTCTGCAGGAATCCAGTTAGTTACCCTTAATGACCAGCGGTTATCCTGTCTACGTGCTACATGCCGACCCATGTCCATTTACTCTTCTTGATTTGAACTCTGATATCCTTCACCCCGATTTGTTCCCTAATCCACTCCGCTCTCCTCTTGTTTCTTATGGTTACGCCCACCATTTTCCTGTTCATTGCTCGCTGCGTCGTCCTCGATTTAAGCTGAACGCTCTTTGTAAGTCTCCAGGTTTCTGCTCCGTCCGTTAAGTCGGTTTCTGCTCCGTAGCAGAAACCGACTTGATCGCGTTCATGCAAATGTAGCTCTCATGGAGAGGGCGGAAGTGCGATAGGAAGGCATGATCAGATCCTCCGTGGTGAAACGCACCCACCGGAAATGTGTTCCTGTCGCTTCCGCACGATCAGAGACGCGAGCCATGTTACCTTTGTTGCATAGTATTACTGGACTGTATTCATGTAAACGGCGTCACCATGATTTATAAGTAGTGTTACCACAGCCATCTCCCGTTAAACGCGCTACTATATAGCGCTTGAAAGGTTCATGCACATGTCCCGCCAGAGGAGAGATGGCGGCGTGGCACGGCAGCACAATGGCTGACGTCAACAGCATCGGCAGTGCATTTTTGAGAGGGTCACGCCTTTTTATCCCAGCCCAATGGGACTATGGCGGCGCCCAATGAGTCTTCTGCAAAAAGGCGGACACTGCTACGAAACATAGATATGAGCCAAACTTTGCCATCGTGGGCGGGAAGGGAAGCTTACAAGTGGAACATGAATCTTAGAAGTGTGGCTGCTTGGGCTAGTTGGTATGACATGACGATAGTTAGAGCGCGAGAACAAAACGACGACACAGAGAGAAGAAGGACAGATGTGTCTTTCATGTCCTTCTTGTCTCTGTGTCGTCGTTTTGTTCTCGCGCTATAACTAACGTCATGGAACATGAAGTTGCAATTTACTCAGGCTCCCTTTTCACAGAGAATCTTGCTCACTCGCTGAGAAGATACTGGCGCCTGCTGTTCGACGTCGACCCGCGGTTAGCACGCTATTCACTAATCGGGACCGACATTTTGATCACATGCGATTCTTGGCGCGGAGCGCCGCAACACGCCGGCGCTGCGCTACATTGTCAGCTGACATTACACAGTGAGGCAAACTGGGGAGAACAGGAATCGCAACGAGAGAGGGCGCCAGAGGTCACGACGCGCGCTTAACATGTTTCCCCAGTGTCATCCCTCCACGCAATACTGCGCATGCTCATCGAGACAAGTATATATTCACTCTTTCTTGATGGATTCAAGAACTTATGCGGCAGACATTGTGTGAGACAATACTATTCGATACTGAAGTGATTCGATTATTGCGGGGATGGCATAGCAGTTGGCAGTTCTTGCGCAGCTGAGCTTCGTTTTATCCGACGATGCTCTCCCGAGTTCGCACTTTCTACACCTGCCACAAGCCGACGGCTACCCTCGACAAATTCCGGTTGCGAGTCGGCGCTTCTGTGCCCGAGCGCGACAACTTTTGTGCTCTGTAGGCTTCAGCGGCGACGCGCGTAATGCAGGCGCTGTCTGTATTTAGAAAAGAGCCCCTGTCTCGCGCGAGGGGAACCGGAAACCGCCCACATGTGAGGCAACGCGGACCGCACCTGCCCAAATAAAAGCGAGCGACGGCGCGTCTATAGTAAGGGTTGCGGCCCAGCGCGCAACGCCAACTGAACCCACATACATCTTTGTTTTTTTATCTATTTTTGTCATGGAAGAAATGAAAACCACGGGCGCATTTTTGTTTAACTTATCTAATTTCACTGTACCAATAAAGAACAATGCTTTCTGACGTCGTATTAAACGAAACGCTGAACTAAACTTTATCCCGCTTATATATCAGTGCAGTGTTGCAAAATCTATATATCTATACGGTTCCCTGGCCAACTGAACACTACATTGTCTCGTACACGTGCCGTAAAAAAGAAGAGGCTCACCGTACTATAGATATGTATTGCGGTTAGATCACGAATACAATACTACCAGACGGAGGCCCCAAATCATTTGAAAGTATATTGAAACTGAAGGCACGGGATCTCTGAGGCACCTCAGCTGCAATCCGTCTGCGTTCTAGATTTCATGTAGCCGTTCTCCTTTTCGTATCCCGGAGGCGTCGTCGTAAATACGTGGTTCATTCGCATTTCATACGTGCCTCCATATTTTTTTAACCGCATTGCATACTCACATTGCGAAGAAGCTGATACGCGTGCTGAAAGGAAAAGGAGTGCTCTTCCAATTTACGCGTACACATGACCGCTTCTCGTGCGACGCCACCTTAATGAAAACATCGCGGAAGCATTAATAGAACGTGGGCGAGCCTTCCTCCAAAACTAGGATGATAAGGAGAAGGGACGCTGTTTCTGCATGCAACCCTAAATAGGAGCATGTGGGAAAAAGGTGGGAATTGGGGAGGATCATGGGCGTGGCGGCCGGCTTCCGACGCCATGTGTGGCAGCTTGGGCTAGTTGGTACGACATAACGATAGTTATAGCGCGAGAACAGAACGACGACAAAGAGACAAGAAGGACACGAATCGTGTCCTTCTTGTCTCTTTGTCGTCATTCTGTTCTCGTGCTATAACTATCGTTCCGACGCCAGTTGTACAGTCCAATGTCCCGAAGGAAGTGAAGAACCGCGCCTTGAAGACCTGCGTGCGGCGGCGCTTTGCAGAGAATAGGAGGTCCCTTTGTTAAGCTGCCTTCGTCCAGGCCCGTTGCCATTCGAGTCGCTCATGCGTATTCAATGCAGTTCCATCTGCTCGTTGACGTCACAATACAATTTTTTATTAAGCTTTCATTGCAAAAACGAAAGAAACAAAGACGAACACCTTGGGAGCAGCGGGAGCTTCAATTTCGGCTATCAACGTAGACGGCTGGGACAGTTTTACCGCGCAGTATACATCGATCGTGCATGTGGGTATGTGCTTTGTGAAACTATCTTTCATTCCCATTTCCTTATCTTTAGTCGCACCATACGGTCTATGCCGAAGATGGCGTTTCGCTGACAACAGAGGTATCGACAGAAAAAAAACTGACAACTCATTGAAAACGTGTAAGATACGTCTGTAGATAGATCACAAATGTAATCGTGTTCTCAGATTTAATATCGAAAGCGGTGACAATGTACTTTGGGTCAAATAAAACTCGAACAGCGCCAAGCCCTTGCGATGACACAGTGCACTGCGCACCTTCCAGTGATAGGCGCGCGCATCCTGTTCGGCAGCTTTGCGCATATATGCTGCCTAGTCTATACACTTATAGACTCACCCCTACATTAGTAGGAGTTTGTAGCTTCCTTTATTCCTCTTTTCTTTTTTTTTCTTTTTGGAGCCGAAGCACCTCAGGATCTAGGCTTGTTGGCGTGTCATGTAGTCATGGGTATGTCACGTCTTCAGGATCTACCATGAACGGCGAGAGAGAGGGCTACGTCGCATAAGGAGGAAGAACATTACCATCGAGGGGTGCTTTGCGACGTCGCGCATCGCATGAGTTTCGTCGCAAACTAATATACGACGAGACCCTGCGACGTCGTAGTCTGATATGGTCACGGTGTGATGTGTGGTCCCATTCCATCATAAAAACGGGTAGCGCCACAGAACTTGGGTTCTGTGGTGCTACCACTTGCCACCTATCCGCTAAAAATAAAAAAAGACAACATGTAGCGCCCCCCCTCCCCACGGTCACTTAAGCGGGGCAAAAAGTCAGCCCTATACATTATTGAGTAATAGGGCGGGAACACTGCAACTGGGGGGGGGGGGGCACAAAGTAATCTCCATACATTGACTTCGCCACCCCCCCCCCCCCTCTGAAGAGGAACCCTGCGCACGCCTATGAATAGAATGGAATGAAAAAAAAAAAAAAAACTTCATGGAGTCTCCCCACGTCCTGACGCAGTTTTTCAAAAAATGTTGATAAAGCGGAAACAGCCTTACCTAAATGCCGGTTTCAGGCTTGGCACCCTCAGCAGTGCCACATCAGAAATATCTCTCGCAAAACGCTGCATTTTCGACCACCCTCTCACCGCCCCCAGATTTCACGTTAGCGAAGCTGGAACAGACTTCTCTGCATGCTTCGATCCTCCCCAATCTTCTTTTGCTTCCTTCGTTCCTCGAAGACTGAACGCTTATTTCATTAATAACAGCAAGTACCGTGATCCCCGTTCCTAAAGCTACTGTTAAGCGTGCTTTTTTACGATGCTCACTTGCCTCGCGAGCCGGCCGTACTGCAGGAGGAACAAAGTGGATTTGTCCGGTCGGCTTAGCTTTCAATATAGCACACACAGTAAACCCTAAATGCTGCAAGGACAAGCAAGCGAGATTCTACGGCCATCCGAGACACGGCTGCGACGAAAGGAATAAACACGTTAAAGATAACCGAGGAAAAGTGAAAAGGTACGATGTTGGTTAAAGGGGAAACCACAGAAAACACAGAACAAGTTTTCTTTATGCTGATCAAGTTTTACAGGCATTAGAATTTTCGTGATAACAAATAGTTATATTATACTAAAGAAACTATATGTCATCCAACTTCTGAGTTAGCCAACTTTGCTAGCGCAACTATAGCCCAAGCTGCTAAATTTTGCCAGCTGTAACTCGAAGATCGAAGTGCCCCAGGTCTTCAACTTGCCGCCGTCTATTCATTTGTTGGGCTAACTGTTGCCTTGTTCCTTTCTAGTGATGGGTGGGGCATGGGATTCACCCAATTTTTTTGGCGCAAACCCGATAATAGTTTTTGGCATGGTGATTGGTGAGAACATGAAAAGATTTGCTAAACAACTTCGCTGTAAAACATTACGTTTCGCACTTCAAAAAATGTGCAGTAGAAATGTGTATAGAACTGCAATGCTGAACCAGTTCACAATACCGCGTTTCATTTTCAGTGTGGAAGCACGTTGACTGGGTAATGCTCCATTTCGCTGCAAAAAATTCGCACATGTTGATTTCAAAAGTAATTCATGCTCTTAACATTTATAAAGCGCATCACTAGTTGTGAGCTATTAAACATGCCAGGAAATAACTTTTTTTATTACTGGTTAATGCCAGTAATGGCATGCCAGTAGGCCCACTCTATAGATGTAAATCTTTCAAAGTGTGACAGCGGGGAGCTAAGATAATTTACGCTAACGCCTCGAGTCTTCTACCCTTCTGCAGTCCGCTTTCCGGGGCCACGTGGACAGCTATGATTGGCAGAATAGGGCGCTATGACTTCTCTGGTTGGCGTGAATTGCCGACAAATTATGACACTGCACAGGTTGTGACCCAGATTGTACATCCTGTTCCGAAACCATGCGCAATAAGAGCGCTGAAAATATACACGGCCCACGTGTTGACTGGAACTCTCCCGTGCCATCGGTGAATGCTGGGGACAACAAGCTGTCCCAATATCATAGTGTTCAAGTCAAGCGAGAGCAGTAATTGGTCCTGCGCTGCGACGTCATTCACCCACTCCCCCCCCCCCCCCACGCCATCGAACAGCGTTCAAATTCGCGTAGAAAAAGCCCAGCGGAATGAGGGCCGACTATCGCATTCGGATCGCTGAAATATGTACGGACCACAATGATGTTTTAAAATATCGTGAGTATCAGTATCGCTCCACCCATACCTTTAATAATAATAATAATAATAATAATAATAATAATATTAATAATAATAATAATATCGAGGGCTTTACGTCGAAAACGACGATATCAGGTGCGTAGCCATAATATTTTTCGGGAAGGGGGTTCAACCATACTTTATGTATGTTCTTGCGTGCGGTTGTATTTATGCGTCCGTATACGTGCAAAGAAATCGAAAAATTTTGGCGGGAGACTTAGCACCCCCCACCCTCGGCTACGCGCATAGACGGTATCATTGTGTGTGTATATATATATATATATATATATATATATATATATATATATATATATATATATATATATATATATATATATATATATATATATATATATATATATATATTATCCCTGATGAAGGGAGGACCCCTACCGAAACTGTTGGGAAATAAATATATTTATCCTTGTCGACAACGCTCCCGTTGTGCCATATCCCATACCTATATATATATATATATATATATATATATATATATATATATATATATATATATATATACATATATATAATTATTATTATTAAAGATATGGGTGGAGCGATCAATTCGGTTGCGAGCACTTCCTTTCAAAGTCGTCGGACGGAGAAAAGATGTAGCCCCACGAACACGTACAAAGACATGAAAGTTCACGTAGCGCACGATACTCTAACCTACCACGGTGCAAAGCACAAAATTAAGGTAGCTCTCCTGCCACCCCCCCCCCCCCCAATAGGTTATCGTAACTGCGTGCTCCGAGTGCGCAGCAAGCGTCGTTTACCTTGCAAAACTCCATTGGCACCAGGGTGACGTTTGCACCACAAGTAAACAACGCACAGTTAAGATTCAGTACTTTTATGGCAACTGGCATATACTGTCAATGAATTTTAGTTAATTAACGTCACTAGCACAACAAGATATGCAATGAACACTGCAGTACACTGTTCAGGTCCCGCTGCGGTCATAATTCATCTACGAGTTACAGTGGCCAACAAAATGTACCTGAATTGCTCACTATCTTCACGGAAGCGTTTTTGTGAACAAAGGTCATGCAACGCTCCAAGAAAAAAAAAAGAGTCAAAAAAGGGTCACGGGAATTCGGCACTCTTTGGTTATCTATTTGACCCTCTTTGGAAGGCAAAACCAGAAAAGGAGAGTTGACAATTTTTCAAAAGTCACCTGACTCTAGTGAAGTGCGTTTTGATCAATTTCCATGCAGAAGACGCCACCTCATACGACATACATAATGCGTGGTTGTTTTGTGCCGTTGTGGTGCAGTGGCTCGTTAACAGATACGGGCGGTGAAAAACATTTATTAAACGAGAGAAACTGACTCGCCCATGAGTCCTACCCACTGGTTGAACTCACTCCGTGGGACCCCATTCGTCGAAGCTGCCATTCTGACCCTGTAAACCAAGGTCTTTTCGACCTGAAAGGGGCCCTGAAAAGCTTTTTCAAGTAACCACGGAATGAATTCTGTGGAAAAGCGTATTGCCTCACGAATTAAATGCCGCAATAATTTCAAGAATCTGTCCAGTGCGAGTGTTGTTAGTGGTTCATGAGGAAAAGGAAGAAGGCACCTAATTTCTGTCTGCCTACAGGCGACACGGCGCAGTGCCTGTGCGAGTGGAGTTGCAAAGGTTTGTCGCATGCTGCAATTGCGTTCTCCCTTCTTTCGTCCCGACGAAAGCACTGGATACCAAGCAGGGAGGGATGGCAGAACCACAGAAAAACACCACGCGCGCTTCGTGACCTTGAGCACCTTTTTTCTTTTTTTTTTCTTCGAATGCGCCGTTTTGTCAGTGTAATAGCGCGCGCGCAGGCATGGACAAGTAGCGGCCTCCCGCGGCGATCTCTGTAATGAGCGAGCGCGCCATGTTCAAATCAGCCAATGGCTGATACATGGTAATTCGCGTATGATTTCTGGGCATATTCCGTGATTTGTCAAGAGAAATCAATTTTTAACTGACTTTGATAATTTATTGTGAATTCCAGGCCGCGTGCTGTGCTATAATATTTGGCTCGCGTGTTGTCGGGAGCCTCTACTACCCATCGGCAGCGTTTTCTGACCATGCTCAAAAAGTGTTGCAGGACCCCTTGACGGTATGTGTAACCCAGCAAGGCCGCCTCCAAATGTTCTGTGGTAGGGTTAGAACAGTGGCTCACAGCACGCCCCTGACCACCGGGAGGATGCACTTGTGTGTTGGAATACGCCGTGGCCCACAGCTGGGCTTATTTCGAGAGTAAATAGCCTGTGCCCATTGCGAAGCGAGGTTTCCGTCTTTCTTTACCTTTACGCGAAAACTTATTTTCGCGTCAAATTATCTAAAGCGAAACACTGGTAATATGTGTACAGTAACGGTGAGCTGTCCAGAGAGTGGTTCGTCTGCGTGTGTTCTTTATTACAAGAATCCCGTATCGAGTTTTCCACCTCTTCACTCCAGTTGACAGGCACACTCGGAGAAACGAAGTGTGTAGCGCCTCGCCACTCGTGATGAGAATTTCATCAGCGCCGTTCGCCCTGCCAACGAGGCACCCGGTGCTACATTTACGTTGGTTTGACAAGACTACGGAGGAAAAGAGGTGAGTGACATCCATGCAAAGGAACATGGACAAACTTCGTTAACTTAAAAGAGGCCCTCATAATCTTGTGCTGCAATTTTGTTTGCGAAGTGAGGTATGCTACAGAAGTTACTATTTGAAAGTTGTCTTTTACACGATAACAGCGAAAAACACTGTTCCTTGCCATGGCTGTTCACATTTGTTGTTTTGCAATTGTGAGCCTTCAACACATCTGTGTGCATCAGTTATTGTGTAGCGTTTTGCCTACTCAGGAGGCACCTTCTTCAAATTGTTATCTTTCGCTCTGTGTGCCATGACAAAAAGAAAAAGAAAGGCGCTTCCTGGCAACGCCATTGTTCTTACAATGATTTCGTTTTCTCATCATAATATTACGTCCGGTTGCCCCGCCGCGGTGGTTTAGGCTACTAACCCGATGGTCGCGGGATCGAATCCCAGCTGCGGCGGCTGCAATTTCGGTAGAGGCGAAAATGGCTGAGGCCTGTGCAATTAGATTTGATTGATTGATATGTGGGGTTTAACGTCCCAAAACCACTATACGATTATGAGAGACGCCGTAGTGGAGGGCTCCGGAAATTTAGACCACCTGGTGCAATTAGATTTAGGTGCACGTCAGAGAATCCCAGGTGGTCGAAATTTCCGGAGCCTTCCACCACGGCATCTCTCATAATCTTTCAATGGCGGTTTTGGGACATTAAACCCTGGATACTATCACGTCCCGTCTTTCAGACGCCATATTTTAAGGCTGCTCACGTTGAACAGGAGCGACAACATAACCAAAAGGAAAAAAAAAGAAACGGAATAAGAAAGGAACAAGAAAACCGAAGTGAAAAACAAAGAACACTGAAAGACTCCACACTGCCTCCAGACTTCGCACCCCTAGTTCGGAGCCACCATAATTTTTGAATGAATAATTAACAGCAATAAAAAAAATTGGGGGATCCTTTCACTTCGCCTTTAAGAGTTGAACGCGATAGCGAAATCTGGTCCTTAGTGCACCCTTCAACCGCTAAGTGCATACTTATTTATATGTTTTGTTACATACATACGCACGCACACACGCACACAGTAGATTGGACCAGCGAGCGCTACTATCGCCGAATGGGCTCGTTTTCGTCATGACACCTGTCGAACAAAATGCGTTAAAGGGGCCCTGAAACACTTGTTTCCAGTGACCATGGAATGAATTCACTAGAAGAGCTTATTGCCTCGCGAATTCAAGGGCGCAAAAATGTTAAGAATCCGTCCAGTGCGAGTAGAGTTACCAAGGTTTGTCCCATGCTGCAATTTCATTAACTCTTCTCTCGTCCCGACGAAAGCGCTGGAAGCTAAGCAGGGAGAGGTGGCAGGAAAAAGAAACTACCGCGCCTCATGACATTGAGCCCTATTTTGTTCTTCCAATGCGCGGCTTTTTCAGTGTGATCGCGCGCGCACGCGTGGACAAGTAGCGGCCTCCCGCGGCTATCTCGGTAACTTTATTTTTTTCGGTCACAGAGGCACAGACGATTTTTCGCTCACAACCAACAGGGCCGACACCGGCGGCGGGTTTTCTGCGACACGAGCTCTTTAACGCTATCACGTTAAAATCTTGGACCATCTCCCCGAAGTGAACCCTGATGGGATGCGAAGCAGCAGTGTTGCGCACGGGTGGCGTCACGGGTTGAACGGTGCTAACGCGGGTGCTGCGGCGAGCGCTGGAAGATTCGTTTGAAGCACGGAGGAAGGAAAAAGTGGTTTGAAGCGATGGCGGGCGCAGGTTCCGTAGGTGACACATACCGACATGTTACAACGCGTACGTTAGGCGCGCGTCAGGTTTATTGCGCGCGAGTCAAATGTGTCATAGAGTTTCCCAAAATTAACTAGAGGGCACTCTGGCGCTGCAATCATTCAGCGACCATGGGAATGATCAACGTTTCTAGAACTAGTCTAGAAACGTTGGGGAATGATGGGTAGTATTAGAGTGTACTAGAACCTATTCTAGTACACTCTAGTAGTATACACATTTGCCTATCTTCGTACTTGCGGACGCCGAATCGTACTTGCGGCTTGCTTCGTTTATAGCTGGTTATGGTTTTGTTTTGAAAGAAAGAACGAACCCTTTTGAACTTAATGACTTGATTCAGAATGTTAAGCCTAAAAAATAAGGTTGTGAAGCGCAAACGGTGAACATTTGCTAATTTATTTTTTCGTGAAAAAACAGCTCCAAGCCACACGAACACACACGGAGCCAGAAGCAGGCCAGAAGTACGAATATTAGACAAATGTGTGTATTACCCATCATTTTCATGCTCGCTGAAGCGTCGTGCGTTACAGCTCCCATAGACACTAGCGCCAGAGTTCCCTCTAGTAAGTATTGTGGGAAACTCTATGGAATGCGTAGCGAGCGGTGGTCGGTCACGGCAGTTGTTGCAGGCGAACAGACGAGGTGGCAGCAGCGAGCGTGCGGCAGGCGAGGGAGAGAGTGACATCAGCGTGCAGCACCGGTGTGACCTACAAGGCACCACGTCAACGGCGCGTCGGTACGGAGGGGCAGCGTTACACAGGCTAGTCAAAGAGCTGCTTCGCATCTAATATAGAGAGAGCATTGATGCCGATTCCTGCAGTTTATTCAGCAGCATATGACACTATGCACATCACACACAGTTTAGTTGGCTGTAATCATAGAAGCATGTAAATAAGGAATACCTCAACAGCTTAATTAAAATACACAGATAATCTTTTTATGCATCCTACTTTACTCTACTTGATGGATTTTATTAAAATAATGCAAAAATTGATCTATTCCTTTTTTTGTAGTCACTGGGCACAATGACATGTATTATTGGACATGCTCAATATTAAGACTACTATTCCCAATAGTAGTCACTCAAAAGTAGAGCATAAGTGAATTGAGCAACTATAAATAGTTTACTGCAGCTTGACACTTTAGTGTGTGCAGATGTAATTTGCCCCGCATGAGAGTGTCAGCAGCAACAGTCGTCCAATTAAAAAGAGTCCTTAAACTCTTCCTAAGAGAGTCAAGGTGCTCTTCCAGAGTGCACTGGCTGAGCCATCAAGAGAGTTCCCATGTCTGTTCAAAGAGAAGTGCATGCATGGTAAGTCAGAACTTCCCAAAACAAGCCAAGAGTACAGTGCCACACCACAGTTCTGGCCTTTGAGCCATCTATTTTCTCCACAGCTGTCCTCTATTTTGCATGCCTTTTGGTGCTTCAACGATGTGTGCCCTGTATCTTCATGTCAACAAAAATGTGCATCTAATCTGTGACATAAGATGCTCGATAGGAAAGTGGCAGCTATACATTTTTCAAAGATATGCAAACATGCTAATTATTGCTGTTAGACAAAAAGACTCAAATGACCATCATGACATGATGAGGATATTGTAGGTTGCCAGTGGATCTAGCCTTGCGAGATCTGTATGCAATTGTCCAGTCTGGTTTCCTCTTTTCAGATTATGTTGAACTGCCGTCATTTTTAAAGCAAAGTGCAAGCAACCTATCAAGAAGCCGTGCAGTGCGACACCACAATGCAAATGCAGGCGGCCGATGAGTTATCCCACATTGAATGCATTGCCGAACCCCCATATCGCCACCTTACAGCCGAACATAAACGTCATACATCACATGGGAAGTCTGTAATGTTTAAAGCCTTCAAAGGTAGCCGTGACACCTGCCACCTAAAAATCCAATGAGCACACGGAAACACAATATCATTTACACTATTAAAGGGCACAAAATGCCTTTCAAATGTAGCTGTCAGCACGGTAAGTCCCAATCCCTCACTCTATATGAACTTTTGACGTTAGCACAATTATACAAGAAAGAGCTATTTACATACAGAAGGAGTCATGAATTGGTAAACTTTATTATAGACCTCATTGTTTAAAGCACTGAAGTGGCAAAATAGTGCAAAAACAGCATTTTGACATATTGACACTAAAAATGCATTCATGCGACCCTCAAAAACTTTATGAACAAAAATTTTGAAGAAACCGCAGTGGACCCAAAGTGATAAAAAAAATCGGAAGAGCAGACTTAGACAGGTGAAGAAAACACTCAAAAAGCATTCTACAAAACATGAAAAAAAAAGGGACATCAAGTTGTGCAGCAGAATAAGGAGTAAAACATATCTGCCCCACAAAAATGAAGTCGCAAAAACACATCTAGCCACAAATTCTTGGGCACTACATGAATGACTACATTAGTGGATACGTACAAGCCTACCGACAATCAAGTATCCCTTAAGGTAACAAAACTTGGTCACTAAACAAGTCTTGCGCAGCAACGATAACAAGCTACAAATAAATTTGTTCATAGTATATGATGTACAACCACAAGATTAAAAACCTAGAAACACTTGTTGAACACTTTGAAGACACTGGTTACCAGCAGATGAGCAGCATTTTTCAAGTGCTCCTCCCTTCCTCATCTCTCAAATTTTTTCTTTAATGCAGCCTATTACCTAAGCAATGTGGAAAACACAGGAATTAAAAACAGCAGCTTACACGCTAAACAACTTGATAAGTCAGTTTCCACAAGAACACAGCAATTAACAGACATATTATACCAAAGTAAAAACTTGTGGATTCAAACTCTTATGTTGAACATGGAGCTCATTCAAATTGATACCCTGGACATGAAACAGCCACGTGTACTTTTGTGGGGGGAAAAATGCCTATATAACTAAAAATGACTTCATACTATAATGTGATCAGAGCTGCTAGTCTAGCTCATCTATGCGTACATGCAAGTAATGTGGGTCTCGCCCTGCATTCGAAAAATCTGATATGCTGGTAAAGAGCAGTTATCAAATGAGGAGAAATGTATCGAGGCACATAATATTTCAATATTGAAAGAAAATAATATCAGCACGCCACTGATTTTGTTATCTGACAAAAAATTTCATATCGCTTGTTACGTTGTCATGACTGACCCACTCATTTCATTCACACGCAGCATCATGTGATGATGACCATCCCTTATAAACATTTGGTTTTTCTGTGCTTTTGTCTGGTTTGTTTGTATTCTGCTTGTAACACGGTGCTGCTACCTGTGTGTTCAAGTATGCTTTTTAGCAAAATAAATTTCAGCTGATAGTCATGTCGTGCACTGTTTGTTCCTATGCCTCGTCTTCATTTTCTACAGGGCCATTTCACGACTCGTGTCTCACCAACTAGCCAACAAGTTCGCCTTATTAAACCTTATAATCCCCTTTCAGTTCAAATTAACGAGTTTTTACTGTACTGCGGCTTAGCAAATCACAAGGGCATCCAAGAAATATAGCCACGGGCTGCCGAGGAATTCTGTCACACTGCCACTGCTTATTTGTGTTCCACTCGCGTCGACTAAAATGATTGAGTAGAAGGCACTGGTTCCATAACATCACAAGTACACTGCACGTGAGACGTACTTTGCCGTTACATTATCTACTGATACAGGTTTCACATGTCAGTATCAGAGGCAACAACACTCTCCTTCCAACACGGCAAGTGAGACATAGACAGGCACAAGACATTGGCTAATGGTTTTGCCACACATCCAAGTACATTTAGAAGAAAGAAAGTTTCAGAAAACAATATCCACAAAGATATACGTGCATAGAAAAAAAGAGTATTATGATTTCGTAAGGTGGGGCTGCCTGGTCAGTTCTTCGGTTACCGCAGTACCTTAGTTTTATGTAGAACCCTGAGCAAGCCCTCCCCCCCTTTCCTTGCTGTGAAAGATAATCTGTAAAGCTATGGCGGGGGTCCTGGCTCGGTAGCGGACCAACATTTAATATCCCAGTGGAGAAGCCTCTAGAGACAATGCACAGCTGGGCTTCTAATGAAATGGTTGATTGAATACACATGTATGCAATGATTTCATTGAGATGAAGGAAATCCTCGTGTGAAATTTCAGTTGTTATGACAAGGGGGGTAAAGACGTTTTTCAAATGATGCAATGATTTCTAACAACTAAGGATGCAACCCTGAGGCAACACAGTAAAAGTACTAACAATTCGTGGTCATATCTGAACACACTCAGAACTGGAGTTCCTGGGAACCTCTGCTAATGTAATCTGTGGCAGAGAACAGGTTGAAAAGAAATGACCAGGGAAGATGGGAGAGGGGGATTGCTCAACCATTGGCACATATTTCCAATCTTCTGAATGAAGAGGGAAAGGGGGCGCTTGCTCAGGATTTCACGGTTAGCCTTATACTTGTGCGTTGCAGGAGAATATATATATTTTTTTCAAATTATGAAGGACTGCATATTTAGATCCACGCTAGTGATTTGGAAGACTAACAAGGCTGCCTAATCACTTTCTAACCTACCTCTTCATGTACTACATTTTCACGACCCCTAACATTCACCAACAAAATTAATGATGACCTGTTTGCAGCAGCCAAAACAGGTTGATTATGGAGCATCAACCATAGCTAAAAGCTTCTACATGGTCTGTCACCTTGTGTAGGCTCACGAGCAACATCGCTAGTTTGCACACATAACTGAATCTCCATGACCAATGTTATGGTGGCGTGTTGTAAAGGCACCCTCACCAGGTCTGGCCATAGCAAATGAACAAGCGAGTCATGTTGATGGGTTGGCTGCGATTGCACCTACAAAATGTGACGTGTCTGAGCAACAACAACAAAAAAAATGTATAAATTTAAAGCAAAAAGTTGCGGACCCTCCTTCCAGAGTTGCAAGATTCTACCGAGCTAACAAGCAAATTACTGCAACAAAGTGAGCCCCCTAAATTGGAAAGACTTTCATGAAGAAGCCCAGAAGTAAAACTTCACATGCTTGTGGATGCTAGCCTCCTGATGGCATGTCAATGGGACAGTTTACTTATTTTCGCCTAATAATGCACAGATTTTAAAAAGATATTCTGGCAATACTTATCCCAGGCAGCACTTCAGAACTCCCGATGTGTAAATGTGTAATGAAAATTTGCAATGGGACCAGGCGAGGGGTGCTTCAATGCGGATCCAAAATAAGCATTTTGATGCTTTAATATAAATCAGGAAAGCACCATTTCAAAGTTCTTATTAGTGCAACATTATTACTGATTTTGTATTAATGAACCTCTAACTAAAGTTGCCACCTTTCCAATAAAAAAATTTAAAAATAAGAAACAGAGGCCTGCCAGCAGGGGGGAGGGGGGTGTACAGGAAGTTTGAAGTAAAAAATTGCACATTAAATCTGAGACATGAAATTACATGTATCGTACCCTTCAACATCAACATAATGACCAAGTATGTTCATACAAAGCCCGCACTGAGTGAAACTACACTCGGCAACAACTTTTCTTGACAGCACTGTGGAAGCTACAAAGTCGAGGCACACGCCTACTATTGTGACAAAAAAATAGTAATTAAGTTTATTGATAACTTTATCATTACTGTCATCGGAATAAATTCAGCTTTATTTATTATTAGTTTCAAACAGTTGCGGGAAGTCGTCGGTAAAATAGAATCATTGTGCACTTTGCAGGAATACCTTCCCATTCTATTTATTTCTCAGACAGCTCCACCTTTCCAGCACACCCGTTTTTCAAAGTAAAGACGACGCCCATGATGTACTAGATCAGTGTGTGACCACAAATGCGCTGTTTAGTTCTACAAGAAAAATACATTCTTAGTAAGACACTAAAATGTGAACTGAACCATTGAAATATTTCTCACATCGACATTTCCATGATTATAATTTTCTAAGCGCATTAACAATGTGAACAAACAAAACTGAAATCAGCTGCAAACTGGCGTACTACTGTCGATGCAACACAAATGTGCAAAAGCCCCGCCTCTATAACTTTCACTCCAATGTCAAGAAAAGTTGTCGCCGAGTATAGTCTGCTGGCTAGCGCACAGATACCATGCACTCAATGTCGTACGAGCGTTGAAGGGATTATGTTTACTGAACAAAATATTTGCCTCCGAGGTTTTCAACTAAACTGAAAAATTGGGTGCTGATATCTGTGGACACAACCTTAATGTCAGACAAACTTCCGAACCTTCAACTGGCGTGCCAATAATGCTATGCGTTGTCTCTCGAGCCCCTCAGCCCTAATTACGATTTCTAACAGCACTATGAATGATGAAATAAAGCCCCTAAAGTCCCACGTAGGATAAGGCCCCGCAACAAGGGGTAACATCTCAGTCTTTGTGGAAGGGGGAGAGCTTGATATAAAGGAGAAAGTGGATGCACCAGACACGAACACATGCACCTTTCTTTTACCACGGGGAGCTCACTTGCCTATTTACTCTCTCTAGCTGCTCATGTGTGTTCTCGGTGCTTGTATATCTGAAGATTTATTTTCATTAACAAATATTTATCATCCTTATTGCTGAACTCCCCTCCCCCCACTTTGAAAAAAAAAACAACAACAAAATACTAGAGATATGAATTAGAAAACAACCGGCCAATGAAGGTCGGTTGTAGGTGTTACCGACTCTTTGTCTAAAAAATTGATCAGGCCAGTGCAAAACCCTACCACTAACACTAAATAAGCCTCAAAACACAAATGCACGAGCCTGGCTCCTCGCGTGCATGTATTCCTCGTGTATGGTAGATGACAAAGGAGAGGAGCTAACTTTGAGCAAGCATAAAGGGCTTGCCAGAAATTGTGCTACGCATATAATCAACACTTTTGAAAACATATGAAAGAGAGAACACGAACTAACATTGCAAAAAAAAGAACAGAGCAACATCTTATGAAAATAAAATATTTTGATCATCTGAACAAACTGCATGTGCACATTAACGCTATTGAAAGAGCAAGAACATTGTTACGAACATGTACAATCAAAAACAGGTGCCATTGCGTACCTGGTACTGCACTGCATTACAAGTGGCAAGACATGAAGAAGCCAAGCCGCTCAACACCACAAGAGAAGCAGAAAAAACGGTGACAAGAGAAACCAACTTACTGGAATGCAGTCCGAAATGCAGATAGGAACAAGCATGAATGAAATCATCTCTAAGACACACTGTGTGAGCTTCAATAGCAATGGATCACAGCACCACTACTGAAACATGAGCAGCAATGACATATAGTATGGCGGGAGCACCCTACGATGGTCACTGTGAAGTAGTGCTATGCATAGCTACTGCCTCATAGATATACATGACGATGCGATGGGGCTGTTTACGTGCAGTGGGTTAAAAACACAACCACTGGCTTTTAATATGTAGTACTGGAACAGCGAACCAAAATTTGGCACTTCGAACTGGAGCTATCCTAGCAGAAGAATTATATTGACTTGGATTGGACAGACTGCACAGTATAAAACTTGAGATGGGCGATTTGGCTGAATTTGGCCTTTCTGAAACCACTCTGTAAAAGTATGCAGTTTCAGCTCTGCGCAGACTTTCAATCTGCACTTCACCGTGAAACAGCTCTTTATAGGTACCCTGACAATTGTCGAGCACTAGGTTCATGCTATGCTTTTCAATTTTTTCGCACAGAAAGCTAGTTATGCAGTTCTGCACAGTTAACAGAACGCGAGATCATTGGTTACCTAAGCCCATGGAAAAATATTTCTTGGGAAGTGGCACTGCCTCGAGTACATTGAAAGTTTGATTGGAAGAGAATGCTATACAGTATCGACAGCCATGACACTAGGAAAAGATGCATGCACCTTCACTGAAAATATTAAGTTTACCACACCATGAGCAAATGCTTCCAGTAATCATGCAGGGGCACTTATATTTCCAAGCAAAACATGTGCATGAAGCATATTTGCTGTGGTGGGCATGAGTGAACTGAAGTAAAATAAAAATTAAAGACACTGACATTACCAAAAGGTGTTCTCTGCTGCGTCACTATTACATACTTCATTTTATCTTTAAATACGCTGTAACACCTCAATATATGCCAGCTTCTTTCGGTCGTTCTTTCGCCCTCGTAACATTGCACTGGCTCAGTCATTTGCGTTCAGTAAAAATGATAACACACACGCAGTTGAACGAGGGTGAATGAATTGATACCTACTGACAAGCAATTAGGTAAACCAAGGGAATCAAACATGCAGCTAGTTGAACTTGCACACAGGCCTCCCAAATGATTGAAGAGCACTTCGCATGCATAGAAGGTTTTGCACACGTGCTGCATTTGCAATGTTATGCGAGTGACAAATTCCCAATCACATCACAAACAACGCAAATGTTGCAAAAAAAAAAAAAAGAACGTGAAGCGAGGCAAATTTCAGGATGACGACAATAAATGCTATAACACAATAACACTGCTCAAAATGTACAATACGTTACTTCAGTACGAGTTAGCCAATGTGATTGCATAGCCAATGCCCAGGATAAACCGAGACAAACCACTAATGTGGCAATAAAATCTGAAAAGTTATACACTCCCAGGGCGCTCAAAATTCTGCCACAACAGGCCTACAAGAAATGTACAGTATGCAGAGGCGTTAACAGGCATTTTTGGCTTAAAAACTGCAATTCTGTCGAAATTCACTAGCATTTTTGCACAAACCTGCAAGACACCTTCTGCATGAGACATATATGGCCTCCTGGATGAAACAAGGCATGGATGACAGCACAAAATGTTGCTGCAGCAGTGAGCTGAATAAAGAAGACAAAGAAGAGAATATTATATATTATGTTCATATATTTGGAAAGGAGTTTTCTCAATGAGCTTCTACCTTTTTCAACTGTAAAGCGCAGGAGAAAAGACAAGAATGTTGACGACTCTGTCCAGAAAAAGCTTTATAGGAAACATTTTTCGAACGTTTGCAATTTTCAGACATTCATATCAATACTGTACAAATTATGGGACTACCACTTCACACAGTACCAAATGACAAAAACTGCTCAAACACTCCTCTGAAGGTGGGTGCATAAATTTATGGTAATCATAAAATGTGCAGTACGGTTAAAGGCAAAAGGATTTGCCTAGACTTGCACAAATATAGTAAATTTTATGTTTGAAATTAATTCAAAGCAAACAAGTTTATTTCAAATGCTTCAAAATTTCCTATTGTTTAAATTTGAATAGAAGCAAATTTGAATTTGAAAATTTGAATATTTGCAGAAGCATACATTTGTAATTATGAAAATCAAAGACCAAGAAAACCATCATGCAGCAAGCTAAAGCTGAGTCAAGTCAACAACATTAAATAAAAAGTCAATGTTATCACTACCAAGTAAAAGGTTAAAATAATAATACCGGCAAAGCCATAGAAACAGAACTAGAGAAAATAGTAACAATAAGCAGAGTGTCACCTTTTGATGGTCTGGCCAAAGTCATGACAGGCACGGTCAACAACAATGCCGCCTCACAGCTCGGTTTTCGTGGCTGCCACTGGAGGACTCTTAACATATGCAACCAGGTCCTCAACTGTGTTCTTTCTTTTGTCATAATCAGAAACAAACTTTCCTCGCCTTGCCAAGAAAAGAAAAAAGAACATTTTCATCAATGCAAGTGCATAATAAAAAGTAAATATATGTGCTAAATATGTACGGACTAGATGTGCACTTTCATGGCTGTTAGTTGCTTCTTTTTTAAAAATAAGTCAGCTTGTCACAAAATTTCGCTGCTCAGGAGGTGGCCGCACATCATAATATGCCCATTAGACCAGCATGCTTTCCAACTAAAAAGCAAATATTTCAGCTGTGAATTGATAAATAAAGTTTTGAAGACTGTACTTGTTAAGGGCTGCGCAGTTAGGCTGCATTACAAGTCTTAACAGATTCATGTTATACTACAAGCCAGCAAAAGCACCACCGGTTCACCTTGTTTATATTCACTGTGCGGTTGCTACAAACTCCACAGTTTAACATTACAAATGTTTTTGTAATTATCACTTCTTTATTTCTTGAAGTCAGCGCATGAAGTGTGTAACTACAATTAATTGTCTCTACACACCTTGGAAATTATTACTATTATTTTTTCTCACGAGTTGCAGACTACATGTGTGTTGCACAACATAGTGGCAATTGACTTGTTACCTGAAAAACTTTAGAGCTGGAAGGCTGTTAACTTTCCACTTCGAAGCGAGGGTCTTTTCTTCCGATGCGTCCACTGCTGCTAGCTTTCCTGGTACCTTGATAGGGTGAAGATAAAGGTTACTTAAGGAAGCGGAAATATTATCAGCAAAAGTATCAAAGGCATACGGCAGAATACTAAAAAAAAAAAAAAAAAAACTGAAGGTTCTTGCTTTACCAGTTTGCGAAGTGATAGAAGGTAGGCATTATAACAATGTGTTGATAGGCCAGCTGATGTTTGTTTATTATAATAAACTTTTAGCAGAACCATGTGACACAATAAAGACAACAATACACACCACTACTCTTAACTGACTGAAATAAGTGAACCGAACGTTTTAAGAAGTACGTTTTAAGAAGTGCACATGTTTAAAGCAAACGGCCCAAAACGTCAACAGTTTCCTCGGAACCCTTCTCCTGGTGTATGCACATGGACTACGTTCCGCGGCAAAAAGGGAGGTGTGGTCATTAACTGCCCCCCCGAGTGCCTTGAGGACGCCGCTTGCAACGTAGCCACAGTCTACCCTGAGGAAGGAACCGAGTCGGTTCTGAAACATCAAGTTTAAGCATTTTCAAGTACTTTTTGGTTGGAGTTAAAATCATTTCCTGGTTTACCTACCCAACCAGACGAATGTTTACATTCATAAACAAAGTCTGCCTTTACACATGTGCGACCGCTAACAGAGCCCTTGGTTTCTAGAATGTGATGAAGAGAGAGTGACTAGAGGCAGAGCGAGAAGCAGAAACATTGTCCCCTTGATTTGATGTACTTACTTGTTCAGAATACAACTGTAAAGCAGCGGCAGCAAATGCAGGCTTCAGTTCCTGGCTAAACTTGCACCCTGAAATTATGAAAATACTGTTCAAAGCATTGACAAGGAACAATGCAGAGGTAACCCACATATATTGCACCTTTCTGAAACAGAGGCTTCCAGATATGATATTCTTGCACTTCCTAGAAACTTAGGAAATTGCTGTCAATGAAACTTCAAGTTAATAGTAGTGATCGATGCATGAAAGGCTAAAAACCTGTATGCTAGATGGCTGTCTAAATTCAGTGCACATCACGGTATGTAACAACAAAGAGACAGCGAGAAATCGCGAGTTTCCTTCACAATTTTTTTGTGCTCTTTCTCATCAAAAGCTTTCCACGCAGCATAGCACAAGTGAAGCATTTTATACAAACAGTTGCAAGCAAAATTTCATCTGCAGCCTGGGAAAAGCAAGTACAAATCAAGCTTTGTGAAATGTTTGACTAATGAGGTGAAGTACTCTTGAATTCCAAGTCCCAGAGCTGCACTAGAAAACCCTGCATGTTTTATTGCTGGCCTATTTAAAATTTTTCTTTCAACTCTACTTGTGTAGATTTTTACATTCAATGTAGTCCAGCAAGGATGTACGGTTCTTCATAGTCAATTGTAGAATGCATATTGCTACTCAAAGCTGCCCGAGCGGCTCAAATATGCGAATGCAAGTTTCCCATTTGCACGGCAGCAATTTGAGAAGCATCGAGAGCTACTTACAAGGAGCGTAAAACATCACCAGCGCAGATTCGTGACTGTCGAGGTAAGACTGGAAGTTTCCAGATTTTAACAATTGGATGTGCTTGCTTCCAGGCAAGTCATCCCACCAAGACTTTGGTTTCGGTGTTGTAGATGATGCGGCTGCAGGCGTAGGTGTGGCCGATGTGCCGCTTTGATCTCGAATGAAGCTCACAAAATCCGCTGTCTGCACATGTAAATAAAGAGAGATAAAGATAATGGTAACTCGTTGCACCACACTTTGAACTAAATGGTATTACAGACATCCAGTAAAACCATACGCAGAGTAGAGTATGCGTGAAATAGAAAAGCCAGCCTTCCTTATGAACCAAGTAATGTAACTGAACTGCCAAGTTTTCAAGCTCTGGAATAAAACAATATTTGCGCAGAGATTGACGTTCACACATGCAAAGATTGATCAGAGATGAAACACAGAAAAAAAGACTTGAAACAAGGCTACTGAATTTCTATTGTTCTAGTATTAGCTTCTTGCACTCATTACACCACCCAACCCCTCACTAAAACTTCTGACACAGCCACAAACAGCCCTAATTTGTTTGTTGCAAAGTACCTTGACTCGAAGAGCTGAGGTGTGTCCACCTACAGGCAAAAATGTGTAAAACACACGTTATTGCGAAATGTATCTAAATTGCTTTGCAATCTATGCACACGTCTTAAAAGTTGCAGGTGCTATGCTGTTCCCTAGAAGTCAGTTACCGACAGCAATTCTCAATTTTGCACCACAAGCCCTGGCTGAAAAATAATCCAGACCTCTAACCTTTTGTTTTCTCTGCAATTCGCAGCCAAATTCGGTAAACATCAACAACGGCGACAAGGAAAGGGGGACAACCACCTAAGACACTGGAAACAAAAATTAAAGAAAAACAATATTTCCCAAGTGGTCAAGCAAAAATGACCCACCGTCTTTCCCTTCTGGTATTCAGATACTGTCTTGAGGTAGTTGAAGTACTTGAATGTGGGATAGCCACCAACATCATAGGCATTGCAGACACCACTGTGCTCTGTGCAATCTACCGCTGCAAGAGCCACCTGCAATCGAAAATCAACATGAATATTTTGTACTGAAGACGCGTGAGCATGCATACACAAAAATTCTTTCTCGTCAATCAAACAAACTTCGCTAACTAAACATTTTAACACTTTCAGTGCCATGCTGCTATTACAAGTTTCAATCCTCTTTTGAGAACAAACTCGCTCTTTGCACTGCCCAACAGGACGTAGACTGCCACATAGCATAAAATGACGAAGTACCGAGGCAAAGTCGTGCTTGTTCATGGCAGTGCAGGAAATGGCAAAGTACCATTATTGAGCTCAACTCACCTTTTGCCATTTTTACCGGATATACACATTGTTTACTGAATAGAGAATTTGTCTGCATAGAAACTGATTTTCAAAATGCTTAGACTTCAGAACTACAAAAAAAAAAACGAACAATTAAAATTTACATCAGAGGAGACTTCAGACCTGTTACAAGTAGACTACCATATTTTCAACTAAAAAAAAATAACAGAAACGACAAATGAATAGCCATTTCACCAAGTCTATGGCCACAAATAATGCCCAACTTAAAGCATAATACCCAACATAAAGCCCTCTTTCGATATATTTGACTTTCCTCAGTGATTGAAATGTGTTACAGTGTCAATGTAAATTTCATGACTGTTTGGTAAAAAGTTTCCCCAGACTTTTTCATAAATTATGTAAGCTCGTACCTTCGGGTCATCTTTGAGCTCCTCTGCGGCTGCCTGGAATTCAGGCTTGGCTCTTTTGCAGTGAACACACCCTGCATTGAAATAGATGAGAGATTAAAGTGAAGTGCAATGATCTATACAAAGGTATCATCACCCGTGGTAAAGTTACCACTGTGACGACTGACTTGTGATTGAGAAGGCCATCTTACTTTTGGGAAAAGAAATTGCACCCCTTACTTCGGCTAGTTAAACAGTGTAAAACGATATTTACACAAACTATCAAAACGATGTGCTCAACAAATGGAGCACAATCTTTTGCCATCTCGCAGGGGATAAGTTTCAGTGAACAAGGAGGAGTTGTACAAGCTTTCTTGACAAAAATGAACATTTAAACTTTGTTATTAGAAGTTCATGAACAGTGCCTCCTTAATAAGTGATCAATACAATTTACAATTAAAAGAGGGAGCAATAGTGAAGGCAAAGACCAAACTTCTCTTTGAGGTCTGTGTGGAGGGTTGTCGTTGTTGTGCCACAGACATGTTCCTCGTTCGGGAGCACGTCTCACAAGATCTAGCCCTGTTTCGACGAACTGTCTCCCCCCCCTCCCAGCGCCGCCTTCTGTGCAGGAGAACCGTGCAGTCCGGGGATAACGTCGTTTCCTCCGCCGAACCACTTTGCAGTTCCGGGTATGGCTACGTCTCCCCCTCCGAGCCCGAGAACTGGTCGGAGAGAATGGACCAAAGACGCTATTTAAGGCCGAGCCGGCCCCATGTTAGTGGATTTTGCCCCAGCCGACGTTGTCGTGCTGGCCGGCTCTGTAAACCTGCTACAGTAAACGCTCCTTTTGTTGCTGTTTTCCAAACGGATTGCCTCCCTGTTTCACCTTCGGGCTAAGGCTTCATCGAAGTCCGCTCGACGGCTCGCCGCTCTCCGCAACCGCTACCGTCGCGACAGAGCAAAATTCCTAACAGTGGTTGGCAGCTGCGGGATACGCTACCCCTGTCCTCAACGTTTTGCTGCCCTGGGACCCGCTACCCCGATCTCAACGGCTGAAAAGTTGGATCGGATCCCTGCAAACCCGAGGACGACCACCGTGATATCGTTTTGCTGCCCTGGGACCCGCTACGCCGACTTCTACGGCTGGAAAGTTGGAGCGGATCTTGGCAGGCCCGAGGACACCCACGACACCGCTCGACGGCAACGACCAGATGGCCGAAGTCACCCGCTCTAGTTGGGTGAGTGCCTGACGTTCGTCTTTTGTCGTCAGACCCTGTTAGCACAGAGTAGCCAAGTATGTTCTTTTAGATCTTTAGGTGGCTAGTGCTTGGCTGGTTCTCGACTTGCTTCACGTCGAAGAATATAGCTTCTGAGACAAAGCTATTTCAGAAAGGAACGAGCACGAGTTGCGGTACACAATGGAGAAGCTCAGAGTGAGGGACCTTCTCGATGTTTGTGAGCAGCTGGGTGTTTCTGTTGCTAGGACGAGCCGCAAAGGAAATATTCTTGATGTCATGAGAGCGGAAGGAATAACTGAAGAGGAAGTAGTTAGAGACTACGCAGACGTGTTTTGCGACAAACCAGGGAAAACCTCTTTGGTAGAGCATGATATTCAGTTATCAAGTGAAGAACCGATCTCTAGCAAGGCTTACCGCGTATCGCCGAGGCAAAGAGAGATCATGGAAGCCGAGATCCGCCGCATGTGTGACTTGGGGGTCATAATTCCAGGTGAAAGCGATTACACCTCCCCACTCATACTAGTCGAGGTTCCGGGAAAAGACCCTAGGCCATGCGTGGACTACCGCCGGCTAAATAAGATCACTTTAGATCAGACGTATCCGATACCTAATATCGAGGAGAGAGTAGAAACCGTGGCAAAATCCACATATATCTCCCTCTTAGATCTGGTACGGGGATACTGGCAGGTCCCGTTGACGGAGCGAGCCTCTCGTTATGCCGCATTCATTTCCCCATTAGGAACATTTCGCCCTTTAATGCTTGCTTTCGGCTTAAAGAATGCTCCCTACTGCTTCTCAAACCTCATGGATCGGGTGTTGCGGGGTTTAGGAGATTTCGCCCTGCCGTATCTCGATGATGTGGCAATATTCTCTGATACGTGGGTCGAGCATGTGACTCACTTGAGGACCGTTCTGGCTCGACTACGTGATGCAGGCCTCACCGTGAGAGCGCAGAAATGCCACTTAGGGTGCGCAAGCGTAAGTTATCTCGGCCACATCGTGGGTCGTGGCCAGCGTAGCCCGTCCGAGCTGAAAGTTGCGGCCGTTTTAGAGTATCGTCGTCCCACCACAAAGTCGGAATTGAGGGCGTTTTTGGGACTGGCGGGGTATTATCAACACTACGTCAAAGGTTACTCAAACCTCGCTAGTCCGCTGACGGACTCTCTCCGCAAAACCGAGCGCACCGTCATTTCGTGGGACACAAGAAAAGATAATGCTTTCAAGAGCCTCAAGAGCGCTCTCGCAAAACGACCCGTGCTAGCGGCACCGGACTTTTCTCAGAGTTTTATTATTCAGTGTGATGCCAGTGACCGCGGCCTAGGAGCAGTTTTGTGCCAAAAAGACGCCGAAGGGCACGAGCGGCCAGTTTTGTATCTCAGCAGAAAGCTCAGTGTCAGAGAGGAAGCTTACAGCACTTCAGAAAAAGAGTGCGCCTGCCTTGTTTGGGCAATTGGTAAGCTAGCATGCATGTTACGTCTCAGGGTCGAGCTTCATAGTAGAAACTGATCACTGCCCCTTGACTTGGTTGCACAACATGTCGTCTAAAAGCGGTCGGTTACTTAGGTGGAGCCTGACGCTTCAGCACCATAACTTTAGTGTGCGCTATAAGAAAGGGAAGCTGCACACAAATGCAGATGGTCTCAGCAGAGCTTATTGAAGTGCAGCCCAGCTCCCTCATACAAGTTGAGGCACATCCTTCTGGTTTGACGTGTTTCGCAAAATTTTGGCGTCTATTATTTCATTTTGATTTAAACTGTATTAACAATGTCGCATTGCACTAACAGATGTAATTTTGTTTGAAGTGTACTCTGATATGTTACCAGGAAGCCCAGCCTCTACCATTCTGGTAAAATTGTTCAAAAAAATGCACAGAATTGGTTTTGGGCTGCTTCAGCAGGTTCCGACCCGCTCGTATGGCATTGGGGATGGTTTCGCGTGGCCTTTCTTGGCATAGGGACTGCGCAGTGTAATCACAGCATTCGTGAGGGCCAGCGTTTTGAGGTCTCTAAAGGATACGTTTCTCGTGCTTTTTAAAACGTACAATAGTAGGGACTCAATAGATCTCTTTGCTGCCTTGGTCTGGCGCTATGAGAGACGTTTAGAGGGTGCTTGCTTCCACGAAAGTGGTTTGGCTTTGAGTTCAACTCCGTCGTCCCAGTGATTCCCTGCAGGGCTCTGAAGATCACCACGGAGTGGCTACAGCCTCAACGGTCAACCAGCATTCCTCCTTCCGAGCCGCGCTGACGGCTCAAAACTCCGGATGCATTGTCTGGCGGCGGGGGTGCTGTTGTGCCACAGACATGTTCCTCGTTCGGGAGCACGTCTCACAAGATCTAGCCCTGTTTCGACGAACTGTCTCCCCCCCCTCCCAGCGCCGCCTTCTGTGCAGGAGAACCGTGCAGTCCGGGGATAACGTCGTTTCCTCCGCCGAACCACTTTGCAGTTCCGGGTATGGCTACGTCTCCCCCTCCGAGCCCGAGAACTGGTCGGAGAGAATGGACCAAAGACGCTATTTAAGGCCGAGCCGGCCCCATGTTAGTGGATTTTGCCCCAGCCGACGTTGTCGTGCTGGCCGGCTCTGTAAACCTGCTACAGTAAACGCTCCTTTTGTTGCTGTTTTCCAAACGGATTGCCTCCCTGTTTCACCTTCGGGCTAAGGCTTCATCGAAGTCCGCTCGACGGCTCGCCGCTCTCCGCAACCGCTACCGTCGCGACAGAGCAAAATTCCTAACATCGTCAACTATGTTGAAACAAGTGAAAGCGTAATTTAGATGTCATGTGCAGTCAGCAAATGTGCCTGTGTGTTCCCGGCCGTTGAACACTCAAAAAACAAAAGCTCGGCACACACAGAAAGTGGCCGAGTATAAAAAAAGATGGAATCAAAAAATATCCCACTGGACGCACAAAGACTGTGCATCCAAGTGCCTCTGCATCAAGTGTGCCTTCTTTTGTTCTTGTCTTTCCTTGCACTCAACTACCTTCCCACAGGATGCACTATCATGCCAAGATCGCCAGCCCTTATCAGCTGCAGGAAGTTTCCAAGGAGGTTGGACCCTTGTCTCAGTGTGTCCAAACCAATGAGACACTAAGGCGTGAATCTCGATGGGTCTACCTGGTGAATTATCCACTTCAGTCTTCACTGATTGGCTGAAGCTAAGTGAACAGCCTGTCGCCTTTCGTTCCGGTTTCTTTTTCAAAATTTCAATTTGAAGTCGCGAAGCTTTCCCAACACTCACCACAAATGAGAAAGACGGAATGCATTGCACCACAACAAATGCTGTCCCCAGCGATCCGTTTTGGATACACATTTCAGAGGCTCTTCATGAACTCTAATCACAATAGCCTTTGAATTGGGTTTACCGTGGCTGCCCCCGCCTGATGCACCTGGAAGGTTGATAAGCATTCCCTCCATCGTTTCGAAACATTTCTCTTTACACTGGGAATGTGCTGGTGGGTTCGATGCATCGACGTGGTCAAGAGCGCCATGATGTCACGACTCGTTTCAAGTAGCTGAACGTGCTTCGCCGTAGTGGATGATTCACTATATGAACCCACCAACAATCACACCCCTGAATTGAATAAGGCACCCACTGCTCTTACCTCTCCAATGTCTCATTTTACGAGCTGCTTTAAAAGTCATACTGGTTCACCTGCTAAGTCGAGGAATATTAAAAATAAAAGTGCGTAGACACTAATCCAAAAAATGTCTTATGCCAGATTCCCAATTGAGTTTTGTAACAAGGCAAAACTAAGCGTGAAGAAGCAGTTGGCTCCTTTGTAACATTTAACTGCAACCTTTGATGTCCAAACCTCATATACATATTAGTGCATCTAAGTTCAAGTGAAAGTATTTGCTCAGACAAAGAGACAAAAAAATATGATGGCCGTAATAGACACCCATTCGAAAAAGATGACCTGAACGAAATTCCACTCAGTTTTGCACATTGCTACACACTTGCCCAATTTAGCATCATGGAGTACAACATACATGGTGCGTAAAACATAACCAGGGCATGCTTCTTGCGCTTCAAGAATGGCTTGAATGTCTCCTCGTCAAGGTGAACGACTTCACTCTTCACCTGGCTCCATGGCTGCTCGGGAGGTGGGGGTGGAGGAGGCTCCTTGGGACTGCATTTGAAGAACAACTGTCATCACTACAAGAATGCCGCCTGAAAAAGGAACTGCCACCGGAGCCAGCTGACATGCAGCTGGAAAGTACATTGTAGTTTATCGAAAGTACCCAACAACTAACTACATAAAAAAATAAACTTGCTTCATGGCTGGGCATTTCTCTACTGTCGTTTAGATCTGCGCTCAACAGTAGCATTCTTCCACATGCCACAAGATGCTCAGTTTTACTTTAATTGTTGCCTGCCTTTCCTTCCAGTTTGAAACAGTTGTTAAAACATTTCGTGGTTTTATAGATGTTTGTACTTTTCCCTAAACGCATTTGTGGGTTACACTTCCTTGTTTGAAATTTTGTGAAATGTAGTAAACAGTTTAGCTGTCAAGATAGTACTCACTCTTTCATGAATTCCACAATCATTGAAGCCACCCTCAGGTTCACATCATAGGCAAATACACCATTTCTGAAACATAGACATAGAATGGAGTGCTGTAACTGGTTCACATAAAATGAAGCTTGTGAGGGCAAAAATAAAAGGTGCATTTTCATACCATCCCGAATCTTATATACATCAACTTTGAAACTATTCTTGTAATGTATAGTTGGCTTGATCTTAAAGCCTGAATATGTAGTTGCCAGGCTGATTCATCCTCAACACTTCAATCCTCGTAAAAATGCAAAACTTCTCACCTAAAAATAGACCTGACACACTGGTTTTGCTGCCTGTTAGGCCAACTGATACTTCTGAACTTTGTCAAATGCCTCATTTCAGAGAGCATAGATGCAGAACAGCCTCCGTTTACAAACTTACACTTGAAATACAAGTAAATGAGTCATGAAAATAGAAGAAAATATGTATTGGTATTGAAACGGACAGCGAAGAAAATGCACCACCATTCCAACTTGTTCAAGGTAATGGAAAACTTTCACACTAACAAGATAGGTGTCGAGACCTCCATGACTGTGCAGTGCATAGACAATGCTAAGGTGATGCGACACCAGGAAAAGGTGTCCTTTTCACCCACAACCAGCGACAGCGAGGTATTGAGCGATACTTTGAAGACAAGAACATTACAGTCCTTGGCTGTTCACATGCAAAACTATGCAGAACAACTGAACAGCAACAGTGACAGTTGTATTTACACAATGTGTAACAAGAAATTTTCGAAGCAACAAGTGTACGTCTCTTACTCAAAATACTTGACAGTTGGGTAGCCACTAACGTTAAACTGGGAGCCGAGCGATCTTTCTTTTGTAGCATCAACAGCCGCCAGTATGCCAGCCACCTAGCAAGAGAACAAAGTGGCCCCAAAAAGACACCATTAGTTGCACTGAACAAGTACAAAACCTACCAATGATTTCATGGAAAAGCTGTTGAGCGTGAGAATCCGAAATGCAAGCAAAAGCCTAAAGATAGAATAAAGAGCCAAATGATTTTTCTTGTACATATTAGTAAATTGCTTTTTCACGGTACCAAAAGCACCACACTTGCGGCGAGAAGATGCTCGGTAAGCAAGAAAAGAAAAAAAAGAAAATGAGGGTGCAAAATTTTTGCACCATTCACTGTGATGCAACATATTATTACGGCACCTTCCGAGGCCCACATAGTTTCTAATCAGTAAAAACAAAATGAACTGTCCACTGAAGGGGTATATACTTAACAAACCAAGTTTGAATGAATTCTGACGGACCAATGACACCAAATTATGATTATACACTTTGTAATCTGTGACGTATAGTATAAAAATTTCAGTGCAAAATTTAGAAAATAAAATTTTAAACTTGATTTTTTCTTCTGTTACTGAACCTACGACGGTGAAACCAAATACATAATAATTATCAGAGCACAATTTATCAATCTAAACCAATTCATTATTTCTCTTCAGTGTCTCTCTAAGTCTCGGCACTAAAAGCATGCAATACCAAAAACGTGTGTACCTAAAATAAGAAACCAAGAGCCCTTGTATGCAGAAATTGTTGATGACTAAGTTGTAAGGACAAAGTTCAAAGTAGGGCAAGCACCAAAAAATTGTTCGAACTTTGCCAGTTGCTTTCCATGAATATCAGCTGTGGTCACACTGACAGTTATTTCTAAAAAAACGTTTCCAAATTTATCAACGTTTCAAACAGGTGCGAACATTGCTTTTTCATAAACATATTTAGCCTAATAAGCTGAAGTGGTGATCAGTCAAATAAAGAGCACTTTCGGCATATAATATAAATGCTTCATATCAGAGCATTGCATATAGAGATACATCGTAATCACATGTATAATGTAAACTACTTTCAATAAGCTTTTTAGCACAACTAGCAAGAAAGCATACTAAAGGAGTACTGACACAATTTCAAGACATCGTAAAAAAGGACATTTTTCGTTTCCTTGGTAGGCAGTGTCGATGCTTTCCACACACCGGAGTCGGACAGCATGTATAATGTATAATGTGCTTTATCTTTATTTTGACGTTTTCGTTGCTGAGCATCTGCGAGCCAGCTTCATGGCAAAGGACATTATCTTGACGAGTCAGGACAGACCTCGAGTCTGTGAGCTCTGGGTCCTACATACAGTTGAAATCGCAGATATCAATGTCAGGGTCCCTGAAAGACGACTCAATCATCGTTGTTTCTGTGCCTTCCGAGTAGATGACATCTGCCATTCGTACGTCACCAGCTGCTATCTTCCTGTGACGTCACACTGTTATGACACGTTACTGAGAAGTTGTCACCACATATCAAAACCGAAAGTGTTCTTTTAAAATAGCGGTAACAAAAACATATTCGATGCATTCCCAGGCACCACAATACTCATTTCAGATTTCTATCCGCCAGTACTTTTACTTAGAGCAAGCATCTGAAAATTTTTAAAATTCGTGTCAGTACTTCATTAAAACTTTAAAGTACCTCATTTGAAATAGAACTGACATGACAAATGGCTTTGAGAGAAGTAAATGCTATGCTCACCCCTTCGCTTTTAAGAGTTGCTGCTGCTGAGACATATTCCGGTTTCATCTTCTTGCAGTGGCCACACCCTAGGAATCACGTAAATTATGTTTATAAGCACTGAGGCAGTTCTTGTCACGAAATTTCAGTTGTTACGAGATTCTGTCATGTTGAACAAGTTCAGCATAATACAAATGAACTGTATTGAATTCTCAAAAATACAACTAGAAAGTGAAACTAGTGATATGTTTACCCCATTAAACTTCCAGCAGCAATCAAACTTGGCCATATATATAGTGCTACACTTTCCAAGGTTCTGAACTTACATTTGATATATTAAAGCCACAAAGCCTTCACATAAAGTGCTGTAGAGGAAGACATATCAAAACATCATGGACATTTAAAAATCTAGATAGAATTAATACACTCAAACCTCATTATAACAAAGTTACATCTTACACAAAGTTAAGTTTATTATATCTAAAAATTCATTATAAAGGTTTATTACTAATACTGTGAACATTCGTTATAAAAGTTAATTACTAACACTGTATCTAATGAAAGATTATTTTTCATTTACTCCGTTATAATCAATATTTTGTTATACCCGGGTTCATAATATCGAGGTTTGAGTGTGTGTTCCCAGTGTTGCAAAGAAATAACCATGAGGCTGAAGAAAGCAGTTTGTGAAGAGGCCGCACACTGGGTGTAATATAGCTTCCGATGCAAGTTTCTTTAAAACAATCTACATAATACAGTTCTCTGGTGAACAATCAAACTTAAGTAACTTAATGAGGAGCACCAAACAGGCTGTTTACTCACAGGGCGCATAGAACATGACAAGAACAGAAGGATTCTTCTGAAGCGTTGGCTGGAATGTCTCCTCAGTGAGGTGGACAACATCACTGGGCTCATCTGACCAAGCTTGCTCCTTTGGCTTCTTGGGTTGCTGCTGAGGACTAGAGCACGAGAGAACATAGGACAATGTCGTTTACAAAAATGGACTACTGACCTGAGCTAAATATAAAAGCATTAGAACACAAGCCCTTGATGACACGTCAAAATTACCGAGAAACAAGAGAAAATACTGAAAAGCTAAAGAACCATGCGATAAGGAAAACCTACACATCATGCAAGGTGAAAGGTGATCTCATCCCTTTAACAGACAAACACGTACATCAATCCAAACAAGCACAAGACGTGAAAAATTGATTGATTGATTTGTGGGGTTTAACGTCCCAATACCACCATAGGGACAGTCAAAGATGTACATGTATGTAATTGCATGTACGCTTAAAACACATGCTTTTTTTTTAATCATTTGTCTTGCTTGGCACGTGCAGCTGCCCTATGGGAATACAGGGAGTTTTTTCATGTGCTGATGTCTGTCCATTGTGCTGTTTTTTTTTTTCTTTTCTTTTCACAGTGCACTGACATGATCCCGATGACAGCATCACTCCAGTCATTCACTCCCACTCAATAATTGCAGATACTAAACAAGACTGCACGCCAACTGAGGTATGTCCAAATCATAGGGTTCAGTTATAACAATACGACTTGGATGATTTCAGCAAAACATGTTGTCTGGTGTGTGCATCCTTCAAAAACTGGTTTTTGAATGACCAACATGATGTTAATTTTCTTGTTACACACTGGGCATAACATTAAGCATGTAGAACACTCATTTGAAGAATAACTCATGAGTTTCTTTTTTCACAATATCAAAAATAATTGTTTCGGATTATTTTGCCTTTCCTCTTTTGTCCAGTCGAAGAGATTTCTATTTGCCCAAATAAACCTCAAATAAGCTAAAAGAAAAACAAAATGCAGCCCAAAGTAAAAGAAACTAGGATGAAAGGCCCCGAGAGATTTAGTACTAGTACTAGTGATGCTAACACCTGCGAGAAGAGAACAGGTGAGCTTTGAAAACTTGTTAGCTGAAAGGTAACATCAGCATTCTCTTGCCCAACCGTGCCCATTCAAAGCCTGGCAAGGCAGGGCATTTTCTTTTCACTATGCCTATATAATCTAGAAGAACTGAGTACTGGGCGATTTGGTTATCTATACTAATGATAAACTGCCCGAAAAACACCCCGGAAGAGAAAGAAACACAACACGGGCATGTCCTAGTGACACCTAGTCATAATTATTGTTATGTTTACTTAAAGTGAACTCCATAATGCAGCAAACAAATCTTCTAGAAGCACACAGCTTAATGTCGAAAAGAAAGAGAAAGCAAACGCACAACTTACTTTTTCATAAACTTAACTATGGCGTCCTTGTTGTTATCCCCTTCATAGCGATGTTTTAAGGTTCCAGACCTGATAATGCAAGTGAAAAAGATGAACATGTCTAGAGATCCAACTCTCATATATTAGGCTAACAAAAATCTTACACAAAATATAGGAGTGTTGGGAAACCAGTAATGTTGTAGTGCCGTCGAATAGCCGCGTTTTCAGGCCTGTTCAAGTCCATAGCAGCCAGTACCTACAATGGTTAATGAAGGAAAAAAATTATGCATGCTGGCATTAGAGTGCTTGCTATGCAGCAGAGGTTTTTGCAATTGCAGTAAGCACAGTTATTTTATAAATAAGACACTACTGAGCAAGACGTCTGAAAAGGGACAAGTAACAAGATAGTACTCATAACCAAAGAGTTAGCAACACTTTATAGAACAATCCTTAATGAAAGTAATAGACTCTGGGCTATCGCATTTCGTGAAAATATTCTACACTCAAAGGGTCAAAATAATTACTTGTTGCTTAACTTATATTATGCCTTAATGAACAAACCTTTTTAAATCAGTTTATTATGTTAATCAGAATAAAGGACACATTACATTTTACAAGGCTTGTGCGAACATTCGAGCACTTCGAATATTCGGAAGAAAATTACAGTATTCAAAATCACTCCATTAGAATTTTGGATATGGAAAATTTCAAAATACTGTATCAGTCTACCTGTACCCCCTGTAAAGGTGGTTTCAATGCAGTGAAGGGGAGCAAAACCGTGAATACACCAATTCCCCCCCCCCCCCCAAAAAAAAAAAAAAACTGCCAAGCTGCAAAGCCCCAGTTCAAGTCAATATTGTTACGTGGTTTTGGCTGACGGTAACAGGGCATAGTGGGCATACCCTGAAATGCGCCTCAGACTGGAAGTGAAGAGGTTGAAATTGGTTTGCAAGATGTGTTGTGGCTACGAACTATCTGCTGTTCTTTCCACGTAACAATATTAAAGGAGCAGTGACATGATATTTCAAACTTAAGATGTGGTGTACATTTGATTGCTTGATATACACGAGTTTTTTTTAGAAAAGTATGACTGGCATCCATTATGTAGAAGTTATTTTATTCCAAGTAAAAAAGGGTGTCCAAAGGCTCAACGACCCGTTCAGCACCATGCGACATAGTATTTTAATGTGTTCAGTGAGCTCATAGGCCACACCCCAAGCATTGAGCGATGATGAGAGAGCAATGATGACGTTGACAGTTTTTGAGTTGTCATAGCCGTGCCTACTTGTGGTACAGTCAGGCAGCAATGGCTTCACTTGTTTTGTTTTGATTGGTTCGTGCAGCACATTCATGTGAATGCTGCCCAGTTAGCATGGTCCAAGCGCATTTCCACCTGCCTCATTGTCGCTGCTCCGTCCAGCGTCAATTTCAGAATCGCTGCTCTGAAAAACGTTGAACTAAAAACAATTTGTCCCGCCGTTAATAGCAGTGAATCCACATTCCTGAATGTTTTCGTCGCAGCTCGTCGACGCTGATGACGGCAGTGAGGATGATGAGGGTGGCAAAAACATGCCTACACGTGTGCGCCAAGTAGACAAAATGTCAGCTGAAACTCCCGTCACCATTTGTCGCCTGTGCGATGCCTGCACAGGCATTGCACTCGTTTTGAATTGGGTTCAATACTGGTCGTACTAATCAGCATCAAATATATTATTTCATCCCTCTGATGAATTATCAGTACCAAATTACTAGGGAATCGAAAACTACACATTGACAAAGAAAGCGCGTGTAGACGAAGAAAATGCGACATGAGTAAAGCTGATGTCACTGCCCCTTTAACACATTACCCTCACATATATTCACCATTTTTTAAGCTGAAAAGCTTCTCGTAGTGGCTTATAGTATGCTCGAAGTTTAGTAGGTTTTAAAATGTAACATATTTTACATGTTATCAGTTGTATTTTACTGATAGTCAGATCCTGCAAATATTCAAAGTTGCTTTCACTTTCTTTTAACGATAGAGAATAACATTGGCACATGCCTTGTTTCAATTAAAAAAAACATACTGTGCCGGTTAGCTGGGTCATGACAAAATATGCTCATTTTTCTTTATAATATACAATATAATACCATTCGAATGTGAATCGAAATTATTCGACTAGATTGCTATTCCCTTTGGCCGCAAAATTAACCATACACAGAAGACTACATTTTACAATTCTTCTTCATTCTACATACTACTGCTGAATGCAGTACAAAAAGCAAAGACCCTCAGGCAGCTCACCGAGTGACCCTTGAGTTCTGTAGCAGCCTTTGCATAGTCTGGTTTGAGTCTTTTGCAGAATGAACACCCTTGAAAAGCAGAGGACAAAGCATAGTGCACCATAAGACTCACATACGCTACAGAGAGCACAAGATACTTCCTATACTGTTTGTACTCAATGATGAGGTAGAAATTACAAGCATGACGCAACAAATGGGTCACAGAGTTTATGTCTCACGACTATTCGGCAATAGAAAAGGTACTAGGATTTGTTTGTAGCAGATGAACTTCTGAACTGCTCGGCACTACACGTAGGGTAACAACGGTGGTCTTTAGAGGAGAGAATCACTTTTTTGCTCTGCATAGTTACCACTGGTGCAATGTCGATAACAATGCAAGAGCAGTACAAAAAGAACGAAGTTATGCTATACGTACAAGGAGCATAGAACATGATGAGAACAGGTGCCGTTTCTCTCTGAAATAACCTTTTCAGTTCCTGGAAAAAAGAGCAGCATTGAATTACACCTGGCACATGTACAAAAAATTAAATGGCAAATGAACATTTTTTTACTTTCATTTGTTAATTAAGAGGCTTGCAGTGCTCAAAGTGGATGGCAGGATTACCTCAATCGTAGCAATGTGATAGACATCCACACTGTCTTCTTCTTCTTCCCAAGGTATGTCTCCCGTGGGGTCTTTTAGGAAGTTAGACATGGACTGAAATGAGAAAAATCACATCAGTAACCTTACATCTTTAAATGAAAAGTCCATAAACAGGGTTGGCAAGATTACCTCAATGTGTTGAGCTGATGTTTTGACAAGCGCACTCGTCTACCTCAAGGCTAGAATAAAACTGTTTTGTTCTAGCCTTGAGAAAGACAAGTCCTCTTGCTAAAACATCAGCTTGCCACAACCCCTGTTTATGGATTTTTCATTGCAACCTTCCATCTTCCCCTCCTACCGTTTTTTTTTAGACTTCTTTAATACAGGCCTGTAAAGCATTACATAGCCTGTAAAGCATTACATAGCCTGTAAAGCATTACATAGCATGGACAGCAGCTCCACAAAGGCCACTGAACAGTTCCACAGTTTTTCACATAAGGTCCCTCAGATAGTGCCAAAGTTGATTTCAGTTCTTGTTAGTGGTCCAACAAAAAGCCGACAGGGAGTATGACCGTGTCACCTCTTTTGTACGCTCACGTGGTATCCACAGCATTTTAGGGATAATATTGTTATAAGGAGACTGAAGGAAAAGAGGAAAATCTTAAGTTGCTTCTTTGTCAGACACAATGATAAGGAGAACTAAGCAACAATAATACCAAGAGAAGTATAGGGGATACCATTTTTGGTGATGATATAAATGCGAGAAAGTAAAGTGATCGCAAAGATAATTTGTCACTAGCTCTCTAGGGAATGAACCTGCAACCTTCCGATTACCTATATAGCTATACCTATACAGTGTTCTACTAATTGAGCTACAGCAGCAGTCATTCCCCTGTACACTTCACTGAGTACATCTGTACATTTAAACCAGTGATTGCGTAACATGATGGTCACAAGAAATCAACATAGTTAATCTATACAAACATCATGGCAAACAAATTCCTTTAATTTTTTTATTCTTGTTTTTCATTTCTGCACACAATTTCTTTCATTCAAACTTAAGTACCAGTAATCACCTGGTGTTGCACTTTAGAAGAAGGATAGCTCATCAGCTCTTATAAGTCAATGCTTTAGGTGATCGCTAAACAGCCTTCTGTGTTTCACTAGTGACTGGTTGTGTTCAACGTACCGTGACTGTCAGCTTCCGGTCATAGTCCTTGTGAAATTCCCCATCTCTAGAAAACAAAGTTCAGGATAAAGAACTACTGCTGAGAAATTGCACATAAAACTGCAGAAAAGGTAACAGCACGATGCAAAGATGCTAGAAAGGATGTTAATAAATTTCGCAATGCTGGCGCATATGCGTGGGGAAAATAAAACACCCACGGCAAGAAGAAATGTAACTGATGAACCAAATAATACAGTTAAAGAGTCAATACCTAAAGGCACACAGCATTCAGATCTACTTTGATACTGCCACACAAGGATACTGTCTTCTCAAAGTGAAAATTTTTTTGCTATGAAGGAAAAAAAAAAGTTGAACATGAGTGGTACTATGGTACTGTCAATTTTCCACTGTCCCTAACAATATTATTTTGTTGTTTTCTGTGTGACGGGACCATTAAAGCTCTGAAATGCAGCTTTTTCCCCTTTCACCCCAAGCAGCCCCCTACCATGCAACCTTTGGGATAAGTAAATGAAATTGCAGGATCTGCACATGATCACCATAAAAACTCCCCCTAGGCAGATCTACTGATATATTCACCACCTGTGGCATAAGAAATAGAGATTTGGCAGCCAAAACTCAGCAACATAACTGCCAACCATACCTAGCATCCATTAAGGCACAGAGCAATAAATTAAACAAAAATACTGCTCGGTGACAGCACTGAATAGAAGACTACTGGCTTACTTGTAGTGTTTCAAAACAGCAGCTTCAGGTGCTACCTTTAGCTTTTTACAGAGCTTCTTTCCCTCCCTGTAAAAAATAAAATAAAATACTTATCTAGTGAGCATAGAAAATGTGGCAGCTAGGCTAGAGATTAAGAATGTGAAACACACCCTGAGCAGTCAACATGTGCCAAAGTAGCTTGGCCTTTGAGTTCCAATGCAACATCGCTGCATATTCGTAGTGGCTCAGTTGCTTCCTTAGCTGCAAAAGCAATGGTCACCCCATCATAAATGCCATCAGTCCCATCTTTCCATGGTGTTCATTACATACTGTAACTATCACATTATTAAACAATAATAGGGCCATGACAGACTTTTCTTAAGCAAAGCAAATAAGCTTGCTTAGTTGTTAGACAATCCTTTAATGAACATCTCAGCTACTAAGACTCAATCCCACTAGTGACTCCCACAGGTGGCAAAAACAGACCAGTCGCAAATGATCGAAAGGCGACTGGTCTGGGTAGACCACAGAGCTTCTTGAGGCTATCGGACATCAAGGAACAAGACACCTGCTTGGTTTATGAAGTGATGCTAAGGCAAGCAGATGAGAACAGCACGAATCATGAGATATGCTATGTTGACAGGCAGGTTGCACCAGCTGATGCGAACATCAGTCACTGGGAATCACAAGTCAAGCGATTTCTGCCGATTGGCAGAGCCAATTAGCCTCTCTTCCTGTACCTGCAAGTAGGATTCATCAATTAGAAAACAAGGTAGGCATGCAAACTTAAGACAAAAGAGAAGAGAACAAAACAAAACAGACATCCCACTCTCTTCTCAAGAGCTTTTGTTGGCACGTCTACTCCCTTTCATGATGAACTCACTAGTTTGTGTTCTATGCAAGTTGTAGCTCCCAATCTCGCTATGAATGCTACCTGTGCTGTAATACTCATGATCTTAGTATGTGTTCTCCCACACAGCGGTCAACCATGACTGCTGTACATGTTTTAAATATAGTAACTGTAAGCTATATCTCCGATGGTAGAGAGCGCCACTGCACTCATGATCATTCGATGGAGTCACATTATTTTGAAGTGCTGGCTTACAGAAATGTGATGGCCACAGTTAAGCGAGCATCACTCCATGTGCTTGCCGCAAGACAGCACAAGGGTGTGGCAACAGTAGAAAACCCATATAAGAATAAGTTTTAATTTGTGATGCAATCACCGTTTTCTCATCCAAGAAGACAAAAAAAAAGTATGCATAGAGGTAAGCCAGAACTGTGTTTGCATTTGGTATACAGTGATGGGGAAAGAAAATAAATGAAAGTGATCACGATGATAAGAAGAAAAAGGTGTAATCAAACATGCGACATTGCACTCTGACAAAGAAAGTTACAGCTAATGAGACACAATATTTTGACAAGGTGTTATTGAACAAGCTGACACGAAGCTATTCGTGACAGGGCTTCACAATACTATTTTTTTTTTCAAGTCATTATCAACCTGGCCCTTCGAAATCAAGCTTTTTGAAGGAACAGTCCTGTTATCCTCGATAATGTGACAAAAACATTACTCGAAGTTCTTAAGCTTATACCTTACGGCATTAGAGTTTAAAAAAAAAATAATTTTCAGCACAGCTGCAACAAACGAACACATCGTAATACTTCGTGATTTTTCTTCGTAGGCTGGACACAGCCTACGGTACACCCCATCAAGTTCACACGCAACATTCCGCTCCGCGCTTACCATTTTTCGTGTACAGGATAAGAACATTCTTCTTAGTGCGAAGAAGTTTCTTGTGCTGTTTTATATCCACAACGTCTTCGATGAGGTCTCGTCCGCTTACTTTCTTAGTTTCGATTTGAAGACAGCAGGCTAGTACCTGAACAGAGGTGGTTGCACACTTGCTCTCAGTACGAACTACAATCGCGTGTCAGAAAAAGTTAAATCTTTTCCAGAATCACAACCGATAGGAGCACGCGTGCCCAATATCAATGGCTTAAAGAACTTTTTAGACAAGCTTACGTGGCATAACGAAAGTAACCCGATATCACTAAATTTACTGCAAACAGAGCGTAAATTATAGTAAATGGCGTTAACGCTGCAACGCCGCGTTTCGGGTGACCTAAATTCATTTAGTTCACGACATCGCTACTGCAGTAGTGAATGCCGGCATTTACTTCGCTCAGCTGACAACTGAAAACCGGCATCCACCAACTCGAGAGCCATTGACACTGCGACACATTGTTCAACAGATGTGCATTAAAAGGTCAACGTTGACGAATTAGATGCGTACGCAGAGCAACTTCTGTTTTCAACACGACACAAACGAGAAAACGAGTGAACTTACAAAACAAAATAGTAAGACAACATCTCGCACATGCCACCTCACGCATAGCGCCATGATTTTTGATATGTGGCTGCTGCTGGCTCGTCTGTGGCCGACTCACAGAATACCTACCAGACTCGTGTAACTAGCTTAATTACTTCGTTATAGAACACTATATAATGATTTCAGAATACATTGAAGGTTATTTTGAAACAAAATAATTAGATTGAGAATTCTCGTGGGTTTATGAGCAATAAGAAAGAAGTTTGTATTCAGTTTGTTTGTATTCCAGGGGGAGTGCTGCTGCACTAACCAGCCGGCCAATGGAAACTTCCGTGCGAAAATTTAAACAGGTTCAACGCCTCAACGCTCGTGATACCGTGATCCAGCACAGTGCCAGTGCGTGCCTCCCGTCAGTACCGAGCGCTGGTTGTACCATCGATGCTGTCGTTGCTAGTATTTCGTAGTCCCAAAGCCCCCGCTTAGCCGTTCACCAGCTTGTGTTCGTTTACTGAGCCACCTGCGACAGCCTACGGTGAGTTTTTAAACCGGAGGGCCGAGTTACCTTTTACCCGTGAATTTTACACGCCTACGTTTTTTTTTTTTTCCGTTGCCTCGTCATTAATGTTATTCGACTTGGTTCCTTTTCCCTGGAGCACGGACATTTCACGCGCTACGCAGCGTACGCGCCAACCAAACCAGCCGTTGACGTTGTTTTGTTTGTTTTGCAGTTCCTTGGCCGGACATGGGTGACAAAGAAAATCAGGTAAAACACACTACGAGGCACATTTCTTGAGTCTTCAATGTGATTACTTTCATTCGCGCCAGGTATTGTTGCTGATCGCCGTAACTGCCGTGAACTGGCGTCGATGATGTCGGTTGGGTCGGTTCTCATGATGGCCTCTTCCTTTCCAGCCTCAAAACTCGTCTGCTGCCGACGGAAGCTCACAAGCAAAGTCCGACGATGCTTCCAGGAAGAAAAGGCAAGTTCCTACAGCTTCGGCTAACTGGAACTTCAGGGATTAAGCCACGATGTTAGCGGTATGTGCCGATAATTGACACGTGTTCCACTAAATGCCATTGTATCCGCAGGGCGAGCCCGGAGTGGCGCCTTCAGGACTTCGAAATAGGAAGGCCGCTGGGCAAGGGAAAGTTCGGAAATGTGTACCTAGCACGAGAGAAAAAGAGCAAGTTTGTCATTGCGCTCAAGGTGAGAGCAGTTATCGCAATCGTTTCCTTTATGGCGAAGAAGCAGCAGCTTGACCGCGCACTGCTTATCTCTGAACTGCAGACGTGACAGCGGAAATTTGTGAGAGGGTTCAACGATTGGGACGTGCAATTCGCGCGAATAAGAACTCTAAATTTGATTGTTCACGGCACTCCTATATTATCGCTCAATTTAGCAGACGAAAGATTTTAAAAATTTTTTTCTAAGTGCCAAACAGATCAATGTAATGGTTACTGTGTAGCAGTTTGATCAGGTTATACTGTACAACAATAGTTTACCATATGGTGCTTAAATGATATCATTTATATGAAAAAAAAAAGTCTTGTGAAGATATTTTATTTAACTTAGCTTTGATGGTCTTAATTGGCTGTGTACATATAGCTGCCCTACTACTTAATGCTGCAAAATGAGAATTCTACATGTGAGTTATAAAAACAACCTTAATGTCGCCCATGACAACGGTGTGCCTTGTTCACACTTTTGTATTGCTAATACAGCATCCATGTAGATTTGTTCTGCTTTCTCATTGTGGCTGGACATCAAGGCCTTGTTCTACTTTATGTGCGCCCACTATTTAGTATTATAACAATGCATGCAGGCATGCTGGTGTTTATTGATGTTGTGGAATTTATCAGTGTTGCTTGCCATGTCTTTGTGTATTAGACTTTTCACACCATACTGTTTCTTGGTGGGGTGTCCTGTGCAGCAGAGGTCGTGGTCATTTTAAATTACTGGTTTCATTGCCCTAGGTTTGTACTTCGTCTATCAAACACTGCAGGCCTGAAAAAAATATAGTTTTACATGTCAAACAAGCACGCCTAATGCAGTGAAATAGTCCCTAAAGAAAGCAATTCACAATACCTAGTAGTGATTTTCTTTGCTTAGAGAAAGGGAGTGGAGGATTGCGTTTCTGATGGCTGATTACCGTTCTATTCTGGCAGGTAATGTTCAAAACCCAACTACAAAGTAACAACGTTGAACACCAGCTACAGAGGGAGATAGAAATTCAATCGCACCTGAGGTTTGTCTTTCACTTTGCTCTTGTCTGTCTAGTTTCGTTAGATTTGCTGTCTACTTGTCACGCAGAAGACTGAAAAGATACCTTCTCCATGCACAGGCACCCACACATACTGAGGCTATATGGGTATTTTCATGATGATGCCCGTGTATACCTCATCCTCGAGTATGCTCCGAAGGGAGAATTGTACAGAGAACTGACAAAGGAGAAGATGTTTGACGAGAAAAAGTCCGCAAATGTAAGTATTTTGATTCCATAATGTTTTGTGTAATACTTACGAGGGGAAACTACGGCAGAGAAATCGTTCAGACATTATAGGAATTATGGCTAGTACATGGATTTGCCTAATCTTTAGGAATGCATGAGTATTCGAAACTTTCCAATACAAATTAAATAGCTTCCTATTCAACTTGTTCCTCAAATAGAGTAAGTATTTAAAATGTTGAATAATTTTCGAGCAGTTTTCGAATAATCGGCACCGACAACAGGACCCTAAATCCATGAAACATTTGAACAGACGAAGGTCATTTTTCATCTTTTCATCCCTAAATTACCAATATGCACATAACCCAATCTTTCCGAGACTGTCAATGATATTTTTATCAACAGATAGTGTTTTTTCTAAGAACTCGACTTTTAGGGGATGTGATTAAAAAAAATTTAAAATTTTTGCTGTTTGCTTAACATTTTATACTGATTTTTAATATGTAATTGGTTTTATAGTAAGTTGTATAGATTTTGCTTTACACCATGACATTATGTAAAATATAGCTCTTTTTGGTCAGGCTTTTTCTGCCACTAAGCATTTATAGTTATGAGTCATTAATGGCTCATTTTGTTCCACATTAACTTTATGATGCAAACAACTATAAAAGAGAGTGTATTAAAGATAGTGTAATTAAAGAAAGTGTATTAAAAAAGAGTGTAATTAAAGAAAAATTGTAGTGATAAACGTGTTAAATGCTCAGTCCATACTAATTGCTTACATTAAGTGCATAGTAATTATATGAAAGATACCATGCTTTAAAGCAAATAATTGCAGTCCTTACATGTGTGGCAAAAATCTTGATCTGGCCATAAGAAAATATCACTTCCAAACTCTGGGAGTTGTCCAAAATTGCATCTTGATAAAAACTCATTTTAAATGTAAATGTGAAAGCTCATTTTTGTGGTAACGAGGTGCCTTTTGAAATGATTTCTTCCATTATGAGAGCTTGGAAATCGTGGTTATTTTGAGCATGTGGCCTTGGTGAACTCGTGTGGAATTCAATGGCAAGTAGCCAGATCACAAGTTCCAAGGGTAATCTACAAAATCAGCTCTTCTGGTAGAGAAGGTCGTGGTTCTCCATCACGTGTAGGTGCACTGGAGTATGTCACTGATTCACACCCTGTTCCAGTGCTTCGCTATTGGCTGCTTGATCACAGCACTTCGGGGCGATGGTTTCCAGATCTGAAAAATCGAGCGATCATGCGAAAACTACCAGGCAGGCGGACAGGTCGCGTGGATGTCCCGTTTCGTCTCTCGTAGCTCTTTGGCCAACTGTTGCTGGGGGGCCACACGATTTTTCACAAAGGTCAATTTATAATATCATTAGCTTTCCAGGTGGCATCTCGCTGCTTAGAATGACTAGCGAAAATTTGGAACACTGTTCCTTAGGTACAGTAAGCTTTATTCAACTCGGGTCCGGAATTCTCTATATTCCACATCTTTTATGTGGATATGAACAACGGAATTAGTCTTGAATTAGTTTCCTCTTGCTTATATCTATTGTTCTGTTACTAGCCCTCTCTGCATCACTATTCTTCATACAGTGATGGTATTACTTTTCTATTTTATTTTTTTTTTCTCTTGAACAGTACATCTATCAAGTCTGTAATGCCCTAAGATATTGCCACAGCAAGAAAGTCATACACCGAGACATCAAACCAGAAAACATCCTCATTGGTGCCAACGGTATGCTCAAAATTGCAGACTTTGGCTGGTCTGTACATGCCCCGTCCTCAAGGTGAGTTCTTCATTTCGTTTGTTTTGGGTCCAAACTTTGGCTTGCACCATATGCCTAATTGATTGTTTACACACACCCTTTAATAAAGACACTGAAGTGCAGCTAAAGATCAGTTTGAGATAAATTATGTTAGAATATTACTTTCATTCATTTAACTATCGCATGTTGATTAGTAGAAAAAAAGTTACATTCTTACATCTTTCACCCATATCCCTGCACGCAAATGTCAGTGTGACGTCGCAGATTTCAATTTTTTCTGGTCATATTGGCTCAGCCAAATTTCCTAAAACTTGGTACATTAAGCCTTTAGTAGAAGGCAATGTACTCCATTTTTATTGTTTGTGAACCATGTAGACCTTGGTAAACACCGTGGAAATCTGACGTTGCGGCAAATTGGCTACGGAACTTCAATCTGGCAACGACGCTGCATTTTTTAGCACCCTCTTGCTTATCAAGCGTCTTCTCGAGGCAAAAAGTGTGCTTTTTGTATTGTGAAAGGGTCATTTACTAGTGGTACTGCAAGATTTTTTTTTATTCATTGGTGTCCCTTTAAAGTAAAATTAATTGTGACAAATCTGGCTCTCTTCCAGTCAAATCGGGTATACTGCAGGGCAGTGCCCTTGGCCCTCGCCATTTTATTATATATAATGTAAGCACATTCCAAGCGCTTTATCGTTCTCACTTGTACATACCCATCATCATCGTTCCCTCTCGTTGGTGTTCTGAGCCGAGGGAGACATTGTGGAATGAATGCTTCTGCTCGCCCTACCTGGTGAACTCTGCCCGAGTCTTTCAGAGTGGTGGAGGTAGGTCAAAATCCCGACGCCCTCCTACACACATTTCCCACCTGAAGTTCCGATCTGGTCGTCTCTTGCACCTGGCCACTTACACAGGTATGCAGACATCAGACCCAACACCTAGCCCTAACGCTACAGCCCCTATGCCGGTGGCTGCCCGCTCTTCATCTGCTGTCACCAGCCCTCAGCGCAAACAGCCCATGTTTGCGGGTCTCCGTGGTGACGACGTCGGGGAATGGCTCGACCTTTACAACCGTGTGGGTTCAGCCAATCGATAGACCGAAGCGGACAAATTGAGCTACCTCCCCTTCCACTTGACCAGCATAGCCAAAACCTAGTATTTCAATCATGAAGTTGACTTCGTTGATTGGTCGACCTTTGCCAACAAACTGCGACAAATCTTCGGATGCTCATCGGTTCATTCCGAAACCGCAAAACAGAAGCTGGCCGTGCTTCTTAAACTTGCACAGAGTCATACACTTCGTATGCCGAGGATGTTCTAGCCCTCTGTCGCCGTGCGAACAGCGATATGACTGAAGACGAGCGTGTTTGCCACATCCTTAAAAGAATCGGCCTAATTGCATTCAACGCCTTGGCTGTTGGCAATCCCTCTATGGTTGAAGACATCATTTCGACATGCCAACGCCTTGACCAGTTGCAGTCCCTCCGGCTTCAGCAAGACGGCAATCCTCTCGCTATGCCTCCCTCTGAATTAAAAACCCTTATCCACACCATTATTGGAAAGAACTTCGAGACCCCGAACAGCAGTGGTCCACTGCCGCCTCCACTCGGCCCCCACTGTTCGACCTGCGGAATCTTGTTAAGCAGGAGTTGGTAGCCGCAATGGCAACACCGACACCCCTGGTCGCCCTACCTGCACGCACGATACCCACATACGCTGATATGATGCCCAGGTCGACATTGGCAGCATCGGTTGCTCAAACTATGATGCCCACATATGCGGAGATCGCTGCGATTCTGCTTGCTCTCAGCACATCTAGCTCTACTGACATTGCTAGTGGCCATTTGGCTGCTGTGCGCGGTGGAATGACTGCTGCACTCAAGTATCCTCAGTGGCGTTAATACCGTGCTGTTTGCTTTTACTGCGGTATACGAGGCCACATTTCTCATTACTGTTGTCGCCGCCAGCAAGAGGAACGACGAGGCTATGCTGAGTTCGAACGAGACTGGTTTCGAAGACCAGATCTTTATGCTCCAGACCCGTTCACGCAGTACTGGTCTCGGCCTCCTCTAGTGTCCTCTCGTCAACATCAATATACTGCTCCGCCAGACGACGCTCTCCATCGCCCTACCGCCGCTCCGCATTGCCACTTCGTCCTATCATCTCTCGTCCTGTTAAACAAATCTTCAGACTAAAGATTGCAGTTTTTGGAGGGAAAGCTGCATCCCGCCGACCGACAAAAATACCTCCTGTTTGCCCAGCCAATATGTTGTCAGTGACTCTTGAAAGTATTCCTATGCAAGCTCTTGTCGGCACCGGTGCAACCATTTCTGTTTTGCGTAATGACGCGCTCGCGGCTCCGTAAAGTCGGAATGCCCTATGTGGGACCTGTGATGCGTGGCGCAAATAACGTGCTGATTCAACCTGACGGACAGTGTACGTCTCGTGTTTCCATTGATGGCATACGTCACCACATCGAGATGATTGTGTTGTCCATGTGCATTCATGAACTTATCCTTGGTTGGGACTTTCTGCATTCTGCTTCCGCTGCATTCGCATCACGGATTCGATGGATGCACCCATTCCAGTTTTGTCACCCTCAATCTCCAACTTGGTCATTGTTGAAGACTGTGCCCCGGTCACGAACACGTGATGCCTGTCTCATCCGCTCAAGTCACCGAAGGTGATGCACTAGTGGCTCCTTTTTTTCGGTGCACTTCCCGTGAAACTCTCGTCGCCTCTTGCCTCCTCCGGTTTTCCTGTGACCATGCTTTTCTGCCCGTTTGTAACACAACTGCAGAATCTATGCTGCTGCCCAAGGGAATGACAGTGCCAAAGATCGACACATCTCCACTGATCTCCATCGCAGCACTCTGCCCGTTTTCATCACCAGTACCAGCTCCAGGTTCACATTCTTTGTCTTTTCGAGCCGTCATTAGTTGAGACCTCACACCTGAACAGTCTGAAGTGCTATTGGCCCTTTTAGCTAGACACAAAGCCTGCTTCGATAGCTGTGCCACAACACTGAGTCAGACTTTCGCGGCTATACACTGCATTGAATCCGACGGTTCTCACGTGATTCGCCATCGGCCATATCGTGTTTCCAGTCGGAGAGAGAAATCATTGAAAAAGAGGTGAACGAGATGCTATCGCGAAATATAATACGGCCTTATTCGGGTTCCTGAGCATTTCAAGTTGTTTTAGTAAAAAAAAAAAGGGAAGACTCACTTCGTTTCTGCATTGACTACCGTACGTTAAATAAGATCACACGCAAGGACATATATTATATGCCTCGAATTGATGACGCTCTAGACACACTGCAAGGAGTGAAATATTTTTCAAGCCTGGACTTACGATCAGGTTACTCGCAAATCCCCATGAACGAAGCTAACAAAGAAAAAACTGCATCCACTATGCCGAACGGCCTTTATGAATTTAATGTAATGCCATTTCGCTTGTGCTACGCACCAGCCAAGTTTGAGTGCATGATTGATACTGTTCTTCGTGGTCTAAAATGGAAGACCTGCCTATGTTACTTATATGATATTGTCTTTTCATCTACCTTTGCCCAACATATTCAACGATTAGACAAGGTACTTCAATGTCTTTCCAAGGCGGGCCTTCAGATAAAGTACAAAAAAAGTGCACATTTTCCTGCAAAAGTATCAAATCCTCAGTTACGTCGTTTCTAAAGACGGAATCCAACCAGATCCCCAAGAAGATTGCATCTGTGCTACAGTTCCCTCGACCATCCAAACAAAAGACCTTGGGCAGCTTTCTTCGTCTCGCATCCTATTTTTGTCGCTTTATATGCAACTTTGCTACCCTACCGGCTCCTCTAAATAAGTTATTGGCCACTGGTGCTCTTTTTCTCATGGTCCGCATTTGAAATTTTGAAAGAACGCCTGACTTCCGGACCAGTGCTGCGCCACTTCTACGAGAGAACGCCCGCCATACTCCATTTGATTGATATGTGGGGTTTAACGTGAATGTAAGCACATTCAAAGCACTTCATCACTCTCACTTGCACATACCCATCATCATCGTTAGCTTTCTTGCTGTTCTGAGCTGGGGGAGACATTGCGGAATAAACGCCTCTCCTCGCCCTGCCTGGTGAAGTCGGCCTGCATCTTTGTCAGCTATTTTCACTATAGACTTTCAATATAAATGACATTGTTGACATGGTCAAAGGTGGCATCCAGATTCGATTATTTGCCGATGATTGCGTGCTTTTTAAAGACATTAGTTCTATCAATGACCCAATTAGTTTACATAATAGTTTAAATAATTTTCTTGAATGGTACATGCACTGTGGAATGACACTACAGGTCTAGAACAGCATTGAGCCCCCACTTCGGCCGCATCTATCATTGGCAAGTTTGTTTGTTGTTGCATAAATCTGTTCTTACTGTTTTCCCGTTGGCTCTCACTGTTTTGATAATGTCCGTGATATGCCCAGTGTCTGTGACGAGCTCGAGTCACTGGGGAGCCAAATCGAGCTCAATCCTTCTGTGACGCTTTCAAATCTGTCCTCTGGCAAATGCATTGCTGTACTAGTCGACACAGCAAGCGCAGCTACGAGGTATTCTATATTTCGGAGACTATGAGGCCAACGTATCGCAATGCTGCCCACGCAGTGTCCGGACTTCTGCGACGCTGTTCAGTTCCCCCGGTAAACCTGCCGTTGCGCATGGGTTTCCGACTTTTGAGACACAGTCAAGTCGCACCACGTGAATTTCCATATTTGTGAGGCACGATAGTCTGAACAGAGCATACTACAGCGAAAAAAGGGACTTCGACTCGGCAACACAGAGGGGCTGTTAAGTAAAACAACCGATATCAACAGACCACACAGGCATAGCAGATTAAAGAGGAACTCTACGGGAAAGCTGGAACTGCAGGGGCAAACAGTTCCCAAGTCTGGCAACTGACTTATGCATCATCAAAAAGAACCTTGCCCTATCATTTTTATCAGTTGGTACATTTGCGATCGTAGCAGAGCCTGAAAAGCAGCTTTGCCGCAGTACGAGAGTGTGATGGGATGAAGCATATTTAAAATTTGAAAGGGCCATTGTCAACAGCACGTCTACTGTATTTGTGTTCAAGAAGATCTAATAGTAGTGCGAATCGAATTGAATAGAAAACACTATTGAATGACTATTCAAAAGGTTGAATAGTATTCGCACATGCTTAGTAAAACTCCTGCAAAAGCTTGCGTGCCATAGTGTCTGCTATGGCACAGTACCAGTGGGCCATAGCAGACACACTGTGGCACGCGAACGTTTGGAGGCTTTTCAAATAAAAAAAAAAGGCACAGATTGTGTGAGCCAAACGTTGTTATGTTTGCGGTTGAGGATGATAAGCCTTTGTCATCTATATTGCTTGATGTGTGTGCAGGTGTGCCTATGGTGTAATGAGCTTTATATTCTCAAGTTTTTCTCGAATGAAACCACTTGGTAGTGAGCACTCATGTAGTTTTCTTTTGTCTTTCATGCTTACTGGCAAAGAGTAATAGCTACTTAGTCATTGTGGCATGTTCACAGTGAAAACTGAACATGAATGAATTGCTTACCCTGCAGGCGTGCCACCATGTGTGGTACCATGGACTATCTTCCACCAGAGATGATTGAAAACAATGTTTACGACGAAAAAGTGGACCTCTGGGCCATTGGCATCCTTATCTACGAGTTCCTTGTGGGCAGGCCCCCATTCGAGGCAAAAACCACTGCAGAGACGTACGACCGAATTCGCCGTGTAGACCTTCGGTTTCCCGCCCACCTCTCAGATCTTGCAAAAGATCTCATTTCTAGGGTAAGTAGTATTCATATCCACTATCTTGCCCTTTTGTTCTTTAATCGTTGCATGATACCAAGAAATTGGAGAGGCAGCGAAGGTCTTGCAAGAAGTTAGGTTGTATGATGAAGGGGAAACTTTGAGGCAGAAATGGAATCTGCTTGCAGAGGCGAGGGTAATTTGCAGATCATTCAAGAGGCCTTCGTTCTGCAGTGCTCATTAAAAAAAAAATAAACTCACAAATGTTGATGCTCTCTCCACAAGTACCACTAACTGCATATAACAAATATACAAACTGTGAAAATGTCTAAGCCAAGGATACTACTCAAGCTATGTTACGTAGCAGAAGTAAAACATGTATACCTCCACTGTGGGCGGGCCTATGCAGAGGGTAAAAAGGTTCCTTTTTTTTTATCACCAGCAGTAGCAGAAAGGCATATGGGTGTCTAGTCAATCAGCCTTTTACATTTTCGTGTGCTGTCACCCGCCAATTTAATTGTGTTTCAGTAAGGATGGGCAACCATTATAGCCAGGACTAAAGTTGCAGAGATTGTACGGCATTTCGTGACTTTTCCACTAGCGTAACGGTACATGTGCCGTTGCATCGTGGGGGAAAAAAAAGCGAATTAGAACCTCGGAGGAATTGCTATTTTTGGATGACTCGTCACCGCTCCATTCAAGTGTAAATTGCAGTACGTTATATTAAGCCAGTTTATGCAATGTTACTTGAAGGACGTGGCACATGCTTAAAACCGAGAATGAAGGCAAGACAGGAAGAGCGCCTCTTTCTGTCTAGTCTTACTTCTCGCTTTTTAAGCTTGCACCGTGTCTTTCAAGTAAAGTGTACATTGCTTCTTCTTCAAAAATAATAAAATCCGCTCCCCCCCCCCCCCCCCCAACCTTTTTTTTTTTTTTTTCAGCTACTGAAGAAGGATCCAAAGCAACGGCCCACTGTTGATGAAGTCTTGGCACATCCGTGGGTCACAAGCAACGTGGACCCTAGCGCGTAACTGTCTAATATTAAGACTTGCTGATAGTAGTTTAAATCAGAGTATTTCCTATTCTAATATCTACAAAGTTTACAGAGTTTTAAATTGGCTATTTACAGAATAGAGTAGGAAATACTGTGAAAATTTGAACTCTGCGTGTACATATTTTTTGTTTTGTGACATCGCAGGTTTTCATCAGCCACGGAGGAGCAGCAAGATGTGGCATGCGGTTTCTTAAAATAAAGACACTCTCCTCTATTTCAATTTCTCCAAACATTGCTGCTCCCACGGCATTTATTAGTTTTGATTGTATCTTTTACCTGTACGACTTGTCACAAAATCTGATGTTGCTATTCGTCTGAAGCCTTGCCGTAATAAGGCCCTAGGACAGTCATTCAATAATGGCGACAATAAACAATTGTGATGCAAAAAATAGTGTTACGTGTATGAAGCAGCCACTTGACAAGTTGCCTAATGGGCGACTGCCGCTTGGCCATAGTAGACGTTCTCGGCTTCAAGGGCTACGTTTGAACTTCAAGAAGAGAATCAATGCATGGAATGCCAACACTGCTGAAGCTTTTTAATTCTGTCCCATATTAGCTTCGAATTTGTACCATCTTTTTGCGCTGATCAAATGTGCCACCAGGGTATTCACTTGGAGCTTTTGGCCATGTCCACATGCCGTAAAAATTTAGACTTCGTCCGGGACATTTACTCGGAATTCCATGGCCCTCTCAGGGAGCACTGTTGCCGAGCTTAAGCATCAGTGATGACCCACTAGCGTTGTTTTTTCAGTACACTGTGTGTGTGTGTGTGTGTGTGTGTGTGTGTGTGTGTGTGTGTGTGTGTGCGTGCACGTACATATATCTGTACAATAAGATGTTTTTCCAACTAAGCCGCCACCTACACCTTATGTAGCTGGTTGCACCATAATAAAAAAATCTGTATGATTAGCGCATTCCGGATTACGAGACAAAAAACAATATCTTGCTAAATTCTGCCAGCTTCAAATATTTCATGAGTGATAATTGGCAATTCAAACCAATGTATTATAGTTCGCTATAGAATCTAATTACCCTATAGAAATAATGGGAAAAATCCACCCACTACTCATCCAGTCCCTTGTATTGGGTATGAGCCATAGTCGGAGGGCAACAAAGACGACCATCCAATTAACCAGGTTCGTGTTATCCGATTGCTTTGGGTGCCAGGTCACACTGGACTAATACTAAATGAAGCGGCGGACACACTGGCATCAGAATCAATTCAGGGCCCCATCCTGAATATTCTAAGACGCTGCTGCTTATATACAATCACGCGATTTCGGAATTTCTGTATACGCCAGGAACACACAAACTCTTCTGTTCTAAATGGCGCAGATTTTCGGCACCTTAAGTTTCAGTGGTACAGCGCTTGGTGTGCAACAAGACAATTCGAAGTGACATTCACTAAATTGGGATGCAGGTTCCACCTTTAAACTTTTATTTATACAGACTTGGTTTTGTTCCTTCCCCTCATTGTCACTATTGTACACAAACAGAAACTATAGGGCACTTTTTCACAGAATGCCGCAGGTATCAAAATTTAAGAAAAAAATTTCTAACACCAGCTTTCCAAAAACATTGGCTTGAGCTGTATGAAACGGTACAACTCTTCCTAGGGGCTTCAGAACTAGGTCATTGCAACAGGGACATATATGGAGCCATATATAAATATATAAAAAAAATCAAACCGGCTACCATGCTGATCTCATAAGTACATATTAATAATTATTTACGTCTTTAGTCTATTTCATATATTTTACTGTATTTTATTTATTTTGTATCCCACTGCCGCACCATTCATGGCCGATCCCCATAGTGGGTTGAGCCATTCCACTTGGGACCAACCAACGAAAGCTGCATGTGCCTCTGTTGCAAGAATCCATGCTCTTGTAGATTGATTTATTGACCTCAAAGGCTTTAAAACCACTGAAGAATCAAGTCGCCATGGTATGAAATCCACCACCTTTTCTGTTGAGGGGCAGTTGGGTTCATGAAATTGTATTGCATGAGCTTTGTCACATGCCAGTGCTTGTCCTGTACAAGCTACAAAGATGTGGCTGTAGAAGGACTGAAAGCTGGGCCAGAAACATATTTTAACAGCGCACAACTATGCGGACACAAGGGAAGAAGGGACAAACTGCAGTGCTGACTCGCAACTGAGTTTTTATTGGAAAAACATGAACAGAAAAGGAACACTTCAATCCTCGCACCCATGTGACCACTCTAAGGAGAGACAAAGCAGATCAGCTGACATTTTGAACAATGAGAAAAACCTTGATGCATCTCACGTGTACTCTCCAACAGCATAAAAGTTAAGATATCATGCTATCTGAGAACCTGAAGGTTTTTTCATTCTTCAAAATGTCAGCTGATCTGCTTTTTTGTGCCTCAGTGTGGTCACATGGGTGTAAAGGTTGAAGTGTTCCTTTGCTGTTCTTGTTTTTCCAATAAAAATTCAGTTGCGAGTCGGTGCTGCGGTTAGTCTATTTTTCTCTTGTGTTCACGTAGTCATGTGCTGTGTTAAAACATGTTCAGGATGTGGCTGTCTTGCACAACGAAATAACAAAGGAAGGGGTCAAGGTGAGCACGAATGTTTTCAGCATATCCTTGATACCCTGCATAAAAATGAGCAAAGACGTGAGCATAAAGCCAGGCACACATTCAGCGCAAACCACCCTAATCAAATCCTGTGCTATAAGAACTTAGTCTCTGCCTGCGAGAGAGACACCAATGTATTACTGATACAAGAGAAACCTCATGTGTTTATGTGGAATGCCTCCAACAAATCTCAGCAGAGCATGATCCCGACTACAGCCGACCCTTCGATGGGGCACAGATTAGTGGTCAATTGCTGCCAACACAATGTCAATACATCAGATCTACTTAGGAATGTGTCGATATTAAAATTTCTGATAATATTCTAATGGTGTTTACTATTTGATTCTCACTGGAATATTACTATTCAAACTTTTTGAAGACAAATACAGTCAAGATCCAATTGACAGTGGACCCTTCAGATTTTCAATATAATTCACCCCACCACATTCTCGTATTAGGGCAAAGCTGTAATTCAGGCTCTGCTACTGTTGTAAATATATTGACTCGAGAAAATGCTGGTTTCCACATGGAGGTGATAGATGTGGAAGAGGTTGGGGTTCAATTAATGCAGCTTTTGACCTAAACATTGGGCAGGAAATTCAAAAAGTTGAACGAAGAAGACTTTTAGCATACTAAATTTCAGATGTTATATATGATGTGTACAACAAGGCAGATTTGGAACTCTGGACACAAAGGGAGCACACCCTTGTCCGCCACATCTGTTGGGCATCCACAGATGTTGAAAGAGGAGAACATGCTGGGAAAATAGTGTCCTTGCCTTTCATGTGTATTGTGTTGTTGGCAACACATTGGTTGCTCTATATCGTACCATTCAGCCTCTGAGTTGCCTCCTCCAAATAGGACAACTATGAAACACTGTGTTGCTACTTCATAAGAATATGCTTAGGAATACTCTCCAACTTTTTTTTTCTGCAATTTTGCTTAAAAGTATTTGGAAAATATTGTGGAAATATTTGAGAAATATTTAACAAACATTTTTTAAAAACTTGCCCTCACACTTCAATATTCAAGTTAAATTCAGACCTAAAATTTTGCCATTCGCACAGCTCTTGCTATATTGTATGAAGTTTTACTTGATGTGAGATATGTGTGGAGTATTCATTAATGATTCCACATAAAAAATGTAAGGGCAACTAATTCACCATTCTCGCAAGTCGCGGGCCACGTAGCTAGCACCGATATATTGGAAGGTTTGTTTTACTGAGCTTGGTGATAACGCAAAGCGACAGTGTTTCAAGGCGACCGTGTGGCAAGGAAAAAACAAGAGGCAGCTTTCTATTCTTAGAAGGGCACGTAAGATTACCTAAGCTTTGTAGCTCTTAAATTTGCACAAAATTGTCTGATGTTGAAGTTGTGTAGCAGTAAAACACATTGATGCATTATGGTGACGCTACTTTGAAAGCAACAGGCATCTATCTAGTCCCTGGATGCAGTGTGCACATGCACATGAAATAATTTTTGTGGGTGTTCGTCTCCACCTAAAGAATGTCAAGGCTGTGTTGCATGAAAAAAAGGGCATGTCATTTTCTACACGACAATTGCCGTCCTTATATATGATCTTGTGTTTTCTTCCTATTCATGCGTGTTCTGACAAACATGCCTCATCTCTAACAATCTACCAACCACTAAATTTCTATTCGACCGCAGCATTTCAAAGCCTATGCTGCAACCAAAATAACAGGAAAAAAAAGGAGCTATATATGAGGAGCTTTTTTTTTTAAATGGGCCAAATCCAGAACTGAGACTTGCTCAAATACGGCTATATTGGCACATGCATACTGTCAACTCTCTAAAACAGTAATAAATTACTAGATATAATTATTTATTTATTATTACTGTTTACAAAGAAACTCAAGAGTATCTATGTGCCAATAGAGCCTTATGTGAGCTAGTCTTGGTTCTGGATTTGACCCATTTCGAAAAAAGCTCGTCATATGTATACACATATTTAAAAAAAAATTTGGAAAAAGAGCAACCTGGTAAATTGAAAGGCACGCAAAGCGCTAATAATGACAGTAGTGCATATCACAGCTGAGGAAGTTCTTACTGTTTCCCTACACATTGCGGGAAATGTCTGTGTATTGATTCAGTTAATGAGCATGGCGTCTGCGCACACAGGCACACATGAGCTCTGGCTTTCACAATGCAAGCTCGATGAGCACTGCATAATGCAGAGTTGCTTTTTGCTTCTAATGAAGATAACATAAGCCGCAACAAGTACATTAAGGGATGCCGTTGGAGACAGTCTATTGAAGCTAGAAATTAGCACCCTTCGTTTCCTCGAGTTACAGAGCTACAGAAGACTACTTGCAAGATGGGGCATGTGCTTCGCTTGTTATGACCTGTGCAATGCCTTTTTGTGACTTTGACCTCTAAAGCAGGGCTACGTGGCAGGTCACTCAGCAGTAGAGACAAATTGCAGTGGTATGCCATTTCTTGAGTGCAGTGTACAGCCATGTGTACTAGAAACACCAGCAGATGTGCGAACACGAGGTTAAGGGAGCATTGATCAAACATCAAAGAGATAGCGGAAGCCTGCCACATCGAAAAGCAAAAAGAAAACTGTTAGCCACCCATCTCTTGTATTGCTCGAGAAAAAAAATTTCTTTCCCATCATCAGAGTTTCAAGGCATGTGGCCATCTGCCGTTCCACATGTGGTGTTGATGAATCATTCCGACAAGCTTGCACAGGTCGGAGGTTTTTGATAAGTGAATATTTTCAGAAAATATGGAGTTGTTAGATTGCACTCGTCTTTTTTTTTGGCTTCTCCTTGTCTTTGTGTATTTTGTGCAGAATCACTAAAAAAATTACAAGCACTTATTTTATTGAGAGAGACCTTCAATGTGCACTGGATATAAATGTCAGCTGCTGGTGCTGATTGTTCTCGAGTTCTCTTGCAAAAGCACACCTGCATGCCTTGCTTGACAGGTGCGTAGTATCCTGGTCCTGATCATCAGGACCTTATCCACATATCACTGAGACATTATTCCTATTTGACAGACAAGTTTCATCACGCGTTTCCTCCAGGCATGCCATTCAGGACACTTTAGAGAACTTTGCCTTCTTCTCGACTGTGATTAAACGAGAGAGCTGCTTTGGCATTGGCTCAAAATGCTGCCATTATAAAATCTGATAATTACATGGAATTTGACAATGTCCAAAATAGCACACCAGTACTCACCATACTGTGGATGATTGTGCAATATGCAAGGAAAATAAATTGTGAGAATGGTGTGACCTTCTTCGTCGACATTTAACAAAGTCTGTTCGTGGTGCAATATGTGGCTGAAGAAATTAAGCATCACTAAATCATCACTATGTTGGAAAATAAATACCCCGAGAACACTTTCGAACTTCTTTCAGCCAAGCACTTCTTAACACTCCCTGGGGCACACAAAACTTCGACATGTATCACAATAGTACACAAACTGTAGTTTGCTGATGATGCGATCAAGCGTCCCTCAGATTTTCAATAAATTTCACCTGACGATAAGAATATAGTGTGTACTTTCGGGAAATGACTTGTACGTGCTTTTTGTATAATTTCCTGTTGTCTGGCGTCTCGCTTCATTTGGTTATAAAATTACACATATTTACGTGTAATCTTCAACAAATATTACCATTGTTAACTATTGTTAGCATGTTTTACTTACTTTTTCCAAGTATCCACTATTTTTAAAAATTTCATTTTGCAACGCAAAGAGCCTCTGTGTACATGTTCTATTTACTTCAGCTAAAGCATCCACTGCTGCGTACTGGGAAGTGGGGCCAGTCGAGCTACATGTACAGAGCTTTTTTTCCCATCCTTCCAACCACATCTCAAGCGCAATTATTTTTGCACTTTGTGTGTAAATAAACCTTAAAACTTCAAATATAAATGAATGCATGCAATCACATCAAAAGTCACAACCTCTCCGCAGACAAAATAGCAAGCTGTTGGAACCAATGTCGTCATGCAAATATCTGAGAATATATGTAATCACTAATTAAACCTTAAATGGTAACACATTCTATAAATAATTAGAACTGCATGGTCACCTTCGTAGATAAAAATTTTCATTATTTCTTTTCTTCTTTTTAGGTTTCCACAATACAAGGCATTAAATAGTAGATCAGAACTTGAGTATTCTACATCAATATGGGATATTTTTCACGAAGATCTGTTGAGTGCAAATGAGATGGTTCATACTTCTTCTGTTATTTCCTCAGCACACTCCCACATTTGGGAATTGTAGCATGAAGAATAAAGAAACTCGGAAAAACAAAACTTGAGGACCACATGGCACACAGTGAAATGGAAAATGATACGTGTAACATTAAGAGATCAGAAGAGACGGAAATGGGCCACAAGAAAATGGTGGTAAATAATACTGAAGTCAAGATTACACAAAAAAAAATGGACCTTGGCCAACCATGTAATATGAAGCACCGAGGATCGGTCGTCAGTTAGAGCAACAGAATAGTTACCAAGAGATGAGAAACAGCCGAGCACGGCAGCCAGTTAGATGTGGTAATGCAACTGAAGAATGCTATTTTCGCTAGTCTGACAAAGTATTGCAGTAATAACTCTACGCACTCATCTGGTGGTGCCTGTTTCAGAGCAAGACCAGTCTTTTGGCAAAAGATGAGGAACAACCATCACTTGGTGAGGATGAATGTAGAGAATCATCAAGCGGTACCGACATGGCACACCGTGATTCGGGACGAAGCGCTTTGCTCGATCGTGCTCCTCCAGAGGTCTCCTTCAAAGATGAACACTACCACGAACAGCAGCAGACACGACAGCAAGCCCCAAGTCCACTGACCACACTGTCACAGGACCCACTGTTTCACTCGCCGCCGGAATCAACTTCAGGGCACCTCAACCCCATGTACCGGTCCTGGCAGAATTGGTAAGCTTGGGATGCTAATTACATAGTCTTGAACTATTGTTAAAATTAATATTGCACCGCCAGAAATTTTTTTGTTCTAGGTGCTGCCCTCAAGCAGGGAGCTAGAGGGATGGCTTAAAAACATGCACCTTATGAGCTATTGGAAATTGACATGATCCTCCACAACCTCACACACACACATGCACACACAAAAGGCATTTGCTCTTTGCACGGCTGTTGCTGAAGTCTAGCTCTGATCCCAGCCACACAATTCTCAGTTTTACCATACACAAGCTAATATCCCCTTCTCGTGGAGTGAGTAATCACGGCTACAAAAAAAATTGGGTGAATAAAGCAAGAGGCTAGGTCAAAAAACAACACTTTAGTGCTATGCTAGCAATAACGTATAAACATCACATAGAGAGATAGTCCGCATTATGTAGAAAGCAAAGGGTAAAGCTTACTCCTTTGGTCGATCAGTGGCTCCCGGTTCCTGAGGGCGATGACAGTGCCTGCTGGCACAAGAAAGCCTGTCTTTGTGTCTGGCTCACTTTATATTCCCTCTCATCTCCTACTCCCGCGAGGAACATTTACCTCACAGGAGATGAGCACTACTTACGACAATGAGCGCAGATGAGTGGCAGGTTTGCAGCAGTTCTTAGGGAAGGGGAACTGGTGCTCTCCCTCCACAAGGCCAGTTAGTTCCCGCAGCCAGACAGTGATTGCACCGCTAAAGAAAGCAAATGGGCGCACATGCTGTCCCACACACACATACACGATTAAACGTCACAGTAAAAAAAAATTACACTATTTCCCTCTAAAGGGAACAATGTGCAGGTGTGAAGCAACGGGCACTAATGCTTACACTGGTAGCGGTATTTTATGCTGGCACTCTCATCGTGGCGTTTTTGCAGGAGAAAAACCTGGGCAAGTGCAAAGCACGGAGTGATGGACCTGTTTTTCTTACTGAAACACGTCAATATCTGCTAATGGGCAATGAGAGACAGAATACGCAGATTGGACATATAGATCCGCAGTCCACTTTTAGTTAACGCGCATTCCGCAAATTTTTATTGTTCAACAATGCACTGGAGAAATCTCCCACCAGCACTACCTAGTAGGTCAAAATCCAGTGCCTATATATATGAGGTGGCCAGTGAAGGGTTGTTGTGCAGCATGTGCAGTCGGTGTTTTCACTCAAGAAACTCACTAGCAGATGCTGCCTGCGTCGGTGTTGCTAGGCGAGAGTGAGGCAGAGTAGGAGAGGAGGGAAAGTGGGTGCAATGGGGGTGTAAATGATGCGGGGAGGGATGCCTGCGGGAGCGAGCGTAGACTAGTGTTGCTAGGCGAGAGAGTGGGGCAGAGTAGGAGAGGAGAGAGAGTGGGTGCAATGGGGGTGTAAATGCTATGGGGAGGGATGCCGAGAGGAGGGAGAGAGGGGTAGCGAGCGTAGACCAGCAGATGCTGTCTACATCGGCGTAGTGAGACGAGACACGGGGTAGCATAGGGGAAGTGCATGCCCAGGAAGGGCGATCATGCCACACACGGGATTGAGCTTGATCGTAAGACGCTTCGCATCTCAAACATAACAATATTTATTCCGACGCTTCGGCCAAGAGACTTACTTGCCTGTCTCAGAGATAAGGATAATGGCCTCTTGCACGTGGTGTTCTCGTGTGCTTCTTTGGAGGTTATTTTCACCCTCAAACAGCCTCAAACAGGACCCCTCTTGTTCACGAACGGATTGCGCTCTTTTTTTTCTCCTGGCTCCACTCCTCGACCCCTTTAACATGTGCGCATGTGCGTATACACCAAGGCAAAATGTACACAGCCAGAGTAACAAGCCCACAACCAGAAGCCCTGTTTAGCTGGCAAAGAAAACTGGAGAGAAATCTAATCCTCAATAAAAGGCCCGTAGAATCGCAGATATACTGGTCGTGCCATATGTTGGTGAACTATCATAAAATGAGACCAGTCACGCTGCCTCCATGGTTTGTCTGTGTGGCCACTGTAACCATTTGAAATACTGCCTCAAATGCTCCTCAAATATTGCGTCGTTTTTTTTTTTTTGGTAATGGCTTGTGTTTGATGCCGGAAAGTGTGACTGTGCTGCACTATGTCAAAGTAGAACAACTAACTGCAACTGATGATGGAGTCAAAGCGATCTCTTCTTGAAAGCAACAACCACATTAGTATTAGAAAACTGGCTCCTCTCAACACGTACTGGCAAGAAGCGTAATCCCGACCTCCTTGCCTTGTTAACAAAGAACTGGGCAAGTCCAAATTGAATAAGCTGCCTTAAAGGTACACTAAAGTAATAGAAGGAATCAGAGATTGTTAAATGTAGTCTGAAAACTCTACAGTCATCAATTTCACTATCATAGGTTCAATAGTACAGTAGAAAGTCAAGATCAATCAAAGTTTCATTACAAAAGATTTTGTGCCAAAATGATGCCACAAATTTGAATATACATTTTTCATATTCTTGTGGCATTGGCTCAACAAAACGTATAAAAACTTCATACCGTAAGTCTATCGTTCCCTCAGAAGGTAACATACTTCATTTTTAGTGGTTAGGATATAAGTAGGTCCCACTAAATGCCATCAAAATCTATGATATCACGGTAACTGGTGCAAGAATTTCAAGGCGGTGTTGCCACCCGCATTGGCTTCTCGCACATTTTCTCACTTGCAAAGAGTTTTTTTTTTTGCGGCAAACATGGTGATTTGGTATGGTGAAAAAGTAATTTATTAAGACACACAAAAAATATTTTTTCCATTCAATACTAGTAACGAAATGTCAAACAAGTAGCAAAACTACAGCAAGTAGTACAACAGTGTTACTACCTGTTTTACTGCTGAGATCACTCACAGTTGGGTAATCTTTTTTTTACCATTCCTTTGGGTAGTAAGGTACAGGAATGTTGAGTTGCTTTCAAAAATACAATCTTGTTTTTAAGAGATTGTTTTTCATAAAAAATAAGATCCAAGTTCTGGAGTGTAGGTTCTGTTAGTGTGAACAAGAATCGTAAAAGAAAACTTGCACACATTTATGGCTGCTCGTCAATTGATACCTTGTGGACGTTCTTGCACAGAATGTCAAAGCAAAACATCAATTTCTGGTATTTAGCAGTTAATCGTGCTTGTCTCGTAAGGTATTACAATGGCATGACAAATTTGATGCGATGCTACCGAAGCTGCTCCGTGCGGTTTAGTACTGCAGGAAATAATTTCAACACGTAGCGCACAATATGAAAGTAAGAGAATGCACTCTCACGTGAATCTCAAGAGCTGATGCTGCTCTCTATCAGAAGTTATAGATGCAAGTGGGACGAAGTAATGAATAACCAAAGAAATTATTCATTCACACACACACACACACACACAAAAAAGAAAACCGCCTGAGGTAGCAAAGGTTGTCTTATCATGTGGGAGAGTAGTTTAATCTTAAACAAGTTTGAACAGCAAGCGAACCAGCTGTGCAGAATTTAAAGGTGAAAGAAGCTTCATGAATAGGCCACCTATAAGTAGCGAAACACTAGAACAATGCTTTAGCAACACAAAGACATGAAAATGTCTAAATTTATATCAAGCTGTTGGAGCAATGGAAAGACAGTGAATTTATTGCACATTGCTTATGTTGGCTACGCACAGTGCACAAACATGACTCAATGATTTCGTCTTTACGACTCGCTTTTTTGTAGCAATCTAAAGGGGATTTTTTCATCATGTTCCAGGTCCAAATCATGGCTGATGCAGCTGTCTGGTGTTGTAGTCATACTCTTGCTGGTTGGCGTGGTTGCCCTAACAATCAAGCTGCACAAGCGCTACAAGGAGCCGGAGAAAAGCTACGTGCCTGGCTTGAATATCATTGAGTACGACAGTAGTGATCCCAGCAACAAGAGTGTCGTCGGCTTTGCAGGACACCATCGTGACGCCCGGCTGCCTGCAGAAACTGGCCGTTTCAATGCTTTGAGCATGGTGAAAAATGCCAGCGTACGCGGCCCCATTGAAGCCTCGCATGCGGAAGTCAAGGCCACCATACCACAGAACCTACGACGCAGTCAACCGGAAGACAAGGCACAGTATGTCGCAGCCACAAGTACAAATGTCCTAAAATTCTCATCAGCTGACGGTGGTGGAATTAAAAAGGAAAACTCAAAGAACGTGAGGAGCCTTGTCCGGATGAACAGGACAGCTTTGGTCAATGCAGAAGACTTGCAGGTGCTCAAGAATGGATAATGCAATGTGACAGTGTTCATGGCTGACTGTCAGAGATACCAGCATGTATATGCATTTGCTTGGTGGCATTTCTGCACCATAAAAAAATGATAAAATTTTTACAATCCATACCTTTGATTTGCCAAATTTTCTTGCACACTCTTTCCTTTTGCTAAACTTGCTATAGGCTGGTATTCAAATTTCATATCACTGTTCGGACCAAGTCAGCAAGTGACAGCAAGACCGAATTCTCAGCAATCGCTTTTGCTAATGTTGCTGTTCAACTTTTCAATGCAAGAAATTCTCTAGCTGTAAAATGTAGTTGTCATGGACTGATTGCCTGCTAACTAATCATTTGGAGATTTACTTATTATTGTACTGCGGTAATACTCCTAGGATGAAAACAGAAGGTGAGAACATAGCATACGTTGAACTCTCAACAGTAATAATGTCATCAAATATATAAGCAAAATAATGAAATAATATTCAGCTGAAAATTACAAAGTGGGTTGTTATCACAAATACGAGATACAAGGTTTAAATTGAGATGCAAGTTTTTGTGACATAATGCATTTTCTTAAGTGTAGCTGTTGGTCTGTAATGCCATTAAATCTTTTCATGTTAGCAGGAAAGATGATGTGGTAAGGTGCAGATACAGTTTTTCTTTCAAGTAATGGTAATAAAGGAATAATAATAATAATAATAATAGTAATATGAATGATAACAACCACATCTGGGAATTTATGAGCCAAAACCACGATGATCACGACCACTATGAAAGGCTCCAGAAGTATCGACCACCTGGGATTCTTCAACATGCGCTTAAATCCAAGTACACGGGCCTTTAGCATTTTGTCAAAGTCTATTAAAATGCGACAGCTGTGGCCGGGGTCAAAACGACAAACCTGCATCTTTGTCAGCGCAGCAGCTATGCATCGCAGCTGCAGTGATAGCGTTTGCCTGTTTTTGATAAGCGCTCTATTGTACGGACGCACAAAGATGCACAACACGGTTGATCATAGAATCAGCTAATGGTAACCTTAATGAATGCAAAAATGAAAATTTTTCAACTTTCAATGAAATTTCAATAAAGAGAGCCAAGTACTAATTCAATATTTTTTCAACACCTTTCAAATATGAATAGAATTCACAAGAAAATCATGCATCTTCAGCATTTTTTCTGAATAATATAACTACGATTATTTAAGGCTATTATTAAAGAGCATAGCTTTTTGACATACCTGCCATCATGATAACTCAGTGCATAGGGTGCTGTGCTGCTGAGCTTGCTGGGGCAGGTTCAATTTTTGGCCACGGCGAACACATTTTGATGGTGATAAAACGCAAGAACACCCATGTAATGGAATGTCACAATTCCTCAACACACCAAAAACAGCAGCTCACTAGACGCACAAGTGCATACGTGTTCTCGATGGTATCATGCCAAAATTCTTGAGGTGAATCATTGAAATTTGTAGGTGTGACGTGTGAAAATTGAGAACCCTTTCACACCTCATTCCCAAGCTAGCGCCTGCACCTAACCCATGTGGCATCTTCTATACTTTCCTTGGCTTTATTTCTGTTAGTTCTAATTAATGTTGTATATAGCAATAAAAAATTAGCCCTTAAATGTGCCCTTACTTGATTCATTACTAGACCCACTCGAGGACCTATAAGCCAAACTACCTGCAGGAGCCAACAAGGGCAACTAGCAAGTCTGAAATGGTGATCCCCGAGATTAAAGGCCTAAAACATATTTTTTAAATATGCATAATTTCAGTGTGCCTACAAAAAACCAGTGTAAACTTCTCTGTAAATAGGAAATTTGCACTGGCTGATCCATGCTACAATATTATGATATAAAGTTACACTAGATAGCAACAGGCTATTTTTTTCATTTGTCTAATGACATGTAGTGTAACTTGGTTGTTGTTGGAAGTTGTTGCGCGTTCAATGAAGAGAATCATCCTACAATAATTTTTCTAATCAATCCATTAGAAGCTGTAAACACAAGGGTAGATTGTTGGCCTTGTTGGTGTAACATGTTCATAAAGCTTACCAAGGTTTACGAGGCTGAGGTAGACGCCAGAGGAATAACTGCACATTATGCTAGCCACGTGTGTTTTGCTTGCTATGGTATAAATGTGTGCACATTCCAAAATAAGGATCGGTTGTAAGTCAACCCTTGTCATTGTCCGTCTTCCTGTGTGTTTGTCAAAAGCTTTAGCACTGTTTTTCCCTTCTTTATACTATGTTCATAAAGTTAGGCGCAGCACTGAAATGACAAGGACAGGATAGCGTTCGCCTGTTTTTGATAAGCGCTCCGTTGTACGCACACACAAAGATGCACAACTCGGTTGAGCATAAAATCAGCTACCATACATGAGCTAGGCCAGGAAAGTATCAGCGCACGATTATTGTCATTATCTAAAAAAGAATTGTCAGTTCTTGATACCTCCGCATTTGCACATGCCCGAGTGGCCTCTATCTTCATATGTATACTTGAACCTCAATGTAACAAACACAGATATAACGTAATACCAGTTATTACGAAGTAAATGAAAAGTAGTATTGCACTAGATACAATGCTAGAAATAACTTTTATAATGAATTTTCAGATGTAACAAACTTATTTTCTTGCAAGACACAGCATTAGAATAATGAGGTTTGAGTTATTCAGTGATCAAGCTTCCAATAAATCATTGTTGGAAGTTAGTGCTTGTGTTAGTGATCTCCCTCTCTCCTTCTCGTCATTTCAGTGTCGCACTTAACTTTATGAATATATGAGAAAACAAATTTTTCAAGTGGTAAGAAACCATGATGCGAGGAGGCAAACTTGAAACCCTTGCCGCTCGCCCTGTATAGCCTTCACAAAACAAATCCCTTTCTTGCCCTCTTCGGCATGTGATCCAGAGGACCACATGACGCATATGCATGAACACATCATGCGCACACAAGGCCACGACCGCATGACATGCTCAAACCAGCTCGAGCACTCGAGACGCCTGCAGTGTTGCATCAGCCTTTTTTGCGCTTTGTCTCTCTGCGAACTATGCCCAATGCGCTCTTGCCGACAACTCTGCTTCCAACCTATTACTGAGCATGAAAGCTATAACATTCGTAAGAGTGCAAGACTACCAGTATCATCAGCCAGCGCTGCGTGAACATAGTTTGTTGTGGGAGGATAAATTAGCCCAATGAGCATTATAACGGGGCAGAAAATTGCTTAATTATCATGGGTGGTGGCTGCACGGCACACACACTGCTTGTATACAAATTCAGGTCACACGGGGGCAGATTAGTCTTGCAATTCGCTGCTATTCACAGTAAAAATAAAAAAGAAAAGATGCACACATTCTGCTTTGTGTTTGATTATTTCTCTCCAATTTTAATAATCTATTCAACAGAGAAATTAGACGAACTACACACTTGGTGTCAAATAACTATTGCGGTGTGACCTGCTATTGTAGACTATGTCGTAACACATAGAGGAGGTCCGAGTAGAGGAATGACGCCAAAGCACTACCAACAACATAGGGCCATTTCTTCTTGTAAGTCATCCTCTCATTCTCTTAATGCGCGCCCGTACAAAGAAGGGCAAGCAGCGTTCAGCTTGACAATTCACCTTTTTCTACGGCACGTAGTGTTGCAAATTTTGGTAGATCTTATCATGAACACCCAGTGCGCTTGTCAGCTCAAAATGGTCAGACCTGATGAGGGACCCTTTAAATGCACTTCATCAATCTAAACTGATCTGAAGGGCTGCTTTTAGTCTCTCTTCAATGCAACTTGAGATAGATGCAAACGCTGCTCAGCATTACATTTTATTGGCTTCTGTCTATCTCGTCGCTGACTCTATATTACTAACTCTGGAGAGATGGCAGCTGGCTGAACCCATTGGTGTAGAATGCGAGAAAATGCTGGAAGACAGCGGCATTGTGGCCCACCATGCCTTCAATGTGATTGCAGCTTTCAAAAAGCTTGTGTGGCTCCCCTGCCACCCAGACTTGGTTCTTGATGCCTTTGTCAGTGGAGAGGTCTAGTGTATTCAGTTGGTACGCCAGAAAGCCAAATGTTTCGGCATCACTGTACGTGCACTGCAGAGCCACAGGCTCTGGTAAGGTCAGTGTGTCCGCCTGAAAAACAAGAGGGCACAGTTCTTAACATACTCAAAACACACTTAGCTATACAATAGCTTCAGCTATGCAGTTGCAAAGAGTACTATGGGCTTCAAATTAGTCTATCATCATCCCTAGAGACCGGAATCTAGGCAAATGCTTATTTTGTTTCTTGCGTTCTTATAGTGCCATTTTGATGTATGGAAATGAATTAGAGGTTAAGAAGGGCCTTTGTGGTGTTTCTATAGAGCCTATAAATGGGTATTTTATGTGTTTGTGCCTAAATGCCTATAAGTGCCTATAAATGCCTATTTTCTAAATGAGCACCTACCCTATAAACCGGAATATAAGTTGAGGTGTTTTCAATAAAACAACGAGCTAAAGTCGCCTCTCATCTTATATAGCAGTGTCTAGCTGACAGTGCACTGCTGTCTGGTAACATGTGGCTTGCATGTGCATGAGAAGCTGGACACGGCCATATTCGCATTCAAATCCAATAGCAGGTTATTGTTTTTTTCTCTCTTGTCTGTTCTTTTGTGTTCGTGATTTTCCTCCGATCTGTTATAAGTTCTCGCTCCTCTTGACATTGTGTTTCATTTTTATTGGTCTTTTTTTCGTTCCCTGAATATGAGTAGCAGTACGAGAAGGCAGTACTCAGCTGCGTTTCGACTAGAGGTTGTTGAGTTTGCACAAGCAAATGAGAATATGGCTGCTCAGCGCCACTTTGGTGTATCAGAAAAAAGCGTGTACTATTAAAGGGTGCAGAAAGGGAAGCTGCAGATGTGCGATCCTCAGAAAATGTAATTTCGTGGGCGAAGTGCGGTTCATCCACAGCTGGAGGATACACTAGGGAACTTTGTGTGGGAAGTTCATGCGTGCTCGCTGCCAGTGACCGTGGATACCATTCGCAAGAAAGCTGTGGAACTCGCTCGAGAAGCTGGGCTCACTAGAGAAGAGTTTCGTGCACCAAATTCTTGGGTGGGTCGATTCATGAGACGCAAAGGATTTTCTTTCCGGTGGCACACATCCATCTGTCAGAAGTTTCCGGGCGAGTTCGAGGACAAGCTTATAAACTTTCAGGGCTTCGTGAACCGGCTTCAGGAGCAGAACAACTACATGATGGGGCAGACTGACAATGCCGATGAAACCCCCGTGTGGTTTGACATGCCTTCATCGACCATGATCATGCAGCGTGGCGCCAAGGATCTAAAGCTGTTGTCCACTGGCAACGAGCACTCGCTCTTCACCGTCATGCTGGCATGCATGGCAGATGGTAGGAAGCTTCCGCCCTTTCTCATTTTCAAACGTAAAACAATGCCAAAGGAAGTGTTCCCGCCCGGTGTTGTCGTTTGCGTCAACAAAAAGGGATACATGGACGAGGCCATGATGCTCGAATGGGTACGAGTAGTCTGGAACCGTCAGCCAGGTGCACTGGTGCGTTTTGTGGTCACTTAACCGACGCTGTGAAGCGCGCACTGGGCGATGGAAAAACGGACATCGCCGTAATACCAGGTGGTATGACGTCCACCCTCCAACCGATCGACGTAGTGCTAAGCAAGCTGTTCAAGGACCGTGTGGCTTGAGCACCAAAAGTTGATGTCAGAGACACGGATGGCCGCCCAGAGACACGGATGGGCAGCCTACAGAGGCCTTCGCTTGCAAATGTTTGTGGCTGGGTGCTTTCCAAAGCATGGCATTCCTTGCCAGATTCTATGGTGGAAAATGCTTTTAAGAAATGTTCCATCAGCAACTCGCTGTATGGCACGGAAGACAATGCACTGTGGGAGGCGGCCAGCGACAAACTCTCGTCTTCAGAAGACAGTGGTGCTTCGTCTGCCGAATAGGAACAGTTGCGATGATGGTTGAGGGGAGCTCCGACGATCGGGATGTGGTGCGCCCAATTTGCAAATAAATGTCGTTCGGCAATTCTGGGTTGTTTTCCTTCTTTTTTTCTTTTTTGGTAACCTGAAATTGGGGGGTCGACCTATATACCCACTCGACCTATAGTCCGGTTTATACGGACTATAGTCCGTATAAATTTTGTTTTCGAGCGTGGTGTGAAACTGTTATTCATGTAAAAAAATGCAACAGTGATATTTCCAAACACTATAACATACCTGCCAAGTCTTCCGGATTGGCCGGGAGACTCCCGGATTTTGACCGTTTTTTCCAGTTGTATGGTTGTCATAAAAATCTCCCGGAAATCAATTTCTGTGCGTGATCTGGCCGCATTGACAAAAAAAGCAGCTCAATACGCTCCAGGCTTTTCGGACCTATATACCCCATTTTATTATTCATGAGATTAAGAGACGTTCATGTAAACGTACAGTATAATCAGTGATGCGAAACCGCGGCAGATACGAATTCTTGAAATTCCCCAGCCAGTTTTTGCTATGTACAATAGGACTCAATTCGAATGTTCCGAACACATTTCCTAATTGTACATTAGGCCTCAATTCGAATGCTGCGAACACACTTCCTAATAGCAGTGGGTGATTACGAACTTTAGTATGAAAACTGTCGAACGAAGGCCGAGAGCAGCGTACTCGAAGCTTCGGAAGTATGCGTGTGACCGGCGCACGCACTGTCTTTTACAGTGTGTTTGTCCTTGCCACAACCGTTGTGGATGAAACCGCGGTCACTCTTGACACGATCATGTATGGCGACAACGTAACTGACAGAACCCCAAAAGTGCGCGCTCAACCAGTCAAGGCAACGCTGCTTTCCACAAACTCTGCGGAGAAAACTGCGGCAGATGCTATCGTAGATGGCATATAACGACTTAGTTTTGAAGATGCGTGCGCAGCCAAACGCATGGGGATTGTAAAATGAACGCAACCGCCGCGCACAAAACCGTGGTCGCGGCGACGCGATAGTGATCTACGAGCCCCGAGAGCACGCAGCAGTAGGTTAAAGGCAGTAAATAGGTACGTAAAAAACAAAAAGAAGTTACAGTTTTGCCGCAAGGGCGAAGCAATAAATGCGACAGCAACTTGGAATGTAACGCTGAGAACGGCAAGCAGATCAAAACGTGCAGCGCGCTGCTCCCACACAAATTATGCATGAAAACAATATTCGCAGGACGAGAGCGAACTAACAACATTTACCACTCGACACGTAACATGCTGTTTAAACCAAAACGATGCACGATACGTCATCACAGGTACAGATGAGTACAAACTAACAAGTGCCCAAGTGGTTATACATCGCTGTGTATGAAAAACGCGCTGTTTTCGCAAAAGGAGCCTGTGCAAAGACCAAAGTAATCTTTGTGGACCTGGCAACTAACGCTTTCGTTTCAGTGAAAGCCAAAGGCACACGATTCTCCGGCCACAAAATAAGCGCTCGCGCACATGCATCTACCCCCCCCCTTCCTCCATGGGGCAAAGTACACATGAGAGATAACCACGCATCATCGGCGCCGAGCACGGTTGGCTTAGTTTTTGTTTAGTGTTCATATATATAGATTTGTATACATACGGTAAAGGACGACGACGATGACGACGGCAAAAAAAAAAAAAAAACCAGTCTGGACTGTCCATACAAAAAATAAAAAGGGGGCACACGCGTTTGGCGTTCCTGTGAAAAGAGTCTAGTAGTGAGCAAAGCTTTGACCCGCACTTTTGCGGCAGCCTCCTGCGCCGTCCTCTCCATTCACGTGTGTCCCAGGAAGACACATGCGAGTTGTTTGTGGATCCTGTGAGACTCTCACCTTAGGAATAAACTCTACCCTCGTGTGTTCGGCCACTCCAAGCCACTATAAGATTGCAACGCTAATGCTGGCGCTTGTAATTGAGACCTCCCACCCGCTTTTGTTTTTCACAATGTTTGTCTGGTTTTTTTTGGTGCCCCCCCCCCCCCCCCTGTTGCAGAAATATCCCGGATTCAGAATCCTTGAAGTTGGCAGGTATGCTATTAGGTTCATTGAAGACAAAGTTGATGCTCGAGGGATTAGAAGAGGAGCATGAGGAGTGCAAAAGACGCTATTTCTGCAGCCCTAAGTGGAAGAACGTCTAAGCTTCTGCAGGAGAAGGAGGAGAGAGAATCAAAGATGGGGTAAGAAAATGAAAGTGACGTCTATGGCCGAGGACGCGGCGACCGCCTTCTACAGACAGCTGTCTAGTGCCCTGAAGGAACTTAAGAACAGCCCTGAAAACCTGGGTGTTGCGGTGGGAAAGGAAGAGTAGGCTTTTCTGGGCAGCCGCGTGTAACTGGAGAACGAATAAAAAACCATGAAGGGTCACTCATGAAATGCTCTTGTTGATTCAGTGGTGGCGAAGGTCACCAAATCAGTATACATTATACAGCGAAGCCTGAGATAGGCGCCGGCATGTTTACAATGAACAGTGTATTTAGCATACATTCACCGTATGCTCAAATACGGTTATTCTGTATGAAATCCCTTGTCATATGTCTTTAAGTAAAAAACATGAAAAAATACAGAACAGGGCTTTAAAGTTTGTTTTTAGCCATTACTGAAAAATGACAGCTGTCACAATATAAAAAATGAACTAGGATGGGAATTACTATCATCGTGTCCAATTAAACTGCATGTAAAGCTCCTATGTCAAGCATTTCATGATAAAACTCACATAGGAAAATGAATGTATCTAAACAGTCCTTTTTGCGCAATGAAATTTAATATTTTAGAATGTTGTATCAGATAACATTTTTCAATTAATTCGTTTTTTGTTAGTTTCATGACGGAATGAAATGGCTTATAAAGAGAACAAAGTGTGTTGTGTCAATGAATGCGTGTTTTCTTTGACATTGTAACCGATCTGCTGCAGCGCCTTCGGGCAAATATGTGATGTGCACGTGGCGTTTGTTATGTTTGTAATTTACTTTTTAAACGTCCCTCTCTAGGTGACATAATAAGTTGTAGTTAGACACTAGAAGCTCTTGTGTGCCCAATGAAAAGCGTTCTACCACATTCATTTTTCAAATTGGTTCGCTACGAGTCACCAAAGCATGATGCGAAGAAGCAAGCTTGAATCCCTCGCCTTTCATCCCATGTAGCGATCGTGAGCTTCATTTCTTCCCCGTTCTCTTCGGTATCGGGGCTGGAGGATCACATGACCCCTACGCACCAAGAACTACATGCGTAAGCAAAGGTCACACGTGCATGAAGAGCCCCAGCCTACTTGTGCACGTACGCCATCGATGTTGTGTCGTTTCGGCGTTCTTTATCGTGTATTATCCAGTTTCTGTGGTATGAATCAGTCAGTGTGTGTACTTTAGGAGAGGCTGGCAAGGATCATGTATTGTGAGTGCGATACACCACGTCGCTCCGCTGAAACTGCGGCCAGAGACGACGCACCATTCACAAGCTAAGCGTTGTCAGGGTTGGCGAAGGCACGATGCAGGAACGACGAGAAGACGAACGCAAGCAAAATGGGGTAGTAGTAGTAGTAGTAGTGTATAGTAGTAGTAGCAGTTAGGATGTGTGGGTTTACGTAAAAAAAACACGATATGAATATGAGGGATGCCGTAGTGAAGGTCTCCGCAAATTTTGACCATCTGGTGTTCTTTAACGTGCACTGACATCGCGCAGTACATGGGCATCTACTTTTTCGTCTTCATCTGAAATGTGACCGCCGCGGCCCCACAATCGAACCCGCGGCATTCCGGTTCGAAGGTGGACGCGAAACGAAGGTTGATTAGTGAATAGCATCTCGAGACTATACAAAACAAAAATAGAAATAATAACAAGGTGAGATTTCATTTGCGTGTTGTATTATTTTTCTCAGCTTTCAATCATTATACAGATTTTGAATGGGCAGTGCAAAGACACAGGGAAAAGAAAGACATAGAGACAAAGAGCACTGTCTTTCTTTTTCCTATGCCTTTGCGCTTCCCTTTCAAAATGATATGAAGTAGCTAGCCCAAACCAAAGTACTCCTCATTCAGGGTGCAGAACAGAACACACAAACTGCACATGCCAAGCCGAGTAATGTCACGTGCAATGCTCTTAATAAGGTATCGTTTAAAATGCAGGATATAATCAGGAGACGGGGCATTTTTCATCTGTTTTTCTAGATATAGCTAGCATTTAACAAAGTTCTGATGAAGAGCGTATAGTATGCGACGTCAGCCCACCAATGTCAACGTAAAGGAGCGGCGTTCCTTGCTGTACGTCACTCCCTAGATCTTGGGGCGCATGCCCGTGAGAAGGGCAAGGGGCATTCATTCGAAATTGAGCGTTTTTCTGAGACATGTATTTTGCAAGTCCAGAAATGATACGGAGTGCCCGGTGCACCATAGGATAGAAATTGGCCCTTCGCGATAAGACCTAGCATCCCTCTCTTCTGGGATAGCAGTGGTCTGGTTATTTGCTCCTGTGCTGCCCTTCCCAGCCACAACGAAACAAAAGAGGCCCAGGAGAGTGTTAATTGGATGGTGGACACTTGACGCACAATGCTAAGCAATAAAATGGAAGACCACATACTGTGAACTGTGTGGGAAATGCATGCCTATGTTCAATCGTTGGTACCTTTCTGTTATCTTAAATAATATCATTTTTTCTTGCTTCTTGCTGTAGATACAAGTCACCCACGTGGTTGTTTTGGAATATTTCCATATTTGTAGGAATTTATTGTGCCTGTAATTTTGATTTTGAGGGCCTAAAATGGTCTTTTACCTGCCTGTTTTTGGTGGGTGCCCAAAACACACTTTTTTAGTGCTTAAAAATCCGGCCTCTAATCATCAACACCAAAGTACTTAATAATGTGAAGCCACTTTTATGAATCCTACGATATATTTTGCGTCTGTCATGCTGTCCTGATACTTATGGTATATGCATTGCTCATTCATGACGCTATGCATATGGAATCTGCTTCAGGCACGAGCTTTTGCATGTGCACATTAGTGTTCCTGTTGAAGGACTGTTTTGACACCGCCCAGCATGTTTGCTCTAAGCAGAGCAAACCATGATGATCAAGCTAAACACTACGAGTATATGTGGTCATACTGGAATGTGCAGAGCTCACATGTCAGATACTACACCAGCACTAAAATTGAAATAAATAAATACAAATGTATAAGCACTCCTTTGAATAGATTACTCAGAATATAAGGAAAGACATACCCCATACAGTTGCCTGGCTCTGGCTGCTGCAAATGTGAAACATGCGAGAATGGCACGGGCCATCTTTTCCTTGGGAAACCAGAAATAGTGGTACGGGTGTGTCACATGAAGTGTGTGTGGATGCTGGTTGAGTGCCACTCTTGGAACAGCTGCAAGATAGACAGAACGCAAGATGAAAGTTCTCATAACGAGCTTTGACATCAAGAGATGGACCAGACCTGTCAACAATAGTAGGCTTTTACACTTGCTAAATGTGCTACTAAATCCAAAGTCAACTTTTTCTTATGGTAGCTGATTAAACGGACCAAAATCTACATTTTATGGGGCCTTTTTTTTTTTTTCTTTAGCACGAGAAAAATCTTACTCGTCCGTGAGTCTGATCTCGAAATCGTCAAATAAAAAGTGCCGCGAAACATTTATAATCGAAGCTTTTCTATAGGCATAGGCAGTGTTTTCTATAGCAGGAATAGAATAATCCAATGACTCGATTACTATTGAATTCCTAGTCATGCCTTTTTCTGACAATTCAAGATGTTCTGTCAATGCTATCACCAGGATCAACAGGTTGTGAATGTTAAATCATAAAAAAGGAATGCAACTGAACGCAAATGATGGCTACAGTGCAATGTCTTAGGAAGCATGCAAATTTGGTCCTGGTATACACTACGCCAGAAAGTATAACTTGCACTATCAGGAGCAGGATTTCACAGCAGATAACTAAACTTAAGAGGAGGGACAGAGAGCTACCAAAATGCGGGCATATTCTACTGTATTCTCGCCAACAGTGACATAGAGAGTGATATCTGAGAAGGAGGAGAGCAGTAACTTAAAAAAGAGAGAGAAAAGAAAGAAGAAAGAAAGAAGGATGGTACAAGAACATAGGTGGCCCCTTTGGCAGAGCCATTGCTCTTCTTTGACTTACGGTAAATGTCGTCCATACGATAAATGTGGCCCTTGTCCAAATCAAGTGTGTACTTGGCAGGGTACAGGTCAGGCATCGCCATGTCAGCCGTGGCCTTGACATCCTCAGGGGTGTTAAAGGCACTCAGTGGAACCTTGCTCGTGGTCAGGGTGTCGACCTCACTTGTAAACACCACAGTGTTCCCATCTGCAAAGCATGGTTAAAAAGGAGCAGCCGAGGGTCACAATAGCTCAGGCCTGCTTTGATAGTATACTACTTGCACTACGATAATTTACCACCTCTAGCTAGTAAAGATATCAACAAGCAATCAAGCAAAAAAAAATGAATAGGGCGATCAGATACACACCTGCCTTCTGGAAGCAGACATTGCTGACCACATCAGAAAGGCGGGTACGATCCATAACATCTGGAACTTGGCTCGTCAGCTTCTCGCACAAATGATGGTAGCTGGCAAGCACGTGAGAACTGCAGACCACAAGGGAGTGAACTTCGAGTAGGCAAAAGGCCCGAAATTGAAAGAATTAAATGGCAACAAAGCAGTATAGTTTTCAAGGGAGCCTGCTATGATTGTGGGCAAAAAGAACTCCCTTTTTTTTTTGCCTGTAGTGAACGGAACAAAGATATAATGAAACATTCTGCTCAGAACAAATAAGTGGTGACAAATGACATCTTAAAACCACATGTTAGCATAGTACCAACAGTATTTCTTAAATGATTGCTATATTAACCTACACGACAATGCAGCCTCCAAAGTGGCAAATTTGCAATGTAGCGGAATGTTCGTATGTATTATTCTACAGTACAGTGAGAACTGCTTACTACTATCCTTATATAGCTGGTGTTATTAGTTTACAGCAGCATGACTGCATGACTGTTTTGTTTAAGCAATTATTGTTTTAATCCAGGTAAGTTAAAAAAAATCAGTTACTTCCAGGTAATGGTCAATACTTTTGTCGCAATTCTGTCACAGTGGCTGTTGCAGGAAAAAAAAACACTTCAAATGTTTTATAGGTGGCCCATTGACAACAGCAAAGAGTGAAGTCGCCTGAAGTGATGCCCTGCCCACTTTGCAGATGGTGAAAGCATGTTCTAGCAGTCTAAAAGTATGCGTCTTCTCCACACCTGTTCTTTTGTTGGTAATTATGAAAAATGTCAGTTGTTTTGATTAAATCCAATACTTATTTTGATTGGTAAACTACAATTTCAGGTGCTTTCCTAGCTTTCAGCAAGCTGTACTACCATGGCAGTTTGCGGGGTCTAGACTACAGTCGATAGAATTGCCAATGTTATATGAAAAATTTGTCAAACTGAAATTCAACTTTGTAAGCAAAATAAAGACACCAAAGACTTCCTTTTTAACACGTGAAGTGCCGATAGAATGCTTAAATAATAAGACAGCTCATTGCAGTAACATGAAAAAATTGCTCCCCCCCCCGCCCCCCAAACGAAATCGTGAGAAAATGCGAATGCATTTCTTGTGCAGAGAGTATAAGGTATAGTAAGTTTAGTGATTTAAATTAACGAGGAGACGAGGATTTGTATTGTAACCATTTATTTACACATTCATCAGCCCGCGAACCATCGAGAATGAGGCGCGCGCGCTTCGCTCCATTCATATATACGTTTGAGCGAGCGGACGGGAGAGTGGGGCATAGGGAGGAGAGAGAGAGCGAACGGAGAGAAGGAGCGGCGAAGCACTGCACTTAGCCTCTTCTACACTTTTTTCCACACATCCGGGAGCTCTGCGAGCTCCTGCAATGCAAGCGCCCTCACATTCCAGAGCGTGCTCCTCCTCTCTTCTCACTGCTTCTCTGGCCGTACCAATTGCTCAGGTTGCTAGGGGATAAGATAGGCACGTGCGGAGAGATAACACCTGCTGGCTCGCGGACACCAAGAGATGCCTAACAATCCCTAACTAAGAAATGCATTCGCATTAAAAAAAAGATCAATTTTCTTAGACCTGAGATGTGGCAACAGCAGCTTGATGCTGTACCAGCGAAGCAGCCCTCTTTACAGGTGCCAACCGTTAGATATGAACACAAAAGAAATGCAGCTCTAATGCACTGAGGTGATATAGAATATGTGTCCACCAAAACCGCATGCAACTCAATCATATCTGCACTGGCCCCAGCAAGGCTTTCAGTTTATTACCTTGGTCTTTTTCTGGGACAGAAGTGGAACTTTATTATGGTAAAATCGCAGAAAAGAGAGAAAGGGAGAAATAAATAGAGAGGAAAGGCAGGGAAGTTAACCAAACTTGGCTCGGTTGGTTACCCTGCACTTGGGGGGGAAAGGGGGAATAATTGAAAGGAAAGAGATAGAAAAGAAGAGGAGTAAGAAAAAGAAGGATGAATAGTCAGCTCGGGACTACACAGCATGGTCTCACACTGTTCTTTCACAAGCGCTCGTGAAGTCTGGTGGTCCTTATGAAGTACAAGAGGGCTTTCGTGGCTTCTATGGACATGAAGTTATGACAAGTTATGTCAAGAAGGCTTGTGTAACTATTCAAACGAATATTACAGTATTCAAAATGAATGATGATGATGATTTGTGGGGTTTAACGTCCCAATTCAAAATGAATGAATAAATGTGTAATATTAGTACACATTTCCCGTAAAAGTGGTTTCGCTGCAGTGAATGGGTGCTAGGCCGTGAAAACAATTGTTTAAATGTATTAGTACGAAAGTAATTCCCTTGTAAAAGTGGTTTCGCTGCAGTAAAGATGAGCTAAGCCATGAAAATGCCTACACAAGGCTGAGAAAGTCCATACTGCCGCAAATCTCCACTTCAATCGATGTGAGCACATTACCCTCACAACGATTTATCATTTTTTAAATTTAAAAACTTGTTATACTGGCTTAGATGCTCAAAGTATAGTTAATTTTATAACGTGGCATATTTTACAGGCTATCACTTGTATTCTTCCGAAAGTCAAATCCTGCTACTATTCAAAGTCACTTTTACTTCCTTTAAAGAAAAAAAGAGTGACATTTGCACTTGCCTTTTCAATTAAAAAGAATATTGTGCAGGTCAGTTCAGTCATGACTAAAATGCCCAGTTTTCTTTACTCTAAGTGCTATACGATACTATTTGATTCAAAATCATTCCATCAAATGACTATTTGCTTCCAACCTAAATTTTCCCATTCACACAAGCCTATACAAGTGAAATACTTGATTATATCAAGGCTTAACTGCATTATTTTGTTTACAGACACATAAAAAAGCAGCACTGGCCAGACAGCTTTGAAAAGTCTACGTGCAGGAGCTGGACTGACAATAAACGCAAGTGCAACAACTATACCACAAATGACTGCCGAATTTTGTGATCGTTTACAAAACATAATGGTGTATAATGGCCCTTATACGCGCTACCCGCACAGCCGCAACGCACGCGCCGGAACCCCTGCCGCATGCTAGCGGGGGACAAATAAGCCAATTGGCGACACTCTTTCAACCTCCGCAGTGTCGCCAATTGGCTTATTTGTCCCCCGCTTGCGTGTGGCAGGGGTCCCGGCGCGTGCGTCGCGGCTGTGCGGGAAGTGCGTGGAACGGCCCTAAAAGCTATTGTGCGTTGATGAGCTCCGCACGGTCTGTACAAACTAGCTGAAGCTATTGGAGATGTGGGATCAAGGCACAGTACCAAATAATTAGTATTCTGATAACAAGCAACATATGTGGGCCCATACAGCAAGTGAATGTAAAGTGTAATTGCGGCCTCATCACTTGAAACATTTTAACCAGTACTTGTCCCAAAGAAACCAATTCAAACAAAAGTTCTATTTACACTGTAGAAAAAAATTATAGAAAGCTGATTTCACTGCTACAACTAGTTTTCTAAAACTGGTGGATCACTCGGGACAATTTCCAGGCATTAGACATGGAAAAAAAATTTGCCAAGCAACTATATATGTGCGGCTAATTTCAGTTCAAGTTCAAAATAGGCTTGTGTGCTGATAGTTCCACTCGAATGAGGTATGTGAGTAAGGGTATCAGCACAGTTACAGATGCTACAAAATACGCATTGAGAGAACTTTTGACAAATTATTTTTGGGCTGATGACCACAAGTTATAAACAAATTGACACCTTTCTATAAAAGCAGCATAGTGCCCTTTCTTTCAATGGGCTAAAATTGAGACACACAAACTTACACCTTGCGATACACAGGTACTCCAAATTCTCGTGGAAACCTCATGTGGGGCTGGGTCAGGTCGATCTTCCTGGGCAGTTTCACCTGGGTGCAGTCGTACAAGTGCACCTGTGCAAGAGCCTCTTTGGCAGCCACCTGTTGAGCTGCTCCGAGGGTGTGCAACCTGACATGCTCCAAAAGTGCTGTGGGGAGGCCATCATACCGAACTGTCTTGGTCAGCAGACACATATGCTTGTCCCCTGGTGTTGGTGCAAAAGCACAGAGATTATTTAAAAAGCGCAATGCATACTCACTCACCACGAATTCCTTTCACAGTAATCGCACCACTTGCCGAGTGCACACAAGATGGCCAGCCAACAAACGTAGATCTCAAAGTGACCTGTCTTTTAAGTGCAGTTTGCTTTTCCTAGCCCTAGAGCTTGGCACAAATGTTGTGAATGTATGTGTAGGTGTGTCCATATGCTGGAGCAGATCAGCTCATATTATGACTTAATTATGACCAATAAAGTACTGTCACTGATCACACCTACTAAATTCTGTGCAAATGAACAATAAATCATGACCTAAAGCATACACATATATAATGGTGGATCGCAAGCAGCACGATAGCACGACAAAATAGAAAATTTAATAGTGCTTGGTAATGAGGTCTTTTTCCTGCAGTGGACATAGTCATGTTGATGATGATGATAATGAGCTGCTCTGATTCTTCTTAGTATTTGGACTCCCTGAATAACAAACCCAATATACAAGTGCCTTTTTCCCGATTAGTTTACTACAAGGCCATATAGGTGTACTTTTGGTGCATCAGTTTCACATACAAGGGCTATCATCAGTTTTAATTTCAGAGTGCCCGTGTAATGCCTTAGCAGCACCGACAGTGGTGTGATAAATAAAATAATGATACTGTATGATGCAAAAAAAGAAAACATGACCACACTTTATTACAGAAAGTTTATTTCCTCCACTAGATCGATTGTTGCATGAGCTTTAACCAATTATTTACTTTACCAATTCAAGCTGAATAATTGAAAAGTTAATTAACCTAGTTATGTTAATTAGCACAAAAGTACACTAACCATTCTATATGTGAAGGCCACCCATCTGGGCACTCAAACGGCATCAATAACGTCATCATTTATAATGGTATAATTTTAAAATGTTGGTGCAGCTAAAGAAAAGCAGCTGGTGTAGCAGGCAAGGTTGTATACTTCTGGTTTACAGCGTCAGGGCAATGCCGCTGACCAGCACTGATTTAACACGAACATACTGCACATTCCAAACAAAACTATGCAGACACTGTGTGTCCTTCCCTTGATTCAGCCAACAGAGGGAGTAAAACCCAGGCACCTGCACCTGAAGATTCCCACCACAGATGGCAAAGTGCCAGTACCGACCTTCTAGGAGACGAGATTTTTTGTGCACAATGTAGGCCTCCTGGTCATGCCAGTCAGGGTTCCTGCTATCCAGGCGCTTTTCATTCGGTATGCCATGGGGCTCGGGAAGGTCAAACCTGCAGCAGCACAAGTTGTTGACATCATCCAGAAGAGTTGCTAGTTGGGCAAGTTGGTACATACTAAGTTAACTACAAAAAAAGCCACAAAACGTCGAAATCGGAAAGATCAGAGCGACAGAAACAGAGACGTGATACTAACAACTGACGTTTATTTCTTCCCCAAGTCCATGCAATGCATGTGCAGACAACAAAGCAAAGAACCAGCTAATCTAAACAGATCACCTGTGTGCTAGAAACAAACATTCTTTCCTGGTGAGATAAACCAAAGCTGCACTAACACATTTGTCTGAACCAAACTCGCAAGCTACCCGAACTCGTTGATAACGTCCATTGCTAAATACGCGTTTAAGCACCTCAAAGTATAACACAGAAGTGATGGTGGTGTTCGAGAACAAAAGAACCTTGTGATTATGCCGTACGTACATGGCATATCACAAAGATTAAAAAAGGTTGCGGCCAGGATTGGTGTAAAACTGGTCTCCAAGCAAACTCATGGGTCTTTGTAAGAGGGTTGTGCAGCTCGGCACAACAAGCAAGATTGGCGACATAAAACATGTTAAGAAATACTGCATGTGTAACACATGTGTGGTGTATTGTATCCCTTTAAGTTGTGACAAGTTTTACTTTGGACAATCTGGTCGATATGTCAATATTCGGTTGAGGGAGCAAGCAAAACTTCTACCCTCGGGCACTGGTGGTAACTTGCCGTTGCATTGCAAGTTGTGTGAATGAACGCCCCCTGTTTTACAAGGTTACAATTTCAGGTAAGGCTAAAATGCAGCGAGAACAGGAGATTATTGAGGTGTTCCATATCTGGAAACTTGTTCCAGACAAATGTGTTAGTGCAGCTTCAGACTATCTTACCAGGGAAAGAATGGTTGCTTCTAGCACAGAGGTGATCTGCTTAGATTAGCTGGCTTTTTGGTTTGTTATCTGCGCATGCGTTGCATAGATTTGGGAAAAAAGGTTTTTCCAAAATAAATGTCAGTTTTTAGTGTCACGTCTCTGCTCTCTGTTTCTTCTGCTCTGCTTTTTTTCCGATTTCAACGTTTTGTGGCTTCTTTTGTAGTTAACCAAGTTGACATCATCACCAGTTAGGGGTACTGCATTAGTGACGAGCCTGCCCAGGCTACTCCTACCAACACTCACAATGTCTACACTCACAGCAGGGCTAACTTTCTAGTTGAGAAATCTAACTGCCCACTCAAGCTCCTCTTCACATCCCTCCCCTTTAATATATCAAGTGCAAACTTAAACTTCCTTTTTTTTTAGAAATATGCATGAATGCATCACGACGTTTAAAGCAAACCTTTCTTTACCTCTTCCAAAGTGTTTGGTGTTTATAGGGACTTCACAGTTGTTGACGAGTATTTTCCAATGTTTTAAAGGCCTCTTACTAGACCTCATTGAAAAATTTTGATGCTGTTTCTGCATTAATACAGGAAGTGCAGATCTCTGATCTCTAATTTTACACAGCGCATATACTGCACAACATTTTTCAGAGCAAAGGCATACAACAATGACTTATACACGAGTTTCAAGTGGGAAAAAAAAGAGATAGTTATTTGAGAACGGACCAGTCTCGACTTGTCCAGCTTTCGGTGTTCCACTTTTGTGCCCACCGTAGCAGGAAAGCCTCCTTTGTAACAGATCACACAGTGCTGTTATTGTCACATAGTAATGCGAGGACAGCAGTGTTCTGTACCATTTTTTTTTCATTGATATGACCTACTCAGTGGAAGGAGTACATATTCAGAGATCCTAAGGTCCAGTTGTTGAAGCAAGTAAACAAAAGGATACAGCGTGTCAAATACCTTCCAGTTATTTTTTTCTTCTTTTCTCACTTGCGTGTATGTGTGTAATTTACCTCCTCGGACAAAGACTTTGTTTACCTTGTATTATGAACACATATACGTCACAGATAGCGAAAGGTAAATATGCTTCAAATTCCTACACCAGCATGTGCAAGACGCTTATTCTTTGCAACTAGATGACCACAGCTCATTCACTGCTGTACTTTTTTTTTCTTTTTTGCACAATGAGGCACACGCAGGTGAGATGCGGCACTCGCATTACAAAAAAACTTGTGAAACACTGCACAAGACAATATCGAGCACTAGCAGAGGTATCACAGCCAAATCGAGAACACGTTGCACCTGATGTATGTGAAACTAGTTTTACATGGGATGTTTTAATTTCACGGAACGCGCTGATTTCTCCAAGATGCCAGTTGTTAATGCAGGAGTGCGAGATGACTTACGGTTCCGGCACAAATTCGTTTGCGGCGACCTGAAGAGCGTCGTGAATTTCGACCCCCATGTCCAGGAGTGGCTGCGGCGTGGGAAACTTGTGCACTTTCCGCAAGGTTTTTCTGTTCTTCCATAGCCTCTTGCGGTAGTAGATCTCGTTTTGTATGCGCAACACCGCACTCAACCTCATCGTGCAGGCACACCGGTGACAAAGCTGCACCTCTCTTCGCAAGCCAAGTGACTACAGGTTTCTGCGAAGGAAAAGGAGATGTCCTAGTTTCAATTATGACGAAGCTCGGTGACAAGTCGAATGCAAGGTTTCAGGTTCAGCTCTGGCTTCAGAGGCGATCAGCCAACAGGCACTTTCGATCATCGAACCTAATTTAACGACAGGTTTATTTGGGAGTGCTCGCGATTGAGAAATTTGACCACAATCGGGGCTTGATCACGGTCAAATGTGCCCGCGTGGCAGCTGCAAGAGACGAAGCACTGCGGCAGAACGAAGCAGACGATTACTGCCACTCGGAGTCCGGCCACAGAACACCTACCACTTTCCTGCTAGGCAATTTACAACTGGCAAGTTCTTGCTGGGCAATTTACGCAAACGCCGCGAATAAAGAACGTGCTGTGCTCGAATCACAACTATTGTAACTCGGTTGCCCTAAAAATCTTGCACCGCCCACTCAATTGTATTCTCGGGAGCTCTTCTAAAGCCCCAACGTCAAGCAAGAGACTTCAGCAACACAAGTCAGAACTTTACGGACTTCACAGCGGAGGGCGAGTGTTGGCGATATATTTTCAACAAATAAAAACAGCGTTCTCGCACATGAATAGCGAGTTGTTTATGCAGCGAGAACATTACGTAGCAATAGCAGGAACGAGGTGACCTACTCACTATTAACAACGATCACCAGAAAACTAAAACAACTCGCATTTCAGCACGCTGCCCGTTCAAACGCTCATGGAGGCTGCCATGTTTTAGTAACATGGCTTTTAGTAACATGGCTTTTTAGTAACATGGCTTTTAGTAACATTTATTAGGAAAGTTGTATCATATCACAATATTGTTTTTGGTGTAATGATGTGGCTTTGGGTGGAAAGATTAAAATATAAAGTTATTCCAACGCCTCCTAGATATCCTGTGCCTGCCGGATTATCGGCGGTCACTTGGGAAGCGGCGGTCGTCGGAACTACGGTGGTGGCGCTACTCAAGTAGGGAGCGCCTTCAAATAGATTTTTAAGTTTTTGGAGCTTATATGCAACAAAAATAACGTAAAAAAGTTAAAAAATGCGTAAACGTAATTATAAAAAGTTTTACGTAAGTGACGCCGTCATTCAGCAAACAACTTTTTCAATACAAGACACCCTCTGAAATTAGTAACAAACGCTCATCAAATTGCTGATCTCAAAGGCCAAGTACAAAAACACTTATTCCTACGTAGGCAGCGCTGCTATAAATGACTGGCGTTTCGCGCTCACCCGGCAGGCACGGGAAATCTAGGAGGCGTTGGTTATTCCAAAGGTTGCAACTTGCAGATGGCGCGAGTGCCAAATTTTCCCAGCATACATTGCGCGCCCACACACGTTTCGTTCCTTTTCCTTCGCAAGCGCCGGCAAGGTATGTTTAGGCCTAGTTAACTAGCCCAATTTTAGCATTTTAAAAACAGAAAAAGGCTACATTACTGTAAGCACCGTAATTCTACGTGCTCTTTGATTATTGCGGTGAACTTATCGAGCCAGTTGAGCGAGTTACAAGGGCATCGTTGATGTCGGCGCTGGTGCATCTGCCATGTGACGTGCAGTTGTGTCCTGTGACCATTTGTAAATGTAGACCGTAGTGTTGACTTACGTTTCCGATTGCTCCTTTCAGATGCCTTCTGTCGGAGTCAAAGACGTTGACCAGCAGGCGTTTGTGCGGGCGTTGTCTGCCTTCCTCAAAAAGTAAGCGTCGAGAGATCATTCTGCCATGTTATTGAGGTCCCCGCAGGAAGGCCTAGCATACTGACTCAATTTCGATTGCCCGTCAGGTCCGGCAAGCTAAAGGTTCCAGACTGGGTTGATGTAGTGAAGACCGCTATCTACAAAGAGCTGGCCCCTTACGACGAGGACTGGTTCTACACACGATGCGGTGAGTCGAATGACGTTGATGGACGTGCTGCACTAGGCACCTCGTAGAGAGTATCTGTTTGCCTGCCTTGCATAGCTGGTCGAGTTTCAAGCGTAGAAGTTTTGACCTTACAATAGGTGCTAGAATTACGGAGGAAGCGTTTGTGAGTGTAGGAGCAGATTTATTGATGTCAGGTTTGTTTGAAGGCATACTGTAGACCTTGGTGTCGTCCATCTTTCCCACCTTGCACATCGTCATTGGGTGCACAATCGATTGTGGCTGGTGAAAATGGAGCATTTCAGCAGAATCCGTGCCGCCGATAATGCTGTGCTCAATTTCTGTAGTCTTCGTCATTCCGTAGTGGGTCTATTCAATGTCCAAAATTAAGGTGGTTAAGCTTTTGACATAATCGGATATCAAAACCACATAGCTTGTGTGGACAGGTGAAACTCAAGTTAAAGAAAAAAACAATTGCAGCTCGGAGCAGCTGTGCACTGTGTGCCTGCATTATGCAGGTGATGGTTGATGTTGCTAGGAATGACTCGAGCACGGTAGCATCCGATTGTAGTTCTAAATGGTTGGGTTTGTTGGCATGACTTTTATCAGGCCAGAATTTTTGAAGGGGGGGGGGGGGGGGCTTGTTAAAGGCCTGTAAGAACAGATTTTCATAGTTTGTTCCCCTCCATCCGAACTATGGAGAAAAGGTGGCGGGGGGGGGGGGGGCACAGGGAGCACACACACCCACATATGCTATAAACTGCAAGATACTTTTCTGTACCTTTTGTTAAAATTCTGTGGCGTCTCTTTGCCGTGGGTACACATTGCCAGTGACTGACTGCAAGTAGTGACAAAGCACGCTCTCGTAAAACCTACTCTGTATTGCACAATTTCAGTGTATAATGTATTTATTGTACAAACTTCTGTAGGTTGTCATATATATTATAAGGCAATAATTTGGCCAGGACACGTCTAGTTAGTTGTATGGAATATCGATGCCGTTTCAATCATATACTGAAGTCATTGAATTGTCAAGCTTTTAGAAATGTTTGTAAACTACTGTTTCCTCATATTTTGTTTAAATTTCGCTGCACTTGCCACAAATGTATGCTATGGTATGGGTAGTGCAGTGCCCCTTTTCGGTAACAATCCAGTTATTGTGTAGGGCTGTCCGATGGCCAGGCAAGAGGTGCGGAAAATGTAATAGAACGGAATGTACAAGCTGTACGACTTGAAAAAATTGACTCTAGAATTGGCCTCCAATGCTGGGAGAAAAAGTGGGCAGAATATGAATTAGAGCTGCCAAAATACAGATTAACTTAGTCCAACAGTGAAGCTTGCACAAAGTGATGTGCATTTTTCAAAATTGCAATTCCGGTGTTGAGAAAAATGTGAAAGATGCCTTCTACCTCTATGCCTCTATTACCGCAGCATCTGTGGCACGACACCTGTACATGCGGTCTCCATCTGGTGTCAAGTCTATGCGGAAAATCTATGGTGGCCGGTACCGCCGAGGCGTTCGCCCATCCCACTTCTGCCCCGCCTCCGCCAGTGTGGCGCGCAAGGCCCTCCAAGCACTGGAACAGCTGAAGCTGGTTGAGCAGGACCCAAGCGGGTGAGCAATTTTAGGATTGAAAACTGTCGGGCTCTAAATGCTGAGCCACACAAACCTTGCGCACTATAACTTGGGAGGGAAAGCAATGGCAACACCTTTGCCTACTTCTGATAGCTGCTGGTCGCCAATCCAAGGCAGCCTTAAAATATTGCAGGCGTACATTTTACACTTCATCCTTAATTAACAGAGTTCTGCTGAAACTGCCCAGGTGTACTCGTATGCTTTGAAGACCAAGAGGTAATTTATGACAAGGTTGGCTGTTAGGTCTTTATTGGTCAGTCCTTGTTCTGCCAATAACTGTTCAATTGCACATGTACCAAATTGCAGAATGAATAGAAAGCTACTGTACCATACCATAGGCAATACTCCTGTTTCTGTGGTACTTTGCAGTTAAACGTCTGAAGAATTGTCGGATCTTTCTGTGGCTCCACTTCACACTCTCAAATGTGAAGTCTTATTGCCTTGTGCAAGACTTACCAGTGACTACAACGCTGAGCACAAAACACACTATTGCATTTTCTTAATATTGTATGGTAAGGTCATGTGCTTGCCTTCCGTTTCATTTGGCTATGATTTGAAGGGGCCCTTCAACACTTCTCCAAGTAACTATCGACATTGAAAGATTTTGCCTTGCAAATTAACCGGTGCAAAACTTTTTTTCTTCAATCTGTCTAGTGCGAGGGAAGGAGTTGTCACATGCTCGGATTGTTTTCATTGTCCTTATGAGCCTGCTGGAAGCCAAGTAGGGAGGAATGGTGCACGGGAAGGAACTTATACCACACTCATGCATGACTGAGCACTTTTTTTTTCCTTAAATGCCCTGCTTAATTTCGGTGTCAGCATGGGCACATGGCCACAACTACAATAACTGTAGTGCTCACATAATCGAGTGGCCATAAATTTGGGTATATGGCATCATTTGTGGATAGAAGAGCAAGTGAATTTCAGCAGACTTAGAGAATTGTAACTTCTAGGCAAAATGTTGCGCTATGGGCTAAGGCATGAACTGCCTGAACATAAATGTTTCTAGTTAGATGCATGTCTCATCTTTCTGTGTGTTCCAGTGGCCGCAAGCTGACCAGTCAAGGCAGGAAAGATTTGGACCGGATTGCAGCACAGATCAAGATGAAGACGTCTGTATCTGCAAAGTAGATGCTGCCCTTCATTAAAAAATGTTTTGCCTACGCTTCCTACTTGTTGTTTGTATTATGGCTGCACGTTTAAGCAATACCACTTGTTTTGTTATGCCTATACAAACACTTAAGTCTGGCATATTAGAGTAACAAACAATTCGGCAGGTACCACATACCACGGGAATCAATGTCGTGTGAAGCGTGCAGAGGAAAGGTGACTGGTGTCATTTTTTTTTTTTGAGTGCTAAACATATGTACAAATGTTATATACAGAGACATGTATGTTTAACAGTCTCATATTTTTTTATGTAATAAGTTTGCAGTTTTGTAACAACGCCAAGAGCAACATTGGTGACCAGAAATGGTAGTGCTTGCAAGGATGGTAACCATGAATGCAGTTATTGAGACCAACTTCAGTAGTTGATGATTACCCCGACGTGGTAGCTGTATGATGGCACAGCTGTGGTAGAGTAATTGTATGTTGTAGCATAAAAGGGGTGGGGGACCATGGGCCCGGTGTGCTACCACTTGGCTGTGCCACTCGGTTATGTTGGGCCGTATCAACGGGTGAATAAAGTTCTGTTCAAGCGCCACGACTGAATGGCCACGCCACATCGAAGTCTTGTGAGCACGACATCGTTCAACAAGATTGCTGTTATCGAGAGATGCCTGCTGAACGTGCTCGGACAACGATGACAGCAGGCGGTGCCGTTGGTGGCCCCAAGTACTCTACACCTAAAGCGTGTAGATTTGTCACCTTGGCGACAGCTTTACTTGATCTACACCCTGCCAGCAGGTGCAGCTCTTGGGAAGTCTGCTCTGTTCAGCCGGTGTGCTGTGGTTCAGCTTCGACCGATTGCGAGCGTCTGTTGCCATGGCAACGCATGTTGACGGTAAGCATGGCCAGCCCACGCGTGTTCGACGTTGGCATCGGCGTTTTTATTCTCGCTGTGCTGTGGACAACATGCTGTTTGCTTTGCATCTTCCTGTCCAAAACTCAAGGAATTTCCCGGTGAGAGGACGAAATCGATTTCTTGCTGGTGTTCGCTTGTGTGTGTCTGCCACTGAACTGACGCACAGTGCATGTGATGCCAAAAAAGTGCGCTGTTCCGTTTTCAATGCTTTCGCTTCTAAGCAAATCAAATAGGAGCTGTGAATTTGCAGTACCAGACCACTAATGGCGCAGGTTTCAAGGTCCGGCTTGGCGCGGCGGTATGGTGGCTAGAATTGGGCACCATAGCGGCGGGGACTATAAGTATAACAAAACTTACGCAACGCGGGTTTTGGCGCCTAATCCGAAAAAAATGCGGGCGAACAACGTGATCACGTGAACCGACAAACATCGGCTCAAATTTAGCCATTGGTTTATTTTCGTTTTAACGTAATTTATGCAGTCTCGTGCAACAGCTAGCTACTGTTTTTTTTTTTTTTTCTGCGCGGCCGGCGCGCGCTCAGTTTCGATATCGCCATTGAACTCTCGCGCATCGGCGTGTGCGAGGATGGGGGGGGGGGAGGACAAGGTCTGCGTCATACATTGTCATAATAGAGAGGGGGACGCAGCTACGAACCTCCCCCCAAGCCCTGGAGGCAACCTTGCGCCCGTCTCTGATTATGTGAAAAAAAAAAAAAAGACACACACAGCTTACAATAAGTCAGACAAGGCTCCATCACTGCAGAGCTGTTGGGTATCGTGGCTCGGCTAGGCTTTTGCCTTCTGAACTCTCTTTCTCACCCTTTGCTAAATATACTAAACGTGGCTATGCTTGCTTTTTTATTTTGTTTTTATTGCGCGTCGTTCTATCTCTTTATATATGTCTGTATTCAGACTACTACCATAACAGCTCCATTGCAATTTAGTGCAATTTTCGTGATTGCCAAGAAACGGGTATGCAAAAATGTGTGACGGCCCACTGTATCTGTACTGTACAGTAGATTTGCAAAGTATGTACTGCAGCAAAAGACAAAGCAACATCTTAAGTGCCGTAAGTATAACAGGTAATTTTCCAGGTTTAGTACTGGTCAGCACACGAACTGACACATTGCTGATTAAAGTATCCTCAAAATTGATCTGGCAACAGTAATTTTGCTTTCCGTATGTTATGAACACAACAGCTGTGGTATACCTTTACCCATACGTAGAGTTCAGGCAGGCAGGGCTCACTGACTTGTTTTTAGAGCAGCAAGAAATTGAAGTAATTGCTCAAAGAATGCTTTTGACTGGTTGTTCTAGTAAACCCAAGGCATTAGTTCAGCCTCCAGCACCACTCAATGTTGAGACTTCCAGCATTGCAACAGTGATGAAAGCTGCTGCAAATTTTTATGCACTTAAACAGCATTTGCCCGGCTCCTTCAAAAATAGAAGCCTAACCTTGCACCTTATGAGTTTTTTATTTATATTTCACTTTCATACAATATGTTAGAAATGCAATGGCCTTTGTGAAAACACAAAGCTCTTTAACCCTCTAACCCTTTAACCCATTGAGGAGTACTGTAATGAGATTTACCAACAAAACAACTGATCAAGAAAATAGGTGCCACATGGAACCAATGATGACCATATCCGCTGCAGTTCTTTTTTTCAACACTTGATGGCTTCACTTGTACACATTTTTACAGTAAAAGCTGTTATGAGATCACAACTCGGGTCACGCGTAGTTGTCCATTGTTGCCGCTGCTGGTGTCCGTAACCACATCGCGGAAAATTTGAAAAAAAAAATAATAAACTAGCTCAAAATAAACAGTAGGGCTCGAAACCCAGGTCTGCTGGGTACCAGCCCAGTAGTCTACTACTGAGCTACGTTGAGGCTTGTGATTTCTTGGCAAACCTACTACCAAACACATAGTGGGGCTCGAACCCGGGTCCACTGGGTGCCAGCCCAGTATTCTACCATTGAGCTACGCTGGTGATTGCGACTTGCTGGCAGAATTGCCTCAGGCAGGCTTTACGTTGGGAAACCAGTCGCATTAATATGACTTCTAAGGCATTTTAAAACAGCGAAAGAACAACCAGTCATCCCACAATGCGAATAGCTATCGAGTGGGCCATCCAATGCTCCAACCCATTACAAAAGCTTGTTCTTGTTCCCCTGTTAACTGTGTCGCATACCCACTTCACCTATTATTCCTCATTGTCGTCAGCCAATGCATAAACAAGTGGCACAAAATTCCTTGCAAGTGTTTAACGGATATCATGCTTCTCAGAAGAATGACGAAAAATAGCATAACGAATGCCGGCCTACTACCCAAAGTTAATTATTGACGCCCTGGTGGGTATAAAGCAAGTGTGCTTGCAGCAGTTACCCAATGAGTGTTTTTAAAAGGCTCTGAAATGCCGCTCTTCTTGCTTTTGTTGCGACTGTGCTGCGTCTACCGCGCAGGCCTGGCGTTTTTCAAAAGAGATTATTAAACCTCCTCCTCACGTGTTTTGCCTTTCATTGCATTGCTGCCTCTGATATTGTGCATGCAGTATCCTTATATGTAATTAGAAAAATAAACATTATTTTATTGAAATATTGGTACTGTTTACATCAGAAGAAAAAGCTCTACAAAATGATGGAGAAGAATTTTTTCGCTCATTTCGGCATGTTTTCTTCTTATGAAAGTCTTGAAAGGGTTAAAAGTAATGTCTTTATGCAGTGCTGTTTGCTAAAGGACATTCCACTTCTAGCATATTGTATGAAAGTCAAGAATAAAAAAACTTATAAGGTGCAAGTTTATGCTTCTGTTTTTCTTCGAAGGAGCAGGGCAAATGCTGTTCAAGTGCATAAAAATCTGCTGCAGCTTTGATAACACTGTTTTAAGTACACGACAAGTTTACATTCACACTTTTTCATGCATTACACATTCTTTGCAGGGCTGTTGGTGTGTTTGCTGCCACGCTTCTGGCCACTGTGCTACTGCTCGTCTTGCCACAGGGCGAAAGTCAGAAACCGAAGGAGAGTGACATCACAGACTCGCTGTTCATCTGGAGGAGTGCCCTCACTGTTCTTCTGGGCCTGTGTGCGCTTGCATCACCTATAATCATGATCAAGGTGCACTGGAGTGTGCCTGTCCAAGCAAGAAGTCTTAATAGATTAAACAACATACTTAGGCGCCGTACTGTCAGCATTCAGGCATCTGAAGAACAGCTGTAGTGCTCTGCCAACTTTTTACTTTCTAATCTGTAGGCCACGAATGGGGCCGATTCAGCTGAAGTAGTAACAGCTAGAGAGACTAAAGAAAGGCAGGAAGGTTAACCAAGCTGAAGAAACCAGGCATTCGTGGCCATGAATAAGCCAGTGCATTTTCAACGTGTCAGTGCAGCAAAATCTAATAGCAGTACTTCAGGTGATATCAAAGGACAGCTTGCTTGAAATAGTTTCACAAATGGCAACTATCAGTGTTTGGCATTCCGGTTTTCATTTTCTCTCCTAATCATCTTTCTGTCCTGACCCGATTTCTAAAGAATGCAACAGAGCTTCTTGATTGATAGATATGTGGGGTTAAACGTCCCAAAACCACAATACGATTATAAGAGACGCTGTAGTACGGGGGCTCCCAGAAATTTTGACCACCTGGGGTTCTCTAATGTGCACACAAATCTGAGCACACGGGCCTACAACATTTCTGCCTCCATCGGAAATGCAGCCGCCGCAGCCGGGATTCGATCCCGCAACCTGCGGGTCAGCAGCCGAGTACCTTAGCCACTAGACCATCCCGGCGGGGCAACAGAGCTTCTCGAGTTATTGCACATGAACACTTATGCACACTTATTTTCATTCTGTTTGTCTAAGTTGTCTGCAGTGTCATCTATTCACATGTGACAACCCTACAAAGCACCCTTGGCACTTGTGTACATGGCGGACACTCGTCACCTTTCATGTCTTTGCCCTGATGCCAAGATTTGGGCTTGCAGTAACTTTTATATTAAGTTAAAAAATTCATTAAAAAATTTTCATTTGTTTAGTGTGTTCAGGAGCGTTTAGAGAATGTGGACTCCACGCAAGAACTGACCACAAAAATAGTACACTTTCATAACATTTTAAGCATATTTGACGATTAGCACATACAGAAATTACCCATTCAGTTTTAGCGGAGTGTAACATTGGGTGAGTTGGTGCATAACTTAACAAAATAATCGTGCCCCCCTCTTTCTGCAGATATCTGGAAATATATGTATTGGGATGATGAGCAGAAAATAAACTAGTTCCATCCAGTCTTCCCTAGTTCTTTCTTACTTGTCTCAGCTGCACCACAATTATTACAGCGAAAGCTGTTATAAGATCACAACTCGAATCTCGCGCAGAGCCGTAGTTGTCCATTGCCCACACCGGTATCTGTAACCACATTGCGCAAAATCAGAAAAAACCCACTACTAATGACACAGTGGGGCTCGAACTTGAGTTCGCTGGGTGCCAGCCCAGTATTCTACCACTGAGCCATGCCGGTGCTTGGAACTTGCTGGCGAACTTGCCCTAGGCAGGCTTGATGTCGGGAAAGTAATTGCATTAATACGACTTATAAAGCATTTTAAAACAGCGAATGAACAAGCTGTCATCGCACAATGCGAATAGCGTAACGAGTGGGTCGTCCAATGCTCTAACCCACTACAAAAGCTTGTTTTCGTTCAGCTACTAACTGTGGCGCATATCCACTTCAGGCATAATTCCTCATCATCGTCAGCCACTGCATGAACAATTGGCACAAACCTCCTCGCAATAGTTTAGCAGGCACCACACTTCTCAGAAGAGTGACGAAAAATAACATGGCGAATGCTAGCCTACTACCCTAAAATTTTTATTTGTAATGCCATAGTGGACATCAAGCAAATGTGCTTGCATAAGTGTTTAGGAAAGGGTGCTCTTTTAGCTTTCGCTGTAACTGTGATTAGCCTTCCATGCAAGCCTGGCGTTTTTTTTGTGTCTATGCATGTAGTTTCTTGAAAAAATGTGTCCTGTAAAAATCACTAGACAATGAAAAAAGTGATGCTGTTATACATGACTACTTAAGTGTATACTACATATTTTAAATACACATATATTTAGCATTTTGGTAGGTAAAAAACACACAAAACTTGCGCACACAGCACTTGGAGGCAATATATAAAGAACTGGCAATGCAAGACTAGTGCTGCCAGTGCAGCATTAGATCCTCTTCTGAGTTCTATTTCTGCGGCCTAATCCTGCTGCTTCTTGTCTTTGTTTTTTGTTGTTGTTGCTTCGACATTTAGATCAAGCTACAAAGGGGAGACTGTTCTCGCTGTTTATGCGTGCCTATTTTTTGATGATTTGCATTCATTACCATGAGCATGCTTTAATTTAACTGAGTATAAACAGTAAAAAATTACCAACAACTACTGCACCCTTTAATGTGAAATTCGAGTGCAGCTCTATGTGCATTTTTTGGGCTGCCAGACCCAACAACATGAAATGTGCACATTTACATATGGGTATTGTACTGCTGAAATTGATGAACACTACTATAAGAACGATTGCAGTGTAATAGTTGAATTTCAAAGTAGTGGCTTGTTCGGTGTGTAATAGTTGAGCATTGGCTGAACCATTTTGAATGCTTCACAGTGATTGTGAGAAGGACGAAAGGATGCATGAATGCGCTCAAGCGCCAGCTTCAGTGCACTTCAGCTCTGCCAAGATGTGCCGAGGGCATTTCCAACTGGTTGCATCAGAATAAAACGAAATTTTGTGCCACATGACTATACTCCAATTGATAAAAATGCACACGATACCTTCCGCCTCAATCTATCTTTTTCTGTGCTCATTCGCTCAGTTTACGAGGCATGGTGACACTCAGCACACAGGAATGAGTATTTCAAAGCCACACTCGAAAAACTTTGGTGAGTACAGACGGACAAGCATCGTTTCTTTCATTGTCCAATGTGTTTTCTGCAGTCAGTTTTTTCGATCATGAATCACCAACTATTTCTTCACCAACATGCACACTTGTTGCAGGTATTTTATTAACAATCAGAAAACAAGACAACACGTCAAGAATTGGTGTTGTACTGTTTTTCTTTTCCTCTCTATGCACAGCCTTATAGAAGGCAGTGCCATGTCACTGGGCTCTAAGTGCTGATTGCCAGACACAAGGAGGTTTACTTGAAGGCCAACACTACAGCTGTCGCCAGACTGAGGCCGATGACAGCAAAGCCTGTGGCATAGAGCTCCTTGAGGCTAAAGCCAAGGCCCAAATCCCAGGCCTGAAAACAAAAGTTTCATGAGCAGCAGCTGGCTTGTAAAGCAATTATTTATTTATTTGTTTATTCATTTACTTTAGAATACCATAGGCCAACGCAGGGCTATTGCAGGAGTGAGGTACATCATGAAAACAATAAGGGTAACAAAATCTTCAACAGAACAAATATTTCCTAAGCACAACCGGGTGCACCACGAGAGAAGCAGGAAATTATGTCATTCATGTGCCTCCAATAAATCTGCCATATTCATTTCATGAACTGCACCAGGTAGATCGTTCCAGTAAACAACAATTCTTGGAAAAAAAACTATTTGAATATATTAGCTAATGCGAAAAATGGCCTTATGTTAAAATTATGCTGTCTCGTCGGCAGATAATTGTGTATCATTAAATAGCCGGCATGACGAGTGAATAAAAGTGTGTAAAAGTTTCAAAGAGTGGATATCATATCTAGTGCACAACGGGGATGGTAATGTGACTGCAAAACGGTGTCGCTCTCCCTTTCTTTTTCCTTCATTCCAGATAATAATAGAGTGCTGGTGTTAACCCCAAGCCCAAATATACAGCAAACAACAAAATGAAATGCCTAAAACACTGTACACATGACTGCTTGGTTTTTTTTTGTTTTTTTATTATCCTGTCAGTGCACTTCAGTCATTGCTGTTTTAAAAAAACTTCTCTTTTGAAAAGGATTCTAGACTAACATTAGAAATGTATGAATCATGCTAGACATTTTTTTTAGTGAAGCTACCCTTTTCGACCAAGTCAACAGCATATGAATCGAGAAACCACAGAGTGAAAACATCACGGAGGAGTTTGTGGTGGTCAAATTTTAAGGCAATAAACTCTTCTAATGAGGCCCTTCAGTAACTGCTGGGAAAAGTGTTGCAGGGCCCCTTTAAAGTAACCGAACCAACAGCAGTCTATGAAGATCCAGCAGTCTATGAAGCAGTCAGTGAAAAATTACTATGAGAAAAATGGGACATTTTGCAAAGGTGAAGCAGACGGTACCATCAGGAACAACTCACCAGGTGGCGTATGCCGTTGAAGGTGTGGTAGGTGAGGCAAAATGCCAGGCCAAGCTTCACCGGGAAAGTGACTACGGGCCAAATGTGCATAGCCTGCAGAGCCTCCACATAGTGTGGGAAGTGGTGGGAGCACATAAATGGCATCATACCGATGCCGTACACGCCTGCGGACGAAAGAAACAACAATGTGTGGGCTGCACTGGCGACATGAACATCCAAAGAAAATTTAGCCCAGCCAACCTCTTCCATAATCAAAAAAAGAGGAAATTTTGAGAAAGAGAAGCTAGTATTCACTGACTCTTCAGAACACCTTTAACAGACCTTTAACCATCTGGAAAATATACTAAACTTGGAAAAGAATACATACCAGCTGTCATGGTTAGGCCAGTTGCCCTGTGTGTCAGTGAAAGCATTGATGTCATTTGGGGCCTGAAAAAAAAAAAAAATTTGTTAGATTTGCTTGCTCTCAATATATATTACTATGCGGGAAAGCCAAGATCAATGTTGATCCAAAAACCTTCAGAACCTGTTCAATAGTGTTTCATGCATGGCTAAAGACCCGTAATAAGGTGACAACATTTGTGCACAGCATGCATATTCACCAATTATATAAAGTGCCGGTCACCACCTTGCATTCTTATCTTTAATTGGCTAGAATGAGGCAACACTATCAGTTGCCAATTATAAAGGGAGTAAACACAGACATTATCACAATCATTATAGAAAAGCTGCCTCGAAGCTTGTTGAGCAGGTCGATTAGCTTTAGGTGCTACATATAAACAGAACGCCAGAATGGGACTTTACGAGCAACATGTAAAACATGAAATCATCACATGTTCAATCTTTTCGGGCAGCTGACTTTTTGACGATAGAATACGAAACCACAGGCTTCACATAATGCCGACACCTTCCATTATGCTACTCTATAATTCTACAGGTACCAGTTTCTTCCAGAAGAGAAGTATATACTGCAATTTGGCACTAGTTTGACCATGGCTCTAAGTAAATATTGCAGCTCGGTAAATGAAAGAAAACAGCTATAACCTAGAAAAACCAGCAAAATGATCTCTCAAGTCATGCCTAGCATTCCCAATTAAATCTACAGTATGCTCAAGCCTTTCTTCAGGTATTAAATATGAGCACCATACCCTTACTGTACAACAAAGGGTTTTGCTACCATCATATGGCACAACTTCACGAAACATGAAAGTGAGTACAATAGTGACTATATTGTTCCTATACATAATGCCAACATCGTATGATACACTTAAAAGGTTGCTGTAGATTGTCCGGTACTACTGCGATGAGACATGGCTCGAAAAAAGGAGTCAGAACATATACTTACGCATAGATGCTCAGGTGGGGAGACAAGGGCCTCTTCAGTGACTTGTTCTTCTTGAAGAAGTACTCGGTCGCTTCCGCTTGCTTCGGGCTCATTGCCGACATAGGTGCGAGGCTGGCAAAGAAAGATGAGAAAAGCTATACAGGAGTCACTCTTTCGCAGCAGGCTGCAACAGTGTGTATGACAAGTCGACACAAGATGCGGAAATTTCTCAGTGGCCGGCACCGTAACAGGAAATACAAAATTGCTTCAGATTATCAATGTTTTCATTTTATGTTTGCAGACTGTAGCTACCTAAAAGAGCAGCACACTGAACCCACATGACCACTGTAATTCACTGCTCATACCACATTAATGAGCACCCTCTGTCTTGTGCACAAGTTCTTGATATGCTACAACAGTGCCTTTTCCCGCGGCGCTCAGAAAAAAGGGCCAGTTTTCGGTGTTTATACAGGAGTCCTGACACGAAATCTAGCGAAGAAAAATGTTTGGAGGCAGCTGTTAGTGAAGATTAACAACCTGTGTGGCACCTCGCGGGTGACACATTCAAATGATATATTTACAATATGTCGGAATAACAAGGCCGCATTCCCACATTTCTAAAAAAAAAAGTAATCTAAAAGCGAGCAATAAATCACTCACTCCAGGAGCACTTTAACGAAGTCACAACTATCAAAATAATATTGTGAAAACTGGTCATACCAGGCAGTGGGCAAAGCTGTCGCTGGTCGCAGAAGCGACAGAGCACTTGCTCTGTTGGCGAACCTGAAATGAACAGAAACAACTCAATTGAATGTACTGCAACTCAGCTGTGCGTACTACAACTTCTCTTAGCTGCAGATGTGCAGCCTTAAGCGTTAATTCGCACGTACTGCGAGAAGACTTGACGGGAGTGCCCTCATTAACCTTGCCGCTTTACGGTGTAACAAGACTACAGCTTGCTGAGCGCTCCTGCCATTCAAAGTACGGAAGAGTACGCCAGCTACTGCGAGAAGAGTTGACGGGAGTGCCCTCATTAACCTTGCCGTTTTATGGTAAAACAAGACTACAGCTTGCTGAGCGCTCCTGCCATTCAAACTACGGAAGAGTATGCCAGCTTCCCTATACACGTCTAAATATTTAGTAGGAGAGCGGACTGGTGCTAGAAGCTCAGCTGTACCCGAGGCGACCAAGCCAGAGGGCCAGCTTTCGCATTCGACACATGGGCATAACAGACGAGACCTCCCGTAACTGCGACGCGACGGCAAGTTAAAATTTTGCCATGCATTAATCGTGTACTCACCTTACTGCGTATGCCATTATGTTATGTTAAAGTATTAGATGAATTAATTATCAAAGACGTATGAGACGTAACGCCGTAAAGCGAAAAACCAACGGCTACCGACAGCCGACCCACGAAGCTTGGATTGGCTGAGCTCGACTTCTATTGCAACTAGCGTGAGCGTAGGTGCAAGTAAATTTTTTTGAAACTCTCCTTGCGAAAGTGTAGACAATCACCAGTTTATTTTTGAAAAAACACATTATTGATCAGCGTTAGCTTGTAGAAAAAAATATATACGCGAAGGGGTTCGCTTCTATGACAGCATTAAGTTCTCGAAGACACGCTTTTGCTGCGGTGGTCTCATCCAGACTTATTCAATCACTATGGTCCATAGAGGTTCATACAATAAAACTCTATGCTCTGGTCTCATTCACTTCTTTAATCCATGTATTCCATGCTTTTGCTAGTTTTGACCAAAACGACACCGCTGACGCAGGAAAATGCTTCACATTTACACACCCACAACAAGGTCTTCATGCCATGATCTGTCACTTGCGCGGGCACCAATTTTAGAAAGAAAGTCGAGCTAAAGAAACGGCCGCGTGAGCACAGAGAGGGATGGAAGTGTTCTGTGAGTGGTCTAGTTGTTAAGGTACTCAGCTGCTGACCCGCAGGTCACGGGATCGAATCGCGGCTGCATTTCCGATGGAGACGGAAATGCTGTAGGCCCGTGTGCTCAGATTTGGTTGCACGATGAAGAGCCCCAGGTAGTCGAAATTTCCGGAGCCGTCTACTACGGAGTCTCTCAAAATGATATGGTGGTTTTGGGACGTTAAACCCCACATTAATCACTCATGTAGTAAGTGACAAGCATGGAAAGTTTCATGTCATGTCCTTGTGATGCTCATTCCAATTACGTCAATGATTAATTTGATATATATAGACAGATTGACACACGCTCAATGTACTTTGGTTGACCAAGTAATACGGAGAAAACAAAATAATAAAACAGCCCTCAGTTCTCAATGAACAAACTAAGCTACTTACTTCACCTGCCATTTGGAGTTGGGCATCAGAAGTCAAGTCCATGGAGCGTTCGTTTGTCAAGGCTGGCTGCATGTCATACTGCTGCCTCGTTTGCTTTCTACCCAGCACTGTCCTGGGGCCTTCACCAACCAGAATGGCGAGAGGTGGCCAGCTGTGCCATGAACCGAGCCCCAGCAAATACAAGCCACCCAGCAGCTATTTGAGCTAGTGTGTATGTTGGCTTCAGCAGAACTATGCACAAAGTTGTGGCACGAATGCTCGTAATGAATGGCAACCTCACATGTCTGCCCCTAACTAAAAACAGGTTCAATGGCAGAGATGTGAAGGCACTGGTCACAAGTAATGCACACAGCAGATTGCTTGCTCTTTCACATTCGAATCATGTCAGGAGGGCTAACGTGACTACCCTAGCAAGCTGTACACTACAGCATGCAATTTCAAAAGGCTGGACATTTGGAGAAATTTGCCCTATTGCTTGATTTTTGCCAGCCATTGAGTTTCTCTTTCACGATGCTGAAGTGAAAGGATGTCCTGAGCTGGCTGACAGGTTACTTCGGAATGTACGCCCTAGTCACATGCTGCAACTTCATAGTATGCTAGCCTTGATTCTCTCAAACCGTTGAGTTATAAATTTCCGAGATTATTTACTTTGTACATGCGTCTAAGGACAAACCACCGTCTCATGCAACATGCAAATGCTTTTGTGCCCCACAATGTTGCTTGTGTTATGCCTAGAAGGTGGTGCATAGACATAGAGTACGGGAAAGTCAGCCACAGGTCACAACTGTGCTTTTAGATCAACGTTACTACATTACTTATAGTAAAGTAGACATCGAATCACGTTCAGGGTCTGATTGGCTGAGTGAAGCCAATCGAGGCTTACGAGTGCAGAGCAGTGCTTCTTTCAGCCGGCCAATCAGGGCAGATCGGAACTCCAGAGTTCCCAAATAGCGCCTTTTTCAGCCTGACAGGAGTCGCAAAGAGCGAATGTTCTGCGGCCCAATGAATGACTATAGACCACAAAGACACCAGTTAGGTGAACTCATCTAATCCATCTTGGATTGGCATGAATGCAAGCATTAAAGATATTCAAGTACACAGTCATCGTTCATGAAAAGAAACATGCGAGCGTGTGCCTTGTGCTTTCCAGTCGCTGTCTACAGCACTGTCAACTAACAGCCTAAAAAAAAAAAGCACCTCTACTTTTGGTCGCATCGCCCATTTGAATAGAAGACTGAGAGCGTAATCTAGCAGTCCAACGTACAGGACACATAATTTTTGCCAATAGATGATGTCCCCCAAAAGTGTATGTGCTTTTTTTAGCTGTCGATTGATGGTGCTGCAGGCAGCCACCGCAGAGTGCACGCCATACGCTCGTGCACTCCCTTTCATAAAGGATGACAGTGTTTATACCCCCACAATGTGCCACATGCCAATAGTGGACACAGAGTCATACGACAAGGTTAATAACATTCTTTTGAAAAGGTTTGGAGTAATACAGTGACTACATAAACTTACATTAATGGGCTAGTTTTCTTATTTTTGTATGGGAAGTGGGCAGACTTTGCACACTTGTACAACCCCGACAGAAGCAACTCTTTACAAATACGTATGTAATGCTTTGAGGGAGAAAATGTCCATTAAATATTTAAAATAAGCTGCTTTCTTTTGGGCATGTGCTTACTTGCATGTGAGAATGTCCGACACATGAGCATTTACTAGGCTTGTGAGAATATTCGAATGCTTCGGATATTCGAACAAATAGTTGAGTATTTGAATTCGCTTCGATTCGAATTTAAATTATCGAATATTTTCGAAGTATTTGCAATGAATAAATAGGTGTATATTAATCAGCATGTCACCGTTTGTAAAGGTAGTTTCACTGCAATGTACATATGCTAAGCCGTGAAAGCACCCACCCTGAAAAAATTCGTTTTGCCGCGAAGCCCCCCTTCAAATCTAAAGGGGCCATGCAACACTTGCTCAACATGGTCAGAAAACGGTGCCGATCGGTAGTCGAGGCTACCGAGAACACGCGAGGCAAATATTGTAGTGCATCACGCGGCCTGTAATTCACAATAAATCTTCATGGCTAAAAATTGCTTTCTTCCCTCGGCAAGTGACACAAGCTCAAAAATCACTTGTCACAGATGAGAAGGAATATATGACTCTGGTCACAGCCATTGGATGATTTGAGCCTATCGGGTTCGTCGTTACCGGGGCCGCCGCTTGTCCACGAGTTTGTACGCAATCGCACTGAAAAGCCACATATTCGAAGAAAAAAAAAGGTGCTCTAGGGTCACGAGGTGCGTGTGACCTATTTTTTTTGCCTTGCCATTCCTCCCTGCTTAGCTTCCAGCTATCTTGCCGGGACAAGAAGAGAGCATGCAATTGCAGCGTGCAACAAATTTTTGGAACTCCGCTCATACTGGACTGATTCTAGAAACTTTGCGGCGGTAAATTTGTGAGGCAACAAGTATGTTTACTGGCTCCATGGCTACTTGAAAAGGTGTTGCGGGGCCCTGTTGCCCTCAAATCAATTCTTCGTTTTATTAAGCTTGTTATGACGGCTTATATGATCCAAGTATAATAAATTTTAAAATGTTAAGTATCTTACAGGTTATCACTCGCATCCTGTCGAAACTACTACTCAAGATTGTTTCCACTTTCTTTGATTGAAAAAAAAAAAAAGAAGTCATTTGCATAGAGCACCTATTTCGATTCGAAAGAAATACTGTGCAGGTTAGTTAGGTCATTATAAAATTCCCTTTTTCATATGTCATACATACAATTTGATTCGAGATTATTCGATCAAGATCACTATTCCCTTCGAACCTCAAATTCCCTATTCGCACAAGCCTAGCATTTACAAACACATGATACTGGCAGTGACCCTGTGGTGGCTGCGATGCCATACAGTACAGCGAAACCCCTTAATAAAGAAATGTGGAGCTGGCAGTAGTTGTCGTCCCTTGCGTGAGGTGTTTCTTATAAGCAAAGTACAATGTCCTCTTCTTATCAACCCTTATTTCAGTGTTGGACACAGGGGGGTTTCCTGTACAGAGTTGTCTCTGTTATAAAGGTGTTCAACTGTATATCTATGCAAAGTGTCTACACACAAAACTAACATTACTCCGTACATAAACGTGAAACTGTACAGACTTCAAAGTGAGAAGCCAGATCCACTTGGTGAAGGAGTTCTCAAACCACTTAGCCTCTGTAACTGGTCAGCGGGCAGCCAAGAAGGTGAGCCAAGTTCCATCTTGTCAGTGAATACTAGAGGAATAACTCGTGCAGAGCAAGTTGCGAGACCATTTGCTGAGCAATAAATATGCACATCATCGTAACTTTATTTATAAATGCTACACAATGCCCCCTTTAATACAGACCACTGGGACAAGCGGCGGTGTAACCCGTATGTGTATGCACAAAAGGGGGCGTGCAACAAGGAAAGGGGTAAACACTAGGACTGCAACCAAAGTTGTTGCACGCGAGTTTTAATTTACTTTCTCTCTCTCTCTATAGAAATGCCTACTCTGTACATGTGTACACACGCAGGTTCTGTCACGTGAGCAGAACCTTCACCCTTTCCCACATTCTTCCAGCCACACGAGCAACAAAGAAGAGTGGTAACAGAAAACCTGTGTTCCTTTCACCCCCAGTGTTCATAGACTTCTTTAAATTACAGCGTTGCATGCGATAGCATAAATTAGCTGCACAGCAGTGTGGTCGGTGGTTGCTGCAGAATGGCACCTCCAGCTGTCCTCGCACGAGGAGAACATTGATCAGGCGTAAGAGGAAAGTGGTGAGGTCGACGACAAAGTCACTGTTGTCGGCGCCAGGTTAAAGCTGTCAAGCTCCTGGTCAGCTTGGTTGTTCTTCAGCTCTTGAAGAGACTGCACGAACCTGGACCACTCGTCATTCTTTGGCACCGCCAGTTGCTGCATGAGCAAAGCACGAAGAACATGACACAAACTATCAAACATTGGAGCTACAATGTGGGGATGCCAAGGCACATGCCACTTGCACGACCTCTTGTGCTTCACAAGGCTTGCTTGAAGATGCGCACTGTTTTTTGGAATTATTTCGGTCACCCTGTAATGCTACAGCAACATGTTGGAATATTACACAACCCCAAAGGCCAACAATGTGAAATAAAGACAAATTCTTCAAATAAATATTATTTTTGATAATTGATAAGCTGTGAAGATACACCTAAATAGAAGACCTCAGCACTGTTGAGTAATAATTCACAAACGTTAAATGCCGAATGTGCCTAAATGAGGAAATTACAATGTTCAGAAAATTATACAGCTAAACCTCAAAAAACTTTTTCAATAAAGCCATTAATGCTCCCACTTGACTTTGTTAGGTAAAAATTTAGCTAATAATAAAATAGTTATTTGGTGTAAAACTGGACGAAGAAGCTGCACAATTGCAGAATACAGTGCAATGTCTGTAATGGCAAGATGAAATTGTTTTTCAAAGCAATGACGAAGGAATGTACAAGTCTACCGTAAGAAATTGGTATTTGGCACCTGTGATGACTAAAAGAAGTGGCGAAGTGGTGACAGTCGCCAAAATATAGAACCCTTGAAGAACTTGGGAGGAAAGCTCACCTCGCCAACATCGTAGACCCACACTTTTCCAGCATCGTCACCCACAGCCACTTGGTGTCCTGAAGGTGTCCAGATAACCCTGTTCAGTGCAGGGCTTCCATCCACCATTTCACTCACTGTGGGGAGCTGCCAAGCAAGAACAAGGAAGGAGTTGCAAGGCTTTCAAATGCCCTACACACGAAGGGGCCTAGATTCTGCTGACACCACTTCAGAGGAAAGCTGGGGCACTCTTAGTGTATCTAGGCTGCTTTAATCAAGTTGTGCAGCGTAAATGGTACTCACCAAGCTTGCACGCTCTAGCTCAACCCATTTCAACATTTTAATCATTGGTATGCTCTAAAATGGTACATATTAACAAGGTTTTACTGTATCAGATATAGTAATACAGTAAATAAAACCAGCACACATGTTTTGTCCATAAGGTAATGTAAGAAATTTACGTTTATAGTAAGCATCAGAAATAATAAAGATATGTTCATGTTACATACTAAGCTTGAGAGAACATGCTCCAAATATTCAAAACAAATATTACAGTATTCAAGTTCGTTTCGATTCAAATTTAATGAATACGTGTATACTAGTCTGTATGTAGCCCTCTGTACCACTGGTTTCACTGCAGTGTAGGGTCCATAAGCTGTAAGAACACCTACCAATGTGTATACCGTATTCACTTCCATAATCGCTGCACTCGCACAATAGGAGCACCCCCAGTTCGGTCACGAAAAATTCGATTTTTTAATTCCGCACATAATAGGTGCACGCCGAACTTGGCCGTGATCAGAAACGATTCTACCCCCCAGCGGTACAGTTGGAATGCGGTCCCCGTACCCTAAGAAAAAAAAAAAAGGCAAATCGACGAGCAAATAAAAAAAATTGAAGTGCAACGACCTAACCAACCTGTTTGTCGAAATAAAACTTGAAAAAAAAAAGTGTCTATGAGCAAAAAACAAAAAGGGTTGGTCCATCAATTACCGATACCCCCAAATCGCCGCGCTCCTTGGAGGTCACGTGTACTACGCCAGGGGCTCGATCGCCATCACCACCATCAGAGAAAAAGAAACGCCCTTTTGCAAGCGGTGTGCGTATGTTGTGGTCGTGTATTCAACATTAGTTCCACCATGGGGAAGCACGCAAGCTACACGGCTGGATTTAAAATGAAGGCAGTGCAGTACACGCTGGAGCACGGCAACCGGGCAGCAAGCAGGCATTTATGTGTTGAAGAGACCAGTGTTCTGTACTGGAGGTACCAAGAAGAAAAACTTCAGGCGACGAAGAAGACACGACGGGCTTGCCGCGGTGCCAAGACCCGCAGGTATCCGAACGTCGCAGACCAACTGGTCCGGCATATATGGGAGCTACGACAAGACGGCTGTGCTGTGTCATTGGATATTGAGCAGACTGAGGCGCACAGAATAGCCCGAGCACAGCGCATTGAAGCAAAAGAGTTCAAAGCCAGCTCCGGATGGACAACTAGTTTCATGCAGCGCCATGGCCTCGAACTGCGAAGGCGGAGCACCTTGTGCCAGCGCTTGCCCACAGCATATGAGGACAAAGTGTTGAACTTCCACCGTTTCATTATAAAGCTCCCACAGCAGAAAGACTCCATTTTGTCCCAGACCGGCAACGCTAATCAGAACCCCCTTTGCTTTGACATGCCGTGGAACACGACAGTGGAGGAGAAAGGTGCACGGAGCGCCATCGTCAGAACGTCTGGCGCTGATAAACAACGATGCACTATAATGAACCGGATGGGTGCTACCGCCTTTTGTTATTTTTAAACGTAAGACGCTTCCAAAAGCAAATTTCCCTCAAGGCATCTACTTCAGAGTCCAGGAAAAATGCTGGATAAGCACGGAACTCATGGAGGAATGGGTGAAAACAGTCTGGGTTTGGCGGCCGGGTGGTCTGTTGTTCCCGTCCATGCTTGTCCTGGACAGTTTTTGTGGGCACCTAGTAGACCGCGTACCAGATGAGCTAAAGGAGCTGCGCACAAATCTGGCAGTGATTCCGGGCGGCCTCACATCGATACTGCAGCATTTGGACATGTCCTTGAATAAGCCTTTCAAGGACAATGTTCGAAAACTGTACACCAACTGGATGGTTGGAGGACAAAATCAGCTGACTCCAGGTGGTAAGATTAAGAGGCCGCCTGCGGAAATGCTGTGCGCTTGGATCGTGGAAGCGTGGCAGGCCATCTCCGATGAAAGTTGTCAGGAAAAGCTTCAAGAAGACGGGTATCTCGAACGCACTGAATGCAAGTGAAAATGACATGTTGTGGGGCGTGAATGATTCGAACTCCGAAAAACGAAAATCCCCGCTCGGCGATGATGAATATGTGCTGTCAGACTCGGCCTCCATATAGGAAAAAAGAGGAACACCTAGGACTTTTGTGTAAATAAATTTTACGTGTGTGTGAAAAGCTGATGGCTCTCACTTGTTTATTAAAAGGTACGTAGGTATGTTTGTTTTATGCTGAATTAATTCATAAACAATAGTCGCCTTTTACTTGATAAATGTGCAGATTTAAAGCGCAAGAACCAAGTAAAAAAATTTTTTGAAAATTTTACCCCGCGTAATTGATGCACCCCCAACTTCGACCTGGATATTCTGAAAAAAAAAAAAAAGTGTGCCTATTATGCGAGTAAATACGGTATTTGTCTGCATGTAATCTTCTGTAAAAGTTGTTTCAATGCGCAGTAAAAAAATGCTAAGCAGTGAAAACACCTATCCAGGGCAAATCTGTACTGCCGCGAAGCTCCACATGAACGTATTATCCTCACATTGATTCAAAATTGTTTAACTTTAAAAGTTTGTTATATCTGCTTATATGCTCTTCTTACAGTAAATTTTAAAGTGTGGCATATTTTACAGGTTCACATTTGCATTCTACCTCAAGTCAAATCCTGCGAATATGCAAAGTTGTGTCCACTGCCTTTGACCCCAAAATGTTGTGCAGGTTAATTGGGTCATAACGAATGTACCCACTTTTCTTCATCATATGTGATATGTACTTTTCGAATTTGATTCGACATTATTCGACCAATTCACTATTCACTTAAAACCTAAAATCCACTTATTACATATATATGGTTCTGCTATGCTCGATCAGGCCACCTTGCAGTCCTCCTCTTTCAAAGCAGTTCTGTGTCATCAAATAATCAGCTGATCGCACTTGCTCACCTCTGTGTCGTTGTTGAGGTTCCAGAGGTCAAGTCGCCCTGTGCCATCAACGCATGCAAACAACGCTGGGTGCACAGGGGACCATCTCACATCATACACATAGTCCCCATTGTCTTCAAATGAGTAGATGGGCTTGGACTCCTGCAAACAAGTGCAAGCAGAAAGCTACATTATGGCAATTTGCGTACCATCTGCAGAACATTTACAGTACAGTCATGCAATATTTCAGAGTTAGTCTTGTCAGACAACTGACAGAATGTTACTTTCAGCACAGTACTCCAACAGCGTTATGCTCGCTGTCTAATTTCGATAGCTAAGCGACACTTGACATTTAAATTTTTTTCAGTGGCCTTTGGAAATAAAATAAAACAGCGAAATCAAACAACATGAGGAAACGTGCAAGGCCACTGACCTTCAGGCTCCAGAGCTTGACCGTCCAGTCAAAGGAAGACGTGAGAAAGAGATGTGACAGGTCCACTTGGCTCTGGCAGCCATGTGAATGCACTGCAGTCACAGGACCTTGATGACCTTCAAATGCCTCCAGTATTCCTGCTTTGGTGCCGTGCCGACAGGCTGCATTTTATAAATGTGCTAATTAAGCTAGAGTTGCTGGGAATGTGGAAGTAAACATCCAAGTTACTATTTCAATCTGCAGAAGAATGCTAATATAATTTATTGTACGAGGTCTGTTAGAAAAGTATTTGACTTTATTTTTTTTTTACGAGCACCTGATGGATTTGAAACAAGCGCGCTTGCATCAGCCAACCTTGAACCTTTGTGTGCATGCGTAAATTTTCGTGCGCATGCATTTGAGTGAGGTAGTGCACAGTGCTCTCATCGGTTTTTCATTGCAAGGAAAATGACGGAGCGACTGGAGTAGCTCTACAGCATCAAATTTAGCAGAAACTGGGCAACAGCCAAGTGATAACCATTGGGAAGATCAAGACGGCTTTAGGTGACGACGGTATGAGTTGCACCAGATTAAGAAGTGGTACAACCGGTTCGAATACGGCTGAACATTGGTGGAGAGTGAGCCACACTCCGGTCAGCCATCAACATGCCGAAATCACCAGGTCTTTGTCGAAGTGTGATGCAGCACCGTCGTGTGACTATGTAGAAAATCGCGGAACAGGTGGGCATCAGCACTTTCTCTGCTCATTCCATTATGACCGAAGATTTGGCCATGAAGAGAGATGCGGCGAAATTCATGCCGAAACTGCTCACGGTGAAGCAAAAACAACTTCATATTCAAGTCTTACAGGACATGCTGGATTTCACAAGAAGTGACCCTAACTTCATGAACACAATTATCCCTAGTGACAAGTCTTGGGTGTTTTGGTACGACTCGGAAACCAAATCCCAGTCGCCACAGTGGAAGCATTCCTCGTCACGAAGATCAAAGAAGGCCTGTCAAGAGCGCAGCAATGCCAAAGTGATGCTGAGTGCTTTCTTTGACTCCCACGGTGTGGTACACCACGAGTACACAGCACAGGGCCAAACAATCGCCAAAGAGTACTACAGGGATGTCTTCGGTCGCCTACGAGATGCTGTGGGGCGCAAGAGACCCGAGTTGTGGTCAACAGGACACTGGCACATCCATCACGACAATGCTCCTGCACATTCCACACACTTGGTTCAGACTTTTTTGGCAAACAGTTAGACTCCTCTAATTTGACAGACTCCTTACTCTCCTGATATGGCCCCCCTGCGACTTCTGGCTGTTTCCCAAACTCAAGATGACATCGAAAGGAGAGCGATTTCAGACAAAAGAGGACATTATGGCTACAATGACATCCGAGCTAAACCCCATTCCGAAAGAGGCTTACTCAGAATGCTTCCAACAATGGCTGCACCACTGGGAGAAGCGTGTGGAGTGCCAAGGGGACTACTTTGAGGGGGATTAGGTTTCCAATGTTCCAATTATGCCAGCTTTTTTCCTTCCACCAAAGGTCGGATACTTTTCTAACAGACCTTGTATAAACATGATACTGCTACTCCTTACAGCGACGGACAGCAGTGGAAAGCAGGCACACAACATGAACAGCATTGGCAGCAACACCTTGGAAGAGCATGTTTAACTGTGCAGTTTTTTAAACATTTCTGCATCATAATGTTCTGATTGATTGATTTGTGGGGTTTAACATCCCAAAACCACCATATGATTATGAGAGACGCCGTAGTGGAGGACTCCGGAAATTTTGACCACCTGGGGTTCTTTAACGTGCACCAAATCTGACATAATGTTCTCTAAGGAAAGATAAAAAAATTTTAAAGAAGTGGTGACACAAAATCTGCCAACCTTTGCTTTTGCTCTTTTTTAGTAGCTACTTATTCACTACTAGTGGCAATTAAAGTCATTAGCTTCAGCATGAGGCGAATGCTGTTAAATGCTTGTATGTTACGACTGGAGGCAGTTTGATTCGAAAGCATTGAGGCAAGTCCACAACGTACTCGGCTTATTTGTGAACAAATACGATCAGGTTGTGAATACCAGTGATGTCGCTGGCCACCTTCTGCAATACTGTCAGTGCCTGTTTCCTGAATTATTAAACTATGCTGCTTTATCTAGTGAGGCAATTCAAAAAGGGGACAAAAGCTGCAAAAATTATAAATGCTCGATTCATTTCGCGAATATAGTGAGTGGCTGCAATTTTCTTGTTGTCGTCCAAATGAGGCGACTATTTCTGTGAGCCTTGGAACTGAGCCTTGTGAGCCTTGGGCATGATATTGCACAGATAGCACATCTATATTCACATCCATGCAATATATAACAGTCAAATTGTGTTCAGATTTTTGTGTCACGAATAGGCTTGTGCAAATATTCAAATGCTTCAATGATTCAAACGAATATTGCCGAGTTCAAATTTCTTTCTATTTGAATTTAAATTGCTGAAAATTTCAAAGTATTCGAAATGAACGAATAAACGTACATTAATCCGCATGTAACCACCTGTAAAAGTGGTTTCGCCGCAGTGGAGAGGTGCTATGCCAAGAAAACACCTGAAGCATAACTGCGATTCGGCCTAGTTGGAATCTATCCATCCTGAAAATGTATGCGCATTGAGGCAAAATGTATGCGCATTGAGTTAGTGGTGTATTGCATACCTTTATCATGCGGGTGTGTATATATAGGGCAGACTGGCAGGTGCATTAACACGAGGCTAAGAGAGCATATGTCAAGCCTGAAAGGTCGGCCTGAAACCCATTTGGCAATGCATTGCAATAAGTGCGCATGCTCTCCGTGCTTTGGAGACACTACCTTGCTGTATAGGAGTAGAAACAAGACGTCAAGGGAGATAATGGAGGCGTATCATATAGACAAGCAGAAAGACAACTGTGTTAGCCACCCTTCAGTAGCTTTACTAACAAAAGAAATCGCGCTTTTGTCTGTTAATCAATGAAACTGTTATCGTTGTCGTAAGTGCGCAGTGCAGTGTGTTGTTTTTTGTGTATGTCACCAGGGAGCGCTGTTCCGAGGGTTATAAAGTCAATGTTTTTTCGATTAATAAATCAGTTGTTAGATTGCGCCAGTTTGTCTTCCTTTCTTTGTCCTTGTTCGCCTGCGCATACATTTTCAGGATGGAAAGAAAACACCTATTCAAAAGAAATTCGCTTTGCTGCGAAGCTCCACTTGAAGGTTAAATGAACAATTGCCCTCACATCGATACATATTTTTTGAAGTTTAAAAGATAGTTATGGCCTCTGATATGCTCTTAGTAAATTTTAAAATGTGACATATTTTACAGGTTATCAGTTGCATTCTGCCAAAAGACAAATACTGCTGCTATTTCAAGTTATTTATTTTATTTTTTATTTACAGTATACTGCGGTCACGAAGGACCATGCAGGTGGGAAAATATACAGTTTCAAATTTACAAGCACAACTGAAGCAGTAAGGCACACAAGCTCACAGAAAAGGGAAACAAAGCAATCTTACGGCATATCTAAAAGTATTACCATCGCAGACTGTCAAGATAACAAAATAATACAGTTCTTAGGAGAGTGACACACACTATAAGAAGTATAAAAGTAAACAAAAATAACTCTTCCCGGAATACGTCGGGTGCGTAAATGCAGTGTTTGCAAATTATGAAGTAACACTGCATCAATAAAACACGTAGTGAAAAAACGACGAAATGCAAAAGTGAAAGCGATGAACATTCACTGGTTTACTGCATTTCCAAATCAATAAGTAGCGCACTTTCAAGTGCACTTGCAGATTCTAAAGAAACAATATTTTCAGGCAGTGAATTCCCATTAGAAATGATTCGCAGAAAAAAAGAGTACTTAAAAAGATTAGTGCACGTTTGGTAAGGTAGTAGATTATGTGCATGTCAATTTCTCGATGTACGTGACAAAAATGGCTGAATAAATGCACGCGCATTCACATTAAGTCTGTTGTGATAAAGCATAAATAAAAATTTATGTCTTGATATTTTCCTGCACTGCTCTAAGGTTGGAATCTTATTTGCCTGCATTAAAGATGATGGTGAACCTGTTCTCTTATATTTGTTGAATATGAAGCGTACTGCCTGCCTCTGTACTTGTTCTCACTTCTTTGAACCAAGAAGAATGGCCTTTGCACAAGCCTTGCTTCAATTAAAATACACAGACACATACTGTGCAGATTAGTATGGTTATGACAAATACGTCAATTTTTCTTTATAATATGCAACATATACTGTTAGAATTTGATTAGAAATTATTCGACCAAAATCACCATTTGCCCCAAGTTCGCTTCGAACCCGAAATTCACTATTCGCACAAGCCTAGAGAAAAGATGTGCAGCACACATTGTTCAAACAGATTTGCTGACATCAGCATTACTGGTCTCTTTATGACATCACAAATGGCAAGCACAAAGTGGCTCCCAGGGTGGGGCAAACGGCAATTTTTGAGACAGCAGCAAAAGAAAATTCATTATTAATGCCAGAAGCGAATAAAATATCAAATTCTCAAATGGCTTCCCATACTGCACAACCATCTTCACCATCAGTATAATATGACACTCATATCCCAATGTTTCTGCTTTGTATTAGGAGCATAAATATAGCATCAGAAACAAATAAATTAATTCTTTAGATGCACAGGAACTCTTCAGGGTGGGTGAGAATGACTGTTGTACAGCTAGTGAAGTTGGGCTCCCTTTTCCAAAGTTCCTGCTGAATTGCACAAGTTGCCATGTTCCATGTCATCACTATGCCCACAGGATCGATATTTATCATGCTGTTACACCAACCTTCTGTTTACATCAGCGTGACTGACATTTTTAAATGTTGGTAAACAATTTATAAGAATATTTGCACTTATGAACAGTTGCTGTTTTATTCCAAGATGAAGTCGAAAGCAACACTTAGTTGATTTGATACACATATTTTGAATAATCATATGCCACCAGCAGCCCGTATAACTAATTTTTTATTAAGTGCAGTTTCCAAAAGTGACTCCAATTTTTTTTGAAATAAAAAAATTCTTGAAAGTGGTCGTCACTACACATAACATTTCAACAAGTGATCTCTCCTTCTTCAAAGAATTTGCCTTGAAGCAGCCCTTCAAGCCCTCATTTTCTCCCGAGTTTCTGCCTTATTTCGATTCCCAATCATTAGAGGTATGCTCAAGAGAGACAACTGACTTATAAGAGCTAAGTATTGCTTGAAAGCAATACTCATGTTCTGTGGTAACAGCTCATAGAAAAAATGAAAGCATCGGCACGCCTGTGCAACATCATGACATTCAAAGTACCACCTGCACTTCAGCCAGTTCTTGACATAAAAAAGTTGAGATTGAGTATTTTAGAACAATGAATTTAAGTGGTGCGATTACATGCTTTTTTTTTATTCTCATCCAGCTTACGAAGAATGCTGTCATGGCAAAAATGGCTGTATTGGTAGTAGAGAATGGTAATTCAAGACTGATACAGCTCAGTTTATTCTTAACTTTGCTGTTCTTATGTGCGCACATACATATTCAGCCACAGCTCTCACTTGCTCCCGCAAGGTGACAACACCCAGCAGAGTGTTCGAATTCGAGGCAGATTAATTTATGGGGGCTGTAACAGCTAGAGTTACCCCCTAAATGTGAAAGCATGGTGATCCCATCCAGAAAACAGCAGGCATTATCGTTACCTGTATAAACAGCGCCTTCCTCACTGCCAACGATGAAGTTATTGCAGTCGCCCATGGGGAATGAGAGAGAAGTGACCGCAATGGCACGTGACTGCTTCTGCTGTGTCAGATCCAGCACGTCCTGAGAAGAAAGAAAAGCGAGTTTCATACAAGAGCAGCTGTACCCACTTGTAATAAAGGCTTTTAGGCTTGGCAGGTTACATAAAATGAGCGCACAAAGTTCTTGTGAGCACAAGCGCTTGTGCGAGCACTCCTAGAACAGAATGTTGGTTCGGACTAACCAGCAACATGCAAGAAAATTTTCTACCAAATGATGACAGATATATGAAAAAAATAGCTGTCCACAGTCGACTGACCTGCGGTGCTGACAGCATGTCAAGGCTCCAGGTACAGAACTTGCCATCTGTAGATACGCTCACCAGGTTATGTGCATTTTGGGGTACCGACTACTTGGACGCAGTAGACCGGATGCTGCAAGTGCAAAGTCACAAGCAATGACTACCACCTCACTGCCACCACGCCATGTTGAGGCCAGTGAGAAAAAAAAAACAAGCACAGTAGCGAAACTTCGAACTGCATTCCGCTCAGTAACACCAGAAGGAACGATACCCTGTTCTAGGCATACATTACAAAGAAGCGGCAGGCATACATGACTCTTCCAGCTAACCCACTGACATGTGTCACAAACTTTGCACAGAATTTATTGAATTGCTGTAGCAAGCTATGTTCCAACAAAGACAGTTTTGATAAGCTGGTCTTCAGTACAGCAGATTCTCATTAACCGTAAGTCCTTTAATTAAGTGAAACTGCTGCTTAGATGGAACTATTGCCTCTGATATGATTCGTTTTTTAGCTCAATTGTGCATCGCAGTTAACTAATCAGGCAACACAACACCAGATGAATGAAACATGTGTTCCTGGCCCATTCAAGTTCTGTAATATAGGAGTGGTTCATTCAAATTCGGCCCTTCAATGAATTCCTTGAGCTAATGTGTTTCTTTAATAGCAAGCTGGTATTAGATAGCCGATCAAGTGCACTATTACGTATCAGAGGATGGTGCCCTAGTAGAAAATCCAACCCTTACAGTGTGTGCGGCAGCTGAAAGAGGGCTCCGTTGGACAGGTGTTCGCCGGCTATTCCGATTGTCCCAAAGTGCAATCTGGCCAGAGTAGGTGCCTCCAATGATGAGGTTTGGGTGAAACTTGGCAAAGCATGCCGACACCACTGCAGACTGCAAAGTAGAAAGATGTGCAAGCGTAACTGCTATAAACCAGAAAATATCCTTGTGGCTCCACCTTGAAAAGCTTTGGCTGCCATGTGTATTAGCAAAAAAGTGTATTTCTGGCTAATTAATATCACCAAACCAAATCTCTCGCAAACACCATAAAACATGAAGGAAAGCGCTTGAGATGCCCTCAGTTTATGATGAAGGCTGTAACATTGTTTTGAACAGAACCTGAAATACTGCTTTTATGTGGGTAAAAGTATTCCATGAAATAAATAAAAAGCCATTTCAAAGATGAAGTCCATCAGTACCTAGGCATGTCAGTTTTTGAGGTATGGTAAAATGCAGAAGCATTTCAAAGAAACAGATTGATTGCTTGATGGGTTTTGATGTCTCAAAGAACCCCAGCGGTGCAAGAGAGATCATGATGAAGCCTTTGTGATAATTTGAAATTTTAAACCAGTTGGATGTTTTTAGAGGAACACAGAGAAATCATTACTTTCATATTAAGTAAGTTATCATTTCTCAATACTAAAAAAAAAACAGCTGTTGCAGCGAGAAGGCTGTCCATAGGAAACAAAAAATACAAAAAGAAAAATGCGGGTGGCAACATCATTTTGAGGCTCCCTCAAAACTTGCTGTGATGTCATGCATTTTGACAGCATCTACACTGGAGCTTACATTGTACCTAGTTGTAAAAATGCGGTACATTGTCCTCTATAGGAACCAGAAACATTACATACCAAGTTTCAGAAATTTTCGCAGAGCTAATGTGAACCACTGAAATCTGTGAAAACACACTGACATTTATGCGCAGAGGTTTCCATGTGAAATTTAAAAACGAAACCAACTTGTCATTTCCTCTTATACTAACGGATTTATGACGGTGAAATTAATAATAAAGAAGTTTTCAATAAAAAATGAGTCAATCTATAGTGATTCATTGCTTAACTTTGTGTCCCTGTTACAAGCATACCAATCATAGTACAAGAAAATTTTTGCATTCCACATCAGTCAAAATACAGCCACTACTAGTGAATGTTGAACCTTCACACACGTGTGTGCACACATAAACACACACACACTCATTCTACAGTGTGAGGGGTCAATGTGGAGACAAGAATTTGTTAATGTGGCCCATACACACCTGACAGTGAAAGATGTATTCAGGCGTGGTTTTCTTGAATTTCATGTTCCATACGAGGCAGACACCATCAGGATCATTTGGAGAATCATAGTTGTTTCCATATGACGCTACCAGAAGCTCCGGAAACTGCAAAGTATTTAATCTATGTTACTACGTGATAGATGACTTCAATAAGCCTTTAATGTTATACAAAACCTGAGCCCTTGCAGCATTATTAGAAAGTGCTGATTATTCAGTGTTCCTGAAGAAGCGATGACACAGAGTAGTGCACTCACGGTAACAAAAAAGAGCTCTAGACACAGCACTCATTTTGAGTGCTACTCTGCTTCTCCTAAACAAATTAGTTTTTTTTTTGTGTGTGTGCAAGGAGATTCAGAATCTGGTGCAATAGTGAGGCAATTTTGTGATTACTTCAAAAGACGTTGTAGGGCCTTTTTAACTAATTTCTTAATTTTGAATTTACATCTTTCATAAACACCTATTAGGAAATACATTCCAAAAAGATAATATTCATACTTGACACATTAAAAAGATCTGCCACCCCGATCAAGTATTATTGTAATTTTGACATCTGTTAAATGAATACAGAAATCACGATACTGAAAAACATTACGATTGTGGCCATAAATCTAAATAACAATTTTTAGGTTACAGTTCGACATATTGCAACACAGATAAGAAAAAAAAGCACAAGAGCACGTGTGCAAGAAGAGACACAAAAAGACAGTTTTGACTCAAAACTAATTCCTTCATAAATATGCTTTTATGGCACACAATGAACTGAAAGAAAAAGAACAGATGAACCAGTGATTACAAAAATAGCCTTGACAAAGAGTAGTCACAAAAGGTTGTCAAATGAGATAAACAAGAAATATTGGGAGCGAGGCTTGAAAACCAAATAAATAAAAAATTTGCTTGTGGTATGCAAGAAAAATTGCACAATTGTTTTTAACAATGGCTATTCTGGACCATTTTTCTTGTCTTAGTACGAACCAACTCATCCAAGCACCAGTTTTGGCTAATTCTAGCTCTCACCGTCAATTGTCAGTTTTCAGCAAGCATAAATATGCTTGCTGAAAACTGACAATTGGCATCTGTAAATTGAATATAGCTATACAATCTAAATATTAAGAGGGGACGTGGCTTTGAAAAGCCAACTTTCTCAAAACTTGACAGATGTTAATGAAAACTGTATTCAGCATGCTTTCTGTCTGCGATTCTGTTCAGTCACTCATTTAGGAGAGTCAAAATGAAGAGAGTACCTGTGAAGACCAGTCAAAACTGGTGACAATCCTGTTCTTGGACCACCGGTCATCTGCAAACACCCTGTTCATGGACAGCTTGATGCCACTCTTGTCATCACTGGGAAAACAGGGTAGCACTGCCTTTGAAATTCAAAATATTACAATGTATAGCATACACGCCCTAGTCGTAACAGTGGAGGATGATACTAGAAAGCATACTTCTTATCGAAACGCATCTGCACCCAGTAGGCGAGGGTAAAGGCTGCAAGACATGCACGATGAACAAAGGAGCATACATGACAAGCTTGCATATACCTTAGAACAGATCCTAAGCGACTTCCTTGAAGTTTTCCTGGTTTACAATAACTATAGTTGCAATAAGGAAATGAAGTTATTAGGCTATTCTCTCTCTCTCTCTCACACACACACACACACACACACACACACACACACACACACACACACACACACACACACACACACACACACACGAGCGCACGTGCGAAATTACGCAATTGCATAGAAGCTTGTCATAAGGGGGCCCTGAAACATTTTTTTGAGTAACCATGGAATTAATTCACTGGAAAAGCATATTACCTCACAAATTGAACGCCGTAAAAATTTTAAGAATCCGTCCAGTACGAGCGGAGTTACAAAGTTTTGTCACACGTTGCAATCACATTCTCTCTTCTCTTGTCATGACGAAAGCGCTGTAAGTTGAGCAGGAAGGGGTGGAAGGGGCAAACAAAAAATGTCACTCGCGCCTCGTGACCTTGAGCATATTAAAAATTTTTTTTTAGAATATGCCGCTTTTTCAGTGCGATAGCGCGCGCACGCGTGGACAAGTGACAACCTCTTGCAGCGACTTCTGTAACAACTGAGCGCGCCATGTTCAAATCAGCCAATGGCTGATAGATGCACTTACTGGGCTTAATTCTGTGATTTGTCAAGAAAAGAAAAAGCTATTTTCAACTGACTGATAATTTATTGTAAATTCGCGGCCGCGTGCTGTGCTATAATATTTGGCTCGCGTGTTGTCGGGAGCCTCTACTAACGATCGGCAGCGTTTTCTGACCATACTCAAAAAGTGTTGTAGGGCCCTTTTAAGGCATCCAGTAAGTTCTTTAATGTGGTTCGTATAATGCACCTCAAGTAAAGTTCACATAAATGCATTGATGAGCTTGCAGTGATCATCTCACTATTGAGTAATCATCTCACAATTGCTTTCTGAAAAGAAATGCACAGTTGAATCTAGACGACATAGAAGAGCATGCACAAAAATCAGGCAGAAAATTGCTTTGAATATTGTTCATAATTATTAGCTAATCATAAAGTAAACTGAATACCTTTCCTAAGGCTTCAAAATGCTACTTGAGAAGCTAGAGATGCAAGAAGGTGTTTGACATTGCACCATTAAACCACCTCTGAACGTGATTTATGACGTATAAAGAAGGTTATCTGATCTCATAGTGTAAGCTTGCGCCCATGGTGAACAACTGCCCTGCTACTCATAATGCAATAAATAGTGCTGCTAGAACACACTGAGCCAGTTTTCATAAGATCTTATCTGCACCATGCTGGTGCAGCTATGAGACTAAGCCTTTACAAGTGTGCTAGAGTTGAACATCGTTAGAGAACAACGCATTTGTTACTGAGCACCTCAGCACGGTCAGAATGAACAATAATTTGTTTTAGCTCTCTTGTTTTGCCTTATTGAGCGTTACAGGGACTCCAACTTTCACAGTTAAATTGGTGCATTTAATGCAAATTATTCTAGGTCCGACACACTTTGTATGACTGCGAGCTGATTAAGATGTCAGGCATTTCCAGCACCCCACATTGTGCTCGATTCTGCCAGGCTGTAGGGACCACGAATGCTTAACTACAACGGCAAATGCAAGTAAGATTGCACACACATGCTGCACAGTAGCATGTGTGCAAACAAGTTCAGAGTCAGTAAAGTAGAGAAGCCTACCTGTCCTGCTCTTCTGTGGCACCACTGTAGTCAATACAGATGTCGACATTTTCATACAGCGCTCGTTCAATGACACGTGCAGAACGGGAGAGAAAACTGCGGAAGTCATCACTCAGAAGGATTTGAAGCCTTTCTTCTTCGCTCAGTTCACGAGGCACTGGAAGCAAATGCAGCACACACCTCGCATAGTTAAAATATGTTTCAGGAGCTGCATGCACAAATGACAGCACACAGAAATCAAAAGCATAAAGAAAAATGTTGATTTCTAAAGATGCGTAGCATACATTTCAGAATAGCTCAGACTCAACCTTTCCTGCAAATTAAAATAACATGTACAGAACGTTTCACAGAAAGAAAGTGGGAGCAGTTTTTTATATCTGCTTAAATAAAATGTATAAAGTAACACACACCAAATGGTGCACATAATAATTGTGAAATTTGTGTGTTGCATTTTTGGTGTTATTCTCGCACTGTAGAAAAAAAGAGCTTTGTGTATAAATGTTGAGTGTTCCTTACTGCACAAGATACTGCATAAGATGAACTTCCACGGCTAAGAAGCTCACCCACCTTTAGGTTTGTCCTGTTCTGCAGCTGCCCGGTGTCCATCAGTGGCTCCCTCGGCAGGTGTCTGAGCAGGCCGTACAGGCTCGATGTGGGGCAGACCTGTCACCTTGTGCTGGTGTGGCTCATGCAGAGGTAGTGCTCCCTCGACCACCGCTCCCAGTGAAGAGCCGTCTTCCTCCGCTAGGACGTCCCCAAAAGCCAACACTGCCCGTGAACAAGCACAGCCCACGTTCAGACTTCCCAAGTGTTGCCGCCCCGAGCTGCACTACCATGCACTGACTGACCTTCCTAGAGGTATATTTTCAAGTGGTACAATGCAGCATCAGATGCCATGAATCAGTGCAGCAAACAGTACCCACTCACACTACAGTTTCTGCCCCCCGCATTAACTAAACCTATACAAGTTAGAGACAAAAAGTAATGGTTAAGATATTTGTTTCCCCATTTCAAGGCTCTAGCAAAAGAGCCGCTTGACCCCACGTGTCTTTTTAAGAGTAATGCTAAAGTGCTGTTGTGTGCATGGGAATGCCAGGAATGAGAGCTTTAAGGTGGCATACTTCCTGCAGTAGCTTGGCACTTTGAATCTGGTGACTACTGTTTCATGACAGAGGATCACTGAACTAACAAAGCACTTGAAATGCAGTTTCTCTTGTTGTAAATGTAGAAATTCATGTTTAAACGTAAGAAATCACATATATGTTCGCTTGTATAACTTGCAAATTGTTGTAGGTGCTGCTTAATCTGGAGAAAACACAAGCTTTCCACGCACAGCGTGCATTAGTTTTAACTGTGAATGTGCTCGACATGCAAGATGAAAATGAAAATTCTCCCAAATATTTTCTTTTATGGAAGCTTTCCCGGTGCAGCTGTAACATTTGAGGCCAACATCACCCTGGCCCTTCACCTTACTCCATCAATGACAGAACGCCACAGAGAGGCCGGTCACAACAATATTTAACCTTGACAATTCTTTTAAATGAGCAGTATAATATAAAAAAAATTTTGGCAATGTTATGGTTGTTTAACATGCCTGTAGTGGTCTTTAATTATCAGCATTTTAATCAGTACCTTAGTTTATGTCACTCTATTTCAACCATTAATTAAAACAGCATGTCAGCAGTCAAAATGACCAGCTGGTAGTCAGCCAATATATAGTGTGCCACACTATCTTTAAAATCAGCCACATCAGGTCATCCCACCAGTTTTCAACGTTCCAGTTACTGTGCCATTTTTGCCAAAAGGAGTTTTTTTACTTTCAGAATCAAAATGTCTTTTCATCCTAGCTTTTTGTAATACCCCACTCAGATACTTCACACAAAATTTTGTATAGAGACTGCCCTCTGTATTTCTACTTTCTCAACATAGACATCTTATGCAGTCCTACACTTCATTGCAATGGTTTTTAGGAAGCTTGAATAGACAGCTGTGCCATACATTCCCCTAAATATTGTGATGCGAAATCAGTGAACAGGGATTGTGGCTCGAATCAATGTTTCAACAAGTTGACATTTTTTTCTCCAAAACAGCAACTCGCACCAAACGGTGGCTTCAGCAACATCCCCTGTTCAACAATTTCTCATCACTTCATGCATTCACCTTCTTCTGAATGTCTGTCTCGTTCGGGTTTCTAGATATCACTACAAGACACTGCCAATGGTACATCAAAAAGTTACTGTTTGAAGGTAGTATACCTTACCATATTAATGATAAGCCAATGGTATTACAGGCTCCCAGCACCTAATGATTGTATGATTATCACCTTTAATGACTATTGACAAAAAACTTAAGAGGCCAGCTATAGCACGGAAACCTAGCAGCCATTAGCATGTACACTTGACGCCATCGAGAACGGCACGGCAGCCTTTGTCTCATGCATGATACGCATCATCGTGAATTTAAAAAGGCATCATCCAACATATCAAATGCAAACATAGTGGCTTATCTGTAATAACCTAAGGCAACATAATTGCTTGCCAATGTCATCATCATCATCAGCCTTACTACGTACACTGCAGGACAAAGGCCTCTGCCATGTTCCGCCAGTTAACTCGGTCCTGTGCTTGCTGCTGCCAATTTATACCTGCAAACTTCTTAATCTCATCTGCCCACCTAACCCTCTGTCTCCCCTTAACCCGCTTGCCTTCTCAGGGAATCCAGTTAGTTACCCTTAATGACCAGCGGTTATCCTGCCTACGTGCTACATGCCCGGCCCATGTATGTTTCCTCTTCTTGATTTCAACTATGATATTCTTAACTCCCGTTTGTTCCCTAATCCACTCTGCTCTCTTCTTGTCTCTTAAGGTTACACCTACCATTTTTCTTTTTATTGATCGTTGCGTCGTCCTCAATTTAAGCTGAACCCTCTTTGTAAGTCTCCAGGTTTCTGCTCCGTAGCTAAGTACCGGCAAGATACAGCTGTTATATATCTTCCTCTTGAGGGATAGTGGCAATCTACCTATCATAATTTGAGAGTGCTTGCCAAATGTGCTCCACCCCATTCTTATTCTTCTAGTTACTTCAATCTTGTGGTTTGGCTCTACCGTTATTACTTGCCCTAAGTAGACATAGTCTTTTACAACCAATGCCAATGTGAAAGAACACAAATGCACAGCTTAATATACACTGTTTAAGAAGCAATGCTTCCTAAACTCTGGGTTCACTCTTACATGGTGCCAAAAATAAAGTTTTTTTCGCACAGACCTGAAGGCTTTTTTTTTAACTTTCAAATGCATCTCATTAAATGGCAAGTGCAGCATCAAAATGTTACTGACAAAGCATCCTTACAAGCCTTCCAATTATAGATGACAAATTTTACATTCCAGGACAATAAAAGCTGTCTTTATATATTTTTTTTAAATTTGTACAGTTGATTCTACAGGAGGCCAGAAGTCATGCTGCCTTGGCTACTACCAATTTTGAAATGCCCAGTAACCTTCAGCGATGCAGCTAATAAACAGCATTGCAGTATATGGCTTTTTTAGATTTAAACATTCCACAGATCTGCATGCATAGGTAAATTTAATCATTTAAAGTTTCTAATAAGCCAGTAACTTGAGAAAAAAGCATAATTAAAGCATGGGCAAGGAATGCTGATAAGCTAAGAGGAGCTACAAGAACCACTATGCATGGACAACCCACACCCAGTCTTATTTCAGTGCAGTGAGTACTAAAAGGAAATCCCACGTTTTAAGCATGCACAGGGGCACACAAGCACTGTACTTAAGACCGACCTGTGTCACTGAAAGTAAAAGAATGGCTCATTGCGGTGTTTTGTGCTGCACAAACATATGGCATCAAACTCCATGCTGTTAAAAATATTTTGGCAATGATCTCTTACCATCATCAACTGTGGAGATCCATGGGGCACATTTTTGGAAAGAAGAAAAGGTGCTTTAGAGACCCAGCCATATTGTCAAAAGGAAATGAAAATGATGGCATGCTTTTAACTGGGCATGCTGGAGCAAAAGTACTGAAAGCCAGACGTAGAGGTGGTGTTCATTTAGAGTTATTATGGCAATGCAACTGAGGCAAGGACATTGCAAATGGACAAGAGGAAACCTTTAATTTCAAGTTTTAGACAAGGTGATGTAAATGATGTGCTTTAAATTCGCATGGGTTTTCATCTAAACATTTGAGTTATAACAAACAAGCGCACTTAGTAAGTAAGCTGTCCACTTACATGAATGAAACTAAGACCTTACTGAAAGTAGTAGCAATTTTAAAGAAAAGTTTGACATTGGGCTAGTTGCTAAACCATATTCAATAACCAGTGCAGAACGGACAAGAAAGGGAACACAGACAAGCACTGTCTTCTAACTGAGGGTTTATTGAAAAACGCACTCGTGTAGTTTTTCCCGCTTAACCTGATGACGATGGTGACACGATTGTTTGTGGGCGCTCACGTAAAGTGGTATGCTGACTCTATCGCCTTTGGTGGCGCGTCACGCACCACGCATTTAAGTGCTTGAAGCGTAATGTGTGCAAATTCGTGCAGGCTTCCCGAGTGAACGGCTAGCGGTTGTTCTAACTGATTGTGTTGCATGTTGCTGCCGAGGATGATTGTGCTGGAGACATGACCATGTCCGGCGATCTTTCAATGTGCGCCGTTCGGGAACCAAATTCAAGAGTACATTTTTCTCCCCTTGAAATGAATACTGCGCATGCATTTCCGGCTTACTATTTGATTCTTTTTATGCAAGAATCAAACCAAAATGTTTGCAGAATAACTAGACGTTTAAATGCATGCTTTTAACCATAGATTACTTCAACTCACGCAAAACACATTTCTTCATTTTCTTTCTTGGAATATAATTCATACTAAAACAGCGCAAAAGACGTATATGCAATCCGTGTTTACGTGTTCTGCGTCAACATGTTGTAGCGATCGGGCTATGCCTTGACCCAGCGAATCATTTGCCACGCCGGATTAGTGCAAAAAGGACAGTCTCGCCACGTCTGGACGGAGGAAGCAACAAAGGCCGGCCCCACGAGACGTCGCCTGCTGATTGACAGCGGCGCCAACGGGATGGAATGTCGCCAAAGAGGGTTTTGGAGCCGCCACTCTATCTCCGGCCTGGGCCAGTCACGCATCGTTAGCGCGTTAACCGGCAGACGACGACGGCGCTGGTCAAAGGGCTCTCCTTAGAGAATTCCACGAACCTGGCACCTCTCAAAAGGCCACTCTAAGATCTCCTCGTGGTAACGCAGCCCGCGGCCGGCATCAAAGGGGTCGAGGCGCCCGTGCGTCTTCCGCCCTCCCCCTCCCTGTTCTACAGCAGCGCTGCGACTAGTGGCAAGAGTGTGTGTGTATGTGCAAGCCTGTGTTGTGCCTCTGTGAACAGACATGATGGGCGGTACTTCAATGAGAGGAACTGCCACATCACCATTGGTCCGCATTGTTTTATATAGTGATCCCCAACCTAGGGACCTAGGGAACGGGGGTCAACAAAAAGGGCGTGGAGTGCCTCGCCCAACGTTCTTCTCTTCTCTTCTGTCATCTCGACAACTCCATGTAAAGATGTAAATAAACCCGTTAAGTTTGCTCAAAGCTCTCCCCTGGTCCTTGGCTCGACGGAGCGACGGCGATCGGCCCCGCTACCCGCAGACTGCGGTCGCCGCGACGCGCAACAACTGGATGGCAAGCGGTTGGATGTGAGCCTGGAGGACGGAGAATGAACAACACGCCGAGATCATGGAGACTGGCAGCTGTGGACTGGTGAGTGCTGGCTTTGGTTTTGGTTGCCAGGCTGATAAGATAGAAGTGCAATCTTTTCGCTGGTAGAGGCTACCACAGAAGCAGTTGTTTACGGAACTTCTGGGTAGAGAGTGAGCTGCACCACACTAGTTCTCTGTCATGGATTGGAAGCGTTTGTTGAAGAATCAGCTCCTGATTCTGGGGGAGGAGCTGGGAGCAGAAGTAAATGCGGGGATGAAGAAAGACGCAATTGTTAGCGCTATCGATAGCTTGAATCTGAGCAGTGAAGAGATTAAAGAAACATGGAGCGAGATTCAAAAGCGTGAGGAACAGGAGCGTCAGGATAGACGACAGGAACAGGAACGCCAAGAAAAGCGTGAGGAACAGGAGCGTCAGCTAAGGCAAAAAGAACTGGATATAGAACAGTTGCGACTCGAAGTGGAAATGAGGAAGATGGCAGGGGTCCAAGGAGTGGAGGTAGAAGGCAGACAAAATCTTTGTGATTTATCTAAACAACTGCAACCCTTCAAAACAGGGCAAGATGTGGGCCTCTTTCTTGTGAACTTTGAGAGAACCTGCGAACAATCGAAGCTTGGTCGTAGCACATGGGCTCGACATTTGTTAAGTTTGCTGCCATGTGAAGCAGCGGATGTAATCGCGCGGCTTCCGGTGGAGGATGCGGACAACTATGACAAAGTGAAGGATAGCCTTCTAAAGAGGTTCCGACTTTCGCCAGACGCGTTCCGCCAGCGGTTTCGCAATCTGACAAAGAAGCAGGGCAGCACGTATTCTGATTTTGCCTACGAGTTGAAGGTCAACTTAATAGAATGGATGAAAGGAGCCAACGCTTTTGGGAACTTCGAAATGGCTCTTGAAGAAGTGGCTCTCGAACAGTTTGCAGAATAAGTGGTCAAGGATCACAAAACAAACAGGGGGGAAAGGTTTCGGGGGATTCTTCCAAAAAGAGTCCTTATGAGGCTCGGAAACCACCTACTTGCTACAATTGTATGGAGGAAGGGCATATTGCCGTTGGTTGTCGTAGGCCCAGGCCAGCCTTTTTGTACACTTCTGACTCAGCCACTAGCGAGGAGCTTCTTAGTCCGTACCTTTTTAACCTAACAGTGAACGGAAAGCCGTGCCGCGTCTTACGAGACAGTGGGGCAACCATGGATCTGGTGCACCCGGACTATGTGGCACAAGCAGACTACAACGGCAAGTGTGCATGGATTAAACCAGTTTTGGAGGATGGAAGCATTTGTCTTCCGGTAGCTCGAGTAATTCTGACAGGACCGTTCGGAGAAGTGGAGACGGAAGCGGCGGTGTCAGACAAGCTGCCCCCGCAGTACCCCTATTTGTTCTCGAATCGGACCGACCGTCTGCTGAGAGAACAAGGGAAAAGTTTTCACGAGGGAACAGTACAAGCCTTGACACGAGCTAAAGCACGAGCGTTAGCAGCCGAACTAGAGCGGCAGGAACCGAGTTTTACCGGAAGTCCCGCAACACCAGCTATAGTCAGCGCAGTTGAGCCTGCTATCCCGTCGCCTACTGAAAAAGAAAGAGAGGGGTCAGAGAAGCAGACTAGCACTGATACAGCGGAAAGGGAATCGGAGGAGGGGCTGCTCGTGTTGCCGGTATCAAAAGCACTAAGCAATGTACTGGGGAAAGTGACAAGAGACGAGCTCATCGAGCAGCAAAAAAGCGATCCTAGCCTTAAGGAGATTTGGAACATCGTCAGGGAAGGGGTGGCGAGGAAGAATGTCAGTTTTCCTGTCAAAGATGGCATCTTGTACCGCCACTACCGGACTGCAAAAGGTCGCACGTTTGACCAGATTGTAGTGCCGGCTAAGTATCGGTCTGACATTGTGGATCTCTGTCACGGAGTTGGTTGGTCGGGGCATTTAGGAGCTCGGAAGACCAAAAATAGGCTCCTAACGGAGTTTTATTGGCCAGGATGCTTCAAAGAAGTTGAGAAGCACGTAAGAGCGTGTGACACCTGCCAGAGAGTGGGAAAACCGCACGAGAAGGGAAAGGCACCACTTAAGCTTGTTCCGCTCATTTCGGAGCCATTTCGCCGGCTGGTAATAGACGTTGTGGGACCACTCCCAGTGACAAAGTCAGGCTACCGGTATTTGCTTACCGCCATTTGTCCAGCAACCAAATTTCCTGAGGCGATCCCAATGAAGGAGCAAAGCTCCGTAGAGGTAGTCAACGCCCTACTGTCTATTTTTTCGAGAGTGGGCTTTCCTCAGGAGATACAGTGCGACCAGGGCTCAGTATTCACCAGCGTTCTCACTACGGGATTCCTGGAAAAGTGTGGAATGAAAATAATCCACAGTTCCGTGTACCACCCGCAGTCCAATAGTGTAGAGCGGTGTCATTCCGTGATGAAACGAGTTCTGCGAGCCCTTATCTTTGAAAGGAAGTGTCAGTGGGATGCTTGTCTTCCGGCAATGCTGTTTGCGCTGAGATCGGTCACTCATGAAGCGACGGGTTTCAGCCCCGCGGAGCTGGTTTACGGACGGACGCTCAGGTCTCCACTGCGACTTTTGCGCGAAACCTGGGAGTCGAAGAGTGCCGACCCTACGGTGGTCGAGTACATTCTGGAATTGCTGGAAAGGCTGTGGTGTGCTCGCGACATTGCTGAGGCGAACATGAGAGAGGCGCAAAGTAGAGCCAAGAGCTACTACGATCGAAACGCGAAACTGAGAGCTTATCAGGAAGGTGATCAGGTAATGGTCTTGCGCCCCTCACGAGCAAATAAGCTGGAGATTCAATGGGAGGGGCCCCTTCGGGTTGTGAAAAAGCTCTCGGACACAAATTACGCACTGGAACGTAAAGGAAGACGCCGAGATGTTGTCATTTACCACCACAATTTAATGAAGAGCTATGTGGGAGAAGTGCAGAAAGTGAACTTGGCTCTTAACAGCACGGAGGAGCTAGCACATGAAATTCCAGGCTTGGTGGGGGTTGAAAGATCAATGAATGTTACCGATGTCATGAAAGCCGTAGCACCGGCCGAGGGCTTGACTGAGAGGCAGAAAGTCGACTTACGCAACTTATTGTCAGAACACATCACTGTTTTCTCGGAAAGGCCAGGGCGAACTGAGGTTATCACTCATGACATTGAGCTAACTTCTGACACCACTGTGAAGTCGAGGCCGTATAGACTAGCCCCGCGACAGCAGGAGATCTTGAAAAAAGAAGTAGATCGAATGCTCGAGCTTAAGCTTATCGAACCTTGCGAAAGCACCTGCACGTCCCCTATGATTCTCGTTGAGGTTCCGGGAAAGGATCCACGGCCTTGCGTGGATTACCGCAAACTTAACGCGATCACGAAGGACCAAACCTATCCTATACCCAACGTAGAGGAGCTGGTGGAAAAAGTGAGCGCCGCTAAATACGTCTCGACTTTGGACTTAGTGAGAGGCTATTGGCAAGTTCCAATGACTAAACGAGCTAGTGAATATGCGGCCTTTGTGGCGCCGACGGGCACATTTAGGCCCCTAGTTCTGAGCTTTGGCCTTAAGAACGCCCCTTTTTGCTTTTCAAGGCTAATGAACCGAGTTCTGCAGGGCGCTGAAGGCTATGCTGTTCCCTACTTAGACGACATCGCTATTTATTCCAATACATGGGAAGATCACCTGTACCATCTTAGCGATGTCCTTAGACGTTTGACGCACGCTGGACTGACGGTGAAGCCTGCTAAGTGCCAGCTAGCTCGCGCCGAAGTACGGTACCTAGGGCACGTGGTAGGGCAGGGCAGGAGGCGACCTGATGAGTTGAAAGTGGAGGCGGTTAGCGAGTTCCCGCAACCGGAAAGCAAGACGGCTATCCGCTCCTTTTTAGGCCTGACAGGGTATTATCAGCGCTACATCCCTCATTACTCGGAGGTAGCCGCTCCGTTAACGGATGCACTGCGCAAGAATGCTCCCGAAAAGGTAGTTTGGAGTGCGGAAATGGAGGGCGCCTTCCAGGGACTCAAAGCGGCTCTTGTTAGCTCACCCGTACTGCATGCACCGAACTATGATCGTCCCTTTATTGTGCAGTGCGATGCCAGCAACAGAGGCTTAGGAGTAATACTGTGCCAGGAGGATGAGAACGGGAACGAGCACCCTGTGTTGTACGCCAGCAGGAAACTCTCTGTTCGTGAGGAGGCCTACAGTGCTTCGGAAAAAGAATGTGCCTGCATTGTGTGGGCTACCCAAAAATTAGCCTGCTACCTCTACGGAACTTCTTTTGTCTTCGTCACTGACCACTGCCCACTGACATGGCTATCGCAAATGTCGGGAAAGAATCCACGACTACTACGTTGGAGCCTTGCGCTTCAGGAGCTTAACTTCACTGTGAAGTATAAGAAGGGTTCCGCAAACGCCAATGTTGACACATTAAGCAGAGCTTTTTAGCTTTTCTTTTGCTTTTGCTTTCTTTTGTGTTCAGTTGAGGGGCGTTTTTCCGTAATGATTTAAGGGGTAATTGGAGTAATCGAAATTTTTTAGCTATGGGCAAGAGTATTAGTGTGGTTGCCATTTAAAAAAAAAGCGTAGGTGCATTGTGGCACATTTGAAAGACCGGCCTGGTTGCCGAAAACTCATTGCCGGCGCTTGCTGGTTCTAGCGGTGGGTCTTTGTGGTTTAAATGGTGTTGGGAGACTGCGGTTACTGTGATCTCTCCCGTCGAGCAGCTGATACTACCCGACGTCCGAGATCTTCCCGTCGGCGGAGGAGCTGTAGCGATCGGGCTATGCCTTGACCCAGCGAATCATTTGCCACGCCGGATTAGTGCAAAAAGGACAGTCTCGCCACGTCTGGACGGAGGAAGCAACAAAGGCCGGCCCCACGAGACGTCGCCTGCTGATTGACAGCGGCGCCAACGGGATGGAATGTCGCCAAAGAGGGTTTTGGAGCCGCCACTCTATCTCCGGCCTGGGCCAGTCACGCATCGTTAGCGCGTTAACCGGCAGACGACGACGGCGCTGGTCAAAGGGCTCTCCTTAGAGAATTCCACGAACCTGGCACCTCTCAAAAGGCCACTCTAAGATCTCCTCGTGGTAACGCAGCCCGCGGCCGGCATCAAAGGGGTCGAGGCGCCCGTGCGTCTTCCGCCCTCCCCCTCCCTGTTCTACAGCAGCGCTGCGACTAGTGGCAAGAGTGTGTGTGTATGTGCAAGCCTGTGTTGTGCCTCTGTGAACAGACATGATGGGCGGTACTTCAATGAGAGGAACTGCCACATCACCATTGGTCCGCATTGTTTTATATAGTGATCCCCAACCTAGGGACCTAGGGAACGGGGGTCAACAAAAAGGGCGTGGAGTGCCTCGCCCAACGTTCTTCTCTTCTCTTCTGTCATCTCGACAACTCCATGTAAAGATGTAAATAAACCCGTTAAGTTTGCTCAAAGCTCTCCCCTGGTCCTTGGCTCGACGGAGCGACGGCGATCGGCCCCGCTACCCGCAGACTGCGGTCGCCGCGACGCGCAACAATGTGTTCTGTGTCTACATCTTGCGCGCGGCTTTCAATATGAACGCAAACCAACTAGCCCAACTGTTACTTTTGTTGGAGTATAATACTGAGTGCCTTGGCATGATTCCATGCGATTTTGATGCACTTGCCCATGTGAATTTGATGTGCCTGATTGGGATATACATGTGTGTTTTTCAATAAACCATCCACTGAAAGTCAGCCCTAGTCTCTGGTCCCATTTTCTTACCCTTGTTCAATGAGTGCTGGTTATTGAAAATTTACAACATGTTACTAAATGAATTATGAGCCCACCCAAAACCTTCTTGCAGTTCCATTGTTTTTAATGCAAATATAATGGCTACCCTGCATTAACAAGCTTCTGTATTTACACCAAATAGACCAAGGTCATTATGTGGTCCTTGCAGTATTGTTCAGTAATACAGTATAGTATGGAGCCACAATTGCATCAGAAAATGTGCTTTAATGCAGTACTTTTTAATGGTATTCTCTTACTGTATTTTTTTTTCCAGGTGGAAGTTTCACTGTACATAAATTATAATTTCTTGCTATCAAGACTCCGTGAAAAACAACCGATGCCTACAGTTCTTTTGCAGTGTCTGTGCTCTCAGCCGTACAGCTGCGATAACCATGCTACAGCACCAAAACAGCATGACACCCTTAATGCCATTTTTGTAGAGAGTGCAAACACAGTGAATAAAACCAATGTAGCAGAAAATGACAAAGAAGCAAATTAACGATATTAAAAGGTCCTGTAAAGGTGCTATGCAGAATGATAAGCACAGCGAATGGAAAGTGCATTACAGACACATAAAGGGTGCTATGCAGAATGATAAATATAGCAAACGGAAAGTGCATTACAGACACATAGTGTGTACCACTACATCAGTCACAGAAGGCTCCAGATTATTCAAAGGCTGCTGTGGTACTTTTAGACACACTACACACTGCACATGAGCACAAGAAGCTACACCATTTACTGCTGCTGCTGCAGATGCCTACATTTCAGATTTCACAAACATGCTGCATTGTTGAGACACAGACACAGACGCACACTGTATGGTCGCCCAAAGAATGAAAGAGGAAACATAGGACGTAGCCAGCCCCAAAGCTTGCTTTGATGAGTGTGCCATCCTGGTGAATAGCTTGCATGGCTACATATCTCAAAGCTACACCTGTGCACTTGGTGTATGTCAGAGATGCTATAATCATGAAACAGAGTGCTTTTACGTGACTGAAATCTAAGTAAACAGGTTATCTTCATTCCGTTTCAGAATGCGGCACTGTGGATGTGCATTGCCCTTCTGTCTCGCACCTTTAGAGAAGCACCAACGAAAAACTATGCACTGTTGTTGCTGCATATGGGTTTTCGGAGGAAGTTGTCACTGATAATATTGTTTAGGTACTACAAGCTGAAAAGGTCCTGCTTGAATTGCAGTATGCCAACGGCTGCAAAGTGCAGGGGTAAATGCTACAGAGAAATTCTGGCCGTCATGCAGTAAGCTTACTTGTACACATGGCGAAAAACACTGGATCCCATGTGACTGCTTTAATATTATGTGAAAGGCATGTATCAGGCCCTATCTAACGTATGAAATAAACAATGCAGAACGTCCTTTGGAGATATCTCAATGACACTACAAATTATGGGCTGAAAAGTTTCAACGGTGCTCAGTGTTGTGCCAGACAGAGACCATAGAGTGCTTTATTGCATACTGCTTACCTTAGCGGATGCTATATTCTAAAGGATGCTATGATAAACGGCCTACACTATGCTACACTACCGGAACTTCCAAGCTTATTCAAAACGATGATTAATTATTACAAGTGTTGGTACTCCCACAACCTATATTAAGGGGAGACGCGGGTCGAAAAGTCGCGTTTTTTTTCCAAATTTCACCTTTTCTGTTTTTTGTTGCTTTATCATCTTTATACATTATATTTTGACATCTGAAAATATCACAGCGAAATAAGCATCAGAAGTCAGTGAAAAACGCGTCTGAGTGAGCGGCAGTGACGCGCGGCATCACGAAATTTACACAAAACGGGCTGCTGTTCGCGTGCTCGCGGGGCCGCGAAGAGAGCTGTCCGCCATATTGCGGCCGCTGGCTCGTGTAGAGTTGTCCTTACTCTCCACGATCCCGGTTCTTGAAGTCTCGTACGTTCACGAAAAATCTAAAAAAAAAAGCAACAAAAACAGTCTTTTCCCGCCGTTTCAAACCGCGCGCCACTAACGCAGGGCCGCCATTGGCTGACAGCACCCGTGTTTTCTTGCCGTAGTTCGCTTCACTGTTTTCCGGAGTTATTTTTCGCTGTTTTCGTGCCATGGCAAGCCCGAAAAAGGCCGTTGCCGACCATCGGAAATACAGAAGTAAGAACAAGTTCAGAGGGAAGCGGCGGAGGACGTACAAGAAAGCCACCGCCAACGAAAATGTCCGCGACGGGCCAGCGGCCGGTAGGCCTAACATCGACCACGGCAACGTCGACCATGGCAACTGCGACGACGAGATCAACGCTGCAGTGAATTTTGTGAGTGCATCGCAGAAAAAGATCGCGTTATTCGAAAACGACGTCAGGCCGAATGCCGATCGTGCCGAAAGCGTAGTGCTGTGCGAGTTGGGTGCATTGACGGCCGTCGTCGCAGGCGCGGCATGCCCCGTTTGTCACGAGAGTAAACTCGCAGTTCGGGCACCGAATAAAAAGCGGAAAGGCCTTTCGGCGTTTCTGGAGCTACACTGCGAGAATGCGGAGTGCTCGGAGAGCATCCTTTCGTCCGCGTACTCGTCGAAGCGGGTCGCGTCAGATGGCGGCCGCGGTGCAAGCAGAAGCTGAAAGTGGTGCTTGCAGCGCGTGCCGTCGGTATCGGGCATGAGCAACTTTCACGATTTTGTGCAGTAGTTGGATTGCCAAACCCTATGCACCATAAGACCTTCCATGCTATCGGCAAAAAGATTCACAGTGCGGCAGTGAAGGCTGTCTGTGAAAACATGCAAAGGGCACGCAGCGTCACCAAAGAGGTGGCTGGTAACAGTGACGTGCCAGTCATGTTTGACGGCACATGGCAAAAAAGAGGCCACAAAAGCCACAATGGTGTGGGAACTGTAGTGTCCTTGGACACTGGTTTGTGCCTGGACTATGAAGTGCTTTCCAACTTCTGCCTGGCGTGCAGTTTGCATAACGACATGGGAGGCGATGAAGAAACATGGCAGGCGTTTCATCATCCCGTTTGTGAGAAGAATTGCGACTGTTCTTCGCATGCCATGGAGGCCGAAGCTGCAGTGCGCATTTGGCAGAGGACTGTGGACTATGAGACACCCCTGCGGTTCACCATCTTCCTAAGCGATGGAGACAGCAAGGCCTACAACGGGGTCTGTGATGCCAACGTGTACCCTGACACTCCAATTGAAAAAGAGGAGTGCACCAACCACGTGGCGAAACGTCTGGGCACCGGCCTGCGGAAGCTGCCAACGCCACTTCCACGAGGGGAGAAGCTGAAAGAGACCACCATCCAGAAGCTTCAAACTTACTTTCAGGTGGCCATTGTGAACAATCGGGGAAATGTCCACAAGATGTACACTGCCATATGGGCCTCATGTTTGCACTCGTGCTCAACAGACGGTGCTGGAAGTCACAAGTTCTGTCCTGCAGGCCCAGACTCGTGGTGCAAGCACCGACGTGCTGAGGCGCAGGGCCAGCCTGCACCGTGCCACACCCCCCTCCTGACCAAGGCCCAGGGTTTGGCAGTCCTCCCAATCTACAAGCGTCTCACAGATGCGAAGCTGCTTGCCCGGTGCCTCCACGGCAAGACACAGAACGCGGCCGAGTCCCTGAACAGCAAAATATGGCTGCTGTGTCCAAAGACCCGGTTTGCTTCCCGGACTGCTGTGGAAACAGCCACAGCCATTGCAGTCCTGTGGTTCAACCGGGGCCACGCGAGCTTTGAAAAGGTGCTGGAAGAGCTTGGGGTGCTTCCTTCGGAGGCCCTGGTTACCCTCAGCGACCGCCGAGACAGCATGCGCATGCACAAGATGAATGTGCGTCAGACCGCTGAGGCGAGGGCACACCGTCGCAGTGCAGCCAAGAGGGCCCGGGTGGAAGAGTCCTGCCGCACCAGCCGGGAAGGGAAAACCTACGGTGCTGGAGAGTTTTAGACAACTGATATTCCCTCTGGACATGTGTGTATGTGTTCAGCACAAGTTTCGTGCTACTGCGTTTTTCATTTTTGTAAATACAGACTTTCAAACTTTCAAACGCGTTTTTCTCATTTCGCAATTTTGGCCAATTTGCATTTTTTGCGGGAAGTGTTTCGGGCACTTAGAATGGTCATACGACGACGAAATTTGGCACACACATTGAGGAGAGTGCGTAGGGTGCCGATATCTACTTGAATCAGCACAACCTATCAGCTGTAAATATCTATTAATAAATTTAATGGTGGTCGAGTGGAAAAAAAAAGGGTACTTTGCTACACAGATGTTTTTTTCATAGTTTCAAAGTTGGAGCACAATTTCTAGCTAGATATCGGCACTCTATGGCTAATAGGGAGCAAAAGGAGCCATTGAACAACTCTCTGCATGAACATTTAGTATGCGCGAAAGTTCCCGGAAAACTTATCAAGTTTCACCATTACTTGAAACACAACTCCCAAACTATTGCACTTATGTAAAAACTGATTACAGATTTGGAATCAGGAGGAAAAACTGCATCAGTGGTCCAATTTCTGAAGCTCTAAGTTGAATAACAAAAAAAAAGTGCTTTCGAGGAGCGTCTCCCCTTAATATTGATTAATACATAGTTTGTACTAATACTTCTTTGCTTATGATGAATTAACTAAACAAAAATATGAACATGTTCGTTTGAAATTGGCTCACAATGATTGCACACCTCATATTCTTTCAACTAAAAAGGTTGAGACATCTAATTTGAGGCTTGTGCATTTTTTTACTTTGTTTTCTCTTGTTCCAAGAAGAGACACACAATGTCAAAGACTCATATACTCTTTAGAAATAAGTTATTGTTGCATTTTTATGTGAACAACTTTCAGTTTCAATTTTCACGAGCACAATTGTACACGGACCGTGAAGTCACTGTCCAGGAAGCTTGGTCTCGTGGGCCCACAAAGCTACGACACTATCAGTGCTGCAGCATCTGCTGTAACGCACACGTGTGCAACAGACTGGATACTTTAAGCACTAAAATTCCCTAGTAGACACTTTTAGCATGTATGGTATACCGGTATACACACAGGTATTTGTAGAATACCCAATTACTAGATGATGGCACCGACACCTTGTGGCACTATGGACAACCCCACGTTTCTTTGTTTTGAATGAGTGTCATTGTCAAAAAAAAAAAAAAATACTTGAAATGGCAACGCATTTAAAATTGCACTACTGCCCAGAATTAACACCAGCATAAAAGTAGAATACACTAGTTTTCTCCAATTACAGATTTTTGCTAGCCTGGTTAATCTAAGCTGTTTCACATAGTCCCATGGATCTGACAATGCACAGCACTTTGCACAATGCCAGCAAGCTTGGCTAGTTTGGCAACACGCCGAGAAAACAAGTGAACATAGGCTCACAACTGATCTTTTTCCAGGCTTGCTTGGTGTGGTGGTGCTGCAAGTTACCGCATATTGTAAGTCATCCTAATTTGGTATGATGTCACTAAAAATTTCATTAAACTCCCTACACAGTAACATTGAAGTTAGTCAAGCTATCGATGAGTGTTGATAGGAAAAACAAGCTTTTTAGGCATACTTTTAAAGCAAATTAAAATATGTTTTGAATGTTGTTTGCTGCATCCAAAATTTGACTGGAGTGTTTACATACACAGAAAGGTTAAAGGAGTCTTTTTATAGCCTCAAACTGTGGTGCATCAACCGCTTCAAGTGAGTAGCTGGCCCAAGTTTCCCATTCCTAGAATTAGCGTTAGGTTTTAATAACAAAGGTTTACCTATTAGCATAGCAAGAATGCCATCTTAAACACTGTTCTAACATATGTAATCATTAACAAATGTACATACCTACTTGAAATACGAGCCCATAAGGTAGACAAGGACTAACAAGATATCAAGTAATCATGAATCACCAACCTGCCCAATCAGCCATTTTGACAAGCGCATACCTAACTGCACTAGCCATATATGCAATACCGCACCCTAAAGAAACTGGTTCCCAACATTCCCATGCACCCCGCCACGGTGGTCTAGTGGCTAAGGTACTCGGCTGCTGACCCGCAGGTCGCGGGATCGAATCCCGGCTGTGGCGGCTGCATTTCCGATGGAGGCGGAAATGTTGTAGGCCCGTGTACTCAGATTTGGGTGCACGTTAAAGAACCCCAGGTGGTCGAAATTTCCGGAGCCCTCCACTACGGCGTCTCTCATAATCATATGGTGGTTTTGGGACGTTAAACCCCACGAATCAATCAAAACATTCCCATGCAACCATGCCACAGTGCTACTTTTGTTTCTTGGTTATTGATAGCACTAATGACTGCTAGAGTTTTTAAGGTTTAAACCCTATGATTATGAGGAATCATATAATGGGGACTCCAGATTAATTTCAACCACCTAAGGTTCTTTAATGTACAACTGCACATTAACGTAGGTTCAGGTGCTCAGTAACACCTACAGGTGTTGTTTGCATTTTACGCCCCCCACCCCTGAATATTTGGCCACCGTGACCTTGGATCTAATGTATGCCCTCAAGCTTAGCAGCATGACAGCTTATGTGCTAAGCTGTCATGGTGGGTATCCCTTGGTGATTGCAAAAAGAAAGCGTGGCTTAGAAGGTGATTTTCTATCCAACTTTAAAGAGGCCCTGCCACAGTTCTGTGACTGGCTTATTTAGTGCTAGAATGCGTGTAGTAATAAATGCTATGACGAATGCAACAAGAATTATGACAATCAGTGCACAAAAACTGATGTGATTAGTCTTCAAAGTTCCCAATCCGAGCAGCCAACGCCAAGAAGCGCTCCCTTCTGATTTTTCTCTCCCACTAATGTCAAAAGCAGTTTCTAATCACCACACACGTCTCATAGATCCCTACCAGAAGACCTGCCTCATGGTGACAGTTGTGCAGTGCCCCTAGCACTGTTTCAGAATTGTTTTCAAGATGTCGTACAGAAAAAAATAGAAATCTTTATGTATCTGAGGAAGTGTAAGTAAAGCTTTTGCAATTTTCAGTGCACAATTGCACGGCCTAGCTAGGACCATATAAGTATTACATGTGACTTGTCGCGTCAAACCAGTCAAAACTATGCAGTCACTCCCACATTACGAAACATCCCTTCCGATTTCGGAAACAGCCATTGTGTGTCGTTTTAGTCCCACACCAATGTGGCTTCTCTACCAAAGTAAAATTATAACAGCATTGCCATCGTGTGTCGTTTTAGTCCAACACCAATGTGGCTTCTCCACCAAAGTGAAATTATAACAGCATTGTTTTTTCACGTTTCCGCTTGGAAAATGAAATCCATGCATTCCACAGTTCCAAAAGCGATGAGAGCTCCTAATTTGTGTCGCAGGACCCCTCTGAGAAAGTGACGTGATGATTATATTTTTGTGTATATTTTTAGTGAAGTACTAGTAGTCTTCCATAGGCAAAATAGTAGGAGCACAAAGACATGCTTTATGTGAAAATAGCATAGAAAGACAGAAGATCAGTAAAAGAAGGACAAAAATGGCAGTGCTGACTTACAACAAGATTAGTTCGTCACAATAACATATTACATACTTGTGCAGAATATATATAATGACATGATAAAAATGGCAAAAAAAAAAACAGCCATACATTATCTTCACGACAGTGTGCCATGAACATTATGTGTACAAACGTGGCGAAGAAAAAAAAATTTTTTTTTCTGTGATAAAGCAATCTAAGGCCTGCTGAGACGCCTGCAGCCTACCCTAGCCATTTCTGAAGCCTTAGAATTTTTGCATATCAACCGGTCCCGAATTGCTTTATCACCAAAATAAAATGATTTTTTTAGCATGCTGGTATAAGAGACGTTCATGGCATGCTCTCGTGATGATAATTTGTAGACTTTTTTTAGTGTTTTTATTATTCCTTCTTTTCTATTATGTACTGGGCAAGTATATATTGGGCAGTTGTGACAAATAAACTTGTTGCAAGTCAGCGCTATCTATGTTCTTCTTTTATTGGTCATATTTTTGTGCTGTTTTTATCCAAAATATGTCGTACCAACTTGCCCAAGCAACCACTTTAGTAACACAAGGACATTTCTCATTGCACATCTGGCAGCAGCAGCAGTGGTGGCCAGCAATTATATCGGTCCGCTTGCCTCCCAAGAGCTGGAAGCCCACACACGCAAACTGTGCACAATGCGAGGACTGAACAAATGGACACAAAGTGAAAATGGCAGCAGTGTCAATGCAATGCACAAATGGCCTTAAAACACATTCTCCACAACACCATGTCGCAAGTGTTCAAGCAAGGATCCTATGATGCCTCAGCAGCATAACTTAACGCAGCCTTCCTGGAGATGGACCAGCTCTCAGAGCTAGTAAGACCACAACTGATGTGCACACAGCAGCAGCTACACTGAAGGACTCCAAAGGGCACCTCGAAAATGTGGCAGGGAGACATCACGCAAGGGAGGTGGAACACAAGTGTGGAACAATAACACTGAGCACACACATCACAAGCAAGCATAAAAGTGAAAAACAAGAACTTAAAAAGCCAGTTAATCTGCAAAAATGTACAGCCAAGATGCGAACAGCCCGCAAGCAAGCAAGCAAAGATGCCAAGCAATGCCACAGTCACAATACATAGGCAATGAGCATGGAGGCAGTAAAAGGTCTCTTTCATGGCAGAAGCTAGAACTCTGGGTCACAATGTACGGTAGTGTACATTGCAAGTTTACATGAAGCTTCATGCAAATGCTGCGCAATACAGCAAGAATTGGGAAGAAACCAGTCAAGGTTAGAAATGAGACAGAAGGGACAATGCAAGCTCAAGGAAGAAAACAAAAGGCTTCACAAAGCGGGGCATAAGCTCACAAGCAATTTAACTGAGAAAAATAAACCAGGAATATGGGCACAAGAATGGCGTGCTGGCCAGTGGAACCTACCTTGAAACTCGTCATCCCACTCTATTGCGGTAGGAAAAACAAAGTGACCGTCGTCTTTGTGAGTTTTTTGTTGGGTGTGGATAAAAAGGAATGGAAAGAAAAGAAAAAAAAGAAAGATGCAAGAAGACACGTGTCAAGGTGTTGGAATGGCCCCAGACAACAACACCACACACTTACATAAAAAAAAATAAAAATAAAGACACTCGCGGAACGGTCACTGCTGCCCTCTCACTCTAATGGAGAGAAGTCAGGGGCCAGTTAAGGAGCATCAAGAAAGCTGGATACCGCCCTTGGCACGGTCAGCATGCAACAATTAACACTGCATGTTCCTACTGGATTTCACTGGAATGTCAAAGATGTCTTACAAAGATTACTCTTCAGCCAGCAACACTCATTACAAAACCACAAGAATTATAGGGGGGCAATATAAAGTCCTGCACACAGGTGGCACCAAACAACGGGAGAAATCACTTCTCCCTTCGTTGAGAACAGCTACCGCTACTTTTAGACTACAAGGCAAGGCTGGGCTAGCTATATAGCAGTACTCAACTAGCATCTTCCAATAGAGAAGCCAAAGTCACTGGGAAAATTTGTGAAGAAGGTAAGAGTAGAGGACAGACACCGATGTAGAGAAAAATTTATCTTGAGCGAGAAAAAGTAATTATTACTTTCAGCTCTCACACATATGTGATACCTTCATCTAAAACAAGTAATTGGTGAACATTTCTCGCGCTCAAGAAGACCACCCTTATTTTTCAAAGGCATCACATTATTCGTTTATTGGTGCCAAGCATGATTGGTTCGAAAAAAAAAAAAAAGAGGCAAAGAAGAAGGCACCCGGTGTGCAGGACAGGTCCCGAGATGTCAACAAGTTCTACAAGTCTGTCGGGACTAAAAAAAAAGGTCAAGCTCGGTGTTGATGCAATGTGAGCGAATGTGCAAGGAAAAGAAAAACAAAGCAAAATGAAAGCACAAAGCAGCAGCAGAGCAACGTAACATGGAAAGAGATGAGGTGAGAGAAGTCAACGTGTGAGCGAGTGAGCTGAGCAGCATTGGCATGAGCTCGGTGTGAGAGAGGCCTGCACAGATCCTGGAAGATGGATAGCGGAGTACATGTGAACGCAGACAATGCAAGCTGAGCTGAGGTTCTAGCAACAAGGAAGAAACGGATGTCGATGCCTCAAACAGCATGTTGTGTGTAGTTTGTGATCTTTCTCGCCCAACCAAAATGTGCAATGAAACGAGAGTGCAGACAAGAGGATCGAGAACGTACCTTCATCCCAATGTATCACTTTAGCAGGGACAGGTGGAAAACAAAAAGAGTAGGTGACAGTTTTATACATCAGCCTCATGAAATAAAGGTATGTAAATGGAAGCAATATACATAGCAATTAGTTAGAAACAATGATTTGGCGCTATAGTGCCTTATTGAGATGGGTCATATTTGCGATTACCCATTATGCTCGACAAATTATAAGCGATATTCAATTTATCCTCCCAAGGAAAATATTAAGAACTCCTCTTAGCTTTACAGCTAGCAGCAAGAGAAATGGCAGAAGTATACTTCTTTTTGTTCTTCGCATGCATGCAACACTAATATAGGCCATAAAAGTGAAGAACTGAAGAGGTGGGAATGGGGTTTTAGTACCTTTAGGTATCATCAGTGTGGCAACATATGGCTTAACCAAACTTACATATTCATAAGCAATTACATTACATGTCCAATACATTGAATGTTTATGCTAGTACTATGCTTGCAATGCACTCCATTTCTAGGAAGTTTAACTGATCAAAGTTATTTGGTTTTGACAGTACGGAGAATGCAGATGCCTGGCTTTAACTGGCACTAGACTGTTAGTACCTGAACATTGCCAGAAAAAAAGAATAACTGGCTTATCGATGAAGCTTTACATCAAGAAGACATCACAGTGCAACGCTCCTGATTATTTTGACTATATAAAGCTTTTTATGGACTTTCTACTGTTCCATTCTACTGGTGTATGCATGTCAGTAGAATTAAACTGTGGCAGTTTGGATTTGACTTTCGCAGCAAGGCCTTCTAGCCACTTTCACAACATATCTTAATTTTTTTCCAGTAGCAATAAAATATTGTTGTACTATAACAGCCCAAAAATTTAAATACACGATGATGTCGGCCAAGCATTGTTATACTCAAGCTACGTTCACCGCAACATGGGTTTAAGTGAGATTGTAACAGCATTAGATTCACTTGTCCGTTTGCATGAGCAACTTCCTCCATATACGAATGGCCTGTCAGGTGTCAGCTAAACAGTAGATTTCTCAATGCGGTCATCGCTCCACAAAAGAAATGCTTTACATTCTGGACTAGCCAGCTAATATTTTATTATACACATGAAAATACAAAGAAGAGACAAAGGATATCCCCAAAGAAAAAGTTAAGGACAAGCCTTGTAAGGTGCAACAACGTGCATTCACACCATGCAGGCTTAATTGTAGTAAAATAAAATAGAAAGAAAATGAAGGTGGTGTGCAACACAGTCTATTACTGAAGTGATGGCAGTCATTGGTAGCATGCAACAAATTAAACAAGACGGATGGGAAAGGGAAGCACAGAGGAATGCACAATATGCGAACTCAAAAGAAACAAAGGCCACCAATATATAGGAGGAGTGCACAAGGGTTGATGACAAGTATGCAGCATTGATGGCATTATCAACACTGTTTAGTGACTGCAATGTTTTCCAGTATGCACTAGGAGAGTTGAGCACTGGTCGCCTTCTGGAAGGATGCGCTAAATTATCTCTATAACTAACAGATAAAAAAAAGTTAAACAAAATGTATTTTGCTTTTAAAGGAAAAGACAATATAGGGATGAAATATACATATATTTGCCCTCAAAAGCAAAAAATAAGTGAGAAGCAGCAGTGGTAGAGTAAGTACCAAAAATTTGCTGCATTAGCATGCTTCACATAAGGCTGCAAAGACACGAAAGGTCAAGTGTCAGGTGAAATGGAGTGAGAGAGACGAAACTTGCGAACAACAGGAGAGTACTAATGTAGCTACTCTGGTCGCACCTGGGAAACCTTTTAAACCTCTAAGTGCCGAACAAGAGTCCTAATTTCATAGGTGTTAGATTGCTTGTTTTGAATGTTAACAACGAGGCCATATTTACCTCTTTCTCCTTTTAAACCAGTATTCCAGGGGACATTCTTGTCAATGGCAACTTAGCAAAAACTTATTTCACAAAATTACCAGAGGAAAACTCTGGAGCAGAAATCACTCAACTACCGGAATAATTCGTCTAATTTACCTGCTCATGGCTTCAAACATTCAGTTCGCCTTTACCTGAATCCTTCTTTAAATTTTTGACTTATCTGTAAGTTACTGTCGTTGCCTTTTTTTTTTGCCATACATTTACATGTCATTTTTATCCATTTCCATTACTTTCTTTTTCTTCTGAAACATTTATAGGTGTTTATTCCATGCGATTGCTTCGTTTATACTGTATTAGCTTCACTTTTGTAATTCACTTTTCTGTGTATGTCAATGTAAAGTTTTCTCTATGTTCTTGCATACCATAATGCCTCTTTTATTATATTGTATGCATATTCACGCTTCTTTTACGCAATCCTGCTCCTGTTTTTATTTTTTCTTTGTGTATATTATAACAAGAGGTCCCATTGCAGTGTTTCCACTAAGGGACCTCTTTCTGTATGCCTCTCCCTATATGTGACCCCCCCCACCCAATTACACTCAATAAACTGAAACTAAACTGAAAAGGCGCTCGCAGCTTCATTCTTATACTTTACCTTTCTCCATTTAAAATTTATATCTTTTAAAAGGTCTGTGATGGCAATAGGTCTCTGTGCACATGCATTACCACTGCAAACTGTTGCACTTACAGCACATTTACCCAAGAAAGATCATTTAGAAAGATTACAAAGCCATTCAGTAAAGCCATAAGAACAATGTAAAGGCAAATTCACACATGTATTGACATTCTGGCGAGCCATCACACTTGCCACTATAATAAATGATTAGTGCCTGATCTCCTTGCAGTATCTCTTTAGGGCAACTAATCTCATTCCATTCATTCTCATCCCTCAAATTATTGCAAACAGAAGAAAAAACACACAAGTGAAAATTGAATGTTATGAGCCATTCCTTGTTTAGCAACCATGGTGCCAACAGCACAGACAGTTTGCCATTAATGTATCACACTGTCTGTCAACCCTACTCAGCGAAAAATGTACAGTACTCTAAGATCGAAACAGGACAAGTTAGGGTTAAGTAAATGCCCATACTTTCATATTCATTGCCTTCAATTCTAGTCATACTAAAGTAATTTCGACTTGAACGGGTAGATCATAGCTGACATTATCTCTAGAGACCAATTCGTTGCGATATGATGTGGTTAGCTTGAAAAATTGCACATGCCAGTCCTACTAGAAAATTTAATGTTGCAGCCGAATCCATGAGTACTGTACAGTTGCAGTGAGATTAGTAATGGATGTAAAAAAAAAGACATGTCTAATAATTTAATAAGAATCTAGTAACAAATTTTAAATCAGCTTAATATTATTTGATAAAAATCTTTTTTACTTACTAAAAATTTCTACTTTGACAAAAGAAAAGTAACTTGAACCAATTAGCTGGGAGCTGCTCCAGTGAGTTTGGCCCAAACACAATATTAGCAATAATGTTCTGCAATTCCTTATCTTAGCATGCAGAGTTCCTATAATTTGACTCAAAAGAAAAAAAGACATGTTTATCTACATTAGACAAACAATTATACCCTTAAAAACAATGCTTTCACAGACTTGCAAATAATAAACAAAAAATAAAATCGGCACTAAGGGGTTTATGTAGGAGTGTATATATATTCTTTAGTTGTAGGGTTATTGTAGTCCAAGAATTCCTGTAGAAACCAACCCTCTCATGAAAGAGCATAGTGAAGTTCTAAGAAGGACACGGTACTGAGCAAAATCTTGAAAATGGTGCTTTCTTTTGTTGATATGGGTACATACCATTAGTATTATTTTTTAAAGTGATGTAGCTTTTCACTGGATTATTAGTGTTATTATTCGGTTTAAGGTGTGCCTACTTTATCATAACTTTTTTGATAACTTTCACGTGGATTATTAAATTAACTGTTCAGCACAAGTTGTGACTACTTCATTAAAACTTTCTTGAGTACAATTATATTGCTCAATAAAATGAAAAACATTGCGAGACATAAACAATCTGGAGTGCAGACTGATGAATATGAATGAGATAGCGAATTGACTTAAACCATCAGGGTCAATTGTTTTTTTGGACACATGTTCACACTACTAAGAGATTCTCAACTTGTACTTTTTTGCCAATGTTAGTTATTCGTGGTAGCCGGAGTGATACAAATGGCTACGAACATGGTACAAATTAAATATTAGAACCCAGTAGTTTTTGACATTTTGTTGTTTTTACAGAAAACACATTTGCTATTTATTATCCAACTCCATAAAATGCCCATGCTCCAATTTCTTGGTAGCTGATCGGCACTTAGGGGTCAAAGCAATGCCACTATAAGGTGCCTTGCCGTTTGCTTTCTATGCAAGAGTTTCAGTTGGCTGGTAAGAGTTGACTAGCCTGTAGATTTTGACCAAGAGAAAAAAATTTTCATAAATGATTGGCAACGAAGAAAAGAGCTAAGTACTCTGAAGCGTGTTCTAACATAACATGCATCAGCCACTATGTGATCACTGTGTGAACTCTACAGTGAATCTCCGTAAGAACTAGCTGGCAAACCCTTGCAGCAAACAAATAGTAACTGCTACTTAGTACAAATTACAGCCTAAACTGGCATCAGTATACACCGCACATAAATATAATGAGATTTGAATGGTTTCCTAGAGAGTACTGAGGTATATAACCTTCATGCAGCTTATTATGATGCCACACAATTTTAGAGCTTAATTAATTCTAGGAAGGACAATGTTTGTAGACAATTAGGAAAGAAAAGAAAGCGAGACCTCAATGCCACATAAATAATAAAAGCAGCAAAAGGGGAAAAAAATAAAGGAAAACACAATCTGCATTGCAGAAAGAACCAATCAGAAGCTAAAGTGAAAATGGGATAAAAAAATAATAATAATGCAAGTAAAGATAGGGATAGTAAATGGAGAAGAAAAGAAATTAGATAAGAAATTTCGAGGTGGAAGGAATAAGTCTAAAGGCAAGTGTGAATACAGAAACTTGGGCAAAATAAGACGTGCACTTGAAATGTAGAACTCCGCATTGTATCTGTGCGACATGGCGTGAATTCCTGCAACTTGCACTATACTTTGCACTCAATTGGTTTTTGTATCACATCACAGCCTTCTGTAGTAAGAAGAAAAATTGTGTTCGTGCTATGACGAAACCAAAGCGGGCAGCCTAAGAAGCTTTGACCAGCTCAGGAGCAGGTAAATAGCGGGAGAGGTACGCAGCAAGCATGCCAGATTGCAGTGATCACAGACAAGGTGTACATGGCTATTAGCATCGTGAAAACAGCATGTGATAGAACTTGTTCAATGCTGTAAAGACTATAATTTGATAAGTAGCAGCTATGCGATTCCCAAAGCTGCGAAGAGATGGTCAACAGCTGTTGCCTTTAATGTGACATTTCTGTGAATACTACCACGCTTGTGACACCACTCTCGTGATAGTGATGCACTCTTGTGATACACCAGTGATACTACACTCTCGTCTCGCTGTAGTGCATGCTTTTTTCACAGTGAACAAGAATAGGGTCACAGACGAAAACAGACAGCCCATTAACTCATTCTTGTGCGATATGAAAAGGACTCGAGCAGGTGCGAAAATTCATGCTAGTGCAAAGGCCGCAGCAAATGCACAGGTAAAAAAGAGGGGGGGAGGGGGAACAGCAAGGCATTTTTTCCTCCCCATGTTCTGTTACCAACAAGCAAAAAACCAACGGTAACACTGAAATACTAACAGGACATCATAAATACTACGATTTGCTATTACGCAGTTTGCAAAAGAGATGAGAATGAAATAGAAACGTTGCCATTCACCTATTTATATATAGCTCATGAAGCTATAAAAAAAAACCATGCAGATATCTTGTAAAGAGCTTTTAGTTGATGAATTAATCCTGGTCCAAAACCATCAGAAAATCTTTGTCACTTAAGCAGCTTTCCTTTGTGCGAAATCTGTATGGTCTTCTTCACTTCATGTGAAAAAAAGCAGTTGAATTTTTTTCTCGGCTGCTACAGAAATAAATAAATAATTCACCGAATAGGCAGCCAGCTTAAAAGAGTAATACTGTGACTGGAAACAGTACCATGGCAGTATGAGTCATGACCAAACATTTTTTTTTTACCGACCATCTGTACAGAGGCATAACCATTACTAGCTTTCAGCAACAAGTCACTAAATCGAAATGCTGAAACACACAAGCACACATTCTAGGTAATGAATAATTTTCAACACCATCATAATTGTCATTCTCGGCCTATTTTTCACATTTATTGAGGGGTGAATATCTATTCGAATGATGTCCAAGTTACTATCTCGTGCAAGCTGATTCCCTTTATCACTGTGAACTTATCAGTAATGTTACTCTAACTCAATGCCATTTTCAGTTTCTTTTGCCTTCCGATAATATTCATTCCAATGCTCTAACTGACCTCTGCCAGTCTGTTCTACACATCTGGTAGCCAGAGCAGGCCCCTTCAAGACATCAGTTATTATGACCGAATACAGCAGTGTATGCTGAAGTGTTCACATCTCTGGGTCACCCATGTTGCTCTAAAACCATGTTTTGTCTACTTTAAAATGAAGGACACATGTGTAGTTTGCTCAGCAGATGTCAGTTACAAGGGCTTATCAGTGCTGATGCATAAATAAGAATCAAATGCAGAATATTCTCAAAACAAACTACTAAACAAGTGTAAATCTTAATGGCACAGCATCAGAAAGCCATGTAATGAGTACAAGGGTACAGAAATCTTTATAGACACATTTACTTTTATCTGCAATCATACATTTCAGCTTAGCACACATGGTAAAAAATGAGAATGAAAAGAATAGGAGCAGTTTACCAGCCCAGGTGCCCAGCAAGAAACACTTTAGCGTTAAATGAGTGACCAATAAAAATGCAATCACATCCACCAGTTTGGTGGATTGTGTTTAGGTTTAGCAATATCACTATGCATCTCAAAACCACTTAGCTAGTTTTACGAGCAAGATCATTCAAAAAGCAACATCTCATACAAGCTTACTGGGCCATCAGATGAAGAGTCCACTAGTGTGTCCTGCAAGCTGACAGCTACTGTTTTTTACCTAATCTAGTAGTGCATTAACTCATTGTTGAAGTATTGCAATTGGCCAATGGAAACATAGAAGCTGCAAAGACATGTGGTATGCTGCTGCTTGTTAGAAAGACTAATGTAGCAGCATAACAAGCAATCTAGTGAGCTAAACTGAGTGTCACTATGTGGCAGCGTCCTGCTCCCATGTGACCACATCCTTTGACGTGGCATCACAACTTAAGCTCCTGGAAAAATAACCTGACACCAGCTGCAGAAAAGCTTCTATGGCGTTCGGAGGCTCCGAAACATTTCTTCCAAGATACACACATCTTCACATAACAAAAAGAATGGTAATGAGAAAACACCAAGTCAGTATAAGCCTTGAATGTAACACAAAAATCTGCCCCTCTCCCATTTTCCCTAATTAAAAAAAAATAAGCGATAAAAGATAATAATTCTGGAGGAGGCCATAATGGAGGGCTTTGGATTGTATGTGGCCACCTAGATTTCCTTCGGGTGCATACAGGCATTTTCGTACCCAGCCTCCATGGAAACGCAGGGTCTGTGGCTGGGTATCAAAGCTATAGCTTTATCTCAGCAGCAGAATACCATTATGAAAGCTGGCACGAAGGAAGGTAGCTGAAAATTTTCTGCAATTTCTTGAACACTTTCAGCAATTCTATAGCTAAGGCACAATGAAGAGATCTCGTAGCGAGCATTGTTATAATGCCTACCAAATTTTTTGTCAATGCTACCGGTAGGACTGCAATTGCATCGGACACAGAGCTCATCGTCACAGGGCCAGTGAAAGACACCATTAACGGTTTATATGACCAATTTGGTTAGACGACTTAGCTTCTGTCTTGCATACCACTGGTTTCATCATAACCACTGCAGGCACCCCTTCTCTGCAACTCAGGAGCAACCTGGGTGAAATCGATCTGTTCCCTCGCACCCCTGTGTTCTAATTTCTGGAAATGACAAATTTCCTGAAATATTGAGATTTCCCATGACTGCCAAATAAAACATGGTATTTTTGCACTGTTTCTGTACAGAGAAAGTTGTCAAAACCTGCCTAGTTCAGCTTCTAATACCTTGGTAATGCACTGCGATCTTTCTCAACCATATCAATTGGCTAAGCTAAGCATATAAATGACAAAAGAAGGGAGAATGAAGGCCAGGCCCAACAGGGAGCAGGCAGCAGTATAGAAGACTTGGAAATTAATACCATGCACATTATTAATTGGATTTAAGTTGTTCAATTGAAACAATGCAACTTTGCAAAGATGGCTCATGTTGCTAGCTCAATGTACAAACTGAGCAAAGGAGTCCATGCATGCTTGTGTGTAAAAACCGCAAGTGAGATGCATCATTTGCCATGGCACTGTTTGCAGCCAGGAATGTTTGCAAGCGGCATTTATATAGCCTCTCTGCATGAGAACCCCAGCACGCAGAAAACGCAAGACAACACAGCGGTGGGTTTAGAATAATGCAAGACTTACCATAGTAATCCAGTGGGTGAGCTTTGGGCAGAGAGAGAGGGAGAGAGAGGAAATAAAATTATACCACAGCTGTTCCAATCACTGCATTATGAAATGCATTCACAAGCTGAGAGTATAACTGCCATCTTTGAATGTAGCAAAGATACCATACGATGCAAAGCCACTGCTGATCCAGAAGATGCTCCAGAAACATGCTAAGGACACATCCTGGACTGACAGGTTTTGGAAATATAACTGCTAATGAGCCCTAAGTCTCCAAGCACTTACATAAAATGATCCTCAATTCAATAAGGTATTGTTTCAGGTACAACAACATGCAACAAAAGAGAACACATCTTCACAATGGACCAATAAAAAATTTAAGGCAAAGCGTGCATTGAAAAACACAAGTTTTTCTAAAATTATGCAGTTTTTATTTTTATTTGCTTTCACAAGTTTAATTTCTCTACTTCCCAACAAATAAACTGAACATTGTAATTGAACTCGAAGTATGTTAAGTAGGTTAAACAGCCCAGATTGGCTACCGAAAACTAAAGAGTTCATTGTCTACAGTCCCCAAGAAATTCACCTGGCTGTTTGCCATTGCATTTCGCATGAAGAGTTCACTAAAGCCCCATGCTCAAAATAACTTGCAAGGCTCTATTAATGAAAGAAATCCCTCCAAAAACATATCTTTATTGCATAAATAAGTTTCGACTTATCATTTTGAAATGCGTTTCTCAATATCTATTTTTGGGAACTGCTCGAGTTTATACATCATGGTTTAGGTGCTTCTCACAGCCAAATCAAGACGAAAAAGTGAAGGGCGCAGTTATATTCTTTAAAACAGATATCCCATGCATAATTATTAAGAGCCTAAAGCAAGCAATGGGCTGAGGATTCCAAGGATTCTCACGTAACAATTTTTTTGTACATGGCTTATACGCACTTTCTTGGTAGTTATTTGGATTTTGCCGTTAACATGAAGCAATATGAGCCATTAATGGCTCGGCACCGTAAATGTTTCGTGGCATAACATGTTTGTACAAAATGAACTATATTTTACACATTGTCATGGCCAAAAATGAAAACTGTGCCACTTACTATAAAACTATACATATATTTCAAATCAGAATAAAAGCTTATATATACACCAAAAAAATTTAACCACCCTAGGCTACTTACTATAAAACTGTACATATATTTGAAATCAGCATAAAAGCTTATATATACACCAAAAAAATTTCATCACCCTAGGCTACAGGTTGACGAAACTTTTTTTTCCGACCTGCATCTCCCCTCAACACTAGTTAGTAGTACTGCAAGTCAAGCTTGTCTAGAAGTGGCTTGAGGAGCACATTAAGACAAGGGAGAGGCATGTATTCAGTTGTATGCACCTGTGACTCATTCTGCTCTTTACTAGATATATTGACACAGTACATGCGCATAGCTGCACTAGGTTGACAACTTAGCTGGTCAGCCAAGCGTCACCATGCTATCATATCTTCCTTGTCCACGTCTTGAGGTTATATGCACAACGAAGAAGAGAACTAATTATTATCTGAGTTTTCATGAGACATAACTACAATATAATGATGAGGCACATCATAGCAGGGGACTTAGGATTGATTTTGACCACCTGGTTTTCTTTGACATGCACTCAGTTTTAACTACGCAAGAATTATGCATCTCACCCCCATTGAAATACAGCCACAGAGACTGAGAATTGAAGTTGCAATCAGGGGTTTAGCTCTGCAACACCTCGACATTCTAAGCTGCCATCGAAGGTAAGCATACAAGAATCGAAATTGACCATGAGTGTGCATTTTTCTTGTTCATGTCTTCTCAGACCTTGTCATATATAGAACCTCGAAAGCACTGGACCTTTATCAGTATATGCACAAGTTACATTATTTTGATTAAACGTAATAAACTTGGATGTGAAAATCCTTCTGGTCATTTGCAAACTCAGCTAACGCTTGCTCCTAAATATCACTCAGCAGGGCTGACCTTCTCACATAACCAAGAGCAAAAGATGCCGGGAACTTCACCATGCTATAGAAGACACGCTCTAGCATTACGCTTGCAACAAAAGTAAACAAAGCTACACGTTACGACCGAATTTCTATGCATTACCAGCCCCTACCAGAATATGCAAACATAAACTATTGTTACTAAACACACGAGGTTATGCACCACATCTCACACTACAGGGCAAGAATTCTCATCTGCAACTATTCTAAACAAATGTCATTTTCTCTTCATGTGTGAACTTACTCAAACACTCATCTTAAGCTATACCAATACCATTAACTATAAAATACTAATACATAAACTTGGTAGAGGTTCTGTAGATAAATTAGCAGTTTTATAAACATGCAATAGGACATTTGATGCAGCAAAAAATTGAACAAAATGTGACAGTGATGACAGGAAGCAACAAGGTAATTCCCTCTGCTCCAGAATTTTCTGTACATCCTCCGTGCACAAGCTACAATATGCAAAGGAGCCCAGAGGCAGATAAACAAGCTAACACGACTCAATCTAGCACAAGAGCACTGGAAAGACGCACAACTTGCGATTAGCTGCAATGAGAAAACCTGTAATAAAGCAAGCAACTAATCTACCTTTTTTTTTTTCATAACTATAAATGTAGGTCGCACAAGTATACAAATTTGGTTAACAATTTTATGCTACTGAGACCTCAAACATAGAATACAATAACAAAAAAAAATTCCTTTGCTCGCTTTTCCAACACACAGACAAAGTCGACCACAAGCAACCTCCACCTTCACAAGAACAAAATGCTGAGCAGCAATTAAGCAGAAAAAAAAAAGCACTCATACCAGATTTTCCTGCTGGCTCTGATGCTGTGAATGAAAAAAAAATTCCAACCGGTACGCAAATCAAGAAGAAAGTATTATTGAATACAAAATGAAACATTTGCGAGGTTGCTATGCCAATTTACATTTACATCTTTACGGCCAAGAAACTTTTTGCTTATGCAATGACAGGGGCAGAGAATTCAGACATCTGTTATATAATTAAAATCACATTTTACAGCTATGCGACATCTACAGTGGTAAACAGAGATATAGTAAATTTTGTGCAAAAGGCTGCTTGTCTGTGCTTCCAGATATAGAGCTTGCTCTTTCACAGATGAGCACTCTTGGGGGCAACAATGTAATATTATTTCCTTTTTAGTAGTTGCTATAGCCTCAATTTTCACGCAGTGTGCCTCATAGCAACAGTGCGAGAAATCGAACAAGACAGACAAATACGAAGATCATATTAACGAGAATTTTTGCTGGTGAATGTTGACAGTTTTTTTTCTTTCTTTTTTTTTTTCCTCTCTACTTGAATGATTTCCATCCTTCCATGTCTTTCAGGTTCTTCTCCATGTTTGCTGTAAGTGCTACCCCATATTACGCTGTTAAAGAAGTGGCTTCTTTCAATTGTTTGCACAGTCATCATCAGCAAGGTTAACACATACCCTCCGAAGCATTATTTCATCTACTTGGTTGGTCACAGTTGCGAGATAATACCTCGGTATGCTTAGATAGTATGTCGGCATGCAATGGTAACATCTCGACAACAGAGCTCAAAGCTACGCGGTGCTACCGTCAATCCAACTGTTTGAGGACACGCTGCAGAGCATTCATGTCAAACTTGCTGATGACTGTAACTATGCAAGCCTGTTGTCTCTACTGACCAAATGAGTAACAGTATCTCCCATCTAATGCATCTAATGTTTGTTTGCTGAACAATTGCACCCCCCCCCTCCCCGTATGAGCACTTTCACTGCAATATATATATATATATATATATATATGCATGCTTGAAATCTGCAGTGCCATTTCACCCATAAACAAATGTTCAGGCGCTGCTCAATGTAAACAATACTATTTCAGGCCATCAGCTACATGCAAAAGACCAGAAGAAAGTATGATAAGAGAAGCTGAAGCTAGTGGCATTTATTTGAATCCAGTAATGATGAAGTCATATCCAAAACAGAAATAAACTTCTGTTATCTTAAATAATACTCATTACCGTATATTAATTACCATGTTACCAATTCCCATTAAGTACCATTACCATATCCAATGGAGAAATGACGGGTTTACCACTGCACTGCCACGCAGACATGGCAGTATGTGGTAAGATGGCAGTGGACAAAACACAAAGCTCGGTGTAGACAGGAAGCTTAGAAGAGAGAGACTTAAGGTGAAAGTATGGGCCACAGCAGAGCAACAAACCTTTCCGGGTCTTGAAAAAGTGCCCGTGCTCTCTAGGTGAGGATGTTAAAGAGCCTTCGGGCAGCGTTAAAGAAAAAAAGGAAGAAGGAAAAAGAACAGAGAAAACATTGCGTGTGTTTATAAGAGCACATGCCATGTACACAGTGCACAAGCAATGATAAAAAGTGGCGTCCTGGTGCATATTTCACGTTCTTTTCAGATAGGAGTGCGAAAATGAACTCAACACTCAAACAATACGAGGCATACATATTGCATACTCTTCTCTGGCTTCTCTGAAACTGTTGTTGGGTGTATGCCTTCATATGCACTGCAGTCATGTCCGCTCAAAGAGCAAAGGTCATTTTCTGTCAGCGTCAGACAAGCTAGACTAGGTCCATTTTCGTCTTCAAATATCACATCTTAGTAATAAGCACTGACCATCGTTTACAATTGTAAACAAGCACCATTAAGCCATGAATGCTGGCAGTGCAGGGGGATATTTGCAGTGGACAGCGAAATTATTGCAGACACTGTTCTCATACCATTGTCAAGTGTGCTTGCCCAATACTCAGCAGCTCACCCACTTAACGTCAAAACCTAACACTTCTTCAGATGACCAAGTGCAGTGCTTTCTGTGGCAGCACCCATTTTCAGTGCAACTGTGTGATGTGAGAGTATGCTAAGTTTATTTGGTGTTTCTTTACCAGTTCTCCAGCTATACACACATTAAGTCAATAAATGCAAGAAGGAATGTGTGGCAATAATATTACATAAATTTTAGTTGAAAGAATAGGAAAGAATGCCAAAATAATTGTTTTCTGTAGTTTCACACATGGTGCTCTGCCTTTCATAACTAGAAGAAAAAAATGAGCCTAGCAGTGTTTTTTTGATGCTGGCAAGGAACAAGCAATCAACAGGAAAAGGTGCGACGTCCACACAAAACTTGTCAGTAGTGCAAGCAGCACTCTTAATGATCTCTCTACAGTTGAGACCGCTTGTGGTACACAAGATAATGTCAACAAAAGCTCGTAATACACAAGAGGGCACAAGAACGACACTGAACAAGAGCAACTTGTTCAAGTAGTGACGCACGAAACATAGAAAGACAGTTGGCTAGCTTAACACCAGAAAGCTCTATATATATGAAGTATGTCTGAGAATGACACTTTCTATGATGTGATTATTCATTAATTCAACAATTTACAGCTAGAGAAGTTGTACTGGAGTGGCAAGTGGTGTGTGGAAAGCAGTGCTTGGAACCTAAAGCATGTTAGCGAGAAGAAATCTCTAAGAATGCAATATTGCAAGAAATGAACATGAAGAAAAAAGGGCTGGAAGTGATCTGTGCTCGAAAGTAGGATTATAACTATGTTTTAACTATTTCTACAACTATTCTGACAGAGAAAAAAAACATCATGAAATGAAAGGCGGTAGAGGATAATGCTGGACGTAAAGTGATTGCAAGAGCCAGGAGATAGTGACTGGGCAGAAGATATCGCAGTCTTTTGCCCATAGTGCTGATTTTTGACAATCATGGGCAGTGCCTTGTTGAGCTCTGTGAATGTATACAGAGGGGCCTGAAGTCTGACTTGAGAACAAAATGTGAAAGGCTGCAGTAAAAAAACATCAGGGCGGATTGGCTGACTAGATAGAAAGTAGTTGTACAATGACATTCTCGCATGAGAGAAACGTTCGTATGCTTTCTCTGCTAGGCAGGTATTTTCACGAATAGTAGCATATTAGATGGGCAAGTATGTGAACAAACTAGGCCGTAAGTTAATAGTTACCGCGTGTCAAATAACAAGATGTGTAAAATAACGGTCTTGAACCGAAATTTCAAGCTACAAATAACCACTTTTGTCTTCTAGCCAAGGCTATATTAGGCAAAAAGTAAATGTGAAGAAAAATGCACCCCTCAAAATGCAGCCTTGCCAAGCTATGGTAATACTACTAGGTAATACGAGAGCTGCACAGGTGTTTGCTGCATTGTAATGGGGAAGAGCATGCTTTCAGGTGCCCACACTGTGCAGCTGGACATGCCAAAGATATGATGGAGCACTAGAAGAATGGCCGCATCAGTTTTGCATGAAGAAAGAAAAAACAAAAGTGGTGTAAAAAAAAGAAGGCAATGGAGACATTTCTTGTTGTTGCAGAATTTGTGAAATGCTTCCATGATTAAATAAACGAAGGACTCTGTTTATGGCGCCATTCTCAAATCATGCGCTCAAGCAAGCCGCTGGAATTGTAAAATACAGAGCTGCAAAAACAGATCTAAAAGAAGAAATTAGTAGCAGGTATAAAAAAAAACAGGCCAAAGCAAGCAAAGAAAAACAAAAGAGAGAGATAAGTTGCAGGTAAATGAGTATTTAAATAAATGATACTCACCATCCTTTTCACCCGATGGGGCTGTCTGTGTCTGCTTGTTGTACGTGACGTTCTCCCTGGGTGGTATGTTGGTCTGGTGCACCGTACAGATGCTCAGCTTGGATTTTCTGTCAGAAATCAAATGTTGAAATGCATATGAAAAACCTCGTTTGTTGAAAATTCAAGCAGTTTACTGCATTCAAGTCACGGAAAATAAAACTTTTCCTTATGGTGCAGAAACAACAAAGAGGGGGGGGGGGGGGACAAAACAAATCAAGAATGGCCAAATGGTCAAGCTTTCACTGATAAATAGAGCTTTAGTTTGCAACTGTCCTGTGTCTTGAAATAAGCCCATTAGCACATGAACGGTCATAAGAAGATATGAAAATGGGAATCTTTCATGTATCTATGTAAACATGAGGAAGTATTATGTTACAGAAACACGTGATTGATTGATATGTGGGGCTTAACGTCCCAAAACCACTATATGATTATGAGAGACGCCGTAGTGGAGGGCTCCGGAAATTTAGACCACCTGGGGTTTTTTAACGTGCACCCAAATCTGAGCACACGGGCCTACAACATTTCCGCCTCCATCGGAAATGCAGCCGCCGCAGCCGGGATTCGAACCCGCGCCCTGCGGGCCAGCAGCCGAGTACCTTAGCCACTACACCACCGCGGCGGGGCACAGAGAAACACGTGGGATCGCATAATTAAATATGAACATTAAGCAACATACCAAGGAACGCATACACTGCCGATTACATTAAGATGGAAACGAAACAAGTGGAAGATGGCGCAAATCGTAAGGGAAAAACCTTAATGCCGAGCTATTTACAATCAATTTCCAATGCTGCTGGACACAGCGCTCCGCAGTGATCAGCTGCGCTAACCAACCTATAAAATTGGGTATTTTGCCAGATCGTTCAAAGTGATGTCGCTGTCACAGCCACTGGCCCCTAGTGCGAAACCGCACTCACTTCTGAACCTTGGCCGGTGCCTGCTGCTGCTGAGGTTCCTGTTGCGTCGGCAGAGACTGGTGGTCGAGGCTGGACGCAGTGCTGCCCGCGTTCGGCGAGCCAGTGGGCGGCGTCGACACGCTGCTCACGCTCAAATCTGGAAAACGGAACCGCACGGGCTTGACACGGGCGCGCAGCAAGCGGGCACAGATCGACAAATGTTCGGGCGCTGCTCACCTCGCGTCAACGTTATTCCCAACGACGATAACAACTCGTCCGGGTCGATGGCATAGTCCGATCTCGATTTCGATCCGTCGTCAACCTGCGAAACAAGACCATCCGCGGAATGAAACATCAACTGAGTGGCGACGGAGTCGGGCGAAGGTGCGGCGGCGGTAATTGCAGATGTCAATCATGCCCGATGCCCGGCACGCGAGTCGTTTCGCTCTCCCAGCCAGCACACGCATTGCGAGGTGTCGCTTAAAAGTACCGACTCGCTGCCCGCGGGGCCCACCTTCACTGAGGCATGTTTTTAGGCAGCCCCAGCAGATGATCAGAGACGGGAGAAAACCCACGGCTTACGTCATTCAACCTGCTGTCTTTCTTCTCCTTTTCCTCCTTTTTCTTGAGCCGTTCCATGCGTAGTTGCTCCAATTTCTGGCGTTTCCGTTCTAACTCCGCTCTTCTGGCCTCCATCGTGGGTGGCTCGTGGTGAAATCGGTGTTGTAGAGTTTCGGCCCCCGGAGCCCTAACACCGAAAACACCCAAAAGCTGGGAGTTATCCTTCCGCCAGGCCACGCCAACTTTGACTGGTGAAAAACCGCTACTGAAAGTGAGGGCGCTGCAAGCTAGACATGTTTGCAGACTCACTTGCATTTTAATTATATGATTTAAACATTTAAAATTACTATAACAAACAACATCAAACTTATTAAAATGCTGTTTGTAAAGTTATTTAATTTTTGTGATTAAAAGTTGCACCATTGGCGGACTTTGGTTGCACTGATGTTGTTAGCGATGTGCCGGGAGGTTCGAATTGCTTTGCGCTCCCGCTACCGCGTTGGTTCTGTGCGAGGTAATTACCCTTGCTCCAGTAAACGATTAATTGTTACCTGCTGTGAGGAACATGTAACAGGTGAGCCTTAAACGTAGCGGCTTCATTGCATGCATACCTATTACATGTAGCTTCCGCTTCTTCGATCCTCCTTGCCTACCATTAACATTTTACACTATATATGTATATATTTTGCTCGAGTTGTATGTACGTTTGCCCTCACCCTTTAGAGCACAATATTAACTCATTTTTGTTGCAAGGGACTTCATTGCAAATTAGTCTTAATGTTAGTTATGAGAATACGAGGAAGATGAAGCATAAAGAATGCCTCGAGATCGTCGACCGACCGCGCGCCAGAAGAAGCACGAGCACTGAACGAGCAACATTGCCTAGGAGCTGCTTAATTGCTTCACAATGCACCAAGAAGCTCCATCCAGTGATCACAAGAACTCGACAATACGGAAGAGCTCCAAGACGCGACACCAACGCTCCAAGAAGGGGCGGAGGGTTTCGGACTACCGGACGCCGCCATCGGTCTTACCAAGGCAGCCACCGCCCTCGCAGCCTTCTCAGGAGTCGCGGACCAGCAGCGCTGTGAAGCAGACTAGGTTGTCGCATCATAGGTCCCGGGTGGCACCGGCACCGTCGCAGTCGTCGGTGTGGCCAACGGTGCAGTCTCAATCACAGGTACCTGCAGCCCCCACATCGTCGACCGTGTCCTGTTCGGTGTTGCCACCGCCGCTTGCGTCCGCGTCAATGGCTGCAGCTGGGCCATCACCTCTGCCCCCGTCAACGAGCGTCTTTGCTCCCGCACACTCAGAGCCCGCAGCCCTCACTTCGCTTCCAGCGCCTCGAACGCTGCGGGCTTCGGTGTATCCGAAGCAGTTGATCCCTTCAGCGTCTGAAGCGTTACCGCGTCAGCAAGTACCACCCGCGAACTCGCAGGGCGCCGAACGTACACTGGAAATGGGGGCCTCGTACCCATCGGCTGTGACACGAAAAGCGTCCCTGCGACAGCTGATGGAGCTGCGTTCACTGCGATCGCAGCCCTTATCCGGTGACTGGACGAAAAGGGATCAGCAACTTCTATCGCCCTCACTTTCCCGTCTGCGCTCCTCCTCTATCACCTCCCTGCAACAGATAATTCAGCCATCGCATGAGCAGCAGCAAACCGTTGGCGCAGATGTGAACATCGCACCAGGCAGTTTAGGGTCTGAGGAACACCAGAGGGAGCGAGGCCAATCGTTGAAGCCCAATAGGCGAGAAGAGCTGCGTGACTTACAGGATAGCGTGTCCATCGTACAAAGTAGGCGTTCCCTGTCACGCACTTCCCTCAGCCTACCTTCGCTATGGCCACCAGCAACAAATATGGGCTTGGGAACCAGCTCCTGTTGGCGCGAACAGGCTTCACAGCTTGTCGGCAAGCACGGGCCCTTCCAGACGACCACGTTCTACTTCGTCCTCCTAGCTGCCTTCGTGCTGCCCTTTCACACGTTGCCGCTACAAATTGTTCAGAACGATGTTGACCACTGGTGCACCAGGCCCACCAACTTGCACAACGTATCAGTGGAGCAATGGAAGCACCTGATGCTTCCACGGACTGAAGACGGCCGTTACAGTCAGTGTCGCATGTACGCAGAGCTCAATACTTCAGGCGTTGCCACAGTGCCATGCACCCAGTGGGAGTACGCACCCTCTGTCTATGGACGCTCCATCGTCCAGGACTTCGACCTTGTGTGTGAGCGCGCCTGGTTTCTGCCGTTCAGCTGCTCTGCCTTCGCCATGGGCTCCATCTGTACGTTAGTCGCATCAGGGCCCCTGGCCGACCGGTTGGGCCGGAAGCCAGTGATACAATTTTCGACAATTATGATGCAGGCGGCTGGAGTGGTGGTACTGTCGTCGAGTAACCTGAACAGCTTCCTTGCCATGCGCTTCCTTCTAGGTGCCGCCACCAGCACCCTCTTCAACACCAGCTTAGTGCTCTTGGTAGAAGTATTGGCACCCGAGACTCGCACGCTTTATTCCATGGCGGCAATGCTGGGAAAGGTGTTGGGAGCTATCATTGTGGGCGCTATGATGTGGGCAAAGTTCAGCTGGTACACGCTACAGGTTGTGTGCATATTTCCTTACCTCGTGATGCTGCGTATGTTCACGCGTCTGGATGAGTCCCCTCGCTGGCTCTTGGCGCGGGGACATCTAGATGATGCTGAAATCGTCATCATGCACGCGGCTACGATCAATGGCGAGAACTTGTTCGAAGTGCGTCAGCAGCTGGCGCGTGTGCGGCGCGAAGCCGAACGGGCCGGACGTGCCATCGAAGGCGGCTGCTTCGACACATTACGTGTCCGAGGCCGCTGGAGGGTCAGCATCATTCTTTGCTACCTCTGGACAGTGACAGCGTTCGCTTCGCAAGCGGCCTCGCTGAAAATTCACTACCTGGACTTCTACCCTGCGGCCCTGCTCGCCCTTTCCTCGGTACTCTCGTTCCCGACCGAGCTGCTCGCAATAGTGTCCGCCGCACACCTCGGACGCAGGGCTTCCCAGTCATCCGCACTGGCACTGGCCGCCGCCTGCTGCTTCGTAGCTGCTTATCTCGCCGACGACAGCGTGGGTCGCAGCGTGGCGCTTCTGCTCGTGACGAGCGTCAGCGTGGACGCGTCGCAGACCATCGGCACCCTGTACACAACCGAAGTCTACCCTACGCTGCTACGTTGCTCTGGCATAGCGTTGTGCACGTGCTTCTCTGCGGCAGCCAGCGTCGTCACGCCCGTCGCTCTCTACCTGGGCATCCTGCCTACGTCTTCGGTGCCCTTGGGCTTCGTGTCCTTACTATGCGTCACGGCAGCGTACCTTGCGATGCGTTTGCCGGACACGAAAGAGTCGAGCGTTCTTTTGGATCAATTTCCGGACCTGCCCTTGGGAACGTCGCCACCGGAGAGTGCACCCGCTCTCGCCGACACCAGCAGTCCATCGCGGGCACGTCGTTTACGCGACCAGCTGCGGCTAGTGGTCAAGCACTGACCCGTTTCTGAACAATATGCGCTTGTCGTTGACTGTATTCATTTTTTTCATACCATTCGTGATATAGACGCTCGTTTGTGGTGCCGTGACTGTGAGCATCGATAATGCAGCGTCGATCTCTCCTGCATGAGATAAATGTTTATATTGAAAGGTCGGAGGGTTGCATGGGTTTATAATCTTGGGCTCCTGTGGTGACTGCCTTGACGTCCCTTGCCCGCAGGATCAGGGCCTGGTGGACTTCGATATTGCCAAAGCGACTGAATCACGCAAAGAATCGTGCATACAGTCGCATCAGCTGCCCAAGTCGCAAGGGCGTGCTTATGGAGATCCCTATGCGTACACCCCTACTAATCGAGGTGAAATGTGCACGCATGGATGCTGCACTCGATGTGGATGTCGCTTATAGCTCACTCGGGCAGTCACGAATAAAATAATTACGGTGCATTTTAGCTTACGGCTGTGGAAAATATTAATCGCCGTGGGAAATATTAATCTTTGTGAAGGAGAGCATTCTGCCCGTTTCTATATATTAAACCACCAAATCCTGGGTATTCTCGAGATTAATCGCCGTGGGGAATATTAATCTTTGTGAAGGAGAGCATTCTGCCCGTTTCTATATATTAAACCACCAAATCCTGGATATTCTCGAGATTAATCGCCGTGGGGAATATTAATCTTTGTGAAGGAGAGCATTCTGCCCGTTTCTATATATTGAAGCACCAAATCTTGGGTATTCTCGAGGCGTAGAAGAACTCAGTGAGTAGATGACGAACATGACAGTTCATCATGATGCGATTAACATGCTTGTCGCGTAGTTGTGGAACCTTTTATTCCAGTAACCTGTGGCGCATACTCGCGGGTATCCATTTGACATAGGCCACTTTATTTAGTGGTACATTTGGTAATAAGCGTATAAGGCCGAATGTTGCCTGACAATCTCTGGTGCCGAGGCTGGTCCGACGTCAACTGTGGTAGGTAGAATTTCTGGCTGCTCGTAGAAAACGCCAAAAAAAAAATACGTGCTGCTAAGACCCTTAGGTCCGCCTCGGTGCTCGGATGCTGACCCAAAGGTCGCGAGTTCGATCCCGCCTGTGGCGGTCGCGTTTCGATGGAGGCGAAAATGGTAAAGGCCCGTTTATCAGTGCCCGTTAAAGAACACCAGATGGTCGAAATTTCCGGAGCTCTCCACTACGGCGTCTCTCATAAATCCTGATGTTTAGGAACGTAAAGCTCAAGATATAATTTTTATTAGATGGAATTAGGACCCTTAGCCCCACTCTGTTCATATAGAAAGGGTCGCCGGTTGCATGAGATATCTTGTTTTGAGGCTATCCGTTTCATTATAATAAACATTAGGCAATCCTGTGACGCAGCAAGCTATGGCTTAGCAATATACCAATTAACGCTGCATACAATTTTATAGAAGCGACGTCTGTACTGTAACATGACTACCCTACGTTACGCGAGAGAAGTGGTTATAAGAGAGAAAAGAAGAGAAAAGTGAGCCCCGTAATTGTCTGCATCAGGGTGCGACACCTCAACAGTAGCTCACGGGGGATGGGGGTGAGGAGGGATTAAAGGATATGATTAAAGGTATATATATATATATATATATATATATATATATATATATATATATATACAGAGAGAGAGAGAGAGAGAGAGAGAGATGCGCTGGGACAGTGAGTGAGGACATATTGAGGGGATAGGAGAGATAGGAAAGATGGAAACACGGTCACAGAAGTCCGAGGATGGGGCACCACTTGCGAGAGCTCTTGTCGGCGTCGGGAGATGGCGTAGGGCAAGTACAGTAGGTCAGAGCTACGCTGTCGTCGGAGATCGGCGTCAGGAGATGACGTAGGGCCAGCCCAGTCGGCCAAAGCTACGCTGTCGTCAGAGATCGCGAGGGCACAACCGGTCGGCACGGAATCCAGCGAGCGAGTCACGTTACGTGAGACCGTACACGCTATCGTTCACTCGCCAGCGTATTTCACGCACCTGGTAAGCCCACTACAACACAAAAGTTGTCGTCTGATTCGTAATACTGGGACTTGGTTGTTTCAGACTTCAAACATTGCTTTCATTGTTTGAGACTATGCTCAAACATCTTTCACACACACCTGTGGATGTGAAGTTCCAAATCGGTGCACGTGCCTCCATTACTAGATGGCGTCCATCACGAAGTTCAGAACATAAGCAGAAAGTTCAACAGCAGGTTCACAGAAGTTCCAAGTGAACTTTCGCCTTCACATTCTTTGAAAGTTCGAAGCATGGCCCAGAATTCTTATTTTTTTTTTACTCGCACTGATACCGATGGTCGTCGGCAGGATAATCTATTGGAGAGTGCAAAGCAGTGATGCGTCACGGCTGGGGGAGGGTGAGAGCACTGTGATTTGCACCCCCCCCCCCCACAAGAGGTAGGTTGCTCGGGCCGTCCCGCGTTTATATTTTACACATGCGAGCACCGCTAAGCAAAAGTCCACGAGGTACACGCGTAGCTGGCGCGGTTACTTAAAAAAGTTTTTTTTTGGGGGGAGAGGGGTATGTTTTGGATTACTGACGCATTCGCTTCGAAACGTATATAGACAGAAAAGACTAAATTATATATATATATATATATATATATATATATATATATATATATATATATATATATACAGAGAGAGAGAGAGAGAGAGGAAGCACTCCTTCGTGTCAGATCGATTCCCATAATTCAATCTACCAAATTTTTTAGAGAGATTTTATACACAGTCCATCTTCTTGCACTTGGTCTTGTTCGAAAAATACCCTTGAAGCAGAGTAAAAGTAAACATAGGTACCATGATACTAGGTTACGTGTCATGTACAGGTTTTATAAATTAGCTTTGAAACAAAAACAAAGCGAACTTCCACCAGATACGCTATTCTTAGTCATTATTGCATGCGTACCCATGAAGCACTCGCATCAAGAAAACACTGCGTTTCGGTTCAATTATCACTCACAAATCATAAACGTTCGTAGTCGGCGACACGGGGGTTAAGTAAGGTGCGTAAATGGAATATATTTTTGTTATCGAATAATTGTGGTACGATACGCTAATGCGCGAACAAGACTGTCTTTCGCCATCGTCCGCGCATGCTGCTTTGTCGAGAGCTCGTTTTGAGTTTGTCCCTCTTCTATCGCAGAACTTGGCACAGCTCTCCAGCCACCATGGGAGAACTGGACGGGCAGCGGAAAGCCTGTGCGAAGCGCGTCGACTGGCGCACCGCCATGTTGACGCGCACCGCTGCCGGTAGACGGCGGTGAGCCTCGAACTGGTGCGACTCGAACACAGCGTCGCTGAGCTCGCAGTGGTCCAAGGCGTAGTAGAGGAAGAACAGTTGGTCCGACGACACTTCCGGAAAGGTCGAGTACCGGAAGTCGAATCTCCAGATGCGCCGTACGGACAGCAGGTGTCGGAAGGCCAGAAAACCCATTTGGAGGGCCAGTACCTTTTTTTTTCATAAAAATAATGAAGAAAAAAGAAATTGTTGGTCGCAATTTGTCCAAACCTTGCACAGTATGTTACGAGGAGTATGGATAATCTGGAAGGTTATTGCCCTGACGGCCTCGTCAGGGGGTTTAAGTCCTCCTTTTGCCTTACCTCGCGGGCAAACCTTGTATGTGTTATGCCCAAATAATGTTACTTTATACTTACTTTATAAGGACAGCGAAGAAATTCATTTTTTTTGTAATAATAAATTACCCTTTAACCACATCGTATGCGCCGCTCTTGCAGCTAGAGAAGTTGTATTGAGAAGAGAAGATGTATCGGTATTGAGGAAACGCGCAATAAGAACATGCAAGTGGATACGTCATATTAAAGTTCCTGTATCAACTCGCCATCACGTCATATGATCTTATGGCGTATGCTTGAACCTACATATAACTATTAATCAAGACAAATGAAGTATATACATTGTCTGCCAGAAGAGCCAGGGAAATCATACAGCGAGTTTCAGGAAATTTTGTTCAGCCAAAGCGATGAAGCAGGAAAATGAGAGAGCTTTGGAAAACATCCCTTCAGAAGCTTGGTCATTTATTCACACACAAAAAAAAACAAAAAACACGCACAAAACAAAATAGGGTTATTCTTGCCTTTGCCATGAAATTGTTGTTATTCAAATATTTTGTTGTAAAAACAAAGGTTCAACATTTCTTAGAGCTCTTACAGCACACAAAATGAGTTTGCAGGCTTGCTCAATGTTGTTGTTTAGCCTGTAACTATCCAGCCCCATATATTGACATTATATACGGAGGAGGGGCGAGAGGGGGGCGCAATGTCAGCACCATACATTGACATTATAGGGAGGAGAGGCCCTGCGACGAACCTTCCCTCCCCCTCCCCCCTCCCCCTGAAGGGGAACCCTGCACACGCTTATGGTCGCAAACATAACTACGGGCTCGCAGTTTTAGGCACGAAGCACGTCAGGGTCTCGGCTGGTCAGTGTGTCATGTCGTCGTCACTGTCTATTATACACGGGCATGCGGGTATGTTTACCCCGTACACACACACAAAAAAAAATAGGGTGAATACCACTATACTAGTCAGCGGTCCATACTATATAAAACGCTGTTTGGCTTAGCAATGGTGTCAGAATCCCGGACAAAATTTACCAAGGCACTTAAGTTTCACACCTAAAACCAATATTAATGAGATTAACCGACAACGACGACAAGACAAGTGTAGGGGATATTATTAGAAGTAGTTACTTCTAATAATATCCCCTACACTTGTCTTGTCGTAGAAATAAAGTAAAGTAGTATGTAGAAATAAAGTGGGCGAAAAGATAACTTGCCACCGGCAAAGAACGAACCTGCGACCTTCGGTCCGAATGGCACAAACTAGAGACACATGCGTTCATCTAAACGGTGAAGTAATCTATATGAAACACCGTTCCTTGAAACATGTCTACAAAGTAAAGGTGCGGTAGGTGACCGGCGGCGAGTAAAGCAGTAAAGAGTAAAAATATTCTTGTGGAAAACACCGACGCACACTGCTTGTTTCTTCCATTCCCAGGTTTTGTTACCACAACTAAAATACCCTTCCCTACTTGTCCCTTCTCAACATTTTTTTTATTCACTGCAAGTGAAAAAGCTTTAGAACAAAAAAAAAAACGTACCGCACATCCAATGTCGATATGTCACGTGCCACTTCAACTTTTTTTCTGTTGGTTCTACTCGAGCATTGCTCCCTTCTTCGTTGTTAATGAAGGCACTGGTTCAGCGTAAAAATATGCGTCGCGTTTTCGAATTCGCCATAATCAGCGCTACCATGCCACTTTTAAACTCTAAACATTTTATTAACTAGGAAACGAGAAAAGGCTAACTTTTCACGTGGCTTCACAGCAGTACACGTTCTCTTCGACAACATCGTTTCACGGCGTACTAGTTCTGCGCCGCCGTGAAACCACCTTTGCAGGCGGCTTATACGCGGGAAAGACTACGTAATTTGTTCATTACAATGGGATGGCGAGAAATGTCTTTCGGTTTTAAGACCCATAAACCTACCGAACAGCCAACCACCTTCATGAAGTGCCTCCTTAGCGCTCACAAACATAGGCGTCATCATGATGGTGAAGGAGGGGGGGGGGGCGCCTCTCCCTTGTCACCTTTAAGGGGGGAGGGACGCAAAGTCTGCCCTATACATCTAGTTAATAGGGAGAAGGGCGCTCCGACGAACCCTCGCCTGTCCCGAATGGGAACCATGCACACGCTCATGCCCACAAAGGAAGTAAAGGGCTACGTCTTCGAGAGCCAGGCGAAGCGTGACGAGGCTGTATATACCTCGACTAACTTGTTCGTTCGTCTCTCTTCTCTTATAATTTTATAAGTTTATCTTTTTTATGGAAAGAGGAGGGGGGCTTTTCTTGAATATTAAGCTTGCACAGTGATGTCCACTACAAACATTGTAAAGAGAACGTGTTAGTTTTTATTGCAACTTTCTGCGAGTGCCCTTCTGAAGCTTGTGGTTCAGTGGGTGCAAAGCGCAAGCTGGCGCTGCATGATTCTAAATCTACTGGAGATGTTACACAAACTACACCTTAGCTAACGACTGTCGTTTGCTATTCGTGAGCGAGGAGGTCCTTTCCTGTAGGAATGCGTGGTGCCATCACAGTACACCTGTCAAAGAGGTGTCGTTGTTGTCGTCGTCAAGATGGCGTGTTGGGGTTCTTTGTAGTTTACCCAAGTCTCAACGTAAGAGCGCTCTCTCTAATTTCGTGCCATCAAAATACAGCTGCTGTGGCCTGGAGTCAATGCAGCGCATCTGCAGCAGCGTCAAACCGCGGACGCTAGGTTACCGCAGTTGGCGTTCCGGCTCGGAAAATAGCGCTGCTTCCCCGCAAGAGAGGCGGGACGCATAGAGTTTCTCAAAATTAACTAGAGGGCACTCTGGCGCTGCGATCGTTCAGCGACCATGAGAATTATGCGTGGTACACACATCTGCCTAGTCTTCGTACTTGCAAGCGGCGAATCGTCCTTGCGGCTTCGTTTATTGCTGTGTTTCGGTTTTGTTTTGAAAGAAAGATTGAAACACTTTTGAACTTCGTGCGCCAATTTGGCAAATAAGTCTAAAAAATAAAACGGTGAAGCGCAACCGCTGAACATTTGCTAATACTTGTTTCGTAAGAAAACAACTTCAAGCCACACGAACACACACGGAGCCAAAGGCAGGCGAAAAGTACGAATATTAGACAAATGTGTGTACCACCCATCATTCCCATGCTCGCTGAAGCGTCGTGCGTTGCAGCTCCCATAGACACTAGCGCCAGAGTTTCCTCTAGTGGGAAACTCTATGGCGGGACGCACCGTCGAAAAGCTTCCGGGGGTGACGGACGCACCTGTTCCAGTAGAGCGTTCTGGACCCGCTCCGGTCGGAGGCCGTGCGGGAACCGATGCCGCGCGTCGCACAACAAACAGTCGAGCAGGTCCTCGAGAGCACGCTCCGACTCCTCGGTGAAATAAAGCGGTATCTCGCGTTCGTACACGGTGCCTTCGTACAGCAGCTGCGCCAGCGATGCGTACAGCCGCACCGCCAGGCGCGACAGGTGAAACGCAAACACGCTGCCACTGGTCGGTACCGACGCATTGACCAGCCCCGCGGGTATCTGGAACAACTGCAGGCACAGCCGGTACCGAGGCCACACGGACAACGGGGAGCCGGTGCTCAGTTGAAGGGGAGGATTTTCAAGCTGCGCGGAAAGAAGAAACATGTAAAGGGCAACTGGAGACGGCTCCCCTATATTGGCATAAATTTGTGAGCCATACTGATTCTAAACGAAAAGTTCGTCCGTCCATTCATGTCAAATCTCGTTTCTACACAGCTATAGCTTAAATTCCACTACGGTACCGTTATGTTTAACCAGCACCTGGTTCAACTTTCGTGGTGGTACGATTCGCACAAATATAAAGAAAAATTCTAATGGCGCGTCACAAAGGTGCATTTGTCTCCCAAATACTGAGAGTTAATTCAAGATCTCTCATCGATTTCTTGCGTGTAAATGGTATTGACGTTTCGAAAGTCTAGCATTGATCCAGTGGATTAAACAAACGAAACGCACCTGTTGAAGCTCCTGGGTTTGACGTCGTCCGACGGCGTCCACAAAAGTGTTAATGGCCTTGTAAGACGCTGTTTTGTTCGTGGCATTGCAGTCACCCAATGGCCAGACGGGGAAAAAACGCGCCAGGCGATGGTGCCGCATCTTATAGCGCACGAACAGGGACGTCAGGTTGTCCATCCACACGACGTTGCGCACGTACCCCACGAACAGGGACTCGAGGTGCGACAGCCACGTGGAACGTTGAGTGTTCTTGTATAACGCGTGCGACGCTGCGGCCAGACAAGCAGGATAAGCCTGGCTCACAGCTCGCAGGCACATGAGGTCGTTGCTGCCGGTCTCGGCCCGCCCCAGTGTGTGCACCGAGTGGAGCACGCGGAGAGAATTCAACTGCTCCGGCAGAAACGGAGACAGCGCCACGAGGGCGAGCAGGCCCAGGTAGTTGAGCATGACGCGAGGAGGCAAACTGTTCACGGTTTCGTCCAACTCTTGACGGACCAGCGGGCTTCGGTGGGCCAGAATCCGGGTGCTGGAATCGATTGCCACGACATTTGCGAAGACGGTGCGCAGAAAGTGTTGCACGCCGTTTCCCAAGGCAGTGAACTTCATCACCTGGAAATCGAGAGGCGACGTTCCCAGATCGTCAAGTTGCAGAAGCGAGATGCTGGCCAAGGCGATGCCGACGTCTTTGGCTGCTGCGCTGCCAGCGCTCGGGTCGTCCGGATCCAGCGCCTTGGCTGCGGTGCGCGTCGCGTCACTGAAAAGTTTCATGACTCGAGGCTCCGAGACGTCCTTGGAGTAGAACACTGTTCTCGGTGGGCCCAACTCGATGATGTTCAACTCGATGTTCCACGGGTCGAGGCCAATCTCGATTCCCACGAGTGACGGCACGCCCAGACCCTGCATCATCTTGGCAGCAAACCGCCACACGTCCGCCGGAGAGCTGTTAGCGCTGTCCTTCTGCGGCCAGTCTGACCCCCACTGGCGAAGCAGCTTCTTTGCGTCCGAGAGCGCAGAACTCGCAGCACCTCTGTTCATGCACATACCGTAAAGCGTTCGGGCGGGATTAACGTCCGGGTGCGCCCTGTTCTTTATGTAGGCCAACAACCGAGCTTCCATTGACGCCTGCAGCATAGTGTCGGTGGAAACTGCTGCGCCTGCCACACTTTGGATCAGTCGGGTAGCCACCTTCTTCCAAGCACCGCAAACGTGCTCGTAAAAGTTCTCGCACGGTGTCTTCGTGGAATGAGCGGTCAAAGAGCGCAAATAGTTTCCTTCCTTTTGGCAGTAATCGCTCGAGCATATGAAAATCCCTCGAAGCGGCTGTTGCGTTGTTGTTGAGGTGTTGGCGGGACCAGTGGGTGGTGTAGCTCGCGTCACAGGAGTCCACCAAGTGGGATATATTGCCGTTGTGACCGTTGTGGCTGTCGCGGACCCTTCGTCTGTCGATGGAGGCAGGCCGTGCTTGACCACTGACGACAGTATGAGAAATATAATCCAGATTAGACAAAGGATCACCAGCAGAATAACGAGCCTGCTTTCGGGATAGAGTTCCACGGTGGTCAGCTCCATGTCACGCATTTCCTTGTCCATCCGTTCGCCAGCTTCGTCGGCTGCTTCTTCCTGTTCTGGAGTGAGCTCGCGGTGAGACAATGACGATACAACGGAGGCGGCTGCCTTGACCCTAGATTTAGACCTCAACGGTGAGGGCTTACCTTTCGCTGACTTAAATGAGGAAGAAGAGAGTTCATCCAGTGGACGGACGGCGTCGGAGACACCAGTCTCCGGGTTTCGCTCCTCGTCGGCTTGTCCTGCAGAAGCCTCACTGCCGCTCCTCTCTGCATCTTCAGACTCTTTTGAGCGTTTTTTCCCGGAAGCTTTGGCCACCTGAAGAAAAAAATAGCACTTGGAATAGTGCTACGATACATACAAAAGAAATACAGGATTTGCTCGGGCTTGAGAACCACAGCAGCATAACCAATGTACTGACTGTCCTGAAGCAGCGAAGAACACACGGAATTGAGATAAGATACTTTATCAACGTGCGCGAAATGGCTCAAAAAGCTGGGAGAAGAAAACATGCTGCCTTAACCACTATAGCTAAACTTATTCCAATACTTCTAAAAATTTGCAATGCACAGACCATAATTCCTGGATTTCACTGTGTCTATATGCATTAGGCATTTTGACGGTGGTATAGTATTGTTCATGCATTGTGACGCCGTATTAATGGTATCGCACATGATTTCAACAGACACACTGGTTGTGGGATCGAATCCAGGCCGCGGCGGCCGCATTTTCGATGGAGGCGAAAATGCTTGAGGCCTGTGTGCTTAGGTTTAGGTGCACGTTAAAAATCCCAAGGTAGACGAAATTTATGGGGCTCTCCGCTACGGCGTCTCTAGTCATATCGCGGTTTTGGGACGCTAAACCCCCCAGATATATAGAGATACTATTTAAGCAATGCGGAGTAGCTCAATGGAAGTTTGTGCAATTCTGACGCTGAACACGAAAGCGTACCGCCACGGGTGCGACTGCCGCCAGATGGCGTTCCTTCCTATCTCTTTTCTTTCTGCGGTACTCCTCTTCTCCAGCTTCCTCATCTTCTCCGCGAGCCTTCTGTAACGAAGGAACAAGGCATGCACTAAACGAGAAGCGTTAGGCGCTTATCAAGGCTGCTTTTAAGACGCCTCATGTTGTTGACCTCCTAAAGCATCACCAACATTAAAGGTTGTTCCGTGACAATGAGGTGCGGTGGAAAAAGAAATCCGCCGGCCCGACAATCTATTCTTTCGATTGGCTCTCAGTGAATCTCTTCTAGCTCAGTGTTAAAGGTACATTGCATAAAACTATGGAACTGAATAACGTTAGAGCAAGAGCTGTTTAGGTTTCTTGAAGGACAAAATATTTTAGCGCAAAACAACACATGCACGTACAGACAAAGGGAATGGTACCAGCACTAACTAGAAACTTGAAGAGGGGTTTATTAACGGAACACTTTAGTCATAACGATTTACGTCAGAGCGAAAGCCCAATGTGTGACGATGTCTAAAACGACAATATTATGAACAGCAGTGCCCTACTTACCAAGAAATTAAGGTGAACACACGAGAAGAAATGCGCCACAATTGGACGTTCGTAAAATAATTATGATGACGTCAGACAAGCCACCTACAATTAGTCACTAGTAATTGATCTAGTTGTACTAAATAAAAAAAAAACTTTCCGTGTATCAAGAGACTTAATAAGATGCTGCTCGTTTGTTCCTGTTTGATTCATGGAAAAAAGAACCGCCGGTTGTTATCATGGGAAATGGCGCGAGATGTTCAAAAACTCAATTTTCGCCTGGTTAAACTGGACAGGTCGTGCTATCTAGCGGGGCCCAATTGAACCAAGCACGCCTGCAATCTTGAAGAACATGGCTAAAAACTGCTCAATGACCGCTGTTGCTGCTGTGGCTCCCACTACTTTCCCTCTGCTGCGACTGCAGTGTCGGCGGCCGCGCATTCAAGCCGGGAGACATTGCACACGGCAACAGTGACGTCAGACGTTTTGTTGAGGCGGGTAATTTGAAGTGATTGAAGTGCGTTAACCTGATGCGGACCATTAAAGCACGATTTCATTTCAAATTATGCCCTTCCTTGGCACAAAAGTAACAATAAGTTTCTGGACCACTATTTCAACAATCAATTCCCACTTAATAGTTGCCTTTAGTGTCCCGTTAAGTCGGTTTCTCATGGCCATGGCTAGGCAAGCAGCCTTTCGCAGTGACGTTCGGGAAAGGGACCGAGCTACCAGAGATGCTGCAAATTCTGTTCTTTCAAGAGCAGCCTCTCACCTACCCAATTGAACAACCGATTGATTGACAAATGTGAGCTAGCTAGTAAATGATCAGCGTTAAGTCATAAAAATCACGTGACACATTTTGTAATGCTCATTTTCAGCCCATTGAAACAGATAAAATTTCGTTGCAGATAGCATGTACCAATCAAGCTTGCACGCCAACTCATACCTCATGCATGTCATCGGAGTCTCCACCCTCTTTCTCTTCGTTCTCATCCTCCTCTTCCTTATCCTCGAGATTTCCTTCCACTGCTTCCATTTCCTCTTCCTCACTAGTAGCGAAGTGGTAAGTTTCTGGTTGGTCTCCCATAACAGGCTCAAACTGCAAAATATTTACAAACTATCGATTTCTTCTGTTACATAAAAACACGGTTAATCCCTTCGTCATAGGAATCTGCGTAACACGAAAATGAAACGTGTCAAAGTGAGAAGTATTTGCTAGTTTAAGCTTACACGATTACTGTCGGTGTTGAGCAGCTATAATACCATAATAGTACCGTTTAACGTGGATTAGAGTTACTGTATATGCTACCTTTAGGTAGCATATAGCATATACAGTAACTCTAACGTGGATACACTGACAGTGACGCCTTTAGTGGCGCATTTACAAAAGTCTACTATTATGATTAAACCTTTGTGGCAGTTGAAGTCGCTAACATACAGCTGGGCACGGCATATGGTGAAACCTGTGCAAAGATTGCATCAACAAGCACATAATAAACTCGATATGTAATTATTCAAAGCGTCGACATTTGAGGAGGGAAGGGGTTAGGGCTATGCCTCTGTTCATGCAAGCACAACCATACAGCACATGATACAGCTACGGCCGTGGTATAACGCTTAAAGAACGCCTGGCCAGAGTTCGTAGCTTGAGACATGAACTCTTGAAGGCGTTCCACTTTCCCCTGGTGTTTCTCACGCAGAATTCACTCTTCGCGAAATGTGAAGTCAGCTGACATTGCTCTCTTCCATACTTCCTATACGGGTATACTTTTTTCTAAACGGAATTCGATGTTATTATTCGAGAAACATATCTGTACGATCCCCCCAATGACTAAAATGTGGCCGACGTAAGGCACTAGCAGCCAGGGAGCTGCATTGCTCGCATTGGCCTTCCCAAGTTCGATGACATTGGCCGCCAGGGTGCTCGCGTCCACCGTGTAATCCGGCCACAACCAGTACCTCCGCCCATTCATATACAGGAAGGTAGACGCACTCATCGCGTTCTACTTCGACCGACCACGTCTCAATATCCTTTTTTTTTGTTCACTAGGTTTTGCGTTTCGGTGCTGTAGTCAAACTGAAGAACTCGACTGCACGGCCATGTTTCAACACAAGGGGACCGCAAAGGATTCCTCACGAAAAAAAAAAAAAAAAACTTGAGACCACTCTCGTCTGTGTATCTTACTCGAACGAAGTTTTATTAACGATGATGGGTGAAAAATTAACGTGAGTACAGTCTAGAAATGTCGCGAACAGTCAAACTCGTAAAAGAAATATGGGAAGAAGGCTGTCGTTGGCGGGCTGCTGGCCCCGCGTAGAGGGTCTGTTGGCCACGTGTTTGGGGCGCTTGTGATGGATACGGATTATGTCGCTGTAGCGCATGAAAAGTGGCAGAAACACAGAAGTAAACTTAGTTACCAGAGGAGACGTTTCGTGGGGCAAGCTGCCCGGCGAACCGATGTCTATTCGGGCATCGCCGTTCTCCGACGTCGCCGAGTGAAGCAGGTTGGTGCTAAGCACAACTGGGCTGGCCAACTTGGCCGCCTTTGGATACACGTCATGCGAGGACAAAGAGCCGTCGTGTCTGAGAAAGACGTAAAATATGTGTATCAAATCACAGGACATATCAAACTAGTTATTTTTTTTTCAGCAAGTTTGATGTGTGAACGTTCCCGCTGTTAACTTATAATTAATTCAAGCCCTTGGCCAGCTCGAGACTACGCGTTTTCCTTGTGACGACCCCTTATTGGTTTCGACACTTTGCGATAATGCGCGGTGAGAGGCAGATTTTCATTCGATGGTGTTAGAAAACTTACGCCGCACCATCTCTTAGGACCTCGGTAGCCGGCTTGAACTCCTGAGTAACAGTCGGTCCACGGACCTTGAGGAATGCTTTCGAAGACCAGGAGAAAGGGTTAGTCTCGGGTCTGGCATCTTTGATGACGGGTACCGCAAGAGCTTTGTCGGAGCCCCGCGCTGGCACCCGCTCAGGTGAACCCCACGTGAAGTTCAAGAAGTGCACCGTGGCTCCAGTACTCCTCTCCCCGGTGCTAGACGAGATCTGCATGTGCGATGTTAGAAGCTTCCTATAGCTAGCACAGGCTTGAGCAGCGGAACTTGATGCGAGGAACAAAGAGGACACAGACACGGACGTCGCTGTATTATTTGCCAATTATTATACTCTTGAAGCTCCAGTTAAATGCTGGCTATATCCAGCTCTTTACGCGGGGCTGATTAAGAGTGTAGTATATACACTCCTACAAACTGAGCTGTGGTGGTGGTCATACCCTCGTCCACACTATGGGGCATTTATGCGCATGCAAATCGGGGGTTATAAATCAGCGCCGTTCATAGTCAAGACGGCGAGTGTGGAACAATCTTTTTTTTTGCCAGCTGATGTCATGTATTTAGCACTTGATCGTCAAGAAGTGAACATCTGAATAATAAACAAACGACCCAAACCAGTGTCGCTACGAGGAAACTCAACTGTTTGAAACACTCGAGAAGTGCTTGACGCAACAAAAAGAAGTAAGTGCTATTAAATAAAGCAGTTATGCACATGCTTTCTGGGGAGGGAAGGCAGTGGTTGGGAAGATGGCACAACTTTACTTAAAAAAAGTTCCCGCATATTCACGAAGAGATTGATAATGAAGGAGCTTTCTCCAGAGGTAAAATCCGGTAAACCACGAATGTTCTGTACATATGCTCAATCATCATCATATTAAGACGTGACACGAGCCCGCGCTGCAGCCGCATTGTGAGCCCTCCACGTCGCCACCTTGGCTTCTGCGGTGTTCATAGTGGGTAGCGGTATTGACGTGCACCACAGAACACCTACCACTTGAGCGCACTGAGTATGTCCGGCGAAAGAGAGAAAAAAAGCGCACCGATAGCGAAACTAGAGCACGCGCCTTGAGTGGAGCGAGCGTCGCCTGAGTGGTGGCTCGCCATCTAGTGGGCAATCTTCAAACGAAGAGCACAGCTGCGCCTCTAGCGGGAGCAATGGGCACTAGCGTACACACCGGCGCAACGACGAAAGACACCCCCTCCCCCCAGCAAAATGAGCAAGCTTCCGAAAAAAAAAGGCGGCCGCAGACTCCTCTCCCACCCACCAGTATTTTTTTGGGAGACCGTATTAGTGTCTCCCATGCCATTTGTGAGGGAGCTGGGAAAAGTCGTCCAAGGGGGAGGCCCTCGCATTCCCGGGGAATCAGATTTTTGGCATGTGTCACAGAACGAGCGCTAAAAATGAGCGCGCCGCCAAATTCTTGCGACAACGGGCGGGAGAAACGCCGCGAGGTCAAAAGAAAAAAAAAAGAGAAAACAAACATCCAAGGCTCCCCGGGCGCGCGCTCTCCCCGCAGAAGCGTGGCTTCACCGACGAACCTCCTCACCCACAACGGCGGCCGAGCAAGCACTCGATTTTTCCAGAAGGAACGGGGCGTATATGCCGGGTTGACTCATCTGTCGGGGACGGCCCCCGTACACCCTCGCACCTCTCCCCAGCCTTCGCTGCGTATCGCGCCGACGAAATGACGAGAACTTTCTGGAAGGGGGCGCGGAAGGTATTTAATCGAGCGGCCGAGACGAGAAAGCAGGAGGAGACGGAAATAAGCGCAAGAGAGCGCGTAGGGATTCCGCCGTGTAGTCGGCGAAGGTTTTGGTCCGTAGGGACGAAGCCGGAGATGAAGAGGATTTCCACCTGAGGGGTGAAGGCTCGGGCTACAGGCAAGAGCGTGTGTTTACCGCTATCGAGCGAAGACGCGTGGCAACAGCTGCGGGTGTGAAGCCGACGTGTTCCGGCGAAGAAGTTGAAGTTTGAAGAGTGGCCAATTGAAGACGGGAGGTTTCCTGGAAGAGAAACTTCGAGGGCTGCGGAACGACAACAATGCTGGACTTTGAGTGAGTGATTCTCGGAAGAGTATCATCTAGACTTTGGTTCCAAGAACTTTGGACTGAATAGGTTTTCTATCTCTTTAGTCTTTAAGTGTCTTGGTTGTTCAATGCATGCGACTGCATTGTAGTGCGTATTGTTGTCCGTGTCCGTTGTTTCAAGTGTGGCTGATTGTATTGTGTAGTACGTTGATTGATTGGTTTGACTGGTGACATATTGTATGCAACTATTGTGGAGTGTGCGTTTTTGTGTATTGATTTCGATCTGCCATTATTGAGAATATAATTTGTTTGTTTATCAACACTCGGCTCTGACTTGTTCTTTGGGCCACAGCCGGCGTCCGCTGGCGCGCCAAAAAGGACCACTTCTAAATTGTCCACGCTTTCGTGGTGCGGTTCGGGGGGCCGATACTTCGGCTCTTGGAATTAGCCCGGCGATCGCCTCCCTAATAACGGGACATGTGTGACAGCATGCTACAGCACTTTTTTCATAATTCTCACATTATGATGTAACCTATCTGCCTGTTAAGATTAATAAGCGGTGACGAGTGGTAAGGGTGTTATAGCTTGATATCGTCGAAACATAGTGACCTGAGAGAGGGAGACACTTTTTATTAGGTTTCATCCGAGTATAATATATGCGAATGTCTATGGCAGGCAAAACACTACTGCATATCGATCGAAATGGTAGAACACGGGGGAGTGAGGGGTTACGTTTATCTGTACGGAAGTGAACCAACTACGAAGTTCAGGGAGTGCTCATACGTGCCCACCTGTGAAGTAATGTGGAGGGGTTGATACCAGCCGTGGTCCGACGATGAGACGTTGCGTCGCCGCTGCTCAACCTTCGTCTCAAATTCTAGAGCTCTCAGCCTACTTTGTTCCTAAGAGGAGAAAAAAAAGAAAGCGGAAAATCAAGGGCATATAATGAGCAGAGAAGGTCCATTCCCCAAAACGACTGTTTCAAAAACAGCGAACTGTTGTATGGTGTATTGTCAGACTGGAAGACAATAACTATGTAACTGAGCGCACCCCCTCCCCCTTTCTTGAGGTGTGCTTAAAATTCAAATATAAGAACGACTGTAAGCTTGTCCTTATAGCATTTATGCCGAGTGTTAATAAACCCGCCGCTGACGTTGTTGGACGCAACGACACGTGATAACTCGAGTCATTGCTATGTAAGCTAGATCTAAACGTGGGCTCGAAGATAGAAACATTTGGTAAATATGTGTTTGCAATAATTCAGCTACTTTTCTTCATTTATATTCGCCATGGTGGTCTAGTGGCTAAGACATTCGGCTGCTGACCCGTTGGTAGCGGGATCAAATCCCAGGATCAAATCCCGGCTCAAGCATTTTCGTTGGAGGCGAAAATGCTTAAGCTCGGTGTGCTTAGATTTTGCAGAACTACAGGTGATCAAAATTTCTAGGACCCTCCACTACGACATCTCTCATAATTGTACCATGGTTCTGGTTCGTTGAACCTCAACAATTATTATTATATATTGCTTCCCTAAGAAAGCGCCATTCTTATTTTAGTATTTATCTACTAAATTGCTAGTGCATGCGGCGGGTTGAGAAACCTATAGAAACATCTGTACGGCCATGATGCCCTTGGCTCCGTGAACACGCACATTAATTGCACAGTTTTCCCTCAGTTCTGCAGTATATGCGAAAGCCGTGTTTAGTGTGCGTAAAGTTCATTCCTCATTAAAAAAGCTTTCTGCAGTAGGAAGAGATCACCGTCAATAGCGCCATCATTTAGAGGTATTTACGTGGCGTGGAGGGACGACATTGCAGGAGAACATCGTGCCGTGGTGGGCGAGCCCAGTTGACCTGTCGCTGTCGCTTTTCCTGAAGCTCGTCATCACGCTCGCGTTCCGCATGTCAGTTCTGCACGATGCTCAAAAGCTTAGAGAAAGAACTTCAGTCCACTCACGTTACTGACGCTGTTTTCCATTTGCACAGCCAGGTAGGTGTACATGTAGATTGGATAAATCATTGAGGTGGTTGGCATAAGCACAATAAGTCTATCCGGCGGGTGTCACTGAGACCACTAAGGTGTTCTTATTCAAGGCAAAGTTCTTGCATGCCTCACGACAATGTAGCTTTGACATGAAACCATGGCGATGATAAGAAGTGGTACAAAAAATATAATTCCCCTTGCCAAGCTTGACTCGAGGCGCCCGAGCCACACACATTCACGACTCAGCATATATATATATATATATATATATATATATATATATATATATATATATATATATATATATATATATATATATATATATATATATATATATATATATATATATATATATATATATATTGGCGACCTTGGAGTGGCGTGGAAAGGGCGCGCAATGAAAGATGCTGAGTCTAATACATGACAAGAAGAATAAAGGAAACCGGCGTTTGGCTGCTATATATCAACATCCACATTCAATGGTAGTTTTATTCAAACAGTATTACACTAGCATACACTGTTCTACGTTCTTTTTGAAAATATTTTAGATATAAGATTGCCGAGCTTGGTTTTAGCAAAGAACATAACTTTGATACTTTACCTTGGCGCCTCAAATCGAAAATGGACTTCGTTCGCGGCAGTCCTTGAGGTTGTTGCTGTAATCTAACGTTAAAAAAAGGGAACTGATATCAGGAAGGTCACTTTTGCAGCTCTTCAACGTCAATGAAAAAGATCAGCCTACAGACAGAGGAAAGTATACCTTCTATAGTGTATACCGTCATTGAGGGCGTTGTCGAAGAGATGGTATAGATGCGCTGTTTGGTGCGTCAATTTAGGTTTAACCCACTAAATTAGCCAGATTGAATCACCCCGCAATGATTACCAGTGGCCGCCTTTCAGAGAGTTTGAATTGTCTACAAACTATTCGCAGGAAACTTGAATTCACCTGTTTGACTCGACTCCTTATTTCCACTGGTTAAAAGGTTAAATGTTTTAATTTCTTTATTATTGTCACAACTAACGTTTGTAAGTCCTTGAAGATGCCTTCTGTCACCGTAAAAGGATCGCCACTGGTGTCGCACGCAGATATCTCCTTTTTGTAATTTTTCAATAATAGTAGACACATTTCTTTAAACACCCTGTATATAGCCATATTATCTTGAACCATCGTGCAGCGGCAATAGAGATGTTCCTCTTCTGTCTGATCAAACAGTGGAAATTCTCAGAATATGCGCAAATTTTTGGTAGGCTTGTATACGTAACCCCAAAACTGACAGATCTCTAAATCTTGACCCGTATAATATCCAGCGCTTCTTTAACTAGCGACTTTCAACTATCAGCCAGCTCCTCTCCTAGCGTATAGGGGCCACAGGCGTTTTAATAACCCTTAACAAGCTTAGCCCTTGAAGTGTGTTCTGACACATGAACACTAACCCTTACGCAAACGAAATGCTATTTGAGAAAATAGAACTGTAAATACACCGCCATCTTTGCAAATTATTGATATACTAAAAGGTGTTTTTTTTAGCATGAAATCACCTTAAAGGTGCAAAAAAGGAAACAAAAAGTGTAAATTTAAGGGCTCGTTTTCTCTGTTAAAGACAATATTAATGAAAAGTAACAGACAAAGGTATTTAGAGTGCGAGCTACTAGAGTGCGAGCTAGAGGGAACGACCCACGGACTCAGGAGCCTCGGCCCTTAAGAATTCAGGGAATATGAGTTGAAAACCCTCCCCTCTCGCATCCCCCTGTCTGCGCCAGTGATTCTAATGGTGTTCTATATTGTGCTTGATTCTAATGTACGCTTCCGTAAGCACTCGACCAAATTAGCCCACCAGTGTGCCCCAAGCCAGAGTATTACTTTCCCTATAGTGTGTTGCATCGAAAGCTTGTTCTCACAAACATTACGCCCTACTTCCGAATACGCGCGCAAGAGTTGCAGATACTAAACGCAGGGTAGTTTGTTAAGCCCGTGTGATTTGCTTTGACATTTTGCGCTGTATTTTGTGGTTACAGGAATACTTTTAAAAGAATCGCGAAACATTGCACTGACCAAAAGGATAAGTGAAAATCGAATGGCATTCTGACTCTCGCATGAGGAGCCACATAAAAAAAAATCGGCAGATCCCACGTATATCTTGGGAATCGACATTATGTGAAGCATGTGGAGGGAAGGGGACCATGTTGTAATTTTTTTATTGAGTGACATGTCATAAAATGACGCTAATTATATGTACAAATGTTGCACGCACAAACATATGTTGAGCAGTCGCAGCTGCTCATATAACCAGTTCTTTGCACTTGTGCAACGATGCCAACAAGAACAAGAGTATTAGCCGCATCAGACTCGATAACCTGACATGAAGCGCTGGTGCTCGCGAGGATGGTAGTCCTGGACATTGCTACATAAATCAACTTCAGCAGATGGCACTTAACTACAATTGACGTTAACACCACGTGATGGCTCTGTCATTGAGGTACACGTGCAATGTCTATAATGTCTATAAAATTGGATAGCGAGTGCTGCAACCACGATTGACATTTCACGAAGATTATGATCTATTTGAAAAGTGGTTCCAAGACATTGCGTGGCTCTGTGGTGGAATACTTGATTGCCACGCTGAATGCTGGGGGTTCAATTTCCTGCTGGGATACTGAAGTTTATTTCTTGCTCTAGTCGGGTCAACGCTGTCAGGTTTTTCTTAACACTCACACGTTAAAATTACCGATGTGTGTTCTCGTCGTTCCTCGGTATAAATAAGTGTCAATCATCTGTCGCCCATACCCGTATACCAGTGGCACGTACCCGCCCCCCGGTGTGTGCCACCATCTGGCAGAAAGAGTTCGACGACGTACGCGACGGATTCGTGACATGATTCATGTCTTGACCAGTGCGTCATATTCGTCAAACCATCTTATTCTCTCATGCTAATTTTGGTACACGCCAAGCTAAGGGCTGATCACGAAAGCACCCAGACGTAAGCGGATAGATAGATAGATTGATAGAGGGATGGATAGATAGATAGATAGATAGATAGATAGATAGATAGATAGATAGATAGATAGATAGATAGATAGATAGATAGATAGATAGATACGCAGACGCTGAAAGTGCTTGCAGAACGCCAAGAAATGCTTCGCATTTACAATTCGCACATGTGTGTGTCGCATTTTTTTTAGTCCCTCGTTGCAGAAGCTTTTAACGCTAGGAAGAAACCAGTGTCTATCGTGATATCGCTTCGAGATACTTACGTGGGGTGGAGGGGTGACATTGTACGAAAACATTGTGCCCTGATGGGTGACTCCAGTTGACTTGTCGCTGTCGCTTTGCCCAAAGCTCGTCATCACGCTCACACTCCGCATTTCTGTTCTGCACAAGGTTAAAAAGCACAGCAAAAGAACTTCAGTGCACTTGCATTACTGATGCTGCTTCTTGCATGCAGTCGAAGTGTGCATATAAAATCAATAAATTATTCCGGTGCACTATAGGTCTATCGGGTGTCACCGAGACCTCTAAGATATTCCTATTTGTTTAGGCGGGATCCTTACATGTGTCATGTGAATGTGACTTCGAAAGAAAAACCTGTCGATGACACGGAATGGTATACAAAAAAAAATTGGCCCCGGATTTGCTTGTTACACTGCAAATGTCGTCGAAAGACGATAGTCTTGCGTCTGAACAGAGTGAACAAAACATTTATTTGATGTTCTGCGCAAGAAAATCGGTCAATGGTATTCTGGAGGCGCTGCGTTAGTGTGCCTCGAGCGTGCAGTGGAGGCGAACGAGCGCATCGAGGCACGTTAGACACGAGCGCCATCTGGCAGTTATCTTCGAAGACGAAGAAAGATGTGCGTGCCTGCAGAGAAAGAAGCGTGCCATTCTCGGAGGCAATATGGTGTAGAACGCAAAGCGACGGGCAGGTGCCACCACCTTGTCGTTGTAGTAAAGCGTTCGTAACACTTGCCTTTTTGAGCATCGCGTTGCACCCTCAGCGCAGCGTGTTTAACGCTACGGTCCTTAGAATTACTTGTGTGTGCATTCTCTAGTATAAAGGCACACATAAAAAACATCGTGTTGTTATGGTACCTCAGATATGCGTAATAACTGCTTTTTAATTTACAATCGCGCAAGTATGAACGCTGAATCTTGAGCAATATTGGTGGGCGCTGTGGATGGAGTCGGCCGTTTGAGGTATCGTTAAGGGCGGACAAACAGATAAATCTACAGACAGACAGACAGACAGACAGACAGACAGACGGACAGACAGACAGACAGACAGACAGACAGACAGACAGACAGACAGACAGACAGACAGACAGACAGACAGACAGACAGACAGACAGACCAAAATGTTTCCGTCGAAGTTCCTCAATAAATATCGTCTTTAAAAATATCATTCGGCCTCACAAGCATGGTTGGATGCGCGCAATCTGCTTTCTCGCGGAGTAAAGCTCTAACCACACGTACGCGTTTCAGCGCGTCAGCGCGTGCTGTGTAGACTCGGCGCCGCGCCCTCTCTCTATGTAGGGAGAGGGTACGGAACTGCACGAAGCTGCGTGCCCTTTTACTGCATAGGAAGAGAGCGCGGGGCCGAGTCAACACACTTCATGCGCTGACGCGTTGTAACGCGTACGTGTGGTTAGAGCTTACGCGGGGTAGGCGCGCGATGAAATATGCTGCGCAGGGGCCTAGTGGATCACGCTGAATGACCATGCAGAGCTAGAGGAGACTCGGCAAGCACGAAACGAGACGTGATGAGCGAAATGGCCCGACGGATTATGGCGTGAAGCTTTTCGTCATAGCGCAGGGTTAGCGCTTATTTTTTTCTTTTTTTAGGCTCTGGCGTGTGCAGCGAAAGCTGCGTTGCTCTGTGGTCAAGCCTGCTTAAGAGACCCTCGGAATTTTCACCATCATATTGCCGTCATTATCTGCCCCACACGCAGGGCAGGAAGTGAAATGTTCACGATTCATCGATCGCAAGAGTATTATGTGAACCGAGATTTTTTTTTTGCTGCTCGATTTTTAAGATTCTGATCTTACATACTGTTGTCTCGTCATGAATCAAGTCACGCTCAGCGTGGCTATAGCCGGTTAACCTTCTGTTGATCTGTGGCGCATGAGTCTATATTGATAACGAACCACCTTTGTTATCTCAAATATGAAGCACATATTGCATTTTAAAGCGCAGCTCTTGGACGCTTGTTCTTGCGTTGAGCGTCGTCGGCGTCCTCGGACTTCTTCGACCGTGTCGCTTATCTTTCCTCGCTCTTCTTTCTGCCTCTTTTGCGCGGCGAGTTTATCTTTCTACTGTTTTTAGATGCGGAGCATCTAATACTCGAGGCTTGTAGTGCGGCGCCGTCCGCAAGCTTCCTCCTCCTTCTTCCACCATCTGTGCATCCCTTCCTCCTCTACACACCGCGCGCGCTTCACTCCTCCACCATCTGTGCACCCTTCCTCCTCTACACACCGCGTGCGCTTCTCCTCTTCACGAACATTCGCTAGCTGTATAATGTAGCGCGCATGCGCCGTCACGCTTCGAGAACATCGGCAGCTGACGCGCGCGCATGCGCCGTTGCGCTTCTCCCCCTTCTCGAACATTCGACAGCTGACAGTGCATGCGCCGTCGCGCTGTATATATACTCAAGGTCGACGCTCGCTCGCTCAGTTGCCGCTCATCGGTTGGTTTGTACGGCGCGTCGACGCCCAAGGTCGCGGTGAAATGAATTCCAACGAATCCACAAACACAATGATCGACGTCCCTTCGACCAGCGCCGCCCTTTCGCATACGTGTGTACGTGTTCACTCATTTAACACCCCCTCCTACAACCACGTTAACCAATTTAGCCATCGACCCAAGTAAGTCGCAATTTAACACCCCATTTCACAACCCCGATAACCAATTTAGCCATCGACCCAAGTAAGTCGCACTTTAACACCCCGTTAACCAATTATATGCTCCGCATCCTCCTCAGTGTTCCCCCGAGGGAAGCTGCGGGCAATTTTTTTATCCCCTTCCCCTACAAGGAGCTAAGCCATATAGCCACGTTAGATAGGCAGAAATTAGCTCTTTTTTTTTCTTTTCTAGAACCACTCATTTACGTTATCTCCCGGTTAAACGGTTACAAACGCAGTCGCGCAACTCTCGATCCGTCTGCGACAGTATATGTTTAATGGGCTGCACGAAATTGTCCGCGTCAGTCACGCTACCCACAGCGTTTTCTCTTAATCCTAAATATAAACTGTGTTCCGATACACCAAATAATCTCAGCCGATTCTGTTTGAACTATGAGCAACGCCAGTGGTGAAAATGTGCTGTCTGATGCTGTTGCTAAACGAGCTGCCGAACCATTCGTGATTGCCCGAAAGGCTTCATCACGTTGAAAACCTTTTACAGATGAAAGAGTTTGAAAAAAAAGCCTTTGAACTTTGACGCTTTTTACCGCTTCTCTTTTCTTCTTGCTTGTCCTTTGTTTGACGTATATTTGTTTGGGACTGCTGTATGTATACGCAAGCAATAAAGGAAAAGGAAACATTGGCCCCGTATCTGCATGTTGCATTCTAAATGTGGTCGAAAGACGATAAACTTACATTTGGAGATAGTGTACAAAACGTTTATTTGATGTTCTGTGCAAGAAAATTGGTGAACGGTATTCTGGAGGCGCTGCGTTAGAGTGCCTCGAGCATGCAGCAGAAGCCAACGAGTGCATCAAGTAACACGTGATACGTGAGCGCGATCTGGCAGTTATCCTGGAAAATGAAGCGCGTGGTGTGTGCGCCCGTCTCTGAGGTGATAAGGTGTAGAACGCAAGGCGACGGGTAGGTGCCACAACCGTGTCGTCTTAGCAAAGCGGTGGAAACACTTGCCTTTTCGTGCAAGCGTTGCATGATCAGCGCAGCGTGATAAGCGCTACGGTCCGTAGAATTACTTATGTATGTCTTTTTTATTAAAAACTACACATACATAATACCGACGTGTTGTTATGGTGCCTAAAATATGCACAATAATTGCTTTTTAATTGACAATCGCACAAGTATGAACGCTGAATGTTGAGCAATATTGGTATAGGCGCTGCGGATAGGGTGGGCCGTTTCAAATGTCGTTTGGCCACTTTGGTGCCGTTTAGGGTACCGTTAAAAAGCTTAAGGCCCCGTCTATAGGGCCTTAAAGGCCCTATTTCCTTAAAGGCCCCGTCTATAGGGGTGTTACATAAGGGGTGGGGACAACATGTAATGGGTAAATCCAAATGGAAATAAAAAACAATAGAACTTTGGAAAAAGAGGAGAAAGTAAAAGAAAGAAATGTTGATACACTGTGAAAACGAGAACACGCGCTAAGTGATTAATTTGGTAACATTAGAAGAAACAACATGATGTGGCAATATAACAGTAAACCCTGAAGTGCGCAGCACAAAAGAAAAACCAAAACTGCTAAGCAGCCACGCTTAGTAATCGCATTAGGAAAACAAATATCATTATCGTCGGTGTTATTTAGGAGCGAAACTCTTAAGACTTGCGGTAAAACGTCGGGTGTCCGAAAAAGAACTCCGCGCCGTTGCTTATCACGCACCGTTCCCTATCAGCTGCAACAACCGACGGAACCAATTACGAGCAACGAAAGGCCGGTGCTTCTTTGCCCGTTAGTTTTCGTGCTGGAGCTTGGACATTCTTGCATGACCTGTGACAAACTGTGGTTCCACTCTATTTTTTTTCAAGGAAAGACAAAGCCAAGAAAGCTACGTTAAACTTCTAAAATCGATCAGTTTCATCGTTTCTCAAGCTTTACACTGCAAACGTATATTCTCTCCCCCCCCCCCCCTAGCTCCATCTTTTTTTTTCCCTTCGTTATTGAGGCTGTCGTGTTCTGGCGCTCTAGTGAAGAATCTAGGGCCCACAACCCCTGTTTGCAGATTTTATTTATTGTAGGAGCATGTACTCTACAAAGTTTTTTAATAATTTTATTTTACACAGCGTTATTTAATGTGATTGGCAGAAAATAATATATAGCGTTAGTGCTTTACCTGGGTGCCTCGAACCGAAACTGGACCTCGGTTTTTGCATTTCTTGTGGTTGTCGCTGTAACCTAATATCACCGAAAAAAAAAAGAAACGAGTAAAGTGTTATTGTTAACAGCAAGGTGATTTTTGTAGCGCTTTCATGACAAAGATGAAAGATAAACCCACAGCCGCAAAAAATAGGCTGCTTGTGTCACGCAACCTCGTTGTGTGCTTCCTAGCGCACTCGTACGTATAAAGACGTGAATAAAAAAAAAACAACATTCGCAGCCGCATGCCCAGAAAGAAATATTTCGTTCATTGTTTCCTGTACAGATAACGCTTTCTTTTTTATGAAGCTACTAGAAGGTACGAGGCGGTTAGAGGACTGATGGCAGAGGAGTAGGGATAAAGGAAAAAGATGAACAGTGGAACAAATAATGTCAGGCTCCGAATAGAGTTCTTCTTCAGAGAAAGATCGTTTTAATTGATCTACACAAAGTATTAGCGTGACTGTAAACAAAACAAAAAAAGTTAAAATTTTTTAACTTGGTGGCACACAGCTCACCGCTCCTTCATAAATGGGATGCACATAGCATCCATCCATGGAAAATGTTTTTGTAGAAAAATTAACATGCCCGACAGAGCTTACATAGGTAACGCACGTGTTAAGCTACCGAGAAGAAGGATACGGACACACTCACGGCGCAACCATAGTTTGCCTCGTACGTACATATATCTTATGAGAGCGCGGGTTGGAAACACAGAAGACGGGATGTCAGAGAAAAAGCGTTTATTCTTAGGTCAAATTTGTTACTGACTTGCACTGCCACATAAGTTGTCAGCCGAACTAGCCCCCCAGTGAGTCTTACACAATCATATACTTCGTTATAGTCTCACGCTTAGAAATGTGTCGGTGTCGATGAAACACACATTAATAATAATAATAATAATAATAATAATAATAATAATAATAATAATAATAATAATAATTATAATACCTGGTGCTTTAGGTCCCACCACTATGATACGATTACGACAGGCACCTTAATGGCGGGCTGCGGAAATTTCGATCATCCAGTGGCTAATGAGCACTCGGAAGCTCAAACTTTAACGCGCCCGATATGGTTACAAACCGGTCTGGGTTGCTCCGTTCTGCCTCGACCCACGTCGACGATGCGGGACGACACACGATACAGCGTGTCGTACTCGGAGGAAAACGACGGCTGCGGTTGCGGTGGTGGCACCATGTCGCTGAAGCACACATTGCTACGCACGTTCACGGTGGATGGTGGGGCTCGAATAGGTGGCGGTCCGTGACTGGTGCGCAAGCTGTAGCTGGCCCAGCTTCCCGGAGGGGACAACGAGTAGGTGACGTCTAGCCCGCGAGGCACCAGGTCGATAGGCTGACAGGTACCCTCTCTGGAGGCAGTTACAACCGAAATATAAGTACAGGTTCCTCCACAAGACCTGCGACACCGTCTGTCACTCGTATATGTTCAGGAGATTCGCGTTAGGTTGTGTTGATTATACACGTAAGTAATTTAGATGCAAAGCAGCTTTTGTAGGCGTTCATTACGGTAGTGGGTGGCGTGTCCAGATTTACTGCGCATGCGCAACATCTAGCTCACCCAAGCACTGCCAGAACGTGCTCACGTGTTAGCGCGTTATAGCCCGTGTAAGGGGCTCGGTAAGAGGCTGTGGCCCCTCCCCCTTACACTCTCTCGGCAATCATGCAATGGTGATGGTAAACGAGATTCTGCAGAGGCGCCATGAACCAACGGGTTGTACCCCATAGTGACTAGTCAGAACAGGCTGGCACGTGCTAGCACGTGCTAGCGCGCAGACGTTTAATTGGAAATAACGAATGGAAACACAAGTGAACACCAGTGCTGCTTCGCATCCCCACATAGTTCCCCTTAGTGGGATATGATGTACGTTTTTATTTAATATCATCTGCCTACTTAACTTTCTTTTCACTTGGCGCGCTTGCCTTCTTTTGAAATCCACGTCAATGACCAGTGGTTACCTCGACTCCTCGCTACATGCCCATTCCTTTTTGATTTCGACTATGATTACGAAAGATTCGCTACGCAACAAATCGAAACTTGAGCTAGGCTGCCTCGATAGAATGTTCATGCAAGGTGACTGAGAAAGCGGGGAAAGTAAGGAGTGCATAGTTCTCAATCAATGCCTTCATTAATTGGCATTCGTTTGTGAAGATTGCTTCAAGCTGTCATTCAGTGCTCTTGCGTTGTGAACTTGTAATAAATAGGCGGCAATGACAGTGAATAGAAGCTGTGCCCTTGTTCTCTCCTAGGGAGTGTCAGACATTACGGCTGAGAAATTGTTCGTAGACATCCTGTGAGGCAAAATTGAAGCTTAAGTAAAATGAGGCTATTGACGTGGTTCCCACACTGTAACCATTAAATAACATATTAAAGGGCACGTTCTGGCGCCGATAAGTTATGTTTTGTGAACGCCGAGTGATTGATGGTTGCACTCGTCATTTAAACAGATCACAAGCTGAAACGGCTAGTAAATGTAAGTCTTTTTTTATATTCACTTATGCGCATACTTTATTCTTCATTGGTATCAATGGCGGTCTCTGGTCACCACAAGGAAGTTATAAGTTAAAAATTAATATATGAACTGCCACTTGATAAGTGCTGTCCCCGAGCTTCTGTATGGAATCCCACAACTGAATTTCTTTCACACAATACATGCTATATTACCCTGAGCCATTAATTAAACATATTTTTCTGCGTCGTTCCTCGCACCAGCATTGATTCCACTTTGATTTTACCGACGGAGTGACTGCTGAACACTATCACGAATTCTCCTCGACATACGCGCAGGAAGACAAGTTTGATGCGCAGTTACTTACAGACATTCTTCCGTGACTTGATTGAAGTAAGATTCAAACGATGGCTCTGCAAAATGGCTGCAAAACAGAAAATGGCAAAGAGGCAGATTGATAACACACGATTTTGTTTATCAGCTCAAAATTGCTCAGAAATGTATACAGTTGTACTCAACGTGAAAGCTGTTGAAAGAGTGGAGAAGTAATTCACCTGTACAGTGACGAACTCAAGGAGTGTGTGTTGAGGGGCTGTTTTGGCAAGACGCCATACGTGACTATGCTATGTTTACCCCCTCCCTTCCTTCTTTTCATCCTCTCGCTCCTCTTTTCTTTCACACCTCCTTGCTACAGACATGTGTCACGCCTGGTTTTATACCACCATCTTCCCTTTCACGTTATCTTGCTAATCATGGTTACGTTTTACATGGTTTTTGCATGCATAAGGCCATAATGGCTATGGTATGCTTTGCCCTCTTTGTTTTCCACGTGATCATCCTCCTCGCTCTCATATTACTCCTCACCAACGATTCCCTTTCCCACCCCCTCATTATATATGGCTATGCTATTCATTGTTGTGCATCGTGGAAAGCTTGGCAAGTCGGTACGCATTCATTTCGGTCACACAGCGCGCTGGGATGGGACACGGAGGAGTAAGTGAGAGAAACAAGCGCAGACTAATAACTAGGTTAATTGAAGGGTGAAACCAGATTTTTTAACACTTTCAGCCCACACAACTAACTTGTCCCTCTGGGGGTGGTCGACAACGAAACAGCTAAAAGGGATAAAAAAAAGCTCGTCAAGGGCTTAACAACAAAACAGCTGAAAGCTATCAAAAAGGCACATAATAGGCCATAAAGAAAGGCCCAAAATAAAGAGAAAAGCACGATGTGCATGATTACAACAGTGCACGCTTGCAGTAAACCACTTTAGACTCAACTTGTTACGTGGCACGTGATACGCGTACTCTCTGTTGGTTAGAATGATCGATGGGTGTCTGATACACTTTTTTTCTTCTTTGATCATGTGCCAACCGGCCCCCATAAGCACTTTAGCAACCCTCCCCTTTCTTCCCGACATCGAACGCTTCAATAACGCCCCGCCGCAGTGGTATAGCGCCTAAGTTACTCGGCTGGTGACCCGCAGGTCGCGGGATCGAATTTAGGCTGCGGCGGCTGCATTTTCGATGGAGGCGGAAATGCTGTAGGTTCGTATGCTCAGATGTGGTGCACGTCAAAAAAACCTATGGCAGGTGGCCTAAATTTCCGGAGCCCTCCACTACGGCGTCTCTCATAATTATATCGTGGTTTTGGGACGTTAAACCCGACATATCATCATCAGAACGCCTCAACAATCTTGCGGCCTTCTTTTACTTAAACAGAACCGTCGCCTCTTTGAAAACTCCCGGCAGTGCGCTGGCAGATGCATCGGCCTACATTGTTATGCGTGCCTGGCGACAAGCGGGTACATGACATAAGTGACAACATATGATGACAGCCTGCTCTCTTCCCTCTTCCAAATCTGTGCTACGGATGGCTATCCTATGTCACGAAACGCGCTCGCGTGCCTTTCTAGTCCGGCCGTGCCTATTCGGGCATTCCAGCGACGCAGGCGGCGCCATGTAGCCGTGCTCCGAAGCTGTCCCACGGTGATAAAACTGCGACGCAGTTCGGTCTCTCAGTATCCATAAAACCATGAACGCGTCTTCACGCTTTGCGATGCAGACGTAAACGCTCGCGACATCAGCGTCTCGTCCGCCATTTCGACCTTCCGCTGCGCCGCCTATAGTCGCTGGAATGATCGAATGACGCGTCAAGGCTACCTGTGCTCCCGCCTTTGTATATAGTATATAGATATATTCCTTTACAGCTTCCAGCGCCTCTCCACCTACTACAAACCACTGCTTTCTGCCGAGACTGCTGCACATTACTATAGTTTTATGCATGCTATTTTTCAGACATACTATTCTGCGTTCCGTGTACAGCTCAGTAATCGTTAGCTGTATTTCGTCCCCTGAGTTATTCATCAAGGCAATGTTATCAGCGAATAGCAGGTTGCTAAGATACTCTCCATTAACTCTATCCTAACTCTTCCACATCCAGGGCGCTGAAAACCTCCTGTAAGCGCGTGGTGAATAGCATTGGAGAGATCATGTCTCCTTGCCTTACACCCTTCTTCATTGGGATTCTGTCACTTTTTTTTTATGGAGAGCTATGGTGACTGTGGATCCACTGTAGATCTCTAGTATTTTTTATGTATTCTTCGATGCCCTGATTCCGTAGGGCCTGCATTACTGCTGGTGTCTCGACTGAGTCAAATACCTTCTAATCTATGAAGGCTATGCATATAGGCATTGGCTGCATTTCACGCATTTCTCTATCACATGATGGATAATATGAATATAGTCTATTGTGGAGTAGCCTGTACGAAATCCTGCTTGGTCTTTTGGATGATTAAGCTCTAATGTCACCTTAATTCTATTAGCCTATATTTTTGTAAACTTTTGTAGTGAACACACAGTAAGCTGATGGACCTGTAATTTTTCAAGCCCTTGACGCCTCCTTTTTTATGGATTAAAATGATGTTGGCGTTCTTCCAAGAATCTTGTACCCTTCCCGTAAAGAGACACTTCATATATAAGGTGGCTCATTTTTCCAACACTATTTCTCTACCATCTTTCAGCAGGTCTATTGTTACCTTATCCTCACCAGCGGCTTTACCTCTTTGCATTCCTTCTTTCCTTAATTCCCCTGTCATTACTGGTAGAATGCCGAATTACTCTGGGCTATTGTTGCTTCTTATGATACCATCCTGGTCATTTCAGCTTCTCTATAGATCTCTGTAGAACTCCTCCGCCACCTCAACTATCCTATCCATATTGGTTATGACTTTGCCTTCCTTTCGATTTTCCGATTTTCGCCTATGCACAAGTTTGCCTTCACAGCTTTTAGGCTTCTGCAACTTTTGCCAGCCTGTTCGATTCTCTCCTTGTTACACATTTTTATGTCGGCTACCATACACCTATTGATTAACTTTGAAAGCTCCACCAGCTCTATTTTGTCTGTTGCATTTGAGGCTTTTGTGGTTTGTTGTCTCCTAATGAGTTTTTTTTGTCTCCAGATATTGTATGCGAGTGTCCTGTTTAGCGGCTGTACATCCGACTTCGATTGCACACTCTTTGATAATACTAGTAAGATTATCGTTCATTGTGTCAACGCTAACGTCGGTTACCTTGTCTAGAGCCGCGAATCTATAATGAAGCGAAACTCTGAATGAATTTCTGTACTTTCCCTCCGATAGCTTGCTCACTAATTGGCTTCTTGCGTATCAGTTTATGCCCTTGCTTTTTTAAATCTAGGTCGATGTGAGCTATCACCGTTATATGGTCACTGCATCGGATCTTGCCAATTACTTATACATCCTCTACAATACCTGGGTGCGCACACAGAATTAAGTCTATTTAATTTTTAGTTTCGCCATAAGGGCTCCGCCACGTACACTTACGGTTAGCGCGTTTGCTGAAGAATGTATTCAAGATACGTATATTATTACGGTTTGCGAACTCTACTAAAAACTCTCCTCTGGCTTTTATAGAGCCGATGCCATATTACCCCACTGCATGGTCTTCATTGGGTTCTAAATGACATAAAATAAACTAAGTTTATCACCGACATTCTTTGTAACTGCATCTTCTTGGATTTTGAATGCGCGTATTGCTAACTTGCTGTATACCTCAGTACTGAAGAAGTTTTATACTGATGTAGCTTAAACGCCTATTTGTCAGCACGTAGATTTCGCAACCAAAGATTCACTTCATAGCCCACTGACATTGAGACCCTATAATAACTTAGAAGTGTGGCAGCTTGGGCTAGTTGGTATGACATGACGATAGTTATAGCGCGAGAACAGAACGACGACAAATAGACAAGACGTGTCCATCGTGTTCTTCTTGTCTCGTTGTCGACGTTTTGTTCTCGCGCTATAACTATCGTTATCGCCTAAAATAAAGGCCCATTTGACTGTTCGCATATATGCGAACTGTCCAATGTGTCGCTTCCAAGCAGCGGGGACGCACGTTCACTGCTCCTTAAGGGAACACACCAAGCGAAATAAATGAGGCACTGTTGTAAATGTAATACGAACTCACTCGAAATAGTGTACGGACAGTAAGCTGATTGGCCTGTAATTTTTCAAGCCCTTGACGCCTCCTTTCTTATGAATTGAAATGATGCCTATTTATAAGTATTTTCCGAAATAAATGAGGCAGTGTTGTAAATGTAATACGAACTCACTCGAAATAGTCTCGCCTGTTTTGGTGAAATGGTGCTCACCTTAATGGCTTGTAATGGTACCGACTGGTCGACACAGCTTCGTTCGAGGCCCAAGAGAAAGGATCATCGGCAAAATCGACCTCCAGGTGCTCGTGCGCATTCCTTATCCGCGGCCTGCATACGATCGAAATTTCTGAAACATGCGGACACCATTAACTTATATTTAACGGGTGTAGCTATCATAATCTAAAATGGCGTATTCTCTGATTCTTATTGACGTATCGTACGAGGCCTGTTGATGAAATTCGTGCGCTACAAATTTGGGAAAAAGTTCAGGTATACTCGCATAAAAACACTCACATAAATCTGCGCGGTCACGTTTATGATACTTACCCAATTACACACTGCTTCTTCTTCCATAGATACAATTACTTTTGGAAGTACCTTACTACAAAGCGTTTCAGAAGTGACGTAGTCTCTTTATTAGTTATTTTCACATCACCGAATAGCCAAACATACACCACGTTTTTTGTATAGTGATAAAATCAAAACGAAACTGTGGGCTGACATTGGCAAGCAAGCTCATCGTTTCTTTCAGCATTGTGATGAAACTTAGACGGCGATAAATGTACAAGAAAATGCGGAGAATTGTTGTAGTGAGCATTCACATGCTTAAATTTATAAGAATTTTTCGTGAAGCGATTGGGCACTTGTTTAAAATGAATATTTCTCATGGCACAGCCTCTTTCTTTAAAATCTGGTTAGAAGACTCAAGTTATTGCACAGTCATAAAAGGGTTTTTATCTTAAAGCCTAAAAAGGAGGGTTTGGTTTATTTCACCTGCTAGCAAGCACAACTAAATTTCTATCCTAATCGTTGAGAATATCAAACTCAACTCCTACAAGTTTCACACTTTGCCGAATTATTGTGTCACAGCTATGTCTTCCACGTTTTAAAAGCTTGCCTAGAGTGTCTAAAAAGACGCACTATACTCGGAGTTGATGCGCACCAAGAAAGGCTTCTCGTGAGAATGCTTCCGCCAGTGGACCACACGTGTTGCGGTGGGCACAGTGCGGAACACGAGGCTGCCCTGCAGGGCGCGGCGTGCAGACACTCAGAATGCCGTGACCTTCTGATACAAGGCAGCGCGGATTCCCGCATGCGCTGCTCTCGCTCCCAGCGTTTGGCGTCCTCCCGTTCGCAGCATTCGCCGCAGCAGTTGCGACAACAGCCTCGGTCCCCGCAGCGAGCAGGCGCACCATTGCGCCACACGTAGCTGCGATAAACGATATGGCCGAAAATGAGCCATCATTCTCGAGACATGCGCAATACCAAACCGTCAATTATCTGCCCCACGGCTGCAAGAGCGCTGGTTCGCGTGACACGCCAGTATAGCGTAGCGTGATAACGTTAAAGGCTTCCACATCACAGTGGACGCCTTTAACGCGCTCGAGGCGTGTAAGAAACCACGGAAAGCCAATGATGTAAGCGCATATCCGTGTTCCGACCTTGTCGAGCGTCAATCCACGAACTATAGAACTCGGGCTTTCGCTATTCCCATCGACTCCTTATAATAATTGTTCAAGTTTTACGTACCAGAATTACGATTTGGTTATGAAGAACACCATAGTGGATGTCTTCGGAAAGTACAAGGGTCTCAAGCATGTTGCTTCCATCAAAATGTGGTCACCGCGGCCGGGATTCGACCCCACGATCTTCGGGTCAGCACTCTAGCACCATAGACACTTGACCACCGTGGCGAATGTTCCCATTGCATTCTAGGTATTCTACAGGCGCCTCCTAGTATGTTAAATCATGACACTTTGTTGTTCCCATCCCAGAGAGATGTAGCGTATCAATGGACTTACAGGCCTCAAATCCGGTGCAACCCTACAAAACCAATGATCCATTCTAGCTCCACAAACTCCGCGGAACATATCTCCGTCTACGCATTCCAGCCCGTGAGTTCAGGAGTATGCGTCCGAGCAGGTCATTATATTGGTTTTGAAACCAAATCAAATGGGCCCAAATGTAAACATACATCATCGCTGATAGAGCTGTTCAGAAACAGTTCTGGTTACCATCCAATGTTTTCGCATTCGGTTAAGGAAACTGTTGGGCGAGTTGAAAATAATCCCAACTGAATTGAACACCCTAGGTTTGTTCTTAGCAGGAACACAGCTTTGAAGGGCATAACTTAGTTTTCAAGAAAAAGGCATCAGATAGGGATTCCTGTCCGGCCCCTTTGCAGTCACCTCTGAGTTATTTCACGAACATTTTGTCCCCTTAGTGCCCAAGTTTTACAGAACAACGAGATTACATGTTCGAGTAGTAATATACTGCGTAATGTGTTTTCAGCTGAAGTCCTCACATGGCGTAAGGCTCACTTATGACGCAATGCTCATTGCAATTAGGAACTTACCCAGGATCCTGAATGTCCGGCAGCCAGTTCGGTGGTTCAGCCTGCCAAGGAGCACCTATGTTGGACGGCTGCTCGGTGTAATAGTAGCCCGCGTTCCACGACACTTGTGGAAAGATGCTGTTTCTCGCCGCATCGTAGTACACTTGGTTGTATGGGCCCGTGTTTGGCGGCAAGCCCTGGACGTAAATTTGGCCGGAACTGGGCGCATGAGCAGGCGTGGCTTGATAAACGAAAGCCGCTGTGTCGTTCTGCATTTGCGGATGTCCAAAAGGCTCGGGGTGGCTCGCTGACTGCGGATAGGCATACCTTTCTGGACTTCTAAGTGCTTGAGTATACTCGACGAGTCGTGGGTTACCAGGGTCCTGTGCGTTACCGGCAGCGCGCGTGCCATTAGCCGACAAAGGGTAGGTTGATGATCGTTGGTGATGGGCAGCTTGCGGAAGGCGTTTTACTTCAAGTTGGCCCGACGGCAGAGGCTCCTCAGGTGTTTGTGGCGTGGCAGGGGACTGTGGGCGCATCGAATCCTGTGGAATCGGTCGCGAGTGATTAGCTGCCTGTGGGTGTCCAGGCATCTTCTTGCGAGCTGAAGGCCCGAACTGTTGACCAATGTCAGCCTTGACGCGATCATTTCTACTGTTTTTGCCCGAAGCATCCATGGCCTGCACCATGCCTTGACGGGTCGAGCCTGCGTCTTGCGCCGTGGCAGTAGAATGCGCCTTGGGCGGATGAGAGGCCTGTTTGTTGATGTTCTTCATTGAGAGCTAGTTACTTTGTCGTCCGTGGCCAGAACTGGCAGCGCATCCCTCGAGCAACGACTAGATATCTACGATTCGAGAATTGCGTCGAAGGCGACTTAGACCGAATCTTAAACTACGACTCACTCGTGAAGCTAAGCGATTTTCGTCGTTGTTTCGTCGTTTCGCTGACCCGGAAGCGCACTGTGATTTTCGTCGTCGGCCTCAGGCACTTCTTCCGTGACGCAACACCACTGCGTTGGACTGTACAGGTGGCGCCTCCGTTTGTTTTAATTTGTTTGTTCTCTCAGAGAGGGTGGCTTGTACCCACTATGGCAGGCTGACAAAAATCCAGATGGAAGTTAGAGATGACATTCAGTGCTGTTGAAATACAAGAAAAAAAAGCACAGCTAGAACACAGCGCACTTTTTGCCGTAATTATTGCTGTTTGAGCTGTTATGAGAGGCCCCTTACGTGCGATGAGAATGACGAAACTTGGCGGCAATCACGGAAACATTTAGACAAGTACACGCCTTGTTTCCTTGGCATACAAATTTCTCAACTACCCGAAAACAAGAATCACTATTCACAAAATTACGCTGTCAAGTTCCGAAATTATACTTCTACACTAAGAAGGCTGGTCTGGCCCTCTCCAATTTATGTTCCTCGGACGGTAAGAATCTAACAATTGAACACTGTTTTGTATCATGCATTTATTATCTAGATGTTGCAAAAGGATATTATGTTCCAACTATACTGAAACCCTTTTACGAATATTTTGACTCTGGGAGTTTCCTCGTTAACCCATTGTCACAAGGATGTCTTCTCCAGGGCTGTTAGATATTGTTTTATGAAATCAGGACGATTTCATAATATGCAATTGTCATTATAAGTTTATTTGGAGACAGCCACTACGGCGTGCCTCACGATCCTATCACGATTAGGGCGCATAAAACTACGTATTACTACATTTATCCCCACAGCCTAGCCGACTAGAGTGGAGCTAGGGATCCGAAGAAAATGACATGACATTTCATGTGCCATGATCTGAATGAAACGAAAAGACTAACAAACTAATATTATTCTTCTGTGTCGACATACGCATAACTTCTCCCTTTTTTTCTTCTTTTTTTAATGCTAGGTTTTGATCTAGGTTATTATTCATTACTAATACAAAAACTTTATAGTAAGTACAGATCAGTGATCATCAAAATTTCATTCTAAAGTTTGTAACGTTTTCAATTTGTAAGTTTCTTTACTCTAAAATAGAATAATCTTTTATAAGACCACTCAATTATTGGCCGATCCTCCACAGTGGGTATGAGCCACAAGTGAAGGGCAACAAGAACAAGAACTCACGTTTTATCGCTGGTGTTATCGTTATTCGCGAAGCTTCGCCAGGAGCGAACTCAGCAAATTTTTCGCGTCCTAGTTATGTGCAGCATGACAGAATTAGGTTCCAGAGGCTGTCTCAATATTTTGGTCTTAACTTTGCCGTTTTTTTATTTTTCACTAAAGAAACATTGACAACAGTAGGTGCATACGCAAGAAGACGATTCGGTTGGTGTACCTGACATTTATGTACTTTATTAGTTCAAGTCCAGATATACTGTTTGCATTTAAAAGTTGCACTGTAAATTATTATACGAAGAAAAAGAAAAAAAGTGAGCCAATTTATACAGCAAACTGGATGATTCTGAAGAGAAATCTGATAGGCATCAGCTAGGTGATGCAGGTTGATAGGTTGCTTCTGGGTCGTTGCTAGGCTTTAGCTAGGTGATGCTAAGCTGTATTTGCATTGACTTTGTTCAGAGAGAGGTTAGAATTAAACACCAGATTCTCACAGGCACTACGCGAGCACGTAATTGTTGGCGTTGACCCACCATCGCTTCGGAGTCGTCTTGCAGCCGCCGTTACATTTTCCATCCCGTAGTATTCTCTCGTTGTGCGTATACTCGGGGTCTTTTTTTTTTATTTCAAAAGCCAGCCCTTATAGGCTTTCTTAATGAGAACAAAGAGACAGCAGACTATTTAGTTGTCATTACTATTTTCATTATTATTGTGTATAACAAAAGAAAACAAGCCCTCAAATTTACACTTCTGCCCTTAGGCATAAAATTTCAGCTCCCCGCCATTGCTTTGAGATGGCGGCCCCGCGCGCGCGCCTGCCAACCGAATATTGTGTCTAACTAGATGTCCCTGGGTGTATATGTTCTTGTAAATATCACACAATAGTGATAGTGATATTCGCATTGTTGGCGATTTAAAATGATAGATGACACTGTTATAATAAGAAATTTACAGCATATTTACGGAGTTAATGATGATGACGGGGCGAAGTGTCCATCCATTCGATGTGTCAACCAGTATGACAGGAGCGGATGGACGGACGCTTCGCCCTGCTCATCATCATTCACTCCGTAGATATGCTGTAAAAAATTTTCTGTGGAAGTTCTGTAGCAGAATTTAGGTGATTTCTGTGACGCACACCGGTCTGTGATGTCGATAGTTTTCAGTAAGGCCACACAAGATTCTGAGGCACATATACCCGTTCTTTGGACTAACTCTTGCCCTATTCCCTCTTAGTGATTCACGGGGAAGTAGTGGGACTTACCCAATTTCTGCGACGCCTAACCTTTTATGATTGTAATAGTTGTTTTGTTTAGAGTGAACAAAGACCGATTTAGTAACCAGTAATCCCGTTCAAATAAAGAAACATTCGTGTAACAGCCCAAATTGGCGGGTCCCCATGTGTCGTCTACCTGAAAATTGTCTTATAGACAATATATCGTAAGACAGATAGGCCAGCTTTGACCCTAAATGCATGGCCCAAAATAGCTTCACAGAATATTGTCAATTGCTCCCTATTGGTGTGCTTGTGTACACACGAAAACGGCCGCCTGTGTGGATGTTATTTCACTTTACAGTGCCGACGACGACTGCAGATCGGGTTGTCGGTTCCTTGCTGGTACTCGATTCGCTGGTGGGCAGGATCTTGAGCACACACTTGGTCAAGTGCGGAGATCAGTAGAGACGCACAAGGTTAAATCTCAACCTAACAGTCCTATTCGGGTGTACACGAGAAGAACAGTAAAGTTTAAGCTTGAACCACTTCTGTCGACAAAGGATGTGGAGGATAAGGGTGTGCAATGATCGTCCTGGGAAGTGTTTCATAAGCAACGCTTCGTAGATGAAGAGAATAACACATGCTCATGATATACTTATTCATTTGATGCAAGCGAGCACAGCCCCCAATATTTCCTGTCACTCTCATTAAATTAAACACGCCAAAGAAGCTTTAGGGGGTTATGAACGCTCGTTCAAGGCGCCGGGCACTGTGAAAGCCCACTTCATGCATTTGGTGAATTGCAGAAGCACGCTTACAACGACCGATGTTTTAGAAGCTTTCTCGTCAAGCTTCTTTTGCTCGCGCCTTGTCCGTTGTAGGCGACGTGTACACTAATTTTTATTGAACCTGCTGTAGTGGCACCACTGTGCTCTTTCGCATAAAGTCCGGTAACGCCATCTATTGTTATTTTCTCCTATCCTACTCTGCTGCGCTTTTCGTCAACGCTCGGTGCAACCCATTGGCCGAACGCCGTCACTTGCCCCTCGTGCGTGTTTTCTCTTATTTGTTTTTGTTTTTGTTTTTCTGGGACTCAACCTCCCCACAGCGGTGCATAACACGGAGACGAGCGCACGTGTGGAGCGTGTTTCGAGCCCCCTTTTCGCACTTTTGCGGCTCGGTTTCAGTTGTTTTGCGTTTGCGGTTCCCCTTTGATGCTCTTTCGGTTGCGGCATATACTGAACTGACGGCAATCACCTTTTGGGTTACGTCTGAGAAGCGAGATGCACCACGGATGAAAATCAGTGTTCGTAGAATCTGCTGGGATGACTTCAAACCGCGTCGGCTATGCGAGGTACGCGAGCACCTCTTCGCACTTTTCTAATGTCGTTAGGTTCTCGTCCTTTTAAGTGCCGCACATTCGTTTTCTGTTTATTCGTAGCGTTTGCCCACGGCAATTCCTCGAAGTAGTTTTCAAACGCACCTGCTTTTTGTCAACCACGACGTAAAATACATGCTTTTTAGGGTATACGGACATTTTTCGGCTTGCGTGCAAGGCGCTTTCCATGGCAACGCTGGCGTCCACCGCATGTCGCATTTTTCGTGAGCAGAAAACCCGGCAACTTTGGATGCTGGCGTGTAATTGCTGCGTTCTTTGACTGAATTCAAATGTTCTGCGCAGCGCCAGTTGCTTTGAAAAAGAGTTTTTCTGTTTGAGTCATTCCGCCTATAGATATCCGCAACTGTCAGCTGTCCGATAAAGACTGCCGTAGCGCGCGGTAGTTTCTCGCCGCCAGTAACAAAGTCCCCCAAGCGCAACATTTCGATGTATTCTCACCCGACGTCGCAGCTTGCTGCGGTGACTCGGGTTGGCGATGTCATTACGACGAGAGTCATGCATGGGCGTGTAAACGTGGTTTGGGACCACGTGGTGGTCCAGGGACCTGAAGGGGTTCGAGCACACTAATTGCCAATAAAGTCTGTCTGTCTGTCTGTCTGTCTGTCTGTCTGTCTGTCTGTCTGTCTGTCTGTCTGTCTGTCTGTCTGTCTGTCTGTCTGTCTGTGTCCTGCCGTTGAGTTTCGGTAGCTAATAATGAGCTCACGATGATAACCGCCTGTTGCCATTACGGCGAGTGTAAGACAGTCGTTTTTTTTAAAGACGATAGTCTTTTTTGGGGACTTTTGACGCAATAATTTTGGTCTGTATGTCTGTACATTTGTCTGTTTGTTCACCCTTAAAGGTACCCTAAACGGCACCAGACGATATACCCCGAACGGCCGACCCCATCCGCAGAGCCCTCCAATATTGCTCAAGATTCAGCGTTCATACTTGTGATTGTCAATTAAATAGCAGTTATTGCGCATATCTGAGGCCCCAAACAACACGCCAATATTTTGTATGTGTATTTTACTAGAAAAGACATACATAAGTTATTCTAAGGACTATAGCGTTTATCACGCTTCGCTTACCATGCAACGCTTGCACGAAAAGGCAAGTGTTTCGAGCGCTTTGCTAAGACGAGACGGTGGTGACACCTACCCGTCGGCTTGCGTTCTACACCTTATCACCTCCGAGACGGGCGCGCACGCCACGCGCTTCGTTTCCCAAGATAACTGCCAGATGGCGCTCATGTTTTACGTGTGATGCGACTTGATGCTCTCGTTCGGCTCCGCTGCACGCTCGAGGCACTCTAACGCAGCGCCTCCAGAATACCATGCACCAATTTTTTTGCGCAGAACATGAAATGAACGTTTTGTTGACTCTCTCCAGGCGCAAGACTATCGTCTTTCGGCGACATTTGCTGTGCAACTTGCAGATACGGGGCCAATTTTTTTTTGCCTATTGGCGTCACGTAGCACGTGATCTTATTACGAGCTGGCAGCTGACCCATTATCCCTCTTATAACAACGCTCACTGACTCTCCCACGAATAAATGTACAGATATACCGTACAAAGTGGAAGGGTAGAGGGTCGCCATAGTAGCTGAGTTGGTAAAGCAACGGACGCGTTATTCGAAGGTCACAGGTTCGGTTCCTGCCGATGGCAAGTTAACTACTTTTCCTTCTTCACAAATTCATTACAATTGCTTCCATTATTATTCCTTATACTTTCACTGCCCATTTTCTGCGTGTGTGTGTGTGTGTGTGTGTGTGTGTGTGTGTGTGTGTGTGTGTGTGTGTGTGTGTGTGTGTGTGTGTGTGAACAGCTAAACACAAACACTCTTCATTTGAAACACGTCTTCAAAGGGGATTGTTATGCTCAGTATTAAAATCCAAGATGTTCTCCTTACAGACTGCGCCTTCAAGTCGCGTTGAAGTGATGACATCGAACTTCTTTCAAGCATATAATTAGATGTGATATTTCTGTTACTCATCGACCGTGTCACGTAGAAATGTGGGGCAATCCGAAGTCAGAATGGGAGCCGTCAGTGGATACACGAGGTGCATATAGATTGAACGAGCAGATGAAACTACCTGATGCAATCTGGCAGATGTTTGGATCTAGAGATTTGTCTCTGTCAAAGAAGCCTTGTCACTCTTGGCAGGTTAAGGCTGACACCGTGCCGCGTAGTGTCACGTGCCATTAAACGCTTTCTGAAAAGTACAGCCCTTTTCCTTTATTGAAGGAAGGTTGTAACGGGGCTCGGGAACTGAGACTCGTTACAACGTTTCTTCGAAAGGGAAAATGGTCATACTAATCTCATTTATAGTTTCTTCCCCCAAGATGGCGATCACCAACAGCACCTCGAGAGTGCCACTGGACATGACGTTATATAGCATCCAGTAGCTTGAAACTAACACGCCATGGGTTACAAGGTACCCTTGACGGAGTCTGGTACCTCTACACGGGTGTCGGCCAGCTTCTCTGAGGCAGTTTCTCCTGCTCGCTCAACCTAGCAAAAATTAAGGGTGATAGATAAATAGACGTAAGAATAGGTAAGCCTATGTAAGTCACACTGTGGCATGGTTCTGTAGCTGCTTAAGTGGGGAAACGTGATCTTAATTCGTCGGGTGTCCGGTGATAGAAATAGCAACACGAGTAGGCGCTGCGATGGCCGACAAGCGCCCTCTCGTATCAACGGCCTGGACTTTCGGGGAATAGTCGGTGGATCGGCGCTGTGCTAGTGCACGCGTTGCGGCCGGCAGCAGCCGGCCGATAAGCACTTCGAAAAGGCCGACGATGCAGGCGAATGCCTGGCCGAAGAGCATCAGGTAGAAGATGGCTCCCACGTCGACGAGCTTCATGGTAGACACGACGGTCGTCTGCGTATTCTTCTTTTGGCGCAGCGCTGCCTCCGTGATCTGGCGTTCCCGCTCCTGCGGCACCCCGGCATCCCACAGCCAACGGAGCCTGCGCGTCCGTATAGCAATCATTGTAAACACACAAATAAGTAAATAACAATTAGAGATAATTAAAAAGCCGTAGGGCAATCAACCAAAGCGATATCAGTGAAGTGTTCTCTGAAATAATGATTTCAGCTAACTTCACCATCTGACCTGGCTCTGTTAAAGAAAAAGAAAAGACACAGGTGAAAGGAAACACGACCATCGCAATGGGCCAGTTGCGTCGTTCGTGCTGTCTGTGCCTTCAGCGCCGACTGAGTGGTGCGAACATATCTTCTTATCTCTGTCCAGACAGGGCGCTTGCGGGAGAGAGAGATTAAAACATTTATTGTTGAAAAAAAGAGAAAGTTTGGGGACCAAATTATAACCCCACTACGTGGTCGGCGGTCCTATCCCGGGACAACACATGACAAGGCCCCGACTCGCGCCCGTCTCACCACAGTTCGTTGAGACTCCAACGTTGAAGAGAGTAGTCTCCCATGCCTCCCGGGAACGGGTAGAAGAAGGGGGCAGGTGGAGATTTTTCGCACATGCCCACACCATGTGGAAGCTGTCGCAGGTCTCCCCACAGTGTGGGCACCACCAATCCGTGTTCGGGTCGAAGTGTTTGATGATTGCAGGACTGAGTACAGTACTTGTCTACAGGCGCCTTAAAATTCACTCTTCCGCTTTACTCAGCCCCTTTGCAGGAGCCGGGGAAAGGCGGCGAGTGTCTCCATAATAGGAAACAATTTCTCTGAACCGCATTAGCGATGTATTGGTCTCCGAATCATAAAAGTTCGGGTGAAGAGCCCAGTAGGTAAGCGCTCGGGCGGTCACGTAAGCGGCCTCATGACCTCGTAAACCCTGACGGCCAGGAGCCAAAATATGCGTTTCGGGGTTGGATCAGCGACAGCTCGTCTTAGTATATGACTAGCTAAAGGGTATATCTCCTCTTCTAGGTAGTGAGCACACACGTTTTTTTCAAGTTTGTTATTATTGGTTTCTAATTGCGATCCACGGCAGCAAGCGCTATCGCTACTTCCTCAGCCCGCTCTGAATTTCGTGCTCTGAAGGAGAGCTCGTTGACGTGCATTCCCTGGTGAACTAGAGCGGCCGTGTAAAATAACTTGGGTGTCGGCCTTGTGGTGTCTACGTAGTATACACCAGGTCGGGAACCATGTTGTCTTTGAAGCGTCCGAGCCCGCGCTTGTCGCCTGCTTTCATGGGCGCGTGAGACCATTCAGCCGCTCAAAGTATACGCAATTCCCACAGGAGCATCGCCTTCTCAATCGCTAATTGGGCGTCGCTTCATGGTACACACCATGCGGACAGGTCTGTGAGCGTAACAGTGGCCGCTTCAAAAAATTAGCACAGCTTTCCCGAAGTCGCACAAGGCAGAGTGAAGGGTGTGTAGCTGGCCTTGCTTTGGCTAGGCTTTTGCCCTCTCACTTGTCTCTTTCCGAACCCTTGCAATGCCTTACCAGACTCTGTCAATGCAATTAGTGCTTATGAATCTTCGCCGTAACACTGTGTGGTACTTTTTAATCATAATCACATTCGTAATCATAATTATAAAATTAAGCGCGTCACTGAAATGACCAGTACGGGACAGGGAGAACACAAACGAGCGCTAACTTGTATATTTACGAACTTGTTACACCAACAGGGCTTACAATCTGCCCAATCTATGGGCTAAATTTGTGCGCTGCAAGAGGAGGCCGTGGGGTGGCGCTGCGTCCAGCACTGACTACAAGGATTAGAGGCCAAATTAGAGGAAAGTGGACTTGGCTTCAACCTCTCTTTAGTCAAACAAGGGAAACTCATTGATCAGGCACTACCAGCATTAATGTACGCAGATGATATAGTGCTAATGGCCAACAACAAGGAAGATTTGCAGAGATTTATGGACATCTGCGGTAATGAGGAAGATAGGTTAGATTTTAGATTCAGTAAGGAAAAATCAGCAGTCATGATTTTTAATGATAACGAAAGTAGTGAGCTTAGAATACAGGAGGTCACGCTAGAGATAACAGATAAATACAAATATCTGGGCGTATGGATACGCAATGGGACCGAGTACCTAAGGAAACACGAAATATACGTGACGACTAAAGGTAACAGGAATGCCGTAGTGATGAAAAATAGGGCACTGTAGAATTACAATACGTATGATGTTGTGAGAGGAATATAGAAAGGGGTCATGGTTCCTTGGCTGACGTTCGGCAATGCGGTTTTGTGCATGAGATCAGAAGTTCAAACAAGATTAGAAATTAAGCAACGTGGAATAGGTAGGCTTGCTTTAGGAGCTCACGGGAATACACCAAATCAGGGAGTACTAGTTGATATGGGATGGACATCATTTGAGGGCAGGGAAACTAGCAGCAAGATAAAACTTGAGAAGCGATTGGGAGAAATGGGCGAGGAGCGTTGGGCTAGGAAGGTATTCAGCTACTTGTACATGAAGAATGTCGATACAAAATGGAGGAAGCGAACCAGGAAATTGACTGGTAAATAATTAGAAAACAGCAGGTGGCCAAACGAAAAAGAACTTTCGGTTAAGAAGAAAGTGAAGGAAACGGAGACTGACATGTGGAGAATGGGCCTGATTAAGAAGTCCGCACTAGAGATCTATCGAACATTTAAGCAGGAAATTGCCAAGGAAAGGATCTATGATAATACTCGTGGTAGTTCTCTACTGTTTGAGGCCAGGACGGGAGTATTGGGAACCAACACATATCGGGCCAAATACGAAGGGGTAAACACAGTATGCCGTGCGTGTGGAGAGGAAAAAGAAACTGCCGAATACTTGATAAGGTTCTGTGAAGGGCTTCACCCTATAGTTCATTATAATGGCGCAGAGTTTTTCAAAGCACAGGGGTTTAGAGACAGGGAGGGCAAAATAGATTTTAAGTGGGCAGAATTGACTAGAAGGAGGTTATCTGATTGGTGGCTAAAGTCAAGGCACGAGTGAAAATTAAACCCTTCACTGCAAAGTACGAATCCTCAACCTCACTATTTAAAGGAAAAAAAAAAGATAAGTCTAATGGTTAGTTCACTAAGTATTATGGCTAGGTGGCGTTAGCCGCCGCCCGATCTAAAGGGTACAGCCACATCCATCTATCCACTTTCTGCAACGCCCCTGTCTGCTTGTCGTGCGACCATTGGGAATGGTTAGAACGATGACGGAGGGAGGTCGCCCGCACAGCTCTGGGATCGCATGAGGCAGTAGCCATCAAGGCTCTCCAAGGAGGACTCTGATTTTCCACCTTCGAAGCACGGGAGGCGGCAAACAAACTGACCTATCATGTCCACCTGCTTTATATGCGGAAAGAAACATTGGCCCGACAGGCAACATGTAAGCGCACTAACCGGACAAACCACCATACACCGCCTTGAGAAGAGATATGGCTTCTTCACGGCACCCATACAGGTGGACAAATGGCGTAAATACCTGAACAATGTGCGTGATCATGTCTGGGAGAAGAAAGAAGAGCTGTGGCTGCAAGGAATTAGGGGCTAAAACTCTATGGTCTCGTATGGACAACACAGGCAGACCATTGGCGCGTTGGGCATCACGAAATAACCTTGGATGTAGCCTACTTTTCGACACGGCGAACTCGGGAACGCCAGCGGACTATAGAGAGTGAGCAGCGGGATCTATTGTACTGGGTATGAGAATGTGTAGACACACCGTCAACGTCCTCTGACTCGACTTCACAACAAAACGAGAAGTGCGTTGGGGTATACTTGAACCGACGCACCTGGCATTACAGCAGACGAAATCTTAAGTGTCTCTCACTAATACAGTACTGTTATTTCCATAAACAGATAATGCGCCCTTTCAGGAGAAAACCCGGTGTGTTTATTTTCAAGTGTTCACAAAAATAATTCAGTGAATGCTGGTGCCAAATCTGGAACACAATGACAGAGCAATGCATACCCTAGTGGTTAAATTTGTCCAGGTTTGACTTCCATCCCACTGTCACGGAAATCTTTTGCAGTAAGTTTTACGTGCGAAAGAAGGAAGCAAGCTTTGACATGGAATAGGCTTTTATCATTTTGTTTGGCACGTCAGAAAGAAACGTCGCGATAGCTAAGATCGATAGCTATTCGAAGCAGAATCGTAGCCTGTATTTCACATCATTCACATGGTGGTACAAGTGCCACTGAAGAATTTCGCATAGACACTAGCGCCAGATTCCACTTTATAGGTATTAAATGCGAAGCATTTATTAGCGAACTTCAGCGACCTTGAGTTTATCTATCTATCTATCTATCTATCTATCTATCTATCTATCTATCTATCTATCTATCTATCTATCTATCTATCTATCTATCTATCTATCTATCTATCTATCTATCTATCTATCTATCTATCTATCTATCTATCTATCTATCTATCTATCTATCTATCTATCTATCTATCTTGCCGCTTACGTTTGGGTACACTCGTGGTCACCCCCTTAGCTTGGCGTGAACCAGAATTAACATTGGAAGATAAGATGTTTCACGAATATGACGCGCTGGTCAACACACGAATAATGTCACAATCCCGTCGCGTACATCGTCAAACACATCCCGCCAGACGGTGGTGCATACCCACGGGCGGGTATGTGCCGCTGAAATGCGGGTATACGTGCAACAGGTGATTGACACTATGTATCTACCCAGGAACGACAAAACACGCATGGCCAATTTCAACGCGTGAGCGTTAAGAAATACCCGAAATCAGTATAGCGTCGACCCGACGAATGCAAAGAATAAATGTCAAGGTCCCAGCTGGAATCTAACCCAAGCATTCTGCGTAGCAATAAAGCATTTTACCACAGAGATACGCCACGTTTCGGAACTACCGTTCAAATAGGCGCTAATCTTTGTGAAACGTCAATAGTGGTTGTAGTGCTGCCTATCCAATTTCATAAACATTACATATGTACACCTTTGATACAGCCGTCACGTCGGGTTAACGTCAATTGTGGTTATTTGCCATGCGCTGAAGTTGATTTATGTACCAGTGTCTAGGGCAAGCATTCTCGCGAGCATCAGCGCTTCATATCAGCTTCTAGTGTTGGTAATACGCATGTTAAGTGGGCATCGTTGCACAAGTACAAACAACTGGTTATATAAACATCTGCAACTCTTCAACATATATCTGTGCGTGCGACATTTTAACATATATTTACCGTCATTTCATGACGTGTCACTCAATCAGAAAAATTGCAACATGGTCACCTTCCCTCCGCAGGCTTCGCATAACGTCGATTCCCAAATACGTAGGATATGCCGAATTTTTTTATAGTATGAAAATTTACTTCTCTCATAGGGTGACGTCATTGTGACGTCACTAATTTTAAGTGATGACCTGTGATTTCACGATGATGTCAAACGGTGACGTCACTCCGTGCTGGTTTTATGCATCACTCATGTTGACGCCGTCGACACAGCATGCTGACGACGAGTTTTGGCGCTTGATGAGACATCTAACGCTTTAGCCTCAAGAGTAAGAGAGAGAATTATTTTAATGGGGAGCTGGAGAGGTTTGCGCGGAATCCAGTAAAAGTAGTGAAGGACTCTGATCGACAAAAATAAATTATCGAGAATAGTATTGATGAGTTAATCTATAATAAAATAGCCCAAAACGTTGGGGCTTCTCAAGAAAACCGGCAACATGAAGTGACACGTGAAACACTATATGTCCCAGCAAATAAATAGTATCCTGCCACATTCTCCGCTCCAGCAATTTTCCCAACCATCCTTTAATTGCCTAAGGCGACTGGAAGGTGAAATATATTTTCACTTTTATATATACACTTCATGCCACTCAATTTAACATATACAGGGCAACGCTTGATTACAAGTTGAATTGTGCTTAAAGTTTAGAAGTCACAAAATTGACAGGAAAGCGTTTTTTGTCACCAAATTTTTTTCACGTGAATTAATTTTTTTTCTCACAAAGCTAACTTCGAAAACTAACTTGAAGAACTACTTCTGGCTCTAATACTTTGGCCCACCGTCAGTTTTGTGAAAATGAGGAATGGTACACTCTAGACCTCGTGTTCAATCTTGTATGATGGACTCAGTCAAGCGCTAGTTATTGACGGGCACAAAAAAGGGGAGAGTAGGGGTAAAAGGGAAAGCTCTCCCTGTTTTGTGTTGTCTATTGTACAGCTTATTCTTTCAGTGTTCATGCTTAGTGTTTAGTTTTAGTGTTTAGTTTTTAGCCAACTAGCCCAACAGTCGACTCTGTTGATGTACTCGGAGTATAGGCGAGTTTGCGACGGGTCATATGCAGACCACTTCTTGGGCTTATGCCGTGGCTGTGCAGCTTGACAGCGCAGGCCTAGCTTTTTGTTTTTTAATCGCCAACGGCGATCTTTTCCATACAAAGACGTATCACATGCGCATATGGCATAAATAAACTTCAGTTCTTTCGAAAACTTGACAATATATTTTAGTGTAGCAATCCACCTGCTCTAACTTACATGGCAAAGTACACTTGGAATCGTAACTGGACACACTGGTGTTTATTTACTAACCTCAGGTGCAACTTCTTGATGAGGTCCCTGTCAAACTCTCGCCGGACAAACATGGTGAACGGGTTGTTTATGAAAAAATCCGTGCCTATGTAGAACTCTCCATTGACGCCGTTCGGGTACAGCCGTGCCGCGGTCCAGTGCAGCATGAATTCGTCGCAGAAGAAAAGGGCCTTCTCGTCCAGAATATCATCGAACGTCTCCTTGCTCAGGATCCGGGCGGCCGATGTTACGGACCTGTGACGCTGGACCTGTCTCCACAGGCGCTGGTGGTCGGACCGGTTCGAAGTCTGCAAACGCCAAAAGACATTTGATTAATAAAGAGGAAAAATGAAATAAGTAAACGTGCGCTTTCAGGTTACCAAAAGCACTATTCTTGTCACCAGAAGACGATCGGTAAACCGCTAAATGCGTCAGAAGCTCGTTTGTGGTCCCTATGGTTATATATCAGAAAAATTTAATTATTTGTTTTCTAAGTTTCGCCAGAATTACCCCGCCGCGGTGGTCTAGTGGCTAAGGTACTCGACTGCAGACCCGCAGGTCGCGGGTTCGAATCCCTGCTGTGGCGGCTGCATTTCCGATGGAGGCGGAAATGTCGTAGGCCCGTGTGCTCAGATTTGGGTGCACGTTAAAGTACCCCAGGTGGTCAAAATTTCCGGAGCCCTCCACTACGGCGTCTCTAATAATCATATGGTGGTTTTGGGACGTTAAAACCCACAAATCAAATCAATCAATCAATCAATCAATCAATCAAGTTTCGCCAGAATTCACTGAGTCAGTGGCCACAATGCGAAAAAAAGAAACAATTTGTATCCGTTATGTCACGACTTTCAGCTGCTGAGTTTTCGGAGCGAAATTTTAAGTTATAGAACCTTGACCTCCTCTTCCTGGTAGTCATCATCATCATCATCATCATCATCATCATCAGCCTGACTACGTCCACTGCAGGACAAAGGCCTCTCCCATGTTCCGCCAGTTAACCCGGTCCTGAGCTTGCTGCTGCCAATTTATACCCGCAAACTTCTTAATCTCATCTGCCCACCTAACCTTCTGTCTCCCCCTAACCCGCTTCCCTTCTCTAGGAATCCAGTTTATTACCCTTAATGACCAGCGGTTATCCTGTCTACGCGCTACATGCCCGGCCCATGTTCATTTCTTCTTCTTTATTTCAGCTATGATATCCTTAACACCCATTTGTCTCCTAATCCACTATGCTCTCTTCTTGTCTCTTAAGGTTACACCTATTATATTTCTTTCCGTTGCTCGCTGCATCGTCCTCAATTTAAGCTGAGCCCTCTTTGTAAGTCTCCAGGTTTCTGCTCCATAGCTTAGTACCGGCAAGATACAGCTGTTATATACCTTCATCTTGAGGGACAGTGGCAATCTACCTGTCATAATTTGAGAGTGCTTACCGAATGTGCTCCGCCCCATTCTTATTCGTCTAGTTACTTCAATCTCGTGGTTCGGCTCTGCGGTTATTACCTGCCCTAAGTAGACATAGTCTTTTACAACTTGAAGTGCACTATTACCTATCTCCAAGCGCTGCTCCTTTCCGAGGTTGTTGTACAATACTTTAGTTTTCTGCAGATTAATTTTAAGACCCACCTTTCTGCTCTCCTTGTCTAACTCCGTAATCATGAGTTACAAATCGTTCCCTGAGTTACTCAGCAATGCAATGTCATCAGCGAAGCGTAGGTTACTAAGGTACTTTCCATTAACTCTTACCCCTAACTGTTCCCATTCTAGGCTTCTGAAAACCTCCTGTAAGCACGCGGTAAATAGCATTGGGGAGATTGTGCCCCCCTGCCTTACACCCTTCTTGATTGGTATTCTGTTGCTTCCTTTATGAAGCACTATACTACTACTACTACTACTACTACTACTACTACTACTACTACTACCACAACAACAACAACAACTAATAATAATAATAATAATAATAATAATAATAATAATAATAATAATAATAATAATAATAATAATAATAATAATAATAATAATAATAATAATAATAATAATAATAATAATAATAATAATAATAGTCCCACGATAGTGAAATTGACAATAAAGCTGTCCCAAGCGAACCCGTTTCCAACTCGTTCAATGCTTCACATAGGTCTTCAGCGTCTTACACTGAAGAGTCGATGGTAGGTACTTCCATCGATGAGGTAAGGCTTTATTTCTGGGCGCGCGATGACGTCCTTGACGCTGCTTATGCGACCTGTCTGGTCTTTGACCATCATGCTTGCTCTCATGATGCCCGTGAAACCCGTCATGACCACCATGACCGCGATCCACCAGAACGAGGTGAGCCAGCGCCTGTACGAATCTTCCGGAGGCTCTGGCGTGGCTGCGGCAAAGAGATGCACGCTGCAACCAATTCACATACACGAAGAGTTGCATGAGGGCCCGACCACACACGCGCGTTGCAACGCTTCGGCGCGTGGCTTGTAGACTCGGTGCCGCACCCTCTCTCTATGTACAGAGATGACGCGCAGTTTTGTGTAGCCTCTCAACCACCCTCTCTTCTCATACGGAGGAGACGCGACGCCGAGTCTGCACGCCACGCGCTGACGCGCTTCGACGCGTACGTGTGGTCAGGCCTCAGCGTTTCGATACAAACCGTGCCACCTCTCAGCTTCGAACGACCCTATCTGCACAAGCCAACAGCTACCAGCCTTTATTTTTTTGTTGCCTAAAAAGGCTAATAACCAGGTGTTACGGAGTACCAGTTATCTTTAGCGCATATAAAAGCTTACCAGTCAGATTGTGTAATCTCTCATTGGCAACGCGGAAAACACGGTGAAACATTTTCAAGGAGAAATTTTCTATCCGTGATGACTACGATGTCGTATACACATAATTGATGCCGAAAACACGAGAGCACAGTTAGTGCACAGTTGTTTACTGAGCATGCATGCGTGTACACTTCTCCCGCATTTCACTATAGTTGCTGCAAAGAAAGCGCCATACACATAGTTTAATTATTAGCCCTAATTGTGGTACGCACGGTGGCATCAGAATATGCAGACAAGTGATCGATTCAATAATCCAGCTTCAAAACTATTCCACGAGGCTGCGCGACAAGTAGGTTTTTTGTGACCATTAAACGCGACATACTTATATAAATTCTTCTTAAATAGAGAAAATGGTGATTGAATGTGTCATTAGAATCCACGGTATTTTCAGTTTCAACCGAATTTATTCACACGGTCAGGCAACTTGTCAGTCACTTTAAAGTTGCCTGACTTACTCTCTACCGATGAGTACCTCGAAGTCCCTTGTAATTGACGTATTCGTTGCGGCAATCAATTCGCCAGCAATAAACTCCGATAGCGAGGTCATTCGATGATTGCATGCTTGAAAAAGAGTGTCAGGACCAGAGGAGAGTCTCATAACTCTACCCTTTAGGTTTTTTCAAATGTAAACTAAAACTGAAAACTCAAACGATATCACATTACTGTGCTCAGCTCTCCGTGCCCCGATAAGCACATCGCAGCACACGTGGCTTACATTCAAAGAACATGTTTCCAACCAGGTCCATGAGTTGGTCACCGAACATGCTGATGCGACTTTTGCCCCCTGCCGTGGGGACCGACATCAGGATGGCTAGGAACAGCATACTTGTGAGGAGGGCCGCCCAAACCTGTTTTTGTCCGCAAAGAGACGACCAAGGGTTTCTCCTATTGTATGAAAACGATCTGTCCTTCTTCTGGGTGTCATAGGGAGTGCAAATACAATATATGTACAAAGAAAAACTGCTACTGAAGGCATGCGTTGAGGCATAAATTTTGCAGAGTGATGTTAAATACCGTCGTGGACATACACGTTGAAATCGAGAATGCTATCCAACACAGACACAAATATCAAACAAAATACCTTCAAAATATCGTTACTGAACTAACGTGAAGTATTCTGTTTGATGCACACAAAAAGCAGTTGGTAAAGATCAATTGATGATTGTTTTCAAGGTTGTGGTTCCACGAGCGCCATAAGACTTCAAATTACGTCTGAAGAATACGCTTACGTCTGAATACCAGTCAATGAAAGCTATGGAACTGATTAGGTTAAAAAGCAATAAGTTCGTTTCATTAGTAACAGTTATTCTAGCTCGTATGACATCCTCGCTTTAACGAAGACAAGCCTACAGATCTTGACTGCTTAGCGGTAATACAAAAAAAAATCATGGTAAAAACAGCGTAAAGAGACGGTACCACAAGAAAAAGAACGACACAGGGCCAGCGATCACCTAAAAACTGTCTTGTTTATAAGGAGAAGAGTATAAATACAAGTATTGTTCCCCTGCGAGCTAACCCTGATACGTCAAGACTGACTGGCGTATAGGCTATTGTTAAAACACACTGGCGCCTTCCTTAAAGAAAGACTAAGTCAGCACAATGCATTAGAGAGAACTTCCCATGCGTCCTCTCATTTTTGCTCATATGGTTGCACACATTTATTTCATGGCACGTATGTCACCTTCGGAAACACACGTAGATCAAATTTGACGTGCAAACATCGAATTCTTCCCGTTAAAAAATAACATGATATTCGCATTTCCGCCACGGTCCATCTATCCCGATTGTAAAATCAGCATTAAAAAAAGGTGTGGCAATATTTTACAAAGTTGAGGGTGAGCATGCCGCACGACAGTTGTTGGTTTAGCGCTTGTCCTGTGTCGTTCTTCTTAATTGTTGCGGTATGCCATGTCTTCGCGCATGGTGTTACAGCGAAGATCAACTAACTAACCCGGTTTTGTATACGCTGTTACAAGACATCCTACAGCTTTGTTTATTCTTAACAAAATTTCTTTCTACTACTTTCACAATTAATGAAACATTAAAACTCAATATTTAAGCGAATAACTCTCGTACGCGCGTCACCCACTAAACGATTGAGTCACGAGCCTTTCAAACACGTAGAGCAAGAAGATTCAGGTTATCTCGTCAAAGAGAGACTTAAGCAGAATCGAGAAATTCACGTGCCTGTGGGTCCAAAGCAGCTACATAGCCGAACACGTCAGTCTTGAAGAGTCGCTTTGTTCCAGAACACGTGGACAGACGGATGAAGAAGTACTGAGGCAGTGGCTCAGCAACCATGAAGCGGGAGATGGTGGGCAGGATGGGCCCGATTGCCAGGTCGGCCTCCTGACCAGCAACGGTGAATAGCTGAGAGTGAATTCTTAAAGCGAAATCCTTAGATCTCCGATCAAATGTGAAAAGGGACCATCGGTGTCAAGACAAGTGGTTGAAAAACATCAAGCAAAGCAAGAACACCAACCGGCACGCCTCATGGCTCGATCATGTATATGGTCTATTTAAGCACTACAAAACGAAGTAAGAAGCGATTAACTGTAATTAAGAAGTGATTGTGGGCGTTCCTGCGTAAGTGTGTGTTTTCTGGACAATAAATAATCATCCTCCTGTTCTTTCCCTTTTGTGATATCATTATTCAACAAGACTGCGGGGTTTCTTAGTGAACTTGACGAAACTTGTGTTGCCCAGGCGAAACTTACGTTGCGGCTGATCATTCCAAGACAGCCTGCCCAGCTTCCATTGGGGAATGTGCCCGCATAGACGTAGTCACTTGGGATCAAGACAACGTGCCTGCGAAATATGCAGCACGCGATACACAACATTGAACGATACATATTTTTTTAAATGCGAAGCATTTCTTAGCGAACTTCGGCGACTTTGAGAGTATCTATCTATCTATCTATCTATCTATCTATCTATCTATCTATCTATCTATCTAGCCGCTTACGTTTGGGTCATCTCGGGGTCACCCCATTAACTTGGCGGGACCCAAAATTAGCATGGGAAGGTAAGATCGTTTGAGGAATATGACGCGCTGGCCAAGACATGAATAATGTCACAATCCCGTCGCATACGTCGTCAAACACTTCCTGCCAGACAGTGACATGTACCCACAGGCGGGTATGTGCCGCTGGTATGCGGGTATGCGCCACAGGTGATTGAAATTAATATCTACCCAGAAACGACTAGAACCCAGATGAACAATTTCAACCCGTGAGCGTTAAGAAATACCTGACATTGGTAGCGTCGACCCGACGAATGCAAAGAATAAATGTCAGGGTCCCAGCTGGAATCGAACCCAAGCATTCTGCGTGGCAATGAAGCATTTTACCACAGAGCTATACCAGGTCTCGGAACTAGTTTTCAAATAGAAGCTAATCTTCGTGAAACGTTCATAGCGGTTGCAGTGCTGCCTACCCAATTTAATACACATTTGATATGTACTCTTTTGATACAGCCGTCACGTTGGGTTAGCGTCAATTGTGGTTATTTGCCATGCGCTGAATTTGATTTATGGCAGTGTATAGGGCCAGCATTTTCGCGAGCATCAGCGCTTCTTATCAGCTTGTGGTGTTGCTGATTGATTGATTTGTGGGGTTTAACATCCCGAAACAACCATATGATTATGAGAGACGCCGTAGTGGAGGGTTCCGGAAATTTCGACCACCTGGGGTTCTTTAACGTGCACCCAAATCTGAGCACACGGGCCTACAACATTTCCGCCTCCATCGAAAATGCAGCCACCGCAGCCGGGATTCGAACCCGCGACCTGCGGGTCAGCAGCCGAGTACCTTAGCCACTAGACCACCGCGGCGGGGCTTGTGGTGTTGCTAATACGCATGTTAAGTTGGCATCGTTGTGCAAGTGCCACCAACTGGTTATAAAAACATCTGCAACTCTTCAACATATGTCGTTCGTGCAACATTATTACATGTATTTAGCGTCATTTCATGTCGTGTCTCTCAATAACAAAATAGCAACACGGTCACCTTCCCTTCGCATGCTTCGCATAACGTCAATTCGCAAGTACGTGGGATCTGTCGATTTTTTTTTATTTAGCGGCGGAGCATTTCTTTGCTAACCGAAAATGCAGGTGCATGTGAGCAGACTCACTTGATCTTCAGAGAGTCCATAAGCATGTTGTAGATGTATCCACCCAGCGCGGTGGCGACAATCGTTCCATTCGAGTCGCGGCGGTATCCGATGTGCGGCTCCATCTGAGTCGAAGTGATTACACTTGTTATACCACAGTTGCAGTTATATGTTTATGTACATCCTCTGCTACTTGAACTACTGCCTGTAGTATTGAACAAAATAAAATAAAGAGGTGGGGCAGGGGTTTGTAGGGTCGCTCTCAACAACTTCTCTTCCACGTACCTCATGAGCCCAATTACCGGAAACATTCAGTTCGAAACACATGCATTATACTGGTGGAATCGACATTGCATGCCTATGTCTTAGATCACACACTCCAATCGTAACAATGAGGACGGATTCACAGTGAATGCCACTCTCAATTACTACCCCCCCTTCCCCGTTTCTCAAGACAATGGGAAATCTTCACTTCTTTTCACACAGCGCAAAGAAATATAAAACACGGGACAAGAAGGTCGAAGGGTAGCGCTTACTTATAAGAAGATTTACTTCGAAGAGGAAACACGCATAGAATATCGAAATGCAAAAAAAAACACTCGAGAAGGCCACGACTGCCACGCCCGAAAATCTTACATTCTCAGGAAGGACAATTCTTTTGGCACTTCCTGAGAGAGCTTCTTGACTGTTTTTTTTTGTTTTTCACATTTGGTGTGTATACATGTGTACGCTTTTCGAAATAAATTTCGTAGAAAGCAAGCACTCCCCTTCGTCCATTCCTTTGTCCTGTGTCATATTTCTTGCGCTACATAATCGGTTATGTTTTACCAACAAGCCCAAACTCATTCGTGGGTGTGTTACGTGATGCTCGCCTACACCTCTGAGGCCAGGTAATGACGTAAGGTAGAGACGACGTTATACGTTAAAAACCAAAAGGGCAGCATGTGATGCCGCATCTCAGGACCTCAAACGATGTACATTACTATCCGTGAAGTTGCAATAGTAAATAACGGCTCAGAATTTTTACTTTTGTTTATCATTATGATTATTTGTGTGTGGACACAACCACTGTCAGTCAACAACCTTTATTCTGGTCATAAGGAACAACAAGGCCGTGTAGTTGCTGGCCACAACGACGTTGGGGCCGGGCAAAACATGCATCTTCGCCCATTCGCGGGCTTTTTGGACAGCCCTTAGATGTTCCTGGAGATCGCCGCCGCTTTCGAGGGGGCTTTCTCCCAGTCCTCTTCTTCTTTATTAAAAGAGGAATGTTGTAACACCGAACATTGCCGCAGAATGTGCATGCGATAACGAGCAATACTATTCATGGGTGGATTGATGTGCGGAGCAAAGCGGCTTAACCTTCCTCTCGACGGGGAAGGTCTCGTTTGTAACAATCTAGGTCTAGTCGGAGTTGGGTGCTGGAGTTTTCTGCACCCAAGCTGATAGTGTTTAATGATTTTGTTTCATGATAGTGTTCCATGATTTTGTCAAAGTTATGCTTACAAGCTTGATTGTCTACAGCGTATCGGGAGCATTGCGGAATGCGAGACCTCGCGCTTGGTCATGAACTATAGCTGATTCGGGGTGGTTGTACATTGATTTCCGTGTGCGCTGAAAACCACGCGATAGTGTGAAACGCTTTCTCCTCTTCTCTTTTGTCCTGTTTTTCTCAAAATACATAGATGGCATAGATCCGGGGTGCCCGCGCTGTGGCCATCCCAAATGTACTCTTCAATACATGCTGTGGCAATGCCCTGCGTTGCGCGAGAGCAGCGAGTTTCCCTCTACGGAGGCGGACTGGACCTGTCTCCTCACAAGTCACGACAAAGGAGACCTTCTTAGAGCCATCCAGAGGGCCCACGACATAGCCGTGGAGTTTATTAACCTCCCCGTCCCGTCGTGGGAGTGGCTCACTGGTGTCGCCCTTTAAGAGGGATTGAGCGCCGCCTCCGGATATTAATAAAGTTCTTTGCCTGCCTGCACTGCCTGCACTGCACTTCGCTGCACTGCGCTGCTTGCACTGCACTGCACTGCACTGCGCTAACTGCACTGCCTGCACTGCACTGCACTGCACTGCACTGCACTGCCTGCCTGCCTGCCTGCCTGCCTGCCTGCCTGCCTGCCTGCCTGCCTGCCTGCCTGTCTGCCTGTCTGTCTGTCTGTCTGTCTGTCTGTCTGTCTGTCTGTCTGTCTGTCTGTCTGTCTGTCTGTCTGTCTGTCTGTCTGTGTGGCCTCCCCAGCTAGGAAGAAATCAAACCTAAATACGCATGCTTTCATCATTTAATGATGCCTTTCCAGTGAGCCTTTCCAGTGCATCTTGTTTCAATATATTAATGATGTTGCTCCTTGAATACGTGAAGCAAAAGTACGCTTACCGGCGTTAAGCAGGCCCGCAGGACTCCTGTGAATGTCTTGTTCATAGCTGGAAGTTTCTGTTGAACTGAGCACTCCTTCTGCTGGCGTGTTGGTTCCAACTGTTGCACTGGTCGCTTTCATTAGTAGCATGCACTCAGAGTCCTTTTAAAGGGAACATATGCAACAATGGCGAAATGAAGATAGTAAAGCCGCAGCGTCATTGTTTGTGAAGATAGATAGTAAGAGAGAGAGAGTAAGGTTAAGTGAAAGACAGGGAGGCAAACCAGAAGAAAATTTCCGGTTTGCTAACCCGCTGGCGATCGCTGTACAGAATCAACTATACAGCCCTCCTGTTTGTCCACGGAACCTTCATTCCGTCTCCATGCATTGCCTTCTATAATGACACGAGGAGCATAATATTCAATATTTAATATTCTTTCTGCATATCGTAACGAGAAATCTCTCTGAACTAAAATTAAATGTAAATAATACGGAGCCCCTGAACACATGATTTAATTAATACCTCTCACTATTGCTTTTTTTCATGTGGTATATCTGTTGACTTGACCTTCTTTACATAAGCATAATTAACTATTCTAAAAGTAATCAGAAAACAAATATTTTAATGAGGTTGTACGTCACTGCAGTGGTGTTTTGTTTTTGCACCTATATGCTCGTGTATAATGCTTCTTTCCGAGTTGAACATGGCATAGAGTTTCGGAAAATTACCTAGAGGGGACTCTGTCACTGCGATCGTTCAGCGACCATGGGAATGATGGGTAGTACACACATTTGCCTAGTCTTCGTACTCACGAGCGGCGAATCGTACTTGCGGCTTCGTTCATTGCTTTGTTTCAATTTTGTTTTGAAAGAAAGACTCAACCCTTTTAAACTTCGTGACCCGATTCGGAAAGGTAAGTCTCAAAAAATAAGGTGGTAAAGCACAACCGCTGAACATTTGCTGTTTATTGTTTCGTGAGAAAACAGCTCCGAGCCACACGAACACACTCGGAACCAAAAGCAGGCCAGAAGTACGAATATTAGACAAGTGTGTGTACTACGTCCATCATTTCCATGCTCGCTGAAGCGCCGTGCGTTGCAGCTCCCATAGACACTAGCACCAGAGTTCCCTCTAGTGTATATTAGGAAACTCTATGGAACGTGGTAGAGATATCCTGTCTCTATAGTGCATACTTCAACCACTTGGTGGATACGCCCAATGGCAATGTAGGCTTGTACCCCACAATATTTCTTCAATATAACGTGTTGTATTGTGAACTCGTATACACGACGCGCGTGTTTATAAAGCGTGGACGCGCTACTGTGTGGCACCTGCTCGCAGCGCAAACGATCTGGGTTCGATTCACACTGAGAGCTGGACATTTTCGTTGTATATTTCATTTGCATCTTTGTAGATTTTAGGGGCGAACTTCCTTATGGAGTGGGTCATGTATGTATGTATGTATGTATGTATGTACCTAGCCATCGGTGGCACATACCCGCTCTAGAGCGGACATGTGCCACAGGGGTTGCGAGATGGGAGATGGCGATACTTGGAGTGTTTGTTCACTGGATGGATGCACGGACGGGCGCACGGATGGGCGCGCGGACGTACAGATGAATGTACGCACGAATGGACGGACAGGCGGATGCACGGACTCACGGACGGACGCATGGATTGACGCGCGAATGGCTGTGCGGACGGACGGAAGCAAGAACGAACGGACGGACGGAAGCACGGACGGGCTGACGGACGCTTCGCCCCACTCATCTTCATTCACTCCGTGAATATGCTGTGATTTTTTTTCGTTCATGTGACAGGATAATTTTTCGCTCACAACCAGCAACGCCGACGCTGGAATAAGTTCTGCGAAACGAGCTCCTTAACGCTAGCGCATTGAGTATCTCCAGAAACTCTAAGTGAAACTTCACAAGAACTTCACTGTGAATTGATTCGTGCGGGAATAGTCGACGCCTCACACCTGGACATCGTAGCTCAATGCAATACATGGTTGCACTTGATCACGATCAATCTTTTTACTTCCTTCACAGGTGTTGTACGTGTTTGAAATCATCTTACGGATGATATAGCACAAGACGGATGGGCACTGTCACCTTTGACCCTAAATGCACGGCTCGAAATAACCCCAGTGAATATCGTCACCTTAGTCTCCATCCCTGCGCTGGTGTAGAAACCGCAACACGGTCGCCGGGCCCGATGTCATTCCACGTCTACGAAGACTGCAGTGCCAGTTGTCGGTTCCTTGCGGGTACTTGATTCGCAGGCGGGCAAGATGCCGAACCCACATTTGGTCAAGCAAATCCTAAGGTTCTGGCTCACACCCACCTTGGTGGATTGGCTAAGAGTTGGGTACCGTACGAAGAACTTTATTTAAGGATCCGGAGAAGTGCGACCCTGGCCTTATAGGATGACACCGTGGACCGCTCCCACGTGGGGACAGTTAATACTGGCCTAACCACCGCATCGCAGGCTCTCTGGACTAAGAGTCGGGCAACTTAAAAAAATTGATATAATTTGGAGCCAGAAAACAATTAATTTCTCGTTTTGTGAAAAAATTGGGGATATCAGTATATTTCAAATACAAAAGGCGGGCAGACTGATTTCTTATTAAACAAGAAAATAAATTATTAATATACAAGAAAGTTTGCTGGAATCTATTTTGGTTAACTATGAAGGTGTGGAACCGCGCTGATTGTTTAAATCTCGTTGACTCTGTTATGAAACCCTGAATGGCCTCGCATACTTCCCATTGCATTGCCCCAAGAGTAAGTGCACATATAGGGAAAGTAACTGTAAAGGTGTCAAATTTAATCCAATGCTGCGCAACGGTGTTTGTAGAGATCTCTATCTTTAGGCGTAAAACCTTCAACAAGAGACCAGAAAGTGTTCCATTGTTTCATCTTCCCTATAACAGGAACAAAGCGGGGAAGGTGCCGCGGAGACGCACGTGCACGGTTAAAATTGGAGCTCATCATTCTTGAAATATAGGAGAACAGCAAGGCCTAAAGGTTTCATTACACCTCTCGACTAGAGATGTGGAGGAAAAGTTGTGCGCCGTTGGTCCTGGGATGCGTTTTACATGTCACGCTTTGTAAGTGAAGAGGATAACATACGCATGCATGGTATAATTATTTGAAGCAAGCGAGTGTAGCCTCCGATGTTTATAAAAGAGTGGCTACTTGAGCTGGTTGCTATTGCATTTTTGAAAAAATATATACTTTCTTAGTGCGCAGGGAACGTTTTCAGAAGGGAGATAGAGCCGAGCTCTCAGTCATATCTCTAGGCTCTATCTTCCTTTTGAAAACGTTCCCTGCGCACTAAGCAAGTACACTTCTTTCAAAAATAAAATGTTTATGTTACTTTCATTGAATGAAGCACCGCAAAGAAAGCTTTAGGAGGATTATGAATGCTCGTTCAAAGGTGCGGGTGTATATATATATATATATATATATATATATATATATATATATATATATATATATATATATATATATATATATATATATATATATATATATATATATATATATATATATATATATACCATGAAAGCAAACTTTATACATTTCGTGAATCGCAAATCGCTCAGGCACACTTACAATGAATAATGTTTTTCTTTAACACAGGGGACGTTGTGTGAGCGAGTGTGCCGCCTTCTTCGCCCTTTTCACAGATTTAGGTTTTTTTTCATGTGTTTACATACGTAAACAAAATGTGGCAAACTGAATAATAAAATCAGCTTATTGAATTTTACGAAACACAGTGGTATATATAGTTCTGCCTTTTTTATGCCTACATGAATGATGTGCATTGTTTTTATTACGCGTGGTTTTTTATTTCTGCCTGATTGCTACTTGGTTTAACGCTAAGAGTTAAAAAAAATCAAGCTGTTCGGAAGCTTCAATTGCTATTAACCTTGCATGTTTCGAAAGCAAACGGCTGAACGTCTTCGGGTACCTATCATTATTCTACGCTTTTTTTGTAGTTTGCGTCGTAGCTACTGTAAAACCATTAGCTATGTCAATAGTAAGAGTTAAGAACGGTAATAATAACAGTTACCGACAACACATGCCAAGTGCACATAAAGAACAAACAAAAGAAAACCCAAACGAAGTCTCGCCGAAATAAGGAAACCCAGAAAGTATCTCTCAGATGAAAGCAAAACGCGTAAAACCGACAGAAAGAATTTGATTGCATCAGTGCAGTCTCTAATATATGCGTGTCATATTGGCTATATACTTTACTGAGGTCGACGCCCGATTGTACGGTATAGTTCAGTGTACTCGTCTTGGAAGTTTCTTGGATATGGGTAAAATGAGAGTTCCCAGAGAGCGACGCAACGAAGTATTTGTTGCTCTTTGCACAAAGGTCTTCGAAGCACCAAAGCTCAAAGGCAAGACTGAGCGTGTGTTGACCGCAGACTTGATTCATCGATAATTTTCGCAAGTACAAAGAAAGCAGGAAGCCTAAATTACCCATTTATAAGAGCACACATATAATGCTAAATGCTGGCACTCGCCATTTTAAACATGTCTCTAAAGTGGTTGTGATGCTCAGTAGTATAAAATCCAAGTTCGTTTCCCTCTTACGTTGCGCTTTCACGTAACGCTGAAGTGATGACATGAAACTTTCAAGCATATGATTAGCCGTGCAAACTATGTTACTAATCAATTGTGTCACACAGAAATATGGGGTAATCCAAAGTCAGGACATGGGCCATTATATGGAAAAAAAGAAGTGCTGATAAGGTGAACGATCAGGAAATAGTGCATCGGCCAAGCTGACCTACTGTTGGATATATAGACTGGTCTTTCCCAATGCCGAATTATCACCCTTGGCAGGTTAATGCTGACGTCATGTCCTATAGCGTCGCGTGTCACTGCCAATAATTGCTTTCTGGAAAGTGTTGCCTTTTCCCCTTTTTGAAGGAAGGGTGTAATGGGGCTCAGGAATTGAGACGGCGCCATGACACCACCACTGGACATGCTTTAGACTAACACGCCAAGGAGTGACAATGTGCCCTTGACAGAGTCTGGTCCCACTATGCCGAAGCGTCGGCCATGCAGCTTGTCTGAAGCACTTTCGCCTGCTCGTTCAGCCCACCAGAAATTCAGGGTGACAGATAAATACAGATATCCATAAGCAAGCCTAGCTGAATCACACTAACACGTACTGTTCTATGAGGGGGAAACCTGATGTCCCTAACTTGTCGGACGTCCGAGGATAGAAATAGCGACCCGGGTAGGCGCTGCCGCGGCCGACAAGCGCCGTGCCGCATCAACGGCCCGGACGTTCGGGGAATCACCGGTGTTGCGACCGGGGTTTCCAGACACCGGGGGTCCGGGATGAAGTTGTCGAGGCAGGAGGAAGAGAGACTTGAAGAGGGTTTATTTACAATATATACATTGCGAACTCCCTACACGGTGAGCCCTCAAACGTGGCAGGCCTCTACATGACTCCTAACATAGCGCTCCATGGTGCTTGGTTCTACATGGTTCTGCTCGGTTCTGCTCTGTTCTGCCTGGTTCTCTTCTCGAAAAAAAAGCACACCGAATGAGCCGTGGGGGCTCATTATAAAGGGTCTGTCCTCCCCAGATCCCTAGATCGGGGACCGCGTACAGAGGGCACCGTCCAACCACGGATCACACATTACCCGCGAGGGTGACGAGCACGCACGGTCCACGTGAACGTTCAAAATTGAAGCGTGGTCACTGCACGGCCATGTGGCACGAACGTGGCTCCTCCTCGTCAAGGGGTGTCGCTGGGCGAGGGGTCTGAAGTTGATGACTGCATCCATCGAAAGGGCCGCCGTAAACAAGCTTCAAATGGTCGCCGAACGACTCGTTCAATTAGCGGGACGATTTCCGGCCGCCGCCGCCGCCGTCATCTTCCAAAGAAGAAGCTGCACTTGTGGTCTCCCGAACTGCTCACGGTGTCGTGGCGGCAAGACGCCGCACCCTCCGGCCAGGGGGGAACAATACATGGCGGACACAGGCCGCCAACCCGTTTGGCGACTAAAAAGGAACATCAAAAGGAACGCCGATCCATTGTCAGACCTGGCGCCGGTCCTAACAGTAAGCAGCCGGTCGTTCGGTTACTTGTTTGAAGATTAAAGGAGCGCCGCTCCCTCTTCAGCTCCGGCGCCGGTCACAACAGCTCGTCCGCCGGCGGGAGAAGCGACCTGAGGGTGACCAGCTGCACAGGTTGCTCGAAGTGTCGCTGTGTAGTGCTGGCTTCCAGGCCACTGCTGATGACGCTCAGCCAAGGACTCTTTCCCTCTCGTTCCTTGTGGCTCCCCTCTGGGAAAAGCATTCATACACACCACCACAGGCACGGGAGAGCACCCTGCCCGCACTGAGACACGTCGAGTCCGACAAATTATCCAAAAGCAACCTTACTTAAGCAGTATTACCAAACACAAAGCAGCAATCGGGACGTTTCTCTGAGGTTTCACCAAAACTCCTAATCCCGATCCGATAATAATCTTCCCATCAAACTGCTTTCAAGAAAACTAACTGTCAAGTGATGCGCTCACCGTGGCATACCCGAGTGCCTGCGTGAGTAATCCGCCGTAACCCACCAGGTATCATACTCATAAAATAAAGCATTTTACTTCACGCTATCTTTTAGTTCCCGAAATTTAGTGCCGCCAAAGCCAGTCGTCAATTCCTTTTGAGAAGACGAAAGCATAACTGCCGTGCTGTACCTGCATCAGGAACATCTTTATTATACATCCGCAAACGCACATCACAGTGCTCCTGCCTGGATGAGATACCACCTAACCGTTCCCTTGCTGTTGCCACTTTCACAAAGCATACATATAAACTCACGAGCTAGCTTTTCTTACACACCGGACACATGCGAACAAAACATTAAATGAACAACAAAAAAAGTTTCGCATGAATCCTGAAAACCTCGCAAGAATATCCTTGCGTCCGTGCGCTCACTCAAAATTCGTCTCTAACGTCGGTCCTACTTGACAAACGCCCCTAACGTGTCGTTATACGGCCGCAAAACGGTTACCTTTAAAACCAATACATACAAAGCTTAAAAAATAAACAGCATGGTACCTGCTACGTAAACGCTATCTAGTAGCAGAAGTACAGAACACATTCCAAAAGGAAAACTGACCTAAACAGTCAAAACAGATATTCAAAACTAAAAAATACAAATCCGCGGGAGAGCCTTCCGAAACGCTTACCGCTGTCACTTAATTTTGAGACGAACGCGCGGCGTCGCGTCCTGTGGGTCTTTCTAGGCGAACGGGAATTGGAACAATGGCAAAACCCATTCGCTTCGCCTCCGACCCCCGCAAAGCTCTGCGCTGACAACCTGCGTTCTTACTCTCGCTGAGTACCTCGCACTCCCGCAGTCCATCAAACATGCCGTCGACAGAGCGACGAAAGGGTCTGCCTTTCTACCCAACGTGCTTTTTTTTTTTTCGTTTTGTCCGGCGGCTCGGACGCATACAAACCAACTCCGGTGCCGATGACAAACGCCTAATTCCGTACGCTCTAATGCGTGTCACTATCCTTCCAATAGATCTATACAACGCATATAGGCTACCAAAATGATAGAGCGCTAACGAAAACAAAGTACAAACGAGTTATTTACAAAATCACAAAAACAAACAAAATGTTCCTTTCAACAGTCCCGAGTCGACGTTTTCCGAGAGGCTAACAGCTGTTCGCAACAACTCTGAGTCGAACTCGCGGTGGTCGCGCCCGGAACGATTTTCTCGAGAAGCGGGGTCTACAACACGCGTCAATCGCCCTGCTACCGAACCCCGCGACGTTCCTCGAAGCCGACTTGCTGTCGCTTCCTGCCCCTCGAAAACCACCGACTCTTTTGCCCCGCACCCCGTCCAATGCACCGCGAGAACAACGGAAGGGTCTCTTGCCCCTCGACCACTTACGCACACAATGCGCTTCTCTTTTCTTTGTTCTCTGGCCGCTTGGACGCTTGCGATACGGCAACTTTCTTGAAATTTCGCTCCGCCATTTGAATACATTCCTCAAACGCGTCGCGATTTTTGCCTGCCTGTTTTTACGGCGCTTTCTCCGTTTTGCACGTCTCTTGGTGCCGTCTACGGAGCCTTTCGCCCATCTCTGATGCTCACCAGCACCCACATGCTCATCTGATTTTTCGCGCGGACTGTCTGGATAATTGCCTAGCAATCTATCCTTCAAACACTGCCGCGTACGATGCGCTTTTCTTTTCCGGCGGTTCGGACGCATACGATACAGACCCGTCAGAGATGACAACGGCACTTTTCTCGCGATTTTACCACGCCGTTTGAAACCCTTACTCAAACGCGTTGTGCTCATCTCGAGCTTTGCCTTTTTGTTGCCCTTCGGACGCTTTCTCCCCTGTGCACGCTTCTTTGTGCGGACCTGGGAGCCTTTCGTCCTACTCTGACGTTCTTCATCACCGATATGCTCCTTCGCCATCTCGCGCGCCCAGTCCTGATGATTGCCTATCAGTTCATCGTTAGACCGCGGCCGCGTAGATTGCGCACTTCTGTTCCTTACTCTCCGGCCGCTCAGACGCATGCGATTTAAGCCAGTCAGAGAAGACAACGGGCCTTTTCTCGCAAATCCGCCACGCCGTTTGAAGGTCCTCGTCAAACGCGCCGCGCTGATCGCGAGCCTTGCCGCGCTTCTGTTTTTCGGACGCTTTCTCCGTTTGGCACATTCCTTGGTGCCAAACCTGGAGCCTTTCGTCCGCCTCTGACGCTCATCAACATGGTCTACAGGGCTGCAAGGTTCGATGGAACACTCTGTTAATCTTAACTTCGTTTCCACCACCACGGAACCCTCACACCCTGCTGTGACCGCGAGCTCTTTTCCCTCAGAATGGGTTAAAACCTGTTCCATTCCCTTACAGGCACTAGCCTTCTCTTTGGCCTCAAACGGCACCGCCGCTATATCTACAGATATCAGACCCGCAGCACTCTCTTCGGCCCTAAACGGCACCGCTGCTGAAACGCACCGTTCGTGCGGTACATCTGCAAATTTCTGACCTGTAGCCCTCTCTTCGGCCTTAATCGGCACCGCCGCTACGTCGCACCGTTCGTGCACTTCATCTACAGATGTCTGACCTGTAGCCTTCGCTTCGGTCTTAAATGGCACCGCCGCTACATCGCACCGTTCGTGCGCTACATCTATGGATTGACCACTCTGCTGCAATGCCACCAATTCACAATTAAGCCTTTCTATCTCTTCATCTAATTCCTGCATCCTTTTTATATGTTCTTCATGCCTGCGCTCAGCTTCCAATTCCTCCTGGCGCCATCTTTCCTTTCTTTGCGCCCTTTGTACTTCCTCCTCCTGGTCCAATAAGTACATATTCCCGAAGTGCTCGATTTCCTCATTGTCACTATTGCTTTCGAGAATCACTTCGCGGAGTTTAGAAGCAGGCATATCATCATTAAAATCTAGCTCCAGATCCCAACACAGGTTCAGCAGGTCCTCTCTTGTCAATCTCGTAAGATCCATGGCGACTACTTTGCTTTGGCTCAGCTGTGACAAAACACAAACCCACCAGCGTTTCAATTCTGGGTCTAGAGAAATTGAAGCCTGGCAAATCTCACAGCGGAGACCACAAGCTTAAGCACCCAAGTAGCACTACGTGGCCAACATCCCTCTCTACTTTTTCTTGTTAATTTTTCACTCCTGCTTTTTACAACATCCTAAAATTTAACCCGCAACGTACCCTTAGAAATTTTGAAACATTACCACTTGTTCCTATTGAATCATCTAAGCTTTCCTGCTTTAGCGTACTTGCTCAGATAATCATCCAGTGCTGCCTTGTGCTGAGATAACAACCACAGTGGCCAGGCAGTTGTTGGTTATATCTATCTTTTAACGAATCTAGGCTAAAAGACTCGATATATCTCAAGCACAAAGCCAGGCACTCACCCCATTACGTGCGGTGGTGGTACGCTGCTTCGATCCCGCCGAGTTCCAGGGCTTTCGGCTGGCCTCCGGTACATGTCGCTCTCCGTCGCAGACTCGTATCCCACCGCTGCCAACCAGTTGTTGCGACCGGGGTTTCCAGACACCGGGGGTCCGGGATGAAGTTGTCGAGGCAGGAGGAAGAGAGACTTGAAGAGGGTTTATTTACAATATATACATTGCGAACTCCCTACACGGTGAGCCCTCAAACGTGGCAGGCCTCTACATGACTCCTAACATAGCGCTCCATGGTGCTTGGTTCTACATGGTTCTGCTCGGTTCTGCTCTGTTCTGCCCGGTTCTCTTCTCGAAAAAAAAGCACACCGAATGAGCCGTGGGGGCTCATTATAAAGGGTCTGTCCTCCCCAGATCCCTAGATCGGGGACCGCGTACAGAGGGCACCGTCCAACCACGGATCACACATTACCCGCGAGGGTGACGAGCACGCACGGTCCACGTGAACGTTCAAAATTGAAGCGTGGTCACTGCACGGCCATGTGGCACGAACGTGGCTCCTCCTCGTCAAGGGGTGTCGCTGGGCGAGGGGTCTGAAGTTGATGACTGCATCCATCGAAAGGGCCGCCGTAAACAAGCTTCAAATGGTCGCCGAACGACTCGTTCAATTAGCGGGACGATTTCCGGCCGCCGCCGCCGCCGTCATCTTCCAAAGAAGAAGCTGCACTTGTGGTCTCCCGAACTGCTCACGGTGTCGTGGCGGCAAGACGCCGCACCCTCCGGCCAGGGGGGAACAATACATGGCGGACACAGGCCGCCAACCCGTTTGGCGACTAAAAAGGAACATCAAAAGGAACGCCGATCCATTGTCAGACCTGGCGCCGGTCCTAACAGTAAGCAGCCGGTCGTTCGGTTACTTGTTTGAAGATTAAAGGAGCGCCGCTCCCTCTTCAGCTCCGGCGCCGGTCACAACACCGGTGAATCGGCGCATCGCTAGAGCACGCGTTGCGGCCGGCAGCAGCAGGCCGACAAACAGTTCGAAGAGGCCGACGATGCAGGCGAACGCCAGGCCGAAGAACATCAGGTAGAAGATGGCTCCCACGTCGACGAGCTTCATGGCGGCCACGACAGTCGTCTGCGTGTCCGTTGTGTGACGCAGCGCCGCCTCCATGGTGCGGCGGTTCCACTCCTGCGGCAAGCCGGCCTCCCACAGCCAACGGAGCCTGCGCGTGAGTTGAGAATTCAGTGAAAATAACTGACTGACTAACTAACTAACTAACTAACTAACTAACTAACTAACTAACTAACTAACTAACTAACTAACTAACTAACTAACTGGCTGACTGACTGACTAACTAACTAACCAACCAACTAACTAAACTAACTAACTAAACTAACTAAATAATTAAATAAATATTTCAATAAATAAAAGTTCAACAGACACAGGGCAAGCAAGAAACCCGTGATACGCCGATATCGCCAAAGTGGAATGATCTATGAAGTAACGATTTCCTCTCACTTTTGGCATTCGACCTAGTGCAACTAAAAACAAAACAAAACGCTCAGGTGAAAGAAAACACAACCACCGCAGCAGGCAAATCGCGTCGTTCGTGCTGTCATCAACAAAAACTGAGTGGTGTGAACGCAGATCTGATCTTTTTGATAAAACGGGGTGCATGAGAACGCACCCGGCCGCTCAAAGTATGCGCAGTTCCCACTGGAGCCACGCATCGTCTTCTCAATTGCTAATTTGGCTTAGATTTTCGGGAGACACCTTCACCGTGCAGCCTGGTCTGTACGCATAACAGTGGTTGTTTCAGAAGAATCAGAACAGCTTGCCCAAAGTTGTGGATGGCTGAGTCAGGGCGAAGCAGAAGGGCACGTAGCTGGCCCTTGCTTGGCTAGGCGTTTGCCTTCTCTGTTGTCTCTTTCCTAGCCCTTGAAATACTATACCATAGGATTTCAATATCTTTGCTCACCATGGCCTATGACTGTAACACTATGAAGTGCTTCGTAATCATATTCATGATCATAAAGGTAAGCGTGACACTTATATGACGAAGACGGAACAGGGAAAACACACAGGGGCGGTAACTTTCAACAATAATTAGGAATATGCAACACCAACAAGGCCAAGAACCTACCCTATCTATGAGGTAGCTTTGTTCGTTGCATGCGGTGGCCGCGTGGCGGCACTGCGTCCAGTCTGTTGGAAATCCAGTCTGTTGGAACCTTTAAGCAGGAAATTGCCAAGGAAAGGATCTATGATAATACTCGGGGTAGTTCTCTACTGTTTGAGGCCAGGACGGGAGTACTGCGAACCAAGACATATCGGGCCAAATACGAAGGGGTAGACACAGTATGCAGTGCGTGTGGAGAGGAAGAAGAAACTGCCGAACACTTGATAATGTTCTGTAAAGAGCTTCACCGTATAGTTCAGGATGATGGCGCTGAGTTTTTCAAAGCACTGGGGTTTAGGGACCGGGAGGGCAAGATAGACTTTAAGCGAGTAGACTTAACTAGAAGAAGGTTATCTGATTGGTGGCTAAAGTCAAGGCACGAGTGAAAATTAAACCCTTCACTGCAAAGTACGAATCCTCAAACTCACTTTTTAAAGAAAAAATAAATCTAGTTTTTGGTTCGTTAAGTATTACGGCTTAGTGGCGCTAGCCACCGCCCGATCTAAAGGGTACAGCCATGTCCATTCATCCATCCATCTAGCATCGGGCAGACGACAGCGATGGCGGCTGTTGGTGGCAGTGCAATATCCCGCGACGAGTGAGCACGCATCTTTGATCTAACTTACTGCACTGTGCCTATAGTGCGGGTTGTCTGAAGGTAGGAAAAGATGGTTCATAGTTGCTCCGTAGCTTGATGTCAACGATGTTCTGGCCGCTTAAGACAAGGAATGACGGGAAAAGTGGAAGCGGCGTACCTAGGCAAGAAAGGCATGCTTTCAGATTTGGCGCCCCGGAGAGTGTTCGCATACATCAGTGGTCAGTCGGAGGTGTTGCTGCAATGTCGCAGGGCTACTTTCCGAAACATTTGCCAGAACGCTGTGCCGAGAACTTTCTACGGCCTCCCGGCGTACTTTTCTAGCACCCTGAGCCAGGCGTGTTGCCAGAAATTTTTTTAGGGGGTGAGGGGTGGGTGGCACCAACCACACTGATTTCGGGAGGGGCATCCCTTTGAAGTAACCATTTTTCTTTCTCTATGCTATGGCAAAGAAAATTGGGGGGGGAGGCATTCTGGTGCCACCCCCTGGCTACGCCCCTGCCCTAAGATCGCTGCCTGTACAAGGCAAAAGCGCAGCAGGCCGTAGCAGCTTGGGCTGCTTGGTGCTGCTTTAATTGGTGCTGTGCGTGTGTCTTAGAGCAAACATCTGGACTAAATGATAATGTTTGGACGCGAGCACTGGTCTTATATGGTTTGGATTCGGTGGGGCGATAATCAATCGCTAATCATCGTGCAAAACACGCCTGGTTCTGAAACGCCAGCAGCAAGTGATGACACCTGATTAATATAACGAAGACCGAAAAAAAAAGCAGCTCAGAGGAAGTCATTCGCTTTCGATGACTGGATGGCGAGAGGCATCTCTTTTTTTGGGGGCGAAGCTCCTTATGGCGTGGCTTGTACGTCCCTCGTAGTACGTAACCACCAGTGGCACATACCCGAAATAGGTATAACATTCAACAAGGTGGTGCCGGTGAGAGATTTCTTTTGTGCATTGTTTAACAATAAAAAATAGGGCTCAATGTACATGCCAATGCTGCTAATGGGGAATGAGAGACAAAAACATTTGGCTTTTAGTCAACGCGCACGCTGCGATCCCCATTTGCGGCCATTGGCATGTACATCGAGCACTATCGGACAAGAAAGGGTTGCTACATTATACTCGCTGGGTGTAACCTCCTTAGTTTTAGAAAGGTTTAGCGAGCGTTGAGCCGCAGGGCCATGAATACAATGGACTAGTATATACCATGAATGAATTCGAGGTGGTTAAAAATGGGAAGTAGAAGCGCAAGCCGTAAGAAATTAAAAGCTGAATCCTCCTGTCTCTCATTTCACATTAGCAGCCACTGGCATGTACATTGAGCACCATCTGACAGGAAAAGGTCGCTACGTTATACTCGCTGGGCGTAACCTCCTTGGTTTTAGAAAGGTTTAGCGAGCATTAGCCGCAGTGCCATGAATACAGTGAACTAGTATATACCATGAACTCAAGGTGGTTGAAGGTGGGAAGTAGACCCGAAGCGCAAGCCGTAAGAAAGTGTGCGGGTGCCACCTCTCGTTTAGTCCTTGGAATGTCCACTGAATGGCGGTGCTTCTATATGGGGGATATATGATAAAAAGATGCGAGATGGTGGGACTTGGAGTGTTGAATAGATGGACGAACAGACACACAGACAGATGCATGGATGGACGCATGAACGAACGCAGGGGCGGATGCATGAACGAACGCAGGGGCGGGTGCACGAACAGACGCATGGACGGTCACACAGACGGACGCATGGACGGACGAATGCTTCGCCCCACTCTCCATCATTCACTCCGTGGATATGCTGCCATTTTTTTTTCTTTGATCAGTCTATGTGGTAATATCCCTCCACCTCCCTCCGAAATCCATCTGCAACTAAGGTAGTTTTGCAGCGCGTCCAGCATCGGGCCGATTGCAAGCTTTCTGGACCTCGAATATTTTTGCAGTCTCCGTGATTGGCCTAACGATCACAGAAGCAATAAAAAATTACGTTGTTATGCGATGGCCCCATCGTGGACCTGATAGTGTGACGTCATCGTGACCTCACTAATATTGAGTGACGATCTGTGATGTCGTGAAATGTTGACGTCATCACGAGGTGGTTTTGTGCATCACTCATGGTGACGCTATCGACGCGTAATGCCGGCGGTGAGTTTTGGCATTTGATGAGACATCTCAGACTTTAGCTTTAGAAATAGTATGTAGAAGGACCGCAAAAACAACGCAGTATTGCATGAGCTATCGAACATTTAACGTGGCTCAGCGTCGTATAGAGATAAATCAATGAATGCAAAGTAAAACGCGAAAACCAGCAAAAAGCTGCATAAAGTATCTCCTGATCACCATTCATTGCTCATTGCAAAAGAATGATGCATTCAAGCTAATTGTTGGTTCGATAAATGCGAGCCTATCTTACGATATCTTTGTAATCAAACACCGATCCTGAAATATCTGATGCCCACGGTCGAGAGTGGAGACCACTGCACTTCCACGATGCACCAGAATTTGCCAGAGTCATTTATTGTCTCTTAATCACCAAAAGATTGCGACTAATTGCTTTAAGGTAACGAAAAAAAACGTGGTTTAATAGCAGTAGTACATCGCGCAGCGGAGGCAGCTCTTGTAATTGCCATCAAGTTTCCAGATAAAATGCACTGCACTATATTTTCCCTGTTTCTCTGTTTTATTAAAGCTCCCCCAAATTTATTTGAAGGTGTATAACGTCCGTATATGCTACCTACAGTAGCATATGCAGTAACTCTACCCATACACGAGTGAGGGCGCCTCTAGCGTCTGCTCCTGTCCCTGTATCAAACATTTGCGGAAGCTTCGTGAACAGTAAAAATATGGAAGGACTCTGACGGGCGAAAATAAACTATCCAGAAGAGTATTCATGACTTGATCTCTACTAAAATGTGCCTAGATGTTCGGGCTTCCCAAGAAAATCTGTAACACGAAGGAACACGTCGAGCACATATATATGTTTCAACAAGTTACCCATATTAAAATGGTATCTTGCCACCGATAAGATGGCGAGTTCTTGTGTTCACTTTCTATGCATATCCTCCACTCCATCAGTTTCTAAATCTTCTTTCAATTGCCCATGACGATTGCAAGGCGAAATTACTTTCATTTCTATATACACTTTATGCGGCTCAATTTATATCGTATGGGGCAGCGCTATCATCAAAGTTCAACCACCCAAAGTTCAGAAATCGCGAAATTGGTGTAAAAGCGCTTTTCCCCAGCAATTTCTCTTTTCAATTGAAAATTTTTTCCCCAAAACTAACTTCAAAACCATTGTTCTACCTGCCTGGGCCCACAGTAAATTTCATCAAAATCAGAATCATAACCCGAACCTCGTGTTAAATCTTACCTGGACACACCCAAACCCAAAAAAATCGACTAGCACAAAAAAGTGGGGAGGGGGGAGTGGGGGTAAAGGACAGATGAAAGAGCTCTCCCTGTTTTGTGTTCTCCGATAGTTGAACTTATTCTTTTAGTGTTCACGGATGGCTAGCTAGCGCAACAGTTGACTCTGCTGACGTACTCGGAGTACGCGAGTTTGCGACGGGTCATATGAAGACCGCTTCTCGGGATTATGCATGACTGTTCTAGCTTGTACCGCGCAGGCCTGTAACATACTTTTTTTTCCTGATCACCAGAGAAGATCTTAACTACAAAGACGCACGGGTAGGTATAGGGAAAATGCTCTTCAGTTGTTTTCAAACCTGGGTTAAAAGTTTTAGCGAAGTAACTTACCTGCTTTAATTGACACCACAAAGTACACTCGGAAAGATCACTGCACGCCGAGTTATTCAGTCATACCAGTTGCGAAACTGAGTTCCAAAGCACAGACATGCAGCTGGCCCAATTTTACAGGACTTTTTGAGAACGACAACACAATGCACAAACAATGCGTTTAATAGTGTGTGTGTCGAACAATAGGTGGCGTGACAATCTGTTCACTCCTTAAGTTACTGTATGGTACCTAAAGATAGCATATGCAGAAACTCTGCTCAGTCCTGATGTCGGGGCCAATGATGTGTCCGAATTTCGATACGTGGAGCCTATGGGGGATTTTCGCAACTCACATGATTGAATAACTCTTAATGCACCCACTGGTGCACACTTACTAACCTCAGGTGCATCTTCTTGATGAGTCTCTTGTCAAACTCTCGCCGGACAAACATGGTGAATGGGTTGTTTATGAAAAAGTCCGTGCCCAAGTAGAACTCTCCGTCGACGCCATTCGGGTAGAGTCGCGCCACGGAAAAGTACAGCATGATGTCGTCACAGAAGAAAATGGCCCTCTCGTTTAGAACCTCGTCGAACGTCTCCTTGGTCAGGATCTGGGTGGCCGATGTCACGGACCTGTAGCGCTGTACCTGTCTCCACAGGCGCTGGTGGTCGGACCGCGTCGAAGTCTGCAAACGCCAAAAGACATTCCATGTATAAGGAGGAAAAAGAAATAAGTGAAATGTGCCTCCAAGTTATCAAAGTACCACTCTTGTTGCCAGAAGACACTTGGTAAGTTGGGAAAAAAAAAAGCTCACCGTGAATTTGTCTGCAAACATTAATGATTTGTGTTCCGAGTTTCGAAAAGTTTTGTTGAGCCCTTATGGTCAAAATGCAGAAGAAAATGACCTTTGGTATCCGTTATGTCGCAACGGCTTCCAGCTCTTGAGGTTCCGGCACAACTTAGAAGTGTGGCAGCTTGGGCTAATAGGTATGACATGATGATAGTTATAGCGCGAGAACAGAACGAACACACGGAGACAAGAAGTCATTCGTGTCCTTCTAGTCTCTGTGTGTTCGTTCTGTTCTCGCGCTATGACGATCATCATTATCATCCGGCACGACATTTTAAACTGAAAACTTTGCCTCTTGCTCCTGCGTCTACTATTACTACTACTGAAGGAAAGAAGTGTAAATTCAAGGGCTCGCTTTTCTCGGTCAGTCAGAGCGTGTCGGCATTGCGGAGAGTGTGGAACACTCGGCATTCGATGCTAGACTCGCTCGCTGGATTCCGTGCCGACCGGTTGTGCCCTCGCGATCTCAGACGACAGCGTAGCTCTGGACGACTGGGTTGGTCCTACGCCACCTCCTGTTGCCGACAAGAGCTCTCGCCAGTGGTGCCCCGTCCTCGGACTTCTGCAACCGTGTCCTTCTTTCCTGTCTTCTCCTCACTTCCGTCGCTCCCTGTATCACCACCTCTCTCTCTCTCCTTCCTCTCTAACTCTCTACCTTTTATTTCTATCCTTTTATTCCCTTCTCTACCCCCATCCCTCGTGAGCTACTGTTGAGGTGTCCTCCCACTGAGAGACAGTTACGGGGCTCACTTTTCTCTTCTTTTCTCCTTAAATATCACCCCGACCCCCCCCCCCCCCATTTTACTCGTTGTGGCGCTGACGGACGCTGCCACGTTTAAATGCGCATATACAGCCGATAAGATGGACGGTCAGGGGATGACCACCGTAGCGCAGTGGTAGAACATCGGATGCCTTATTCAAAGGTTACGGGTTGGAGGTTGCAAGTTACATTACCATTTATTTTAGTTACATTACAATTACTGCTAATACCATCCCTATATTTCTTTTGACATCACTGTCGATTAGTTATCCTTGTACCACTATTACTACTTCTGAATAATAATAATAATAATAATAATAATAATAATCCTATGACAATAAAGCTGTCACATACAAACCCGTTTAAACTCATTCAACGAGTCACATATATGTATTCATCGCCTTACTCTGAAGAGTCGATGGTATGTACTTCCATCGATGAGGTAGGGCTTGATCTCCGGACGCTCGATGACGTCCTTGATGCCACTTATGCGACCTGTCTGGTCTTTGACCATCAGACTTGCTTTCATGATGCCCGTGAAACCCGTCATGACCACCATGACCACTATCCACCAGAACGAGGTGAGCCAGCGCCTGTACGAATCTTCCGGGGGCTCTGGTGTGGCTGCGGCAAAAAGATGCACGCTGCATCCACGTCATGTACACGAAGAGTTTGCATGAGGGCCTGACCACACACGCGCGTCGCAGCGCTTCGGCGCGTGGCGTGTAGACTCGGTGCCACGCCCTCTCCCTATGGACAGAGATGGCGCGCAGTTTTGTCTATAGCCTCTCAACCACCCACTCTTTTTATAAGGAGGAGACGCGACGCCCAGTCTGCACGCCACGAGCGCTGACGCGCTTCAACGCGTACGTGTGGTCAGGCCTTAGCGTTTCAGGACTAGCCGTGCCACGTTTTCAGTGGCGAATGACGCTGTATGCCAAATAAGTAGCCCCAACAGCCCTCAATTTTTTCTTGCCTAAAGGAACCAACAACCGGGTATCATGGCATGCCAGTTTTCTTTAGTCATGGAATACCGGTTTTCTTTAGCGCAACGGAAACCTTACCGGTCATCCGCCTCGGTTGATATGGGACCGGGGTGCTTAGCTGCTGACTAAAATGTCGTGGGTTCAATCTTGGCCGTAGCGGCTGCTTTTCGATGGAGACGAAATGGTATATATATAGAGGTCCGTATACTGTACATTGAAATTTCCGCAGCCCTCCACTACGGCGTCTCTCATGATCTTTTCGTGGTTGGGGCGTTAAACCCCCGATGTTAATAATTAGCCTTACTGGCAAGATTGTCTAATCACGCAATGGTGACACGGAAAACTCGGTGAAACATTTTCAATGAAACATTCTCGATCCGCGACGACTATGAATTTGTATACACGTAGCTCGCGCCGAAAACAGTGGGAGGTCAGCGCGAGAGTGGTTCGTGTTTGTGCACGGCGCTTTGCTGCACATGCAATCACTCCATGCGCATACGCCACGACTCGACATGTTCCACTGAATGGTTGCTGCACAAAAGCACGGCTTCACAGCATGCGATCTCTGTCATATCATAAGCAGCACAGAATGGAGCGGGGATGGATTATTACGTCGTCTAATTTGTTAATACGCATTGGATAATACACATTTCTTAATTATGAGCTCTACTTGTGGTGTGCACGATGGCATGAGACTATGTACCACAAAGTGAACACGCAATGTCACACACCGCGAAAGACAAGACTGGACTATGACTGAGTGTGCGCGCGTGTGCTGCCGAATGTGCTGTGTTTATCTCTATTCCCTATCTGCTCTCTACCTTTCGTCTCCCCCATCCCCCACCCATGCGCAGGGTAGCAAACCGGCTGCCTATAGGCTGATGAACCTGTCTGCCGCTCTTTTAGTCCTATTCTCCTCCCCTATAATCCAGTTTCATGGCTGTTCCCCCGGGCTGCGCAGCAGGTAGGTTTTTTGTGACCTTTACACGCTATTTAAAAATGCATATCCTACCGTAATCACGGACATGATGCTTAACTATAACCGTAGCGTGAATTCACTATAATTCACGCTCTTTACAGTTCCACCAGTATTTGATCACACGGTCCGGCCACTTGTCGGTCACACTAAAGCTACCCGACTTTCTCTCCCCCGACAAGCAGGTCATAAATGCGCTTGTACTTAGCGTATTCATCGCTGTAATCGATTCGTCAAATTCGTGAACTCTCATAGCGAGTTCACTCGATGATTGCTTGAAAAAGAGTGTCAAGACCAGAAGAAAGTCCTATCCTGTAGGTTATTTCAAATGTAAACAAAAACCGGAAACCCTGGCGACATCACATTAACTAGATGTGCTCAGCTTTCCACGCTCCGATAAGCACACCGCAGCGAGTGTGGCTTACATTCAAAGAACATGTTTCCAGCCAGGTCCATGAGTTGGTCACCGAACATGCTGATGCGACTTTTGCCCCCTGCCGTGGGGACCGACATCAGTATGGCGAGGAACAGCATGCTTGCGAGGAGGGCCGCCCAAACCTGTTTTTGTTCACAAAGAGACGACCAAGGGTTTCTCCTATCGTATGAAAACGATCTCTCTTTTATTTAACATGATAAACTGAGTGCTAATCTTCTGGGTGTCATTGGGGTTGCAAACACAATATATGTACAAAGAAAAACTGCTAAGGAAGGCATGCGTTGAGGCATAAATTTTGCAGAGTGATATTAAATACCGTCGTGGACATACACATTGAAATTGAGAATGCTATCCAAGACAGACACGAATATCAAACAAGATACCTTCAAAATATCATTACTGAACTAACGCGAAGTATTCTGTTTGATGCACACAAAAAGCAGTCGGTAAAAAGCAATCAATTGATGACTGTTTTCAAGGTTGTGCATGGTTCCACGAGGGCCATAAGACTTGAAATTACCTCTGAAGAATACGCTTACGCCTGCATACCGGACAATTAAAAGCTAGTCTACAGAATCGGAAAATTAAGAAAAACATTAATCAGCTTGCATCGTTAGTTGCAGTTATTCAAGCACGAAGGAAAAAAAGGAAAATGTAAGGGTTGCATTCTTTGTCAGACGCAACACAATGAGAACTGACAGGTAATAGGGGTTCTTATTATGAGTAATTGTAATGCTAATACGAACAAAGAAAATTAGACGAAAAGATATAACCTGCCAACGGCAGGATCCCAAGCTACGAGCTGGTGTTCTGTGACGAGCTTCGAATAACGCGTCCGAATCTCCACCACTTAGCTGCGGTGGCGATCATTTCCCCGTCCACAGTATATATATATATATATATATATATATATATATATATATATATATATATATATATATATATATATATATATATATATATATATATATATATATATATATATATATATATATATATATATATATATATATATATGCATATAATGGTTGCAGCATATGTTTTTAAAGACGATAGTCGTTTTTGGGGACCTTCGACGCAAAAATTTTGGTCTGTCTGTATGTACCTTTGTCTGTTTGTCCACTCTTACCGGCATCGGGTACTTGAAACGGCTTACCCCATCCGCAGCGACCACCAGTGGTGCTCAAGGTTGAGCGTTCATGCTTAAGCAATTGTCAATTAAAAAGCAATTATTGCGCATGTCTGGGGCACCATACCAACACGCATATATTCTCCATATGCATCTCTTACTAGGAAATGCATACATAAGTAATTTTAAGGACCGTAGCGCTTACCACGCTGCGCTTACCATGCAATGCTTGCACGGTACGAGGAGTATTTCCAACGCTTTGCTAAGACGAGATGGTGGTGGCACCAAGGAGGATTGGTGGCACCTACCTATCGCCTCGCGTTCTACACCTTATCACATCTGAGACGGGCGCGCATGGCCACGCGCTTTGTTTTTCAAAAGAAACTGCCAGATGGCGCTCATGTCTCACGTGTGACGTGACTTGATGCGCTCGTTCGCCTCCGCTGCACGCTCGAGGCACTCTAACGCAGCGCCTCCGGAGTATACCATCCACCGATTTTCTTGCGCAGAACACCAAATAAATGTTTTTTTCACTCTCTCCACACGCAAGACTATCGTCTTTCGACATTTGCAGATTACATGCAGATATGGGACCAATTTTTTTATATTTTCGTTTACAAACGCTCCTACGTTCAAATGCACATATACACTCCATAAAGTGGACGGGGGATGATCGCCACCGCAGCTAAGTGGTATAGAGCATCGGACGTGTTATTCGAAGGTCGCCGGCTCGAATCTTGTCGGCGGCTAGGTATCTTCTTATCTTCTCGTCCACTTTTTCTTTCTTCACATTTACATTACAATTTAGTTCTAATGCATCACGAGCCTTTCAAACTCATGGAACAGAGAGATACCTCAAATAGAGTGTAAAACAGAACGTGCCTGTGAGTCCAAAGCGGTGACGTAACCGAACACGTCGGTCTTGAAGAGTCGCTTTGTTCCAGCACACGTGGTCAGACGGATGAAGTAGTACTGCGGCAGTGGCTCAGCAACCCCGTAGCGGGCGATGGTGGGCAGGATGGGCCCGATCGCCAGGTCGGCCTCCTGTCCAGGAACGGCGAATAGCCGAGAGTAAATTCTTAAAGCGAAATCCTTAGCTCTCCGATCAAATGTGAAAAAAGGACCATCGGTGTCACGACAAGTGGTTGAAAAACATCCAGCAAAGCAAGAAAACCAACTGGCGTGCCTCGCGGCTCCATGCATGACAGAAGACATGTATACGGTCTACTTATAAGCACTACAAAATGAAGTAAGAAGTGGATAATGTAATTAAGAAGTGATTGTGTGCGTGCCTGCGTGAGTGTGTTTCCTGGACAATAAATAATCAACCTCCTGTTCTTTCCCTTTCGTGATACCATTTTCAGCAAGACTGCGGGGTGTCTTTGACGAAACTTGTGTTGCCCAGACGAAACTCACGTTGCGGCTGATCATTCCAAGACAGCCCGCCCAGCTTCCATTGGGGAATGTGCCCGCATAGACGTGGTCCCTTGGGATCAGTACAACGTGCCTGCAAAATATGCCGAACACGATACACTTTATCAAAGGAAATGAATTTCTTTTGCCATACGAAGCATCTTATGAACGAGCTTGATCCGATGGCCTCCGTGCTCCACGTACTGCGCATGCACGTCCCCTCCTCCTCTGTCTCCTCTCCTACGCCCCCTTCCTCTCTCGTCTCGCAACGACGACGCAGGCAGCGTCTGCTAGCGATTTTCTTGATTTAAAAAAAAGAAAAACGAGTGGTCGCGCTCTACAGCCGTTCACTGGCCACCCCGTATATACACGGGCACAAGATCTTCACCTCAAGTGATGGTAGAATATTTCGTCACTGCGTTGTTAAACTATGAAAATTCGCAGCGTGCGCGTTAAGGAAAAGCAGACGACGGGTCGCTGTGTCATATCGGAGTCTTCTGTGTCTCATTGCCTATTAGCAGCGATTTGCACGTTCCAGTAGTGAACGTCGGTACATCACTGCGTTACATTGCGCATCCCCAAATTTCTCTCAGTCGCAACGCCACGATGAGCGCCAACGTCTACGCCGCCATTAAGCGTTAGCGCCCGCTTCATCGCATCTACTCATGGTTCTGCTTAGTGGGGGATGGTGTAATTGTTTTAAATTGCGGAGCGAACCGAAGGTATAGCTACATGGCACGCAAGTAGACTCACTTGATCTTCAGAGAGTTCACAAGCAAGTTGTAGACGTATCCGCCCAGCCCTGAGGCGACAACTGTTCCATTAGGGTCCCGCTGGTATCCGATGAGTGGTTCCATCTGAGCGGAAACGATTACACTGTTTATAACACAGTTTCGTTTATAAAGGAGTGGAGGACTGTCGTCAGTACAGTTTTTTTTATGCTGCCTTCCGAGCAAGTTGTAAGAAACCAGCCCAGATACGCACGCTTTTAACGCTTCATTTCTGATGTATCTCGTAAATTAACATGCTGATCCCTTAGTATGGCAAGCAAAAGCGCACTAACCGGCGTTAAGCAGGCCCGCAGGACTCCAGCGAACGTCTCGTTCATGACTGAGCTCCCCGTTGACCTGTCTGCTGTTGGCTGTCGTGGTGTTTCCAACTGTGGCACTGGTCGCCTTGGTTGAGAGCATACTGTTCGTTGGATGTCCTTTTAAAGGAAACACGCGCAACAATGGGGAAATGGAGGTATAGAGCTGCCTCGGCGCCGTTGTGAGTGAAACCTTTCGAGATACTTATCGCAGTGATGTATCAAGTATATAACCCTCCCATCGGTCCACGGAATCTTCAATCCGTTTCCGTACATTGTCTTCTAATTACGCTAGGGAGATTGTTACAAACCAAATGACAGTATGTGATACAGTGTTTCGGGACCTCAAGCTTTGTACACAATCCCATACCGCATCCAACCAACAGCTGCCCAGCGCTCGATACCAATATTCATTTCGTATATCGTAATGAGAAATCTCTGCGAGCAGAAATTAAATGTAAATAATTCGGAGCCCGTGTAAACATGCTTTAAATACATACCCGTCGTCACCACTTTTTTTGTTCGTCTGGTACTTCTGGCACTTTGACCTTGTTCACGTCAGCGTAAAAGCTCAACATATATTCTCGAAGCATTCGGAAAGCAAAAGATACTGCTGATGACGACTTCACTGGTTTTGTTTTCGTGCTGATGCAAGGTTCGAGGTAGGGCTATTAGGTGATCCATCTTCAACAATCCGCAGAACGGACAAAGGACAAGAAAGGGATCATTTTGTTGTCTTTTCTTTCCATTGTGCACTGGTTGTTGAAGTTTGTGCTGATTCTTAGATATTGAAGAGAAAAAAAGAAACTGCTGCTGACGGCATTGCCAACCTTAATGAAGTAGCGCGCACGAGACCTCTCCCTCCGCCTCGGGCATCAGGGTCCCCCGTCCTCCAACGGGGTAAGAGTTGATGTCACCGACGGGGACCCTTCAAAAACAACCTTCAATGAGATTACTTCTCATTACCGCTTGGACAGGAGATCACTACCAGCTCTGCACAGGCATCTAACCAGAAGTAAGAAAATCGGTCTTTCATTAATTTAAACAGAGACGTTCCCAACACCGGCCTATGGCCTCGTATACAGATAGTTCCCCTAACTGTCCTGAGCGTGGGCCGATTAGCCACATGTCAGCCCCTTTTGTGGGGTGTCCTCGCTTACGAGATAAAAGCAGAAGATACTTAATCACCGAGGAAGAGTTTTCCCAGTGCATCTCCAGCACTACCTCGGTCGACCAACTCAGGGCTCCCCATGGACTCTGTGAAGCGGTCGGCAGCCTCTGGCTTCGGCCACCGTCAAAGGTGAGGCCTTCAGTGGGGTCCTACAAGAGCTCCTCCCCAGGACTCCAATAAAAGTTTGTCTGACATACTGACTGACTGACTGATTGACTGACTGACTGGCCCCCAGCTCCAGAAGAACCTTCACGAGAAACTTGCTGGGAAATCGTTTCTGCGGGAATAGTCTATACGTTTCGCACCTGAACATATATTATTGCGAAAGTTCAATAGAGAACATGTTTGTACATGATGAAGATCAGCCTTTGCTTTATATACGCTAATTTGAACAATTGTCCACCTTTGCTCTATTTACACACGTTACAATTTACGTGATTCCGCTGACCTGAGAAAACGTACACAACGGCCAATAAAGTCGGTGTATTGGGCACCACTATTATTTCAACACTTCTGGCGGAGCAAATTTGCCTCACCGTTGTCGGTAATGTGGCTTCATATTACCTTTGTTTTTATTTTATTTTTACTTTTAAAGCTCTTTGTAGAGTGAAGGGCAACATGAGCGCCAAAATATCGAAGCCATTTACATCAGCATGCAAGAATGCAGCTCCATCAGTACAACGTTCTTTGGTGTGTGTTATGCCTTTGAGCTGCGCATGACCGCCTGGTTATCCTATAATATGGTTATTTTCAATAAAGCACAGTCGTTGTGGTGTTGCTGTTGTGCTGCTCGTTTTAATGTTTTCGTCATCATCATCGTTGTCATTTAATGAAACTGACTCATCCCAACGAGGGAATTGATCTAACTAATTGAAATGCGTTAACAAAGGAAAGAAATTAACAAAAACGATATGAAACACTATATAGGATCGATAGAGACTCATACATTTAAATAAATATTATGTCATAAATTTTAATCCAAGCTGAGACTAATAAAAGACAGGAAAGAAAACCCAGTGGTCGGTAGCACTGGAAGCGTTGTTCGTACCATCTCGCTCCTCTACGCTTCATATTCACAGTGGTTCAAATCCTCAAGAATATATGCTTAAATACTACCATCTAATTTAAAGCGCAATCTCCAAAAGTTCTAAAGAAAAAAAAGACGTGGTTGATACTTATGTTTAAGGAATTGGTATAAATAAATGAATGAATTGATGAACTTCATTCAAAGTTCGTCAGTTTACCCCGGGCGAGGTGGGGGAAAAGGAAATTATAACCCCTGTCCCTACCCACCCTCCGTCGATTATGATGGTGGTGCCTCAGATGACCGCTCGAAGTCCTTACACCCGGGCGGCATCTTCAGCTTGCCGGACTGCCCAAAACTGGTAGGCCAGCTCGTCGCTGGTGAGTGCCGCCTCCCAGCATCCACGATGAGACATGGTGATACATCGACATCCCGACGACTAACGCGGATACAATGCAAACATCAGTACCATGGACCGAAAGGTCATTAGTTCAACTCACACTGATGGAACATTTTTTTTTAATGCGGAGCATTTGTTAATTGCACGATGCCACGCCTCGGCGTCGGTGGCGCTATCCACACCCCGACTGAGCATGCTCGGCTCGTCTTGTGCGGGCCCAAGAAGACATCTGCAAAACTGTCGCTCCAGGCGGGCATTCAGCAAGCCGAATGTGGTGGCCCATAGAGGTGGCGTGCCACGATTGGCCCACCTTTGAGGATTACGTGGCGATAAGCTTTGTGGCTGGGGACAAGCCGAAGCAGCGGGAGACGGAAGGCAGCTGGCCAAAGCGTCGGACGCCGGTAATTCAGGTTCCGACCTGGGACCATGGCGGTCCACGCTACTGTCGTCCAACCACCAGTTGGGACGGCGTCGCCGGCACGAGTATTGCATCTCGGGACGTGGCCTGACCTGCTGTTCTTTTCCTTCTGAGGGCATCACGGATCTCGGCGAGGCGTAGCTTTGCGGTCAGCCGTTTGGCACAGCGACGGACGTGGCCTGGCTAATGGTCACAGTTGCGCCGAGCATCGCGTCTCGACGCAAGCTGTTCGCTGGGAGGGCTGTCCATTCCCTGCATGGAGCATCACGTCTCCGATGCGGGTTGACTGTGTTTGTATTCGGACCCAATCCGTCAAGCGGCCGTCGTCATCAGAGCGTCGCTCGTCGTCATGTGAGCCATTCGCACCTTTTGCCGGCCACTTGCCTGCAACTCAGCGTCCGTCATGTCATCCTCCATACCGTGAGGCTCCCGACCTTCATTTCTTGAACTCGCGTGTATTGTTTTCACAATAGCTTAGCTGATTCTTCATGTTCATGAACTACATGTGTGTGTAACTTTCCTTCTTTTTTATGTTATAAACATCGTGGGTGTTGTTACCACATCGTCTCAGACATCCATTACTCCTCGCACGGCGCGCACAACGAGCGTTGACGAACTTGGTCTGTTCATAATTTTCATTACCCTGAGCATGAGCAGTGGGGGTGCGGACATCTCCCCCCTACTCCCCTCCCTCGAACATGGGTGGTGTGTGGTAAATAAAGCGGCGGAGCGCGCGTTCGGAATTCAGTCAAGGGCGTCTTGGCTTCCAATACAACCATGGCACCAAGCAATGAAGATACACTTCAGCTTTGCACTCTTTGCCTTCGTTTCTCCTTAATTCAATAAATTAAGAATAATAAAGACAAAATAAGAATTAGCCATTCCCACACCATACCCAATTATGCCACCTTCACGTGAAGCTCCCACCAATCTGTGACGCATTTACTCGAGTTCCTCCCCCCCTCCCCCATCCTGCCGTGGTAAGATGTGGGCGGGTGGCTTTTTTTTCTGTACCATCTTGTCACGTGCCTTTTTTACGACGTCATTTTTTATTAGAAATACGTCATTCAAGTTTTCGTGGACCCCATAATCAAACACTTTCGTGCTAAAAGTCACGAATTTATATATTTATGGGCTGTCAGAATCAATCGTCACCGATCGAATTACCATAAGGCAATCGAATTAAATGACAGTTCACAAGGTCAAATGACGCTTAAATTGAAAATATTAGTTCTGCCCATTAAAATTACAGGTGACCAGAATATTTCTGTTGGCAGGATAACACAGTCAGAACGTAAAAATATACAACGCACGCCAATAATTACCCTTTTTACTGTACTTTTCTCTCCGTTGAATTTATCAATTACATCTAGATTGTGATGTTGATTGTACTGCAAGTGACACTAATTTTGTGAATTTTTAATACATGCATTGGAAACATTCAATTTGGCTATATCGATTTCCTTCATTTAATTACCAACATGTCGGTCACCCCGCTGTGTTTACGGGAGCGAACGCTGTACAAACAGTTAAAGAAAACGAAAAAAAAAACAGGAAGACGCTTGACCTTCGCTTTCAAAAGTGATTTCGACAGCGTAATCAAGCCTCGTGCACATATATCTTTCTGAGCTGCTAGCCAACTTGTGCATGACTCAAGTGTGCCGTGACGAAAGGAACGACTGTGCATGCGTAACATTGGCCGTCTCAAAACATCCTTAAATATATACTTATTGCAAGCTACGTCCAGGGCTTGCCCACTAAAACATAATTATTTCTTTGGTGAATCAGAGAAGGGCCCGTTGGGCGTTCGTATAACACGTACGTGAACCTACGCACTTGTTCACTCTGTCGATGGTTCTTCTGATAAATGAATAGGTCTGCGTTCCTGCGCTTCTTCCACACAATATATATATATATATATATATATATATATATATATATATAGGTGTAATGACGAAAACCGAAACTGGAACTCTCTCTGGCACAGACTCGCATGCTAGAGAAGAAGACGAGGAAGAGGAGAAAGCAGAATAAGAACAGCCGGCCTGCAGCAAAGGCGTGTCTCTTATTTCTCGTCTCTACAATGGCGCAGTCGACAGGATGAAGACGTCTTACGTCCCGGCTTCGTCACAGGATACCCGCCGACGTGTAGCCGCGGTAAGCGTCGCTTGAGGACGGCGTCAAGGCCTCCTCGGCGGCTCCAGCACCCGTTCCCGGTACCAGTTCACGATAAGGAACGCCGTCACGCTTCTTCGCTGATGGCACCGCAAGGCGTCCGTCGCGGGCCAGCATCGATCCCAGCACCGACGGATGGCGTCCAGGCCTCCGTTGTGTTTCGGGGAACTTGCCCAGGGGCGCGACACGTCACGGCAACCATGCGCACGGGCCTCTCTCACCTAGGGATGGCGTACATGCCTCTCCATACCTGGCAACCTGCGGCGCTTCAAGCACCCACCGTGTACGGACGTCGAGGCCTACCCGGCGGCGCAACACCGCTTCATCTACGCCACAGTACCAGGTCACAACTCATCACACGGGTTCCGCTTGTCTGGGAACGTCGTTGACGCTTCCAGCGCCCTGGAACCCATGTCCACGAATCCGACCACAGCTGGATTTCCAAGGGACGCCGTCCACGCGTCCTTGGGTCAGGAATTGTACCACCTCGAGTACCGCAGTCACTGTATCCTCCGCAGAGGCGGGCCTTGGCTCTTCGTGCGGATCACACGACAGCGCAGCGGAAGCTGCAGCATACCATCGCGCAACTCCGCGTCACGACCAACGCCCTCATAGCGTCGAGCTCCAAGCTATGTCCTGCCATCTTGCCAACATTGTGCGCACTCAATGCCATGTTGGCTGCCGGCCGCCGCACAACAACTTCGAGGTAAGCTCGCCCGGAACCGTCGCAATCTCCGGCGTTCTCTCGCGGAGGTATCGGAGCAAGTGAACTGCTTGGCGGGGCACATTTCGGAGTTCTGCCCGCCGTCCCGCCCATCGCCGATTCCTTCGCGCTACCGGAATTTCGCGGCTTCCAGGACGACGCCGAGGAATGGGTGGCCAACGTCAACGCTCTCGGAACGACTGAAGAGCAGGAAGTGGGACATGCCATAGATCGCCTGCGGGATGCTGCCGCAGCATGGCACAGGTACGAACGGCACGTCGGGCAGCAGTTTTTTTCCTGCGGCAGAATGGAGTGCAGCCCTGATTGCCGATTTCGGACGGAATTCCTGTGACTCCAGCAAGTCCAGCTCGATCTTCCCGAGGCCGAGGATGGAGCCCAGGCAGCCGCCCCGCCTCGAGGCTGCAATCGTTCGTGTACAGCTCGTCAACGGAAATGCTGCCAGGAGTTCCCTGCTGCTAACCCTGACCGAAGTGGCTGGAATCCTCACTAACAGGTCCCGGACTCTGCATCGGTATTCGACCTGAAAAACCCGCCACCAGACCTTCGTCCGGAGATACGGCCCTCGCGCTCGTCGTCTGAGGACATCGAGGCACTCAATCCTATTGTATTAGACACAACTGAACCCTACCAGACCACGATCATGCTCAGCCACGCAGACACTCGGCTACCAAGGAACGTTTCCTTCGAGAAAGCCCAGATACCTAGCTACGCTGAGGCCACTGCCATCGAGAACTTGCCGAGGACCAGCCCTCCTGCTGTTTCCTCCCAGCATACGATGTTTGCACATGACAGTTCGCCAGAAGCCACCGGCTCGACTACGTCTGGGAGTTCTGCTGTGGTATTTATGCCCAACCATGAGCTGCGTCCCATCTCATTTCAAGAAATGGCCCAAACGTCATCATGGCTGCCTCGCAGAGCATCCCGCTGCAGTTCAGTCCACCAGCGACGGTGGGACAAAACACCAGCGTTTCCAGGTTACTCTGCGACCTTGCCGGAACAGTCAGGGCCGTCCCCTGAACTGCATTCTACGAGTTGTCAGGAAACGTTTGCACCATGGTCGAGACCGACCACGACGATGTAGCCAACCTCGCCCACCTGAAGCACTGTCAACTGCTGCAGCTAGCCTTACCTACCAGAACATTGTCGTTTGGCCCAACGACAATTGCTAGCAGTCATGCCGAGTGTAATGACGAAAACCGAAACTGGAACTCTCTCTTGGCACAGACTCGCATGCTAGAGAGGAAGACGAGGAGTAGGAAGCAGAATAAGAACAGCCGGCCTGCAGCAAAGGCGTTGTCTCTATTTCTCGTCACTACAATATATATATATATATATATATATAGATATATATATATATATATATATATATATATATATATATATATATAGTGGGACATTTACAGGGTGAGGATGAAGTTCGGCAGTCGCGGTAAAGATGGAGTCCTCAGGCCGCACCAGACAACGTCATCTTCCTCTTCTACCTCCCCGGCACATACTACAGCCCGGCTCATACCGTAGCAATCCCCGGTTCACAGACGAAGCCCGCTGGGCGAGTTTATGTCACTTGAGGGATGAAACTTCTTGAGGCGAGCCACGTGCACCAACTGCATTCGATTTGACCGACGAGAAGGTGTCGTCGAGCGTGCCACAACGTACGTCAAGTCAGTCAAGTGATCTACAATGACGTAGGATCTACAATGTGTACTGCGGTAAAAACTTCTGACATAAACCAGGTTTTCGTAGGGGGTCCACAACCACACGAATTCACCTTTGCGGAATGGAATGGCATCATGGCGTTGATCGTATCGTTGCTTGGAGCGATCTTGTGATGCCAGTGTTCACAAGCCAGCGATTTGGCGGGCTTCTTCAGCCCGGCACAATGTTTCGGCCACGGACTCATCGGTATGGAGCTTAAATGGGAGGATTGTATCAAGGGAGCTGCGCGGTGATCGAGTGTGGAGCAGATAGAAGGGTGTGAAGTCCGTGGTCTCGTGCTTCGCTGTATTGTATGCATAAGTAATAAATGGTAAGATCTCATCCCAGTTTTTGTGATTGGACGCGACGTACATAGCGAGCATGTTAGTAAGAGTTCGATTGGTACGTTCTACAAGGCCATTCGTCTGGGGATGGTATGGTGTCGAATGTCTGAACTGTGAAGTGCAGAGGCGAAGCAATTCTTCCACAGCGTCCGCGATGAATTGGCGACCACAGTCATTGATGATTACTTGAGGTGGACCATGGCTAAGAACACGGAGTGGAACAAAAAGGCAGTGACGTCATCAGCTGTAGAAGATGGTATCGCAGCGGTTTCGGCGTATCTGGTAAGGTGGTCGACGCACACTATTATCCAGCGGTTGTTGTTCGAAGACCGCGGAAACGGCCCCAATAGGTCGATGCCCACTTGCTCGAAGGCATAGTAGGTGGTGGTACAGGTACATCTTCGTTCGGGTCGTAATAGGTGTTGGCTGGCTGATGGGGGTAACTGAAGTGGTCTTCGTACCTCGGCAGCGGGTAGTTATTGCGCTGTGACCTCTGACCTCGGTGGCCTGTAGTTGCAGTCATATATATATATATATATATATATATATATATATATATATATATATATATATATATATTATATATATATATATATATATATATATATATATATTATTACACTATATTATTGACATCTAACTGACAATAATGCCAAGAAAAGTATCGGAGAAGTTATTAGACCGAATTGTATAGTAAATGTGAAGAAAGAAAAGTGGGTGAAAAGATCACTTGCGGTGAGGAGGAGTTCCTGCTCTGTTGGGGTTACCAAAGGTACTAGTACGCTAATCAGGACCTTTTCAGAAAGTTTTTCACTGACTGACTGATTTCTGCCCTTTTTCTCTTTGTAAGAGACCTTTCAAAACACAAAGTGCGCGAGCTGGCTCACACTACATGAAATAATGCAGCCGCTGTTTAATTGGATGACAGCCGTGGATGGTGTGGATCGTCGCGATACTTATTAACGCGAAACCAACGCGACATTTGCAGACACAAGCGGGTCAGTGCTCGCAAATTGTGCTCAGGCTGCTTCTTCGTCTTCGCCACCATGTGGCTGGTTGTTTTGCAAATGCAGACTCATATACCCTTCATTTGCGCGCAACTGTAATCTCTTTCAATACGGAACGCGATGCCGCGTAATTAAATTGGCATGGCGTCATTACATTTGTCAAAAGAAGTTCCACAGCATGTTTCCACGTGCTCTCACTAGCTATCATCTTCCGGACAGCCATCGCCCCGCCACGGTGGTCTAGTGGCTAAGGTACTCGGCTGCAGACCCGCAGGTCGCGAGATCGAATCCCGGCTGCGGCGGCTGCATTTTCGATGCAGGCGAAAATGCTGTAGGCACGTGTGCTCAGATTTGGGTGCACGTTAAAGAACCCCAGGTGGTCGAAATTCCCGGAGCCCTCCACTACGGCGTCTCTCATAATCATATGATGGTTTTAAGACGTCGAACCCCACACATCAATCAATCAAACGATCAATCATTCAATCAATCAATCCGGACAGCCATGTTGGTTTTCTTCGCACGCCGCATATAGGCAGCGGACAATGCGAGACCGAGATTCCGAAGAGGTAGTACGATTACCTTTTTTCCTCAATGACGTGAAACCACGACAGGATAGAAAGCAATGACTAATGGTTTTCTCCTAATTACGGAAGAGGCACAGTGGGAAAAGCAGTAAACTTGCTCAATGCAAGTGAAAATTCACTCCTTGCGTCAGCAGCGCAGCTTCAACAGCGCAGCTGCTGCATGCTGTCGGACGCCAACCGGCATCTGAATCATCTACTGTCCTTCAGTCTGTCTCTAACCGTATAGTATACTGACACTGTGGAGAACTGCAACGCTGTCGCATCGCCTCGCCCATGCATTTGCCGTGTAGCCAAGCACTGCTAAATTCGTAGTTTCGACATGACCTTTCGCTAAAGACTTGGCCCCGATGTAATTTTCTCCATATAGCATTCATGTCGTATTCATGTTTTACATTTATGCGCGTCTGGTTAACCTCCCTGCCTTTCCTTGCATCTTTATCTCTATGCCAGTCTTTTATGTTGGTCTTTATTGTGCGTATTAAACATTGTATGCGCGTGGTCCTGTCTTTCCTAGAGTACGTTGAGAGTATGCGTCTTCATGACCTCGCAATAAAGGAAAACGCATGACATCGCGTTTGCTTAGTGATTTCGAGTTCCATTAAGTATGCTCGATATTTACAATGTTTAATGCTCGAAAACCATTAGAACCGGCTTACTTCTCGTCCCCTATTTGTTTGGGTTTTATGTATTGTTCTAAACACACAATTGTTCAGCTATGTCGCACCCTCGTCTTATAACATTGAAAATCAGTGAAGTGCAAAGCAAATTTGAGCATACGGTGGCATTGTAGAAGTAAGCAGTTTTATAACAATTAAAAACACTGATATTACGTGCCAGTGTATGTTAGCTAACTTTCACAGTTACATGCGTGACTTGCGAAGTTCCCTAGCTTTTTAATTATTTATTTCAAATGGGTAATGCAAGTGCACCATTTCGAGATCGCCCTTGACATTATCTAGCTTGGCGTTGAAATTCTCAATAGAAAAGGCCTTGTGGGAGCTATAAACGCGGACACCTATTTCACTGTCACCGGCTCATTCAATGCAAAGCAACCTCGGCAAGAAAGAGGTGCCTTCGCCGTCGATATAACGTCAAGTTTATCGGGGCGAGGAAAGCGATGTGTACTGCACAAGCTTTGGGATACTAACCGGCATTCATTCGAACAAACTGAATACCAAAGAAATACAGTTCGGTTTCTTTCAAATAAATTTGACTTGACAGTTTGTGCCGTCCCTGACACGATGTTTTTTTGTACTGTTTGCAGACGTTGAGTGACGTACTGTTGCTACGTCTTGCGGAAAGCGTGAACAAAACAGCGCGAGCGTGGCGACACTGGAGGCGGACGCCAGTCGCCATTGGAGTTATTGTCGCTTTTGCACTAGGAAAGGGATCATACAAGTCTAAACAAATTGTGTCTAGTGTCCGGATACAGTGTCAACGCATTCAATGTGTTTGCACCACCCCTAGCATAATCATTAGCTTCTTCTTTTAGCAATGTTTGTTCTTTCTGATTACGCTTCTTCTGATGCCACCTATAGCGTGTACCTTATACAAAGGTAGTAGCCAGGCAATCCCTGAATCCTCTAATTACTTTTAAGGGCAAAGCTGTTAAAGATTGTGTTCAAACGTCGAATCTCTGGAACCCTCCCCCCTCCCCCCCGTGCGCCGTTTCTTATCAGCCGCTCCCACCGATAGAGGCAGTTCACGAAGCCGTTGCTCTAAGTTTGCCCTCGGCGCGAGCCCATTACGACGAGCGAAAGGCTCGCGCTCCTATACCGAGCCTGCCGCAGCGCGCTTCGCAAATTAGTTCTGGTGCTGGAATTGGACATTCTTGCATGGTTGGTGACAGGCCGTAGTTCGACTCTACGTTGTCTGTGCCCATGAAAGACGCAAAATCACCGAGAAGGCCACGTTAGATCAAGTTATCTTTTAGTCCACTTTTCTGTCTCCACATTTACATTACAATTGCTTCTAGTAGAATCCCATACGTGCACTCCACTGGCAATCGTTGTCGGTTCATTCTCAATAATTTTGTGACTAACAAAGAAAACGAGCTTCTCCCTTTTGGCTAATACCCTTTGGCATTTTTCTTCGCTTTTTACAAAAGCAGAGCATCATTGCATGAGGACAAGGCACATTTTACCTTTCGTAAATGAAAACAACCAACAACCCCAATAAATAAACAAAAACTCACATGATCAGCTAACCACACTCGCTAGCGTGAACGTACATGCTAGTTCGCATCGGCGTTTCTCTGTGCAGTCACAAGGCAGGAATAGTGATCTTCGCCGATTCTCTTTTATCACCTTACAGTATGCGGCTCCCCCATTAAGAAAACTTTATGAGAACCTTCTATTACTTTTTATCGTACCCGACACTCTTTTACACGCGCACTATTTGCAGCATGCTTAAAAAATACTCTTATGAGACCATATTGTGAGATATATTGTATTATTCAGTGGCCCTCAATTACGAAAGGTTCACTTACATTATGTATAAATGGGTGCGTGTGTTCACTTGAACGAGCACTCCTCTAGGTTTATCTTAAATTAGTAATGCCGACTTGTCTTTCTTTCACCGTGGCTACGTAAAGCATTTTTATATTTGTGTATTGTGCGAAACCAGCTTCAAAATTTCTCGCCACTTCGATTATGTGAAATTCCCCGGAATGAAAATTGGTGCCACTGAAAAAGCTTGACGTTTCCTTTGCGGTGTTCCTCAGCTGAAAATTTGCATGGCCCGTCTGGTTCAGCTGTATTTCTTTATATCGCTTTTGCGATGTAGGTGTTTCTATTAAACATTTTGTTCTGACATGCCGCCAATTTTCTCTGGCAAGGAAATCTCGTAAAAGGTTCACTTAGTCAACTTATACTACTATAGTGTCACACGGGCACTTTCAATCGCGATCAGGGTTATCGAGATCAATTTTCTTGATCGTGATCAATTTTATGGCCGCTGCCACACGTTTTAAGCTAATCCAATTTGAAATTGAGTGAGATTAAATGCATTAGGTGACGATTTAGTGACGTAAAGTATGCCAGTGACAAAACTCGGCGTACGATATTTCTATAGAGCCCTTTATCAGTAATGGTAATCGTGCGGGAACCACTCGAACGTCAAAAACTTTGCATGCCACTACAAAAGTAATTTCATAAATCCATCATACGATAATTTTTTTCTTTGCACTTACCTTTATTACTGTGTGGGATACTTGATCTTCGCTTTTATTTCTGATGGCCCACGCTCGTAACCATCCAGTCGCAGCGAAGCGTCAATCTCACTCTACGCGCCAGAGTTTCACTACTGGCGCTTCAAGTCTTTCAGTCGCTCCTGCCAGCAGCCTATCACTGTAAAGGTTTCTTCATTCCACCACCCAAGTTGCGCGTCCTCTGCGACGTAGTCGAAAAGCTGGTGAAACTCTTGATCATTTTGCTTCGAGGGGGTCCAATTGCTCCGATGGTGCGAGAGTGGAACTAAGCGCGGTAGACAATGGTCATCATGCTTATCGTCTGCTTCTCTCATAACTACATGCGTCTAATACGAATCTTAAAATATGCCATATTTCAGATATTTTCCCAATTTAAACAGCTTACAATTTGCCCATGTCCAGCAATCTGGGACATCAACTTGTGTGGAAAAGCCGGCCCCCAAGGAAAAGCGCTGGGCGTAACGCTATAGGAAGTGTTCTTAACAAAATTATTACTGAGCAATGCCTGGTTTTCCGCTGATCGCACTTAAGCATTTCATTGTGACAACGTCCTTAAGCTGTACAATGCGATTAGTTTTATTTGGACTGCTGGATTTTTTTCAGGAGACACTTTTGTGCATCCATTGAAAATGTACTGAGGGGTGATTTTTGAAAAGCTCATTTTAGCGCAACAATAAATTATTCCCTAATTACACTGTAGTGGTATGTAAGGTAGGACAACTTGTTAATTTGTTTGCAGTTTCGTTGGATCACGCTGGGTGTATTTTTCTCCTGAAGAGCTTTCCCAAGTAGATAGTGCAGGAAAGCAGCATTACGGGAGAAAAAAAAATCAATGGTCGGTAAATCTATTAAAAAGTGGACGTTGATCATGGTAAAACCTCCGCAAAAGTCTGCAGATGTGATGTAAATTAAGATGTACAGCATGAAGGTCCGTATGCCACGTGGTGTGAAAAACAATGAACTAAACGTGATTTCCCGAATTGATAGGCATGCTTTAAAAAAATCCAGCTGCTTTGATGTGTTTTTACAGAACTGTGTTCGGTTTTCTTGTGTATTGCGCTTTCAACGATCTCAGCCAAGAGGTGCAGACGACAGCGAAATCGCAATCTCTCAGCCAGATCGGGATAGTCTTGGTCCTGATCACGCCGGATCGTGATTAAAAGTGACCGTGTTGCAGCGTCTAATCCGGATCTTTGTTAATAGGGATCACCACAGATAGCGATTTAAAATGCCCGTGTGACACCGGTATTAGGTGTTGCGACCGGGGTTTCCAGACACCGGGGGTCCGGGATGAAGTTGTCGAGGCAGGAGGAAGAGAGACTTGAAGAGGGTTTATTTACAATATATACATTGCGAACTCCCTACACGGTGAGCCCTCAAACGTGGCAGGCCTCTACATGACTCCTAACATAGCGCTCCATGGTGCTTGGTTCTACATGGTTCTGCTCGGTTCTGCTCTGTTCTGCCTGGTTCTCTTCTCGAAAAAAAGCACACCGAATGAGCCGTGGGGGCTCATTATAAAGGGTCTGTCCTCCCCAGATCCCTAGATCGGGGACCGCGTACAGAGGGCACCGTCCAACCACGGATCACACATTACCCGCGAGGGTGACGAGCACGCACGGTCCACGTGAACGTTCAAAATTGAAGCGTGGTCACTGCACGGCCATGTGGCACGAACGTGGCTCCTCCTCGTCAAGGGGTGTCGCTGGGCGAGGGGTCTGAAGTTGATGACTGCATCCATCGAAAGGGCCGCCGTAAACAAGCTTCAAATGGTCGCCGAACGACTCGTTCAATTAGCGGGACGATTTCCGGCCGCCGCCGCCGCCGTCATCTTCCAAAGAAGAAGCTGCACTTGTGGTCTCCCGAACTGCTCACGGTGTCGTGGCGGCAAGACGCCGCACCCTCCGGCCAGGGGGGAACAATACATGGCGGACACAGGCCGCCAACCCGTTTGGCGACTAAAAAGGAACATCAAAAGGAACGCCGATCCACTGTCAGACCTGGCGCCGGTCCTAACAGTAGGCAGCCGGTCGTTCGGTTTGGTTTGAAGATTAAAGGAGCGCCGCTCCCTCTTCAGCTCCGGCGCCGGTCACAACAGCTCGTCCGCCGGCGGGAGAAGCGACCTGAGGGTGACCAGCTGCACAGGTTGCTCGAAGTGTCGCTGTGTAGTGCTGTCTTCCAGGCCACTGCTGATGACGCTCAGCCAAGGACTCTTTCCCTCTCGTTCCTTGTGGCTCCCCTCTGGGAAAAGCATTCATACACACCACCACAGGCACGGGAGAGCACCCTGCCCGCACTGAGACACGTCGAGTCCGACAAATTATCCAAAAGCAACCTTACTTAAGCAGTATTACCAAACACAAAGCAGCAATCGGGACGTTTCTCTGAGGTTTCACCAAAACTCCTAATCCCGATCCGATAATAATCTTCCCATCAAACTGCTTTCAAGAAAACTAATTGTCAAGTGATGCGCTCACCGTGGCATACCCGAGTGCCTGCGTGAGTAATCCGCCGTAACCCACCAGGTATCATACTCATAAAATGAAGCATTTTACTTCACGCTATCTTTTAGTTCCCGAAATTTAGTGCCGCCAAAGCCAGTCGTCAATTCCTCTTGAGAAGACGAAAGCATAACTGCCGTGCTGCACCTGCATTAGGAACCTCTTTATTATACATCCGCAAACGCACATCACAGTGCGCCTGCCTGGAGGAGATACCACCTAACCGTTCCCTTGCTGTTGCCACTTTCACAAAGCATACATATAAACTCACGAGCTAGCTTTTCTTACACACCGGACACATGCGAACAAAACATTAAATGAACAACAAAAAAAGTTTCGCATGAATCCTGAAAAATCTCGCAAGCAATAACTTTGCGTCTCTACGCTCAGTCATAATTAGTTCATAACGTTGCTCCTGCTCATTTACACGTATCTACCATGACGCAGGCTCCTATGCGTGTCGTTTATGCAATCGCACAACGCTTACCTTAGCTAAACGTACAACGCCCAAGAAATGAACAAAACCAAAAAATGTGTTACCTAAACACTATTTGGTAGACGAGATTCTTAAAAAACACATTAAAATCCAAAACAACTTAAACAGTCAAAAGCAAATTTCAAAACAAAATAAATCCACTAATGACCATCGTCAAAAGCTCACGGATGTCTACTCCTTTTTGGGACTAACGCGCGGTGTCGCGTCCTGTGGGTCTTTTTAGGCGAACGGGAAATGGAACAATGGCAAAACCCATTCGCTTCGCCTCCGACCCCCGCAAAGCTCTGCGCTGACAACCTGCGTTCTTACTCTCGCTGAGTACCTCGCACTCCCGCAGTCCATCAAACATGCCGTCGATAGAGCGACGAAAGGGTCTGCCTTTCTACCCAACGTGCTTTTTTTTTTTTTTCGTTTTGTCCGGCGGCTCGGACGCATACAAACCAACTCCGGTGCCGATGACAAACGCCTAATTCTGTACGCTCTAATGCGTGTCACTATCCTTCCAATAGATCTATACAACGCATATAGGCTACCAAAATGATAGAGCGCTAACGAAAACAAAGTACAAACGAGTTATTTACAAAATCACAAAAACAAACAAAATGTTCCTTTCAACAGTCCCGAGTCGACGTTTTCCGAGAGGCTAACAGCTGTTCGCAACAACTCTGAGTCGAACTCGCGGTGGTCGCGCCCGGAACGATTTTCTCGAGAAGCGGGGTCTACAACACGCGTCAATCGCCCTGCTACCGAACCCCGCGACGTTCCTCGAAGCCGACTTGCTGTCGCTTCCTGCCCCTCGAAAACCACCGACTCTTTTGCCCCGCACCCCGTCCAATGCACCGCGAGAACAACGGAAGGGTCTCTTGCCCCTCGACCACTTACGCACACAATGCGCTTCTCTTTTCTTTGTTCTCTGGCCGCTTGGACGCTTGCGATACGGCAACTTTCTTGAAATTTCGCTCCGCCATTTGAATACATTCCTCAAACGCGTCGCGATTTTTGCCTGCCTGTTTTTACGGCGCTTTCTCCGTTTTGCACGTCTCTTGGTGCCGTCTACGGAGCCTTTCGCCCATCTCTGATGCTCACCAGCACCCACATGCTCATCTGATTTTTCGCGCGGACTGTCTGGATAATTGCCTAGCAATCTATCCTTCAAACACTGCCGCGTACGATGCGCTTTTCTTTTCCGGCGGTTCGGACGCATACGATACAGACCCGTCAGAGATGACAACGGCACTTTTCTCGCGATTTTACCACGCCGTTTGAAACCCTTACTCAAACGCGTTGTGCTCATCTCGAGCTTTGCCTTTTTGTTGCCCTTCGGACGCTTTCTCCCCTGTGCACGCTTCTTTGTGCGGACCTGGGAGCCTTTCGTCCTACTCTGACGTTCTTCATCACCGATATGCTCCTCCGCCATCTCGCGCGCCCAGTCCTGATGATTGCCTATCAGTTCATCGTTAGACCGCGGCCGCGTAGATTGCGCACTTCTGTTCCTTACTCTCCGGCCGCTCAGACGCATGCGATTTAAGCCAGTCAGAGAAGACAACGGGCCTTTTCTCGCAAATCCGCCACGCCGTTTGAAGGTCCTCGTCAAACGCGCCGCGCTGATCGCGAGCCTTGCCGCGCTTCTGTTTTTCGGACGCTTTCTCCGTTTGGCACATTCCTTGGTGCCAAACCTGGAGCCTTTCGTCCGCCTCTGACGCTCATCAACATGGTCTACAGGGCTGCAAGGTTCGATGGAACACTCTGTTAATCTTAACTTCGTTTCCACCACCACGGAACCCTCACACCCTGCTGTGACCGCGAGCTCTTTTCCCTCAGAATGGGTTAAAACCTGTTCCATTCCCTTACAGGCACTAGCCTTCTCTTTGGCCTCAAACGGCACCGCCGCTATATCTACAGATATCAGACCCGCAGCACTCTCTTCGGCCCTAAACGGCACCGCTGCTGAAACGCACCGTTCGTGCGGTACATCTGCAAATTTCTGACCTGTAGCCCTCTCTTCGGCCTTAATCGGCACCGCCGCTACGTCGCACCGTTCGTGCACTTCATCTACAGATGTCTGACCTGTAGCCTTCGCTTCGGTCTTAAATGGCACCGCCGCTACATCGCACCGTTCGTGCGCTACATCTATGGATTGACCACTCTGCTGCAATGCCACCAATTCACAATTAAGCCTTTCTATCTCTTCATCTAATTCCTGCATCCTTTTTATATGTTCTTCATGCCTGCGCTCAGCTTCCAATTCCTCCTGGCGCCATCTTTCCTTTCTTTGCGCCCTTTGTACTTCCTCCTCCTGGTCCAATAAGTACATATTCCCGAAGTGCTCGATTTCCTCATTGTCACTATTGCTTTCGAGAATCACTTCGCGGAGTTTAGAAGCAGGCATATCATCATTAAAATCTAGCTCCAGATCCCAACACAGGTTCAGCAGGTCCTCTCTCGTCAATCTCGTAAGATCCATGGCGACTACTTTGCTTTGGCTCAGCTGTGACAAAACACAAACCCACCAGCGTTTCAATTCTGGGTCTAGAGAAATTGAAGCCTGGCAAATCTCACAGCGGAGACCACAAGCTTAAGCACCCAAGTAGCACTACGTGGCCAACATCCCTCTCTACTTTTTCTTGTTAATTTTTCACTCCTGCTTTTTACAACATCCTAAAATTTAACCCGCAACGTACCCTTAGAAATTTTGAAACATTACCACTTGTTCCTATTGAATCATCTAAGCTTTCCTGCTTTAGCGTACTTGCTCAGATAATCATCCAGTGCTGCCTTGTGCTGAGATAACAACCACAGTGGCCAGGCAGTTGTTGGTTATATCTATCTTTTAACGAATCTAGGCTAAAAGACTCGATATATCTCAAGCACAAAGCCAGGCACTCACCCCATTACGTGCGGTGGTGGTACGCTGCTTCGATCCCGCCGAGTTCCAGGGCTTTCGGCTGGCCTCCGGTACATGTCGCTCTCCGTCGCAGACTCGTATCCCACCGCTGCCAACCAGTTGTTGCGACCGGGGTTTCCAGACACCGGAGGTCCGGGATGAAGTTGTCGAGGCAGGAGGAAGAGAGACTTGAAGAGGGTTTATTTACAATATATACATTGCGAACTCCCTACACGGTGAGCCCTCAAACGTGGCAGGCCTCTACATGACTCCTAACATAGCGCTCCATGGTGCTTGGTTTCTACATGGTTCTGCTCGGTTCTGCTCTGTTCTGCCTGGTTCTCTTCTCGAAAAAAAGCACACCGAATGAGCCGTGGGGGCTCATTATAAAGGGTCTGTCCTCCCCAGATCCCTAGATCGGGGACCGCGTACAGAGGGCACCGTCCAACCACGGATCACACATTACCCGCGAGGGTGACGAGCACGCACGGTCCACGTGAACGTTCAAAATTGAAGCGTGGTCACTGCACGGCCATGTGGCACGAACGTGGCTCCTCCTCGTCAAGGGGGTGTCGCTGGGCGAGGGGTCTGAAGTTGATGACTGCATCCATCGAAAGGGCCGCCGTAAACAAGCTTCAAATGGTCGCCGAACGACTCGTTCAATTAGCGGGACGATTTCCGGCCGCCGCCGCCGCCGTCATCTTCCAAGAAGAAGCTGCACTTGTGGTCTCCCGAACTGCTCACGGTGTCGTGGCGGCAAGACGCCGCACCCTCCGGCCAGGGGGGAACAATACATGGCGGACACAGGCCGCCAACCCGTTTGGCGACTAAAAGGAACATCAAAAGGAACGCCGATCCATTGTCAGACCTGGCGCCGGTCCTAACAGTAGGCAGCCGGTCGTTCGGTTTGGTTTGAAGATTAAAGGAGCGCCGCTCCCTCTTCAGCTCCGGCGCCGGTCACAACAGTGCCAGGGTGATCGTAGTCACAGCTTTCTTGCTTCGCGCCTTCAATCACGTGGCGTCTCAACCAGCTATGTACTCGGAAATGGCGGCCACGGTGACGTCATTGCACATTATGCATACGTACAAGCTATTGCCCCAATCCTGTAAAAGTGTTTAATAATGTGTGTTTACGTGTTGTCGTGTACAAGAAGTACACTTTTGTTTGTTTTTTCTGTCTGTTTTGCTGTAGAGTCCAAACTAGTCGCCAAGTCTATGGGTCCAGACAGTATGCTACAGGCATTGTGTATATGTAATCAATAGAAAAGAGAGGAAAAGAAAGATAGATCGAGATACGTACGAGTCGAATCGATCGGCTAGGTTCTAAAGGGCCCCGAAACCTCTCCAAGTTCAAAAACGAGGGAGCGGCTTTCATTGTCTCCTTCATCACAATACATGCAGGCGCTAATACCCGTCGTCAATATGTATTTCTTCATGAATAAACGCGTGGGACAATGTCAGCACAATTAAGCGTCGAGCGTACCAGGATTTGTACTTTTCGTCTACACACAGTCATAGGTCGCCAAAAACTCACTGGTGAGTCGACTCACTCAGGCTTGCTCGAACTTAGATCGGGTCCCTGAGCCTGAGTACGACGGTGCTATTCTGGACATTTCTGAATTCCGCCATGTTGTCAGATTCCGCCATTGATTGATGCTTTTGGCCAAGTGAGCTGCCACAACCTTTCTGATTGGCTTAAAATGCCGTCATTACGAAATTTGACAATATGGCGGAATGTTACAGTGTCCAGAATTGCACCCCGAGTGAGTCAGGGTAACTATGATACCCTGATGAGTTTGGGTCCGAGCAAGTCTCGTTGAGGAAACTTCTGATGTGACTGAGTACGAGTGAGTTCGGTTGGGGGTGAATATTGGCGAGCTTGAGTGAGCCGCAAGCACGAAATAAAATTCGTACCATCTCCCGAAGGGAAGCGTGATGGGATGAAAAGCGTATACGTTAGGCACGTGTCGGGTTATTCCGCGCCAACCGACGAGTCGGACGGTGTAGCGGCGTAAAATTTTATCCAGATAGACAGATGTCCGTCAAAATGTTCACCTTTCATTGCGAGTGAGTCCGCCAGAATTATATTGTAGCCAAACTTCGGGGGTTTAAGCCAGGCACATCTGAAAACCGTCGAGACGAAGAAGCGTGGGAACAATTCCGCACGAACAAGCGATGACAAGTCGACACGAAGATCTCGGGGAGCACTCATTGGGGGTTTATTTATACAATATAACTTAACTTTACAAAATGCACTGAGTCACAAACACAAGACATGAAAAAAAAATGGCATACCACTCATGACCAGTGGTGAGATGCGCTGTTGACCCCGACTCCGCTCACCCCAAAAGGGCCCGAGTCGCTGCTTAAATATAGGGTTTTCCAGCATCCATGGCACGGGTGCGCGGACCAATCAGGCAAGCCGAAGATAACCAATCCAGCACGAGTTTTCATGGTCGCGTGAAGTCTGCCTCGCAACAAAACTGTAGCAGCTTCTGGACTCGCTCGCTGGATTACGTGCCGACCGGTTGTGCCCTCGCGATCTCCGACGTCAGCGTAGCTCTGGCCGACTGGGCTCGCCCTACGTCATCTCCTGACGCCGACCTCCGACGACAGTGTAGCTCTGACCGACTGGACCTGCTCCACGCCATCTCCTGACGCCGACAAGAGCTCTCGCAAGTGGTGCCCCGTCCTCGGACTTCTGTGACCGTGTTCCATCTTTCCTATCTCTCCTATCCCCTGGATATGTCGTCGCTCTCTGGCTTACCTCATCTCTTCTCTCTCTCTCTCTCTCACACCTTTATTCCTATCCTTTTAATCCCTCCTCACCCCCGTTCCTTGTGAGCTACTGTTGAGGTGTCGCTCGCTGAAGCAGGCAGTTACGGGGCTCACTTTTCTCTTCTTTTCTCTCTTAGAGCCACTTTGTGTGTTGTGGAAACGGGCGCATTCTAAGACGGCCTTGACGCGCTGACAAGTGCTCAAATTTTGGTCCCCTTTTGCCCCGGAGGACCTAAGCGGTGGCTCGTTCGTTTCAAGCGAGGGGGGTTACAGTGGTTAGAAGAAGGAGAAAGGCACCTAATTTCTGCAGTCTAATCAAAAGCATGGCGCGGTGCCTGCTTTGGCACGAAGCGCACAGTGACCGACCGGATGCAGCCCTTTCTGTTCAGACTCATTCTTCTTCAAGGGCGCCTCCCCAAGACAAGTCGTTAAATAGCGCCTCCAACCAGAGCATCTGGCAAAGAACGAACTCCAGCTGTAGCCGAAAAAGAAAAAGCTCTCCGCGAGACATTGCCTTCGCGACAATATGTTGATCAGTTTCACACGAGAGTAAGTCCAGTCGAAAAAAAAACGCAATTTGGGGGAACTGAGGTTGCCCGTTACTGAGGTTAGAGTGCCCGTGTAACAAGAGTATGAGTCTGATTCTGAGTGAGTCCTCGGAGCAACATATAGTTCTTGAGTGAGTTTAAATGAGCTCCACTTTCTTTGCCGACTTACGCGCGCACTCGAAAAAGGCAAAAAAAAGTGCAATCAGTAAGGGTTTGCGAATAGTGAGTTATTGAACGAAACCGAATACGAATCGAATATCGACGACAACGAATCGTACACGAATTGGAATCGGATACTATTTCACAAGCTTTCCAATAGTAAGATAACGAGTCCCCGAAATGTTTCAGGTTTGCATGTTTATACATTCACTCGCAGATGCAAACTGATGAAAATATTCATAAAGACCTGCTGTAGACCCTGTCAACATTAACCCCCGTATTCACAAACGCTCCTTCACTCAAGGAGTCTCCTCGACATGACAAAGTCGAAGCTAGCGCCATCTCTTGGCAGAAAAAGTCACTGCATATGGCAATATTCTGCGGCGATTCTTGAGAAGCGCAGCGTCAATTTCAGTCGAGCAGCGGCGCAGTGCTCAACTCAGTCAAGTGAAGGATGGAATTCAAGTCGAGGATTTCTGAATACGAGGGTAAGAGCTTTAGGCGTAACTATAGACATTGAAAAATGGCGCGCAAGGTGGATGAATAGGGGAGGGGTATAAAGACGCCCAACCTCGCCTTTCCCGAGCGCAAGCTTATGGTCACACCTACAGGTATTCGAACGTCACATTTCGCACCCCGTAAAACGTTCACGTGCTCGCACATGCGCCCTGTGGTGGTTGCACGCGACGGCCGGTGAGTGGCCCGCCGCCAGCGTATCGAGCGGGATACGGCCGGCCGCGGGGCGAGCCCCGTCAACGCACGGCCGAGTGCCCACGGCGCATCGACTCTGGGTCAAGGACGACGGACACCGGAGTGCTTACCTCCGCCCCGCGTCTCATGCGCGCACACGCAATATAGTTCGCCACTATAGCAATGCCACTGCAGTTTGATACTTTTTCTTTGGTAACCCGGGGTGGCGCTGCGGCGCATGGTGTCACGCCCGTTCTTGTCATCGCGTGCCTATTGTATAAGCCAACCTCATTATCTCATCCATCCATTTATTTCATTTTATTTCATTTCATCTTTGTAAGCGGCTAAAAAAAATCTGCAAGCTGCGCTGGCGGGACACTGATGAAACGATGAAGCTGTCGGCTTACGAAGAAGCATTCGCTTCACCAATTAATTTAGCTGGTTGTATGAAGTGCGATTGCAAGTCATCATCATCATCTTCTTCATGATCATAACCAGCCTGACTACGCCCACTGCAGGCCAAAGACATCTGCCATGATCCACCAATCAACCCGGTCTTGTGCTTACCGTTGCCACGTTATACCCCGCAAACATTTTAATCTCATCGGCCCACCTAACTCTCCATCTCCCTTTCGTGCGTTTGCCTTCTCTGGGAATCCAGTCAGTTACCCTTAATGACCAACGGCTATCCTGCCTACATGCTACGTGTCTGGGCTATGTCCATTTTCTTTTCATGATTTCAACTATATATGTGATATTCTTAACCCTGGTTTCCTCCCTGACCCACTCTGCTCTCTTCCTGTCCCTTAAGGTTACACCTGTCATTTTCCTTTCCATCTCTCGCTGCGTCATCCTCAATTTAGGCTGAACGCTCCTTTTATAAGCCTCCAGGTTTCTGCTCCGTAGGTAAGTACTGATTGATTGATATGTGGGGTTTAACGTCCCAAAACCACTATATGATTATGAGAGACGCCATAGTGGAGGGCTCCGGAATCCGTAGGTAAGTACTGGCAAGATGCAACTGTTATTTACCTTCCTCTTGAGGGATAGTGGTGATCTACAAGTCATGATTTGAGAGTGTTTGCCAAATGTGCTCCACCCCATTCTTATCCTTCCAGTTACTTCAATCTCGTGGGTCAACTACGCGGTTGTTACCTGTCCTAAGCAGACATATTCCTTTACAACTTCCAGTGCCTCTCCACGTATCACGAAGTGCAGTCTTCTGTCGACATTGTTGCACATTACTTCAGTTTTGTGTATATTGATTTTTCAAACCTATTTTTCTGCTTTCCGTGTCCAGTTCAGTAATCACGAACTGTAATTCGTCCCCCCGAGTTACTCAACAAGGCAATGTCATCAGCGAATCGCAGGTTACTAAGGTAATCTCTACTAACTCTTATCTCTATCTCTACCCAGTCTAGGGTCCTGAATACCTCCTGTAAACACGCGGTGAATAGCATTGGAGAGATCGTGTCTCCCTGCCTTACACCCTTCATTATTGGGATTCTTTCGATTTTCTTAAGGGGAACTGTGGTGGCCTGTGGATCCTCTGTAGATTTCCTCCAGTATGTTTATGTAGGGTTCTTTGATGCCCTGATTCCGTAGTGCCTGCATTACTGCTGATGTCTCGACTGAGTCAAACGCCTTCTCGTAATATATAAAAGCTATGTATAGGGGTTGGCTGGATTCAGCGTATTTCTCTATTACCTGATTAATAGTACGAATATGGTCTATTGTGGAGTAGCCGGTACGAAATCCTGCTTGATCTTTTGGCTGATTGAACTCTAACATCGTCTTAATTCTATTAGCTACTATTTTTGCAAATAGTTTGCAGAGAACGGAGAGTAAGCTGATCGGCCTCCTTTCTTATGGATTAAGGTGATGTTGGCGTTCTTCCAAGATTCTGGTACCCTTTCCGTCAAAAAACACTTTGTATATAAGGTGCACCGCTTTTTCTAACACAATTTCTTCGCCATCTTTCAGGAGGTCGGTTGTTATATACTTTGTCCTCACCAGCGGCTTGGCCCTCTTCGCATACCTTTTAGGGCTCTCCCTTATTTCCACTGCCGTTACTGGTAGGATGTCGAATTCTCTTGGAGTATTATAGTTTCTCACAATACCATCCTGGTTCTTCTGATTTCTGTACAGCTGTCTGTATAACTCCTCCGCCATCTCGACTATTCTATCCATATTGGTTATGACAATGCCTTCCTCGTCTCTCAATGCATACGTCCGATTTTTTGCCTATAGATATGCCTGCCTTCGCATCTTTTAGGCTTCTGCCGCTTTTTACAGCCCTGCTCAGTTCTTTCCACGTTTATACCTCCTGATGTTGACTACTTTACGCCTATTGATTAACTTCAAAAGCTCAACTAGCTCTATTTTGTTGGTTGCATCTGAGGCTTTCATCGTTTGTCGTCTCTTAATAAGATTTTTTCTCTCCTGAGAAAGTTCGCCAGTTTCCCGTCATGGTAGTGGCTGAACCTCCGACTTCAATTGCACACTCTTTGATGGTACAAGTAATATTATCATTTATTGTGTCAACAATAACGTCGGTTATCTCATTAGTGCCTCGAATCGGTTCTGGAGCAAAAACTGTATTTTTCCTCTCACCGCCAGTTAATTAATTGACTTCTTGCATATCAGTCTTTGCCTTTGTTTTTTTACCACCTCTTACCATTCTAAGGTCACTGCATCTTATCTTGCCAACTACTTCTACATCCTGTACAATGTCTGAGTGTGCACACAGGATGAAGTCAATTTAATTTTTAGTTTTGTCATCAAGACTTCACTACGTCCACTTATATACGGTTAGCCCGTTTTCTGAAGAAGGTATTCATAATCCGTAAACTATTGTGTTCTGCGAACTCTGTTAATAACTCCCCTCTGGCATTTCTCGAGCTGATGCCATATTCCTCCACTACATGGTCTCCGGCCTGTTTCTTGCCTGCTTTCGCATTAAGTCTCCCTTAAGAATAGTTTACTGTGTCTTTACTGTATTAATCGCTCATTCTACGTTTTCATAGAAGCGTTGAAATAAATTATCATCATGATTTGATGTATACGCGTAGGCTAGTACCACTATCATCTTGTACATTTTGTTAAACCAAGTTATAGTACCTGCCACTCAATACCTGATGGTATAGTATTTTTTTATGTTGCCAGCTGATAATCTTGTGCATGAGAAACCCCACTCCTAGTTCTTTTCTGTCAATTAATTCACGGTAGCATAGGACGTGTCCATTCTTCAGCACTGATAAGCCTCACGTGTCCTCCTAACTTCGCTGAGCGCTATTACATCCATTTAACGCCCTCTAATTTTTCGAATAGCACATCTGGACTAGCCCCACTAGATAGCGTTCTAGTGTTGAAGGTGGCCATGTCCATATTCCAGATCCGTTAAAATAGAAGAAAAAGGATAGGTCTGGGGTACGGCCTCACTGGCGACCATCTGCTGGTAATGCACTCCCTCACAGAGCAGGATTGGCCACCCTGGTGCACTACCTGGCCACAACGTCCCATAAACACAGCAATTAACCCTAGGCCCTCAGTCCCCCGCAGCTGCGAAGCAACTGTCCAAGGCAGTTGTCAGACCTGTGACACGGCGGAGGGTGCTAAGAATCCCTGGGTACGGACAGGCTGCCATTGGAATCTGAATATAGATTGGAAGTATAAGTGGCGTTAATGAAGACGAATGAAGTTGATTGGGTGAAGTGGCAATGACGTGGCATGATGTGGGCGAATAAAGTGCGAGTATTGGCGGAAGCAGTAGTGGGCGTAGTGGTGAGTTTAGGGAGTAAGGGTATAGTGGTGGTAGTGGTACAGTGCCTAGAATATTTGAAGTGTGATTACCGCCAAGCGGCGCGTATGGGAACCCTTGAGGCAGCTTGGCGATGTATCCGCTAGGTGGCGCGCTCTCCCGCTTACACGTCAGGCCGCCACGAGAAGCACATGTGTGCATGCTGGACTGCGTGCGTTGTGCGTGGCCTTTCGTGTTGTTTTCTTCATTTAAATGATGCCTTGAGAAGCAGTGATGAGCCGACGACAGAGTCACTGTTTTGTAGCCGGTTGCAAGAGCAGGTACAAGTCGTGCAAAGAAAAAGTCTCGTTGTTCGGCGTGCCCAAAGAAGCGGACGTATTTCAACAGTGGCAGCGCAACATTCCAAGAGCAGATAAGCCGCTTGAGTCCAACGCAGCTGTCTGCGAGCTTCATTTCGACAAACAGTTTGTATCACGACACTTTGAACATATTATTGACGGGAAAACTGTACGCCTTGAGAGAACGCGACCGGTCCTTCTGCCTGGCGCCGTACCCACGATCTTTCCCAATGTGCCTGCCTACTTATCAAAGCCCCGTTCCCAGGGAAAAGAAATCCCTAAGGAGAGGTTGTGCCCACCGCTTGATCTGCCAGAAAAGCGGCAACGGCTCAGCGAGGTGCTACAGCCACTGCTAGGTGAGGAGCCAGATGAGTCTGCGACAGTGCCTTCTGAGCCTCAAGTTCCTTTCAACCACAAGGACGTTGCCCTGCCGTCAGACAGCTGGGGAAAGCACGTGTTCAGTGGTGTGCCATTGAAGGTCGCGTACAGTGTGTGTTCACCGGGGCCAGACAAGGGTCTCCTGTGCGCTGAGAAGCTTGTGTTGTTTACTGTGACCGACGATAGTGTGGCGCATGAAGTGTTTGTGCGTGGAGTGAAACTTGATCTGGACGAGCCTGGCGACCCAGCTTCCGTTCTCAAGGCTGTCGATGGTATGCATGTATGTTCAGGGGCAGGATTTCTTGAAGAGTTCCCGTTCGCAAGCTCTAACACCAACTTGACAGTATGGAATGGGAGCCTGTACAACAAAAAAGTGCGCAGGTACCTCACTGAGCGGTGTGTAGCCTGCAAAATCTTCGGAGAATTCTCACTAACCAAAGGTGTCGGAGAAAAAAAACCAAGTCACAAAAAACTAAAAGAATGATGAGTTTCAGCGTAATGGCGGTCTGATAATAGACGAGATGAAACTTGCCGAAAACTTTGGAGTGGCGCCAAGTACTGGAAAAATTGATGGCTTTGTGGACCTTGGTGCATTTACTTCTGAACTTGACAAGAGTGTGCCGTGTGACCATGGAATGATTGTAATGTTTCAACCCTTGTCCGGGTCCTGGCATCAAATTTTAGGTGTTTTTGCATCGAGGGGAAATGTAAAAGCCCATTTACTCTCCAAGATTATTTGGAAGCGGTCGTTTTGGCCGAAAAAGCAGGGCTTAGAGTTGATTATGTCACTTGCGACGGGGCATCCTGGAACCGTGCAATGTGGCATCAGTTTGGCATATCCGGTACGGCTGCACATGTCACGCCATCAGTACAGCACCCTGCTGACGATAGTAGACGTCTGTTCTTCCTTTCAGACTTTCCCCATCTAGTTAAATGTGTGAGAAATGGCTTCATAAAAGGGGGGCTACAAAACTCCAGCAGGTCACGTTGATGTGCGACCAATCAGAGCTGCCTACCAATTGGACAAGTGTGCAACAACACTTAAGGCCAATGCCCAAGATCACACATGTTCACCTGAATCCGAATAATTTCGAAAAGATGAAGGTCAACTATGCTCGAACGCCGCGTGCTCGGCAAGCACCGTCACCTTCGATTTCGGCACTACAATCCGTGGATCTTTGAATGAACCAGAAGCTTGATAGCGTCTGCGATTAAAATTTGGACTGAAATTGTTGCCGTGTCCAGAAGTTATAGAAACCGCGATTAAAAAATGAAAGCGCGAGATCCAAAAGCGATCTGTTTCAACAAGTCACGGCAAAAAAAAAAAAAAAAAAAACATTGCTTCCCGACATTCTTAATTCAACTGGCCCACAATCATAGCTGGCAAATGGAGATGCAATTACATGTGCACGTAGCAGAATGAAGACAGTGGAATTTAAACGCACGGTGCTAAATAACGGCCGATTAGCTGCGCGACAAGCAGACGACTACACGGCGAGCGGACGTGTAAGCGGGTGTCAGCGCCCCCTAGAGTTCTCTTTTCGATGCATCGCGGAGCGGCCTCAGAGCCGGCGGCGCGGTCTGCACACTTTTCCTATTCTAGACACTGGTTATGGGGCTAGATGGGGAGGGTGTGCGAAACGGCGCGCCGTGGAGAGAGCGGACCTTCAGGATGCTGCGGCGGCGCTGCTGTCGGCACGGAGATGCGATGGAGATGCAAAAGACACTCGACCGGTTGCCTCCGCTGCGAAACAGCGGACTTCGCACGCTCTATAAATCGAGCTATCTGCCAGAAATTTGCAAGATTAATGGCAACGCGTATGTCGTACAGTTCATCTTCCACTAAATACACTTTCACGTCGACATCATGCGAGGGTAAAAAACATACGGGTCACCTCCTTTTCCGTGTGTTAGACAACGGCGGAACCAGGGTGGTTTGAAGCCTGCCGTAAACTTTCAATTTTGCGTGAGTATATATACACGCACGGATCAGTGGTGTAGCCCACCGGGCCCGGTGCCCCCCCCCCCCCCCCCCCCCCCCCCCGAATTTTTTTTTCTGCATGGGATACGTAGCACAAAATGACGCTCGACCACATCTGCCTGCCCGGTACCCACATAAATCAAGGAGGTGCCCCCACCCCCCCTGGCACGGACATTCATTAAGGGCGCCTTGAACACCCCTCCCCCCCCACCCCCCACCCCGGGAAAAGTGGCCTAACACCAGTGGCTACGCCACTGGTGTTAGACAAGCTGGTTCTGTACACTAAGGCTGTTTCTTGAAAATATTGTTATAACAGGGCGAGAACGCCTTTTAGGCATTTAAGTGGTGAGTGCATGCAACAGGGCCGCAACTAATGGGGGGTTGAGGGGGTTCTGACACCCCCCGAAATTTTTTTATGCTCTAACTTTCGGGTGATACTAGAATACTTGCACGCCTTCACAGCGACCACCGGTTTGCCAAAGTTAGCCGTTCTACACAGAAACACCCCCCGAAAAAAATTCCTGGGTACGGCCGTGGTTATGAGAATTGCATGCCACATGCAATTCCCATAAACTTAAGTTTTGGCAAGGATTGGCTTCCTTGCCTTTCAAAGTAGACAACGAGCAACATGTTCACTTGGAAGAGCCCAGGACAGGGCCATGCTTAAAATGAACATTTATTCAAAAATCTATCAATCTTGAGCAAAGTTACAAGTACATAACACGAAAAAAAATATTTACAAATTCACATAATGCACAAAATTGTAACTGATACAAATGGACCAATGTAGCAAACATCACATGTATGAGGGTAAGACTTCACAATCACAGTAAGGAATGTTGAATGCTTCTGAGCAGCAGAACTTCTTAATTATCAACTCTTCGAGTTCACATAAATAAGGCAAAATGGAACTTCATATTTACACGAACATTGAAATGTTCACAAGATAAATGCATTCCATTATGTTGTTCGCCTCATCTTAAGGTGCTTCATCTTGTCTCTTTTTAGCCTGTCTTGATGCATTCTCACCTGCCCACTAGAAATGAAGCCTAGTTATCGCATAAAATCTGATCACTTCATTTGTGACCTGTACATTGTGCTGTGTGCAGCCAACCGTGTTAAGCTTGTTAATAGAGAGGCAGGAGATGAGATCTCTTATGCTGTTGCTCTTCAGCTTGTTAAAGCTAAAGCAGTGTGTAAATGCATCTTCCATTTCAAGACCAGCTCTGTCAGTGGCTTGTGAAGGGTACATCAGTCCTCCTCTATCCATGTGATTTGTTAAACTCGACTCTTTTGGACGCGGGCCCTCGCTGTCCCCTCGTAGCAACAACTCTGCACAGTCACCACATTTGGTTTTCTTTAGCATTCTTCGAGCTACATACCCACAAACATAGTATGTTACACGGGAGTCACTTTTTGCCCCAACCAAATCACGGTGGTCCTGGAAGGGCATCACATGCACTTAACATCTCATGGACCTCATTGAGCTGCCCTACATCTAAAAGATCATCAAGCTTATTTTGCACAAATTTTAGGTCGCAACTGTTGCTCGGATCCAAAGGCTATTTAACAGGCCCTCTGAAACATTGCCACGAGAGGGAGACCGTGCCAAGCTCTGAAAAACTGAGGCAATTAGTGGAGATGAGGAATTGTGTCGGTGTTGGATGGTCATTACATCCCGACATCTGTCTCAAGACACCGAACAAGTTTTCAATGGGATCTTGGCTCAAGCGCGCTGTCAGCAGGTACTTGAAGCCCAAAAGTCCCTGTAACATACTCTAGAAGTGACAGGGTACTCTCAAGTGTTACACGCAAGCCTTGGGCTGTAGACGCACTCAGGAATTCCCAGTTTGACTCCAGAGGATTCCCAGCCATCCAGAACTTCTCTAAACTTCATTATGTGCTTCACTTGCTCACTATCTGGCCTCAAACCCTCTCGGCAGTGCCTTGAGGTCATTGCAGCAATAAGGTCTCTTATCATTACAACAAAATCAGAAGTGGCTGCTGTGCTGCCAGAGCCATACTGCCTCTCTACTTCTTCCTTATAGAGATATAGCCCCTCTCAGGACTTCATCACTGAAGAACTGAAAGCTAGAATTCACGCGCTGTTTCTCAAATCCGTTCGGGCAACAAACAGCCATTGACACATGAGGCATTGCTTTTAAAGTGACAGGGCTTCGGCTGTCACAGCGGAATTGGCCTCTTTCACAAACTCACTACCAACCCGCCCACCGGGTGTAAGGAGTCCTGTAGATGTGACAGCATTGCGAACACATTTGACAAGATGGGGAAAAGTCGGAAATAAAATGTAAATAGCGACTTGAGTCTACTGGATGTTGCACTTTACACACTGTGTTTGACAGTTTCCAGTGATGCAAAGATTGTCCACATACTTCTGTTCCATGTGGCCCCATCGCATGGTATGAAGTCAACAAATAGCCCACAGTTTTCTGCACAAATCACTGCGTCCAGAATAATTTTTGACAACACGTCAGCTTTCACATTGCCCCGAGAAACCGAACACTCCAAGAATCTGTTGCCACTTCCCAGTTACTGGCTGAAAAAGAAGCACAAGGCCATGATCACAAACGACTCCTTCTTGGTCCGCAGAAGTGTAGATCCGAGGTCAACAAAACCATCAATTTGACCATTCTTGCTGACCGCAAGCTTTCCGACAGCTTCAATTCATCTACAAGGATACCACCATGTCGGTGGCAAGGTTCAATGTCTTTGGCCTTCTCAGCAAGAGCAGCAAGCAGATTTTCATTAAACCCAAAGCCGCCTTTGTATTTTCTCACGTACTTCTGCAAGCACGAAGGACTCGGCACTACCATCAGTTTGTGTGCGCGAATGTGCTCGTAGAGCCGTGGACTCTTCATGTGCATGATAATGCATTCGAGAATCCAGCCCTTTTCAAATTTCATCCCGTTTGTTGCTTTTCTTTTGGAGGCTTCAAAACATGCGCGAACTTGCATTTGCTGCTTAGCCGTGAGGCTTTTCAGCTTTTCCTCAAACTGTACGGCACTCATGACTTCATTGTCATGTTTCATCTGTTGTAGGCTTTTCCTCAGTCTTATGATACTGCGCTTGTGCCGTCGAACTTGAGCATTCTTCGCAGCCAATTTACGTGACTTGACCACGACAACATTTCTAGCTCTTGTACGCTTGTAAGAAGCTTGGTTTAAGAGCAGCTTGCGGGCGTACTTTGCATTGCACACATCGACTATTGTTCTGACAGGTACCGAAGCAGTTCTTACTGTATAGCTTGCTTCCGTGAACCTTGTGGTTCCTCGTGGTTAGCAGTTTGTCGTCGCTGATACCCATCCCAAGCCCCTCGCACGGTGTCATCGAATTCATATCAAACAAAATACCCTTTACAGCATCTGAGCTATTAACATTCACAGCTTTGATCACTGATCCCTGTACGTAAACAGTGCAAGTGAACGCCAGTTTCGGACAATGTACATAAGAGTAGCTTCTGAAAGCAGAGTGAACTACCGTTCACCTCGCAAACTGAAAATGCCATGACATCGGGAGCATTGGGTACCAAATGCTTACACCAATACTTGCTAGGAAGGTCCTCGTCTCTGATGCTCTCGAGCCACTTTTCAACGGCAGAATGCGGCGTTGCCTCAGCGGTGGAGCACTCCGAGTCCACTCCTCCATCGGTAACACAAATTTCACCGACTTCAGTGACATCACATACGGAGTCATCTTTCCTACGCTTTCGCGGCACGCCACCATTCGACGCTGCTGTTTTTCCTTTTCGGTGGGAGCTTCTTCGTAAGGTACGACGGAACATTCGGGGAAAACAGTCGGTATGGCGTCGGGAGTCAGGCAGGGACGGTCTCGGGGAATTTCGACGGTTTCACCATTGATTACATGCTTGTACGTCCGAACGATAAATCGTTCATCAAAATGCGCTTCGCAAATGACACAGTTTTCTCCAGTGGCTTGTCTGCACGCGGGATCAAGCGCTCCCAAGCCTTGCGTCGTTCGTCGTCCTCAGGAGCGGTGAAAAGGGACGCCTTTTTACCTTGCTTTCCTGGCGGAAACATACCCAGCAGTGCATCCTGGAGCAAAGCAGTGTCCTCTGTCTCTTTTCATTCACCATAGCTGTCGCGAGCACGGCGGCATTGCATAAAGAAATCACTGAAAGCAGCGGCAGCACGACAGCACTTCGCTAAAACACACGTGTTCCCCGATGCACCACGAGCAAGAAGGCATCTCCGTGGCGACAAGCGCGCCACCTAGCAGCGTCATGGAGCACTGGCGCGCCTCCTCTCGCAGCGCAGGCTGCCGATGCTGACACCTCCCCATCTAGCCACCATACTGTAGTAGTGGTGGGAAGAGCGGCACATACTCATTGTGGGATTTATTTATGATTTATTTATTTATTTATTCACAATACCGCGGGACAGTATGGCCCAGGTAGGAGTGGTATTTACCCACTTTACGTGGCACATACGCTTTCATGTTCTATATACGACGGCATCTGACATGGAAGGCTCCGTAAAGGATATCTTCGCTGTAACAAAAACGATAAATGTTCCCTTTATTATTATTGTCGCCAATATAAATAAATAAATAAATATATATGTATACATGTGTGTGTGTGTCTGTGTGTCACGCGTAACATGTACATGAATCGAAGGTTACGGTGTGTAACTTTTTAAGCAGCAAATTTTTTACGAAATGACGCTCAAGATATGCACAGATGTTGTACAGACGGACATATGTTTAACAGCAAGATATGTTCTTTTTTTGACGTATGCATGTGGGAGGTAGTGACCAGATACTAGCCAGGGTGGCCAATCCTTCTCTGGTGAGGAAGTGCGTTCCCATGGTTATCGGTGAGGCCGCACCCCAGGCCTCTTAATGCAGTTCCATCACCACGCTGCGCTTCGCCGATGACATTGCATTGCTGAGTAACTCAGGGGGTGAATTGCAACTCATGATTACGGAGTTATACAAGGAGAGCAGAAAGGTGGGTCTTAAATTGAATCTGCAGAAAACGAAAGTAATGTACAACAACCTCGGAAAGGAGAAGCGCTTCGAGATAGGTAATAGTGCACTTGAAGTTGTAAAAGACTATGTCTACTTAGGGCAGGTAATAACCGCAGAGCCGAACCACGAGATTGAAGTAACTAGAAGAATAAGAATGGGGTGGAGCACACTTGGTAAGCACTCTCAAATTATGACAGGTAGATTGCCATTATCCCTCAAGAGGAAGGTATATAACTGCTGTATCTTGCCGATACCTAGCTACGGAGCAGAAACCTGGAGACTTACAAAGAGGGTTCAGCTTAAACTGAGGACGACGCAGCGAGCAATGGAAAGAAAAATGGTAGGTGTAACCTTAAGAGACAAGAAGAGAGCAGAGTGGATTAGGGGACAAACGGGGGTTAAGGATATCATAGTTGAAATAAAGAAGAGGAAATGGACATGGGCCGGGCATGTAGCGCGTAGACAGGATAACCGCTGGTCATTAAGGGTAACTAACTGGATTCCCAAAGAAGGGAAGCGGTTTAGGGGGAGACAGAAGGTTAGGTGGGCAGATGAGATTAAAAGTTTGCGGGTATAAATTGGCAGCAGCAAGCACAGGACCGGAGTAACTGGCGGAACATGGGAGAGGCCTTTGTCCTGCGGTGGACGTAGTCAGGCTGATGATGACGATGATGATGATGATGACGACGATAATGATGATGATGATGTTTTATATATATATATATATATATATATATATATATATATATATATATATATATATATATCTATATATATATATATATATATATATCTATATATATATATATATAACTAGTCTTTACAATCGCGTAACGATGTCAATGGAAACATATGAGCATTAGCTGGACCAGAAGCGGTAAGCTGACATCATGTATAGCGATCGCGCTCGTGAGGATGGTAGCCCTGAACACTGCTACATAAATCAACTTCAGTGGATGACTCTTAACTAGAATTGACGTTGACCCGAAAGAGAAAGAGAATAAATTTACAATCATAGACGAAGGCAAGGAGGTCAAGCCGAATCGTAACGTCCTGTTTGCTAGCCTGCAATTCGGGAAGAAGTAATGTGGGCAGAATGAGGAAGAAAGTGGAGAGAAAAATATACACCTCAGAAAACACACACACATACGAGAGAGGGGCTGCTGGAGCGTAGGAGTACATGTGTAATGTTTCTAAAATTAGATAACCAGCCATGCAACCGCAATTCACGTTTCATAAACATGGGGTCTTTATTTTTTTATATAGCAGTTCAGAGGTATATATGGTGTGGCTCTGTGCTGGTATACTCGATTGCCCCGCAAAATGATTTGTTTAATTCCTGCTAGACCATGACAATCTTGGCATTCGTCGGGTCAACACTACCAATGTCAGATTTTTTTTTCTTACCGCTCTCGACGAACCTGTAGCGGGGGGGGGGGGTGCCCTAGGGGGCCTGGATCCCCCCACTACGGCGCAAATTGTGTCGAGGGAGTGTTTTAGCGAAGAAAACTTGAAATTGAAATTTGGTGTTTTTCTTCTTGGCAGACGTAAACTGTAATCACCATGGATGTATGCCCGTTGAAGTACGGATATGTGCGACACGGGTCTGTAGGAAGGGGCATCGATGTACGCGACAGGATTGCCCCGTTATTCATGTCTCATAACCAACTAGTAATAATCGTCAAATACTCTTACCCTGCCATACTAATTTTGGTATCCCTCAGTTAAGGTGTGATAACGAGAGCACCGAGACGTAGGTGGCCAGGTAGATGATAGATAAGATAGATAGATAGATAGATAGATAGATAGATAGATAGCTAGATAGATAGATAGATAGATAGATAGATAGATAGATAGATAGATAGATAGACTAGATAGATAGATAGATAGATAGATAGATAGATAGATAAGATAGATAGATAGATAGATAATAGATAGATAGATAGATATCAATGCTCAAAGTCCTGTAGTACGCAATTAAAGAAATGCGTCACGATTGAAACATTTCTGCACACGCCACTAATTTTAAACATTATATTGACCTAAATTGATAAATTGTACTCTGAGGGCCCTGAAGTTGTCATTTCACCATCACATATGTTCGTAAATAGAGCAAAAAGTCAAGGTGGAACTCCTCATTTTTTAATCTCGCGCTGTAATCTCCGCATGTGAGGTCACCGTATTCAAACAGTATTTTTCGTATTTGGGCGACATTAGCTCAAACAAAATTTCTGCCACTTGATATATTAGGTCTATGACCCTTCGCAGTACGTTGTGCTTTTATTTTTAGCCCTCATCAACCACGTATAACCAAGTAAACGGCTGAAGGTAGAAGACTCTCGCCTTAATAATTTCCGGCCTTTTATACGTTGATATCACGATGTGATTGTGTGCCAGGCCTAGTTAGGTAGTCCGAATTATTTTTGACCACCGGGTATTTGTTAAGCTGCCCCTAAAACCCGAACTGCACGTACGCGTCGCAGTGCGCCTGTGCGCAGGCGCGCCCTCTTGAGGAAGAACATGGCGTGCAGCTGCACGAGGCATGGCCTCCGAGATTGCGGGAGCGCGACGTGAGAGATTGCTGGCAGGCCATGTAGGAGGCTGCGCACCTTCTCCCTCCATAAGGAGACGGCGTGCTGCAACACGTACGTGTGGTTGTGGCTTAATGTTTTACACTTTGTCCTCATTTCAGGTCCGTTTCGAGAAGAGAAAATGAAAGGTTGTGGCATCACATTTCAGTTTCGCGCCAAAACTTAAGCACGGAGTTGTCGGTCGGACGTCACAGGTTTCGCCATATCTTTTGTTTCCACATTTAATCGACCGCATACTATATATCGCCATATATGTTTCGATATGTTTATCGAAACAATAGCAGTATTGCGGATTTATATGCTAGCTCTGTGTGGGAAATGGCACAGAGCAGGCGCGGAAGAACTCGATTTCTTTGAGGTAGTTAAAAAAGGCTTTTATTTGCACTGAAGACGCCATTAAGGCCTGCTACTAGTCCGTCTTCCCTATTTCTCCTCTCGTGCTTGCTGCCGTTTCTTCTATCTTGTGGTCCGTCAGTGCTCGCGATGGAATCAACTCGTTTCCAGGGCTCAGTCTTACTAGTGTGGTTAAATAAGAAATTACATCATCTCTCGCAAAAGAGAACCATGTGTAGATGCGTAGCAGCGCGCCCTATCGCTTACACTGGTGGCGACGTTGACGCTGGCGCTCATCGCGGCGTCGGGCAGGAGAAGTGGTTATAAGAGGGAAAAGAAGAGAAAAGTGAGCCCTGTAACTGTCTGGATAAGGGTGCGACACCTCAACAGTAGCTCACTAAGAATGGGGGTGAGGAGGGATTACAAGGATAGGATTAAAGGTATATATATATATATATATATATATATATATATATAGAGAGAGAGAGAGATGCGCTAGGACAGCGAGCGAGGACATATGAGGGATAGTAGAGATAGGAAAGATAAAAACACGGTCACAGGAGTCCGAGGACGGGGCCCCACTTGCGAGAGCTCTTGTCGGCGTCAGGAGATGGCGTAGGGCAAGTCCAGAAGGTCAGAGCTACGCTGTCGTCGGAGATTGGCGTCAGGAGATGACATAGGGCCAGCCCAGTCGGCCAGAGCTACGCTGACGTCGGAGATCGCGTGGGCACAACTGGAGAGAAAACCTGGAGAGGCGCAAAGCATGCAGTGATATACCGGTGTTTCCTATTGGAACATGCCAAACCCTGATAACAGCCAGTGAGAGACAGAAGACTCCAATTAGACACAAAGACCTGCAGTATGCTTTTAGTTAACGCGCACGCTGCGAATTTCGATTATTCCACAACGCACGGGAGAAATCTCCCGACCGCACCTTAGAGTTTCCTAAAATTAACTAGAGAAAACTGTGACGCTGCGATCGTTCAGCGGGAATGGGAATGATGGGTAGTACACACATTTGCCGAGTCTTCGTACTTGCAGGTGGCGAATCGTACGTGCGGCTGCGTTTATTGCGGTGTTTCGGTTTTGTTTTGAAGGAAAGATTCAAACCTCTTTAACTTCGTGACCCGATTTGGAAAGGTAAGTCTAAAAAAATAAAGTTGTGAAACGCAACCACAGAAAAGAACTCCAAGCCACACGAACACACACGGAGCCAAAAGAAGGGCAGAAGTACGAAGATTAGACAAATGTGTGTACTACCCATCGTTCCCACGCTCTCTGAAGCGCCGTGCGTTGCCAGAGTTCTCTCTAGGGTACATTAGAAAACTCTATGGCCGGCACTACCTTGGAGGTCGAGATCCAGTGCCTATATATACGGGGTGGCCAGCGAACGAATGTGCAGCACGAGCAGTCGTTTTTTTTTTTTATTCTCAATGAAGAGTCTCGCTAGCAGACTCTGCCGGCACGGGCGTTGCGAGGCGAAGATGTGTGTGTGTGGGGTGGGGGGAAGAGCGTAGGAGAGGAGAGTAGGAGAGAGAGTAGACGCATGCGCAGTGTAGCGCGGACGCCACCGGATCAAGCTCGCTCATAAGATGCTTTGCATCTCAAAATCAGTGCAGCTTGCACAAAGTGGTGCAGAACTTGGTTAGCTTCTCTTCGTGACCTCATGCCTGTTGTTGATGGTTATATTGTTGTATTTACGACACAGCCAAGGACGACCACAACAGCACCTGCCTGCTCGAATAAAAAGCTTTGACCTTCTCCTATTAATGAGCATATGACTGAGAAATGAATTCAAATAGAGTTTTCAAACGAAGATTTATCAGTCAGAACTTTATAGGTGTTACTATGCAATAACAACAAAAAGATTTTGAAATTGAGACAAGATAATAATAATAATAATAATAATAATAATAATAATAATAATAATAATAATAATAATAATAATAATAATAATAATAATAATAATAATAATAATAATAATAATAATAATAATAATAAAACTTCGACGACTTCCTAGTAATTAAAACATGATAGGGCAATAGATTAAAATAAATGTTTCACGGTAATATTTATTAGTGTGTACTTGTTTTGTGTTAGTGTTCGATTGAGACAGAAAGAGAAAGAACAAGGTAAGACGCGTCGAAATATAATTACCACCTTTATCTGGTGCTTCCAGCGGGATAGCACAATGGGCACTGTAAAAGTTGTTTCTTACGCACAAAGACCGAGAATAATTTTTTGGTACCCACACATATTTTTCTGCAGTGTCTACGGGCAATGCGCCGTAAATCTTCAGGCTTTATCAGCTTGATGCCAAGTGCAAGGAAGAAGTGCCCACGTTCTTTGTTGTTTAGTACGGAATCGCGCAGTCACTTGAGTATACGGAAACGTGTCAAAACATATGTGCACTCGGTACCATAATATGCGACTCCATTATAATTATTTTGAATTTATATAGGAAAACGCTGGAAGATAGGCCACGTCAGTGCTGGCTCTCCCACTATCACCATATAAGAAAGTTTTCGAATAGGGGCCCCAAAACCCTGTGGCAGCTTTGAGTGAAGTAGGAGCGATGAGTTGTGGAATAGGCTCTGCGGCACTTTGGACACTCACCCTATTCTATGTCACTCTAGTCTTGGCCGAGAGCCGTCACTTCAGTGGATTCCGCCACGTTTGTCTGACCCAAACCGTTTGGTCCAGGCTTTGGGGCTCCCGCTAGATTCAAGAAATAGCGTGCCCAACTCAAAACACAAACGCAGTTTGGGCTTTGCGCTTGCGCAGTGGCTTTGACGCTATTTCTTTAAACTCCCTAATGATGTTCAATACACCAAGAAAGAAGCAAAGAATGATAAGAAGAAAAAAAAAGAGAATACCAGTAGAGCCATGCATGATATATGCACAGTTGAGACTGTATATAATATATATCGCTATATATTGCGATATACGTAAAAACGTCAATTGACCGTGAGAGAGAGTGAAAAAAGCAACAAGAGGAATCAAACACAGTCACCGATTGCTGAGAAATGATAGGTTTCGTCAAACATCGAGGTCTTTTAACTTTTGCCTCTGACTGCACACGTACAATCTCTGGCGTGAATAGAATAGCTCATCGTGTGCCAATGAATCAACAGCTAATGCAAATGAGTTCTGCGGAAACCTCCAAGGTGATTGTCTTTTTTTTCCTTTCCCGCATCAACAGCTGTTCTAATTGATATGCATGAAGTAATCGAAGACAATGTTTTCGATGTCAGCTGATCCTTCGAGAAGAGAATGTGTAAACCGAGAGCTCCTCGAGTCAGTGACAGCTGCACGTGCTGCGCGACGCACGTCAGATTGCGCCGGTGATGACGTCACGTGCTGACGTCACCGGAATGTGAAAACTACGTGCTGACGTCGTGGTTACCGCCATTTTGTTGAACGGCTGGCACATGTAGAAAGCTGCGCTGTACCTCAATCTGTTCATTTCCGGCAGCACGCTAGGGTGTCTAGAAACACCGTTAGAAACTGCGAACCGCACAGTAATATTGCGCACCTTGACGTCACGTGAATACTTTCTGTATGTATAGATGATGGAAAGATGATATATGCTTCCCGTTGAGACCGGAAGCACACTCGATTTTGCGCTATACGCACGTTATGGGGGACGTTACATATAGACGCGCTTATCTATATATTATTTCCGTGCTTGAGCCTCCACAATTATCTCATCAGCCAACAATATTAGCAGTGTAATGCGCACGATGAACTCGTTTTTTTTTTCCCGCGGTAGGCGACGACAATGCTATCTTTTGTGGAGACAGCAAGGAGACAGTGCGATACTGGCAGTCATGTCAGTTTATTGGAAGTGCACCCCACAAGAATTGTTGCAAACTGCGCCGAGTGAAGTTTTGGAATGGGCGGGAATATCCGTGGATTAATTACTAGCTTAGTCACCGGATACTCTACGACTCGGTTGGTACCAGACTAAACTTGGTTTTTACGCTCAGCACTCGGTAGAATTTCAGAAGAGGCAACTACAGGTTAAACACTTACAAGGCGACAATTTATCTCAGAACGGCAGCTTCGCGAGCAAAAATGTTGAAAAGGATCATTGACGCGCGTTGAAATGTCTTACCCCTAACCTTAAGTTACGTGACAGCTAGAATCAGTTATCGGCTGCACACGCGCGAAACCTGGCAGTGCTTAGCAGAAAAAAAAAAGAATAACTGGTAATATCAACAAACTGAAATACACTGGCAACATGCATTATTGAGATTAGTACAGTGTATTTCTAGACACTGTACATTAGATGTAGTGGGGCACACCCACAATGGGGTAGGAATCGGCACGTTCAAACATGCCGCTCGTCGTCTTCTACATCGAGTATGCGGAGTAGCCACCCGGCAGATGTTTCGAACACCGCAACACGTGAACCACTGCCGCCGTGTGTCTCCTAATCCGTGCCTGGACCTGCGACGCGGACAACATCTCAACCGGCAAGGTAGACTGCCACAGAACCGCATGCGACGTTGCGGTTGAAATCCGGCGCTGCCCCACCGCGACCGTCGCTAAGCCTCGGGTGTGCTCAGGGGCGGCGACGGCTGGGTCGCCTCGTCCGCCGAGTGCGCCGCACCACGCGCGTCGCGTTCATGCTGCCAGACGATGCGCAACGGGGCTGAGACGACGAGGATCCACGATGCGCCCCTACAGCGAGCACGTCGCTGCGGCGGCTAGGTGGTGGCTGCCGCCGACGAGTCGTCGTCGTCACCGGCCCAGTCGCCCATTGGACGTCGGGCTCGTACTTATCTGGGCCCGCCCGTTATCGCCGCGCATAAAACTAACGCCGCTGCACGCTGTAGCGGGTCAGCGCTATGCCGGCACCGCAACCACCACCACCGCTCCCGGAGAAAACGTCGTCTGCTACGGCTCGCCGCACACCGCTCAGGGAGACGACGGCAACGCGGCGCTGCTCAACACACCGACGCCAGACGGAAGTGACGCGGTTAACGTTCAACTTACTCCAGCACTTGCGGTAGCGGATCCGGAATACGCGTCGACGCAGACGTCACCGACCCGTGGTGACGCCACCAGCGCCCGTCGCCGAGCATCAGCCGCTGCTGCCCGCGGCGGCGTCTCAAAGATGGCTCTCCTGTTTTACACGCTCTACGGGTTTGCCATCATCTTCTTCGCCGGCTGGTGGTTTGTCTGGCTGCTTCATCTACTAGCCATCTTCAACGGGTGAGTCTCCGGATTACCCGCCGAAGCCCGACGGAAACACGGGCCTCTCAAACCGTCCGTGCGTGCGAGATCGTCTCCTCCCCACCCTCTCCCCTGTGTGCCCGGTCCCTTCTATAGCAGCGGCGGTGGTGGTCACTTTCCTTCAGGCTCGGCGTCCTTGGCTGTTGGGCGAGCCGTCGCGCAAATTCCACGCCCTATCGTGCGTCCGTACGCGATCGGGCACTACACGACCTGTGCCGTAACCCACACGGCCTCCTCGTTGATTCTTCGCAGAGCTCGCGCGAAGTTAGTGGGACAGCAGCCACGCATGCGACGCGCGCCGGCTTTCGCGAAAGAGGCGTGCAAGAGGGGGGTGAAAGTGGGTTTTCGGGCGGGCCACCAGGCCTAGGTTGTTGCGCCGGCGTTCGTGGTCGTCGCGCTCGAAGAACAAACCGATCTATGTGCCTCGCAGTGGCGCGCCCCCGACGCAATCACCGCCGCACAAGTGCACCCTTGGATTTGTCGCCGTGATTTGGCAGCCGGCGCCGCGCTCAGATGGGCGTGGTGTTCTTTTTTGCTTTCTTTTTCTCCGTCGGCGCTTCGGTTAAAGCGGCGGCCGACACATCGGCTGCAACGTCTTGGCCGAACGCTTGTTTTCCTTTTTCTTTTCGCGATCCCAGCTCACTGCCCTTCGGCACTGCCTAAAATGTGCCGGCACGGGGCTTGCCAGCTTCACTTCGGGGCATTAAACTGACCGCGCGTACGTAGCTTGTTTTTTTCGCGCTTTCGCCCGCCTCGTCAGCGATCACATTGTTCGCACCGGTCGCTTTCTCGAATATCGGCAACTTCACGCCCAAAATCGCGCGTTTGGATGCGATCCTCCTCATGAAAAGGCAGTCTCGTGAAGTGTTTACCGGCAGTGATTGTGCGAGGATCTGTCACTCTTTTCCCGCCCTCCCTCACCCCCCTGAGTCATGCGGGCGGTATGTATCAACTGGCGTGCTTTTGGGGAGAGTTTTATTATTTTGCTTACCACCACGAGTGGTGCCCGCGTTCATGCTTTCCGTGCCTGCTACATTTCTTTTCTGACGTCGGGCCGATCGTGAGCGCAATGACCCGCTTGCCTCTTGTGTGTGTGTGTGAAATGCTTGCGCCACAAGCGCAATCGCGTCACTTCGAGGGTGATTCGTCTCTCGCTGTCGCGGAATGCTAGACAAAGGAGAGGCGTTATTTTTCTTCCTAATGAACGTAGTAACGGCACGGCAGACGAGGACCAACTAATAAAACGGACAGCACTGACTTAAGTGTGACTGCGATGGCAACGCACGGAACACCAGTTGGTCGGAATTTACGGAGCCCTCCACTACGTCACCCCTCATAATCATGTCGTGATTTAGGGACGTTAAGCCCCAGATAATATTTGGCAAGTTGTCGAAAGTCATTGCTGTGCGTTTTGCTTCGTCGGACCTTGTATGTCTGTTCTTACATTTATTATACGATGCCCACGTGTTCAAGTTTCGGTGCTTCATATATATTTTTTCTGTGATTCTTGTGATCGCTGTTGCGCTTGCGAATTAACCGGATTACAATCGCATAGCTGGCAGTACATGTATCTGATCCCATTAGTTCCTTTGAAAAAAAAAAAAAAACCAACAAAACTAGAGCTGTCATAGTTTTGCTGTTCTTTTCTTTTCTTTCGGTGTCGAGAGATTTCGAGGTCGCAGACGTCGTGCCATGTCGTCTGCTAGGTGGCTTTGATTTCGCGTACGATACAGGACAAGGCCTGTATCGAGGACGTACGAAACGGTTTCATCCGGTGCCGGTTTTGTGTGCTTAGTTTAGTTTTGCTGCGGCCCCGCAGGCTTCGGGGAGGGTCAGTTTTATTAGATAGATTTGACACAGCGCCGGTGAAGTTACTGCTACGTTTGGCAAGTTTCTCCGAATCGTTGTTTTAGCGCCTTTGGCATGCGTCGCGTGTGGCGCATGTGTCGCAACCGTAGTGAAATACCGCTATTGTGGGCCGGCCGCTTCGTACTATACGTATAAGGAAAGAGAGTGTATCTTCCTTTTTTTTTTTGCCACCGTGTTGTCGCTTACGAATGTGCAACGTACGCATCGGCACGTGGAATGTGTCATCCGCTTGTCTCGCTCGCACCGTGCAACGTTAAAGACACAAAAAAAAAGCAAACACGGAAGGCGCGGCGCCAACGTTTATAAAACGAACTATATAGCTGTGGCGCACAAAAATGGCAGATCCCACGTACAGTGGCAATCGTTGATATGCGATGCACGAATAAGGAAGGTTGATATATCACATTAAAACCAGCGCAACGTTACGAGGTGGACGTAAATTATGCCGTACGTCACTTCCATGTCATGTTCCGACGTGCCATTTTTACCTTCGTCGTCTATTCACGTCGCGTCACACGAAATTCGGTATATGTGGAGCTAGCGAAACTGCCGCAAGCGTATCATGAGCGTGGCATGTGTAGCCATGTTGTTACATGTCACGCATCTCTTGAATATCTTTTTTGCTTAAGTCACATACTTTCGTCAGTCATTGGCGTCACGTAATACCGAATTTGGCATATGTTAAGCTCGCGAAACGGCCGCGAGCGCATCACGAGAGTGGCATGTAGTCAAGGTCTTACATGACAGGCATGTCATGGTTTCCACGTTATAGGGTCTGTAACTTGTGTTCGCCATTTAGTCATGTCATGCCATACCAGTTTTACAACATGTCATGTGAACGAAACCACCGCAAGAGCAGCAGCAAGACATTGAAATGTAAATCATGACATTCATGACATACATGTCATGATCTTTTGTTAAGACCAGTCACTTATGCTCGGCATACAGTCATGTCATGCCATACCAATTTTGGTATCGACACCATTATCGAAACGGCCAGTAGAGCTAAAAGTCGTAGGCGGCTAGATATAAAGACGAATACGCTCAAGGTCGCCAAAGTTCGCTAAGGAATGTTTCGCATTTAAAATGAACATCTTGTGAAAACGAGAGAGAGAGAGAGAGAGAGAGAGGTCATTAACCGCTCCGCGAATGCTTTGAAGTCTTGAAGCTGCTACGTACTCTGTGTCCCCTGAGGAAGGAACCAAGTCGGTTCCGAAACGTCGGATTTCTTGAAAAACTTTTGGGGTTGGAGTTTAAATGATTTCCCAGAAAACTGACGTCTAAACTTCACTAACACTCGAAGCGTCGTACTGCGTAGGTTTGGCTTGAGAGAATGTACTACAGGCACCCGTCTCGATGGTCCGGTGGTGACGGCGCTCCGCTGCAGGCGCGAAGGTCGCGGGTTCGAATCCCGGCCGCACTTTTCGATGAAGGCGAGAATGGTAGAGGCCCGTGCGCTTGGACCTGGGTGCGCAGTAAAGAACCCCCGGCTGGTGCTCCGAATTTCCGGAGCCCTTCACTATACGACTTCTCTCATAGTCGTGTCGCGGCTTTGGGACGTTAAACCCCAACAATTATTCTCGAAGAATGTAGAGGCACGCCTTCTGGTAGGTCATCATTGGCAGATCGTGTTCGTGGTAGCGCTGTCGTAGCCAGTAGGAAGGCTAAAGTGCTGCCCCCCTTTTCCTTTTTTAAACGAAGTCTACGGGATTGCGTCGGTGAAAATGGCAGCGGCAAGACTGGCAAATACGTAATTATTTGTTTGTGACCGAACTTATGTTGGGAAAATGAAAACTCAAAAATACGTGCACGCTGCTGGGCACTGATAGAGACGGGTGCAGGAACACTTGTCGGCCGTTGAGTGACCTGCCAAGCGGTAAAGCGCGTCGGCATTTATTCGTGTACCATCGAAGAGTCCGGAGTTATCGCTACCGGCCGCTCAAATTCCGGCATAAACTCTGATGTTCGCGTTATCCGCGTAATCTCGTCGGATAGTTCCGAAAGAGACGGGAACACTCGTCGGCCGTTGAGTGACCTGCCAAGCGGTAAAACGCGTCGGCATTTATACGTGTGTCATTTAAGATTCCAGAGTTATCGCTACCGGCCGCTCAAATTCCGGGATAAACTCTGATGTTCGCGTTAGCCGCGTAATATCGTCCGACAGTTCCGAAATAATCTGGAAGTTTCCCAGTATACTTCGGGCGTGGTTTGCGCATTGGTGATGCACAACTCTATTTCTCGCTAGATATGGCAGTGGTTACTCGAGTGCTAGTGATATAAAAAAAATTGTTAGAAAGGAGCGCGCGTGGCAATATGTGTACGCACACAAACAAAAACACGCACTAGCATACGTAAATTGTTGTTGAACCCTCTTCCCCCGAAAAAAAATATCTCCATGCATGTGAAGTCTAAATGCGTGTATATATTTCGCGACGTAACAACACACCTGCACTGCCAGATATGCACGACTTTATTTATATTATTGCTTTGCTGTGACCGTTCGTTTCGGCTCTTCCCAAAAGTTCGCAACAGATGACATTGTTTTTTTTTTGGACGGCTGTCACCCGAAGCATTTGCATTTCTGATAGGAAAATAAATGAAAATAAAAAAACGCTTCCTCCGCGGTCATGCTATCCCGATAAACCTAGATACAATTGCTTTGGAATCACCCCATTGTTAAGGACGAACATATTCATTATTTTTTTTCGAAGCAACCCCTATGCAAATCAGTATCGCTCCAACGACACCCCCTTTAGCGTTCGGATTAACTTGTTTACGCCGCGGTTTGGCATATTGTGCCTCGCTCCCTGGACACGAGGTGGCGTCTACCGCGTGTGACGTCATGGTGTGCGGATATTGTTAGGAGCCGATTCGGCGGCTTGCTCAGCGACAGAGTAATGTCGAATATTTTAAATCTAGAAAAACACAAAAAAACCTAAATGTTTTTGCTACGACGTATTAATGCGGTTACTCGAAATTGTAAAAAAGAAAAGAAATGCTTTGTGATGACTTGTGTATGCGTTTGACGATGATCTTCGCGAGTATGCTTTTGTGTGGACAAAAAGCTTGCTCAAAGAAAGATGTAAATATAATTTCGTTCGTGGACTAAAAAAACAAAACAAACAAAAGTCTTAACAGAACTACGAGTTTTGCTGAAGCATTAACGCTGAACTCGCAGAAGCAGCCGGTGACCAATAGTTTTGTTCGTTTTGACCGGCTCCTTCGCCCCATTGTGGCCGTGAAAACCTCTAGCGACGTTTTTTTTTTCTCTTTCTTTTCCGTTAGTGCAAGCAGTTGTTCTTTTCTTTTCGAGTACGCGCTTCGTCTGCGCGGACGGGGAGTGTGTGCTATAGCAGCAGTTCCTCGTTTCGAACTACACCAAACCTAACGTGTCCTCCAATCGTGTGTGCAAGCAAGCGTTCCCGATGCCAACAACGTTGCACGTCTTGCGTCTATCACTAAGTGAAAATGATGTAGTAGTAAAGAGGTAGTGACTGCAAGCGCATAGGTAGTAACTGCGGTGGTTGCCAACTTTCTTATCAATGCGAACGTTTCGATACCTGTTTATTACTTACGTTAGTGCACATTAATTGAGAGCAAATAGATAGTCACTGCAGGCCTTCATTATACGGTGGCCCTCAATATCATATCGTGGTATTGAGACCCAAAAATCCGGCAATTATTATTATTATTATTATTATTATTATTATTATTATTAATATTATTATTATTATTATGCGAGCTTTAATTGCGTGTTTTTTTCCTGTTTCATTTCCTCTTGATTCTTTATGCTTAAGGTGCTGCTGTACCTTTCGAACGTATTAAATGGTCAGTAGCTACGTTTAGAGTAGAATTCCGTGTTTTCACGCACCGGAGCAACTATACAGTTGGGAGGCATGCCGCAGGAGGGTCTCGGGATAAATTTTCCCGGCTCACTTCACAATTTCAAAAAGTAAAAAAAAAAAAACCTAACGCCCCCTACAGTATATAATGTTTTACGGAGAGGTTTCAATTCCGCCATGTTGGGCTGTTAACGTTTGTGTTTTGTTGCGTCTTTAACTATTAAACGAGCAGTGTTATGGCATGTACAATATGGTCCACTGTTAAAGGGAACACTCGAATGCACACCATCAATATTCCTGGCCCACTTAGAGCAAGTGAATTAAGAAACAATCTTCATGCAAGTCAATAGTCTGTCAAGAGGAGCCGGAACTTTTAACCAACAGTAGTCCTATGTATATCTAAGCAGCCATGATTTAGTTAGCGAAATCTAAACATGCTGCTCACGCAGGTGTTCCCTTTAACAGTGGACCTGTCTGTACATGCAAACGAGAACGGTTGAGTTGGTGCATGCGATGTTTCATGGCCTTGTTGATTCACGTCGCAATATATACACAAACAAGAAAACATCGACTTAATGGTTCTAGGTGGTGGCGCCCACGTGCCGTGAAATGGCCTCGTTCGTCGAATTCGTTCGCCTGAAAGTGTTTGTTTGCCTATGGGGACATTGATGCGGGTTTGACATCGTACGCTCACCGCTTCATTGACTTCGTTTTTCATCCTGACTCGTCGCGTCGTTGAGTCGGCATTTAAAGGGAACTCGACGCGCTGAAAGGGACGAATCGTCAACCGCTCGTTGGTGATGTGAAGCTGCGAAGAGATGCGCATAAATGGATTTCTCGGAAGACGCCGGTGCCATTCCCTGCCGTCGCGGCCGCGCCGTGTTTTTATACAAAGATAAAAAAAGAGGCACCCGTGCTCTGACATTTAGACGCATGGGGTCAAAATTATGTACTATAGTCCGCCACCACTGCGGGGCGTTGCTTCGGTACACTTTACTGTGACGCGAAGTACATTTCGTGAAAAAAAAAGGGGGGGGGGGGGCTTAAACGAAGAAAGTGAAACGCGAAAAGTACCAACTGTTTAATGACAGCCTGAAAAACGTATACAGAAAAAAAATAAAGACATTTCCGTTCGTGCGTGAAATTACTGCGTGTCTCGTACAACAGTCTTTTGACAAGTGACGGAAATAAAGTATGGAGAGGGGGTATATGGTTTCGCCTTACTGCTTCTCCTTTCTGGGTCGTTGTGCAATTGTTCCGTTCCTAATTCCATTTACGACAACCCAACAGCAGAAATTACTGCTTCTTTAAAGTATGACTACCCATAGTTGACCCGCCTCAACGTTGCCTGTCGGTGTGCGCAGTGCTAATGAGGAACTTGCTGTTCGGGTAACGCACTGTCACTATAACTGGGAGCGGCTTGTGTTCAAACAACGATAAAGGAGGAGATGTTCAGTAATTTTAGCCACATCATCATCATCATCATCATCATCATCAGCCCGACTACGCCCACTGCAGGACAAAAGCCTCTCTCATGATCCGCCAGTCAACTCGGGCCTGTGATTGCTCCTGCCACTTCATAACCGCAAACTTCCTAATCTCATCTGCCCACTCAACCCCTCAGCCGCTTCTATGGGAGTCCAGTCAGTTACCCTTAATGGCCAGCGGTTATTCTGCCTCCGCGCTACGTACTCAGCACGTGCCAATTAATCCTTCTTGATTTCAACTATGGCATCCCTAACACCGGTTTGATTCCATGACCCACTCTGCTTTGTCCCTTAGGGTTATACACCAATAATTTTCCTTTCCGTTGCTCGCTGCGTCGTCCTCAACTTATGGCGAATTCCACTGGTTGATCCGGAGTGGCTGCCGAAATCTTGGACTCGCAGTGTGCCAGACGAGATCTGCGAGAGGAACACCTGAATTCCCGCTTCAAGTCTCTCCGGAAGTTTTTTACGCATACGTCACTAAACCGGTGCCGGAAACGATTTCCTTTTCTGCTCTCGACGTTTCAATGACAACTGTGTCGCCACTGCAAAGCACGCATTTCGACCACGCAGTCTCGCGGGAAGCAGGGCTGCCGCTTTCCAATTTTAGGAATGTAAACAAGAGCACAGGGTTACTAGACCGCCTCAAAAAAAAAAAAAAAAACGCTGAGGGCAACCCAGCTGCCCGACTGCACCGGAAATGACGGTAACGCATTCTCGGGAGTTCCGGCGAAATCCGTCTCAGCAAGACGGAGCACGCGGAACGCTCTTTCGCGGAGTATATTGCTCCGAATCTATACCAGTGGAAAATGCGAACTTGCTCTGAATCTACCAGCGAAAGGCGGATTGTTAGCTTTTGGAGCAAGAAAACTTGCTCCCGCTCGACGAGTGGAATTCGCCATTAAAGGGGCCCTGCAACACTTTTTGAGCATGCCCAGAAAACTCTACCTATCGGTGGTCGAGGCTTCCGAGAACACGCGAGCCAAATGTCGTAGCGCAGCACGTAGCCTAGATTTCGCAATAAATTATCAAATTCAGCTAAAAGTTGCTTTCTCTTCCCTCGATAAATCACGGAATATGCCCAAACATCACATGTAGACGACCCATCTATCGGCCATTGGCTTATTTGAACATGGCATGCTCGGTTGTTGCAGAAATCGCCGCGAGAGGCCGTCACTTGTCCACGCGTGCGCGCGCGATCGCACTGACAAAGCCGCGTAATCGATGAAAAAAAAAGAAGTGCTCAAGGTCACAAGACGCGCGTGACGTTTTTCTCCCATCCCTCCCTGCTTAGCTTCCAGTGCTTTCGTTGTGACGAGAGAAGAAAGAATGCGATTGCAGTGTGTGACAAATCTTTGTAACACCGCTCGTACTGGACGGATTCATAAATTTTTGCGGCGTTGAATTTGTGAGGCAATACGCTTTTTCAGTGAACTAATTCCATGGTAACTCAAAAGAAAGTGTTTCATGGCCTCATTACGTAGAACCCTCTTTGTAATCCTGCCCCGCCGCGGTGGTCTTAGTGACCTTCTAGATAGCCCTACCGCGGTGGTCTAGTGGCTACTCGGCTGCTGACCCGCAGGTTGCGGGATCGAATCCCGGCTGCGGCGGCTGCATTTCCGATGGAGGCGGAAATGTCGTAGGCCCGTGTGCTCAGATTCGGGTGCACGTTAAAGAACCCCAGGTGGTCGAAATTTCCGGAGCCCTCCACTACGGCGTCTCTCAGAATCATAAGGTGGTTTTGGGACGTTGAACCCCACAAATCAACCAATCTCTTCGTAATCCTCCAGGTTTTTCTGTATTCCCGTAGATTCGTAGATTTCCGTACCGCGTATTTCCGTAACTTGCTTAGGGACTAACATCTACACGCAAGAACCCCTGTATTTTAAGGAAAGGCTTAGTAGGAAGCTTCTTGATTGGCAAAACTTCGTTACCCGCCTCGGTGGCCTAGTGGTATATGGTGTTCTATATGTATACTGCTGACCCTGTGGTCGCGGGATCGAATCCCGGCTGCGGCGGCTGCATTTGCGATGGAGGCGAAAATGCTTGATAACCGTGTAGATTTAGGCGCACATTGAATGAACCCCAGGTAGTCGAAATTTCCCCGGGTCATCTAACCACCTACTGCGGTGGCACTCATAATCGCATGGTGGTTGCGGGATGCGAAACCCGAGCAATTATTACGAAACGTCGTCATATGTGTCTCTGGCGAGACTTAGTACAACCACACTTTCATTGTTCCCGTTCGATTCGCTTTTTTTTTTGCCTTTGATATTTTCTCACGTCATTGGTGGACATTTCAAATGGAACTAGCGGAACACTGGAATGAAAAGTAAATCTACGCGTTTGCACAGCGCGAAGCTGCAAGATGCAGGGACATTTCACGGTAAACAGGAGCGTCTTGACGACGTGAAAGAAATTTGACTTAAAGGTTTCTCAATGTCTCACTATGGACGTTCGTTAGTTTTATTGGTTTACACTCCTGGATTGCCCGCCTGGTGGCATTTCAAGTGAACGATCGGCACGCGTCGGCCTTAAAGGGACACTATAGTGGAACGATGAATCGACTTAGATTGAGAAAGTGTACGAACTCGTTAACCTGATCATTGTAAGTTAATTAATACAGAAAAAAATTACAGCATATCCACGGAGTGAATGATGATGAGGGGGGCGAAGCTTCGGAGGGTTTTATCCGTAAACCGTGAATCTTCCGTTCATCTGTCTCCGTCCGTCCGTCCGTCCGTCCGTCTGTCCGTCCGTCCGTCCGTCTGTCTGTCCGTCCGTCCGTCCGCATCTGCTGAGTGAGTCATAGAACTAGGCGGTCACGTACCAAGAGAGACATGCATACAGACCCACGGCTAACTTCGCCACCTAAAAATCAAGGTCGAAACTTTACTTTCAAATGTCGCGCGGAAATCTCTGCGCATGACGCCAAGAATGTCAAAGTGTACTCGTCGCATTTTTGGCGACAATTGCCGAATAAAATTTTCTGGTATTTCTTGCGTTAAGCCTATGGCCGCCTCAGAGGTCACTGTAGTTTAGCAATTATAGTGATATCTGAGGTGTCACGTCCCGAAACCACGATACAATCACGAGGGACGCCGTTTGAGGCCTCCGGAGATTATGACCATTTGGTGTTCTTTAACGTGCACGTGACATTGCACAGCTATCGTACGCGGGCATCTATGGCATTTTCTCTCCCCCGAAATGCGACGGCCGCATTTTTTAACGCCGTTGCGGACAATCGGTGGCCAGTAAGACCAACAGGATGGGTTACCAGCGAATGGGAAACGCAGTCGGCTGGGGAATAAGACAGAGTTGGATGTAGTGGCGAAACTAATGACTTCGCAGTGATCAAATGGAATCAACTCGCACGGGATATAGTAAAACTGGAGGTTACCGCCTGGGAGAGGCCTGTGTCCCGCAGTAAACGTTATAAACGCACTGGGAATGGGAATATCGCGTGCGCCGTTTCGGGTCTCGACAGTGCAGACGTTGTCGGTGTATACGACACGCACGCGCCTGACGGATATGTACAGTTTCGAAACAGTAGCGAGGACGTGTAGGTATGCGTTGCGTGCGTGTTCTAACGCGACTCGGCGCGCATTCGTATTAAAGCGACGCTGTGGAAATGGCGCGTGCCTAGCGGGTCATGCTTCCTCGGCATGCGATATATACGTCAGCAGGACGTCATTTCGTTGTAAATTCAATAGCCGAACGCTCGAAAACGTTGTCGACATCGCACAAGGGCGGGGCTGTGGTGTTCCCCCATTCCCCCCCCCCCCCCCCTGAACCGCCGCCAGCATAATTCCCCAACGAAATAACAATAATATTATATTTATTTTTCTTTAACTAAATAAAAGTCCTGGCTATGCGCTCTTCCAGTTCAGACTTTCATTGCACTCATTGAGAAATCGCAAATGCAGTACGACTTTTGCTGGTCGATATAGTTAAGAGAAATTGATCTCGGAAACGTGTGTTGGCGAGCTAGTAAGTTAAACTGGAAACTAAACAGCGCTCGAAGTAGAGCTGACAAAAAAAAAGCGTTTCGTCCTGTCGTACTTCTTTTTGTCTATTCTGTTTATAGTTCCGTGCTTGATTTATTTTTGGTTAAACAAATTTCCTAGCATTGCAATTGACTTAGTCCGGTTGCCTTTATACGAAACGAGTCTTGCATTGCAAGAATCGTGATGGTCGTGCCGCCTATGATCGCGTCGAAGCAGAGCGTGAAATGATTCCGTAACCGCTGTGTTGTGCTTGTTCATCAGGTCATGCACCGGGCAATACGACGAAAACAGGGAACAAATAATACCCCCTTTGTACTATTTTTTTCTCACTCGTGTGTGTAGTACAACAGTACGAATGAGTTGCTGGGAAGTGCATGTGTTATTATGACCCTTCCAGTTCTTTCTATAAATACTATTTCTCAAGGTCCATTAGAATCGCGTGACGCAAGAAAAAAAAAAACGAGAGAGAGAAATGTTACGCTCGCACGTGCTGCTTTTTAACGAGCTGTGTTATTCGCAGCGCTCTCGCATCCGTCCGTGCGGGATGAGAACGAGCGTGTAGGTTTCATCGGTTACCGTTATAGATTCAGCCCTTGTGCGTTTTCACGTGCGTGTCTCTAGAGTGAGATAGGCTGCGTTCTGTGACCTATCTATGCGTGCATGTGGGGAATAAATCGGGGGGACCTCCTAAGCTTCGCTCTTGAGAGTTGAAAGCAGCAGCGTTCAACTCTTAAACTGAAGCTGAAATAAATTTTATCTGAGTCAGCGCTTCGTGTGGTGTGCTAATCCTTCCTGTGCTACGACGCTGTTTTCTGATTCGAGATGTTCATCCAAAGTTAACCTTATTTATTGAATGAATAAAGGAAGCAGTTATTTCATTGAAGAGGTAAAGCTCTCGGTCGCAGTTGCGGGTTACGTGGCTAAGAGGTCGGTGATAGAGGCGCTGATTTCTGATCGTAAAGGTCTTAGAGGATGGGAGTCGTGAAAAGGGGGGGGGGGGAAGGAACGACGACACCCCCCCTTGCCCCCGATTATGATGAAGCCTACGAACGTACGCCTATGTTTTTGACCAAGTGATGTGATGTGATGTTATCTCGTGACCTCTACTCGGAAACCTCACAGGTTGCGAGGTCACATGAACAACTTACGACGTCATGCCGGGCGATGTCGACATCGAGACAGCGATTTTGTTTATACGCCCAGACAAGCCATCCCTTTTGTTATGTTAAAGGACTCTATGTAATACCGCTTGTACTGCTAATCAGGATTAAGCTAGACGAAGATCAGCATCCTCAACAGTGATCGGCTCTGAAGAAGAATGGCTACTTGGACTAGTTGGTTTGAATTCACGGTAATAAGGGCTGCAGCGCGAGCACGAAGGTGCTAGAAGAAACAGACGAAAGGCGAGGCACGGAAGGCGAAGAGGACAACACGAGCGCTGTTTCTTCTAGCACCTTCGTGCACGCACTGCAGCCCTTATTACAGTGATTGGCTCCCGTCTGCAGCCTGCGTAAAGGAGCCAATCACGATCGAGAAACTCGATACGGATCTGAGTCCAGCCGCGATTAAAAGAGAACCGTGTGACACCAGCCGTAACTTCGTCGTTCTTCCTGTAGCTCGACTTGAATCACGTATGTGAAGGTGCTCGCACGACACGTATTTTGGCTATTCGCGCTGTTGCTCGCGCGAAGGCACTGGCCGATGCACCTGTAAACGCGATCCGGTGCCATTGTTTTCTCTGGAAGCTCTTCGTGACGAATGCACGGTGACGTCATCGCGTTCGTTTGTTGCTTGCATAGTTTCGTGTTGATGAGAGTCGTGTTCCGTGGCTCGTCGCATTTCTCTCCCCCACTACCGTTATTCGTGGGAAGCTCTGCAGATGACTTCGCTGCTGGGTTACGCTGCTCAGTTCTTTGCCTGGCTCCTTTCGCGTTGCGTCAACTGGGGCAGCTCGAACAGGGTAGCGATGACGTGAGTCTATTGTCTGTGTCATGATTGGTCGAAATTCATCTGCTTGCTGCGCTTGCTTGCGCCTGGGTGCAGCGAAGGCTGTGAAAGTGCTCCGTGCCATGAAAAGGAATGGTATTAAGGCCTGAAAGGGATATACTGACGCGATTTTGAGATACCCGAATTGGGATATGTTTTTTTTTTGTTTCCACGATTATGCACCATCAACGCTGTCCGCATAGCGAAGCCAGACAATACGTATGAAATATTTATTTTGACGTTAACGTTTTCGTCGCCCAGCATCTCCAAGCCACATTATCACGAGTCAACATAGTTCACTGGGTTGGCAAAGTCTGCGTCTTGCGTGCGGCCTAAATCGCGCAAATCACTGCTAGTCTCTGAATAACACTTCACTCGTCGTTTACGGGAACCAAGTGTGACTGACAGCTATTTATATAAAGCTGATGCTAGTATTTCGCGAGCTTCCCGTGACGTCAAACTTCCGTTGACACGTCACTGCGAAGGAGCCACAGCCCATGGTTACACCACCTCCGGTCGTTCGGTCCAAGTGGCTGGGAGGTATAGCTCGAAATGGCCTCGTATAGCCAGAGTCTCGTTGGCGCGAAGTGCAGTCGTGGTGGGCCGGAAAGCGCACGGTAAAGTGCGCTACCGCGTCAGCCGGGGCGACGAGATTAACCGTGTCAGCCGGGAGAACGAAAGAAAGCGCGTTTTTGCCGGAAGAGAGGCGTCTTCCCTGGCGAAGACGAGACCACTCGATTCCAGCGACACCCCTCGATTCTCGATTCCAGCGACACCCCTCGTTCAAGAAATATTCATCGCTCAATTCAAACTTTTTTTTTGTCAGAGAATTGATATGCAGTACACGCATTTAACGGCGCCATGTCGATCGGGAATCTGCCGCTGGACGAACCTGTGCTCCTGCTTTGCAGGCTCCACTCCGTGGTATGTAATCCCCTTTCCCTCCCTCTCTCATTCCCTACCCCCGTTTGGGGGTAGGGAATGAGAGAGGGAGAAAGGGAAAGAAAAAGGCATGTACATTGGGAAAGAAGAAAGGGAAGGAAATGGAAAGTAGCTAACGTGGCGCTGTTAACGTGGCGTTATTGGCGCTGTTTTTTATGTGAAATGGAAAGGGAATGCAAGGAAAAGGAAAAATGGAAAGAGGAATGGGAGAGGGAAAGGGGAATCGAGGTTGTACTCGAGCGGTAGGTAGGTAGGTAGCTCGTCTTCCTGTTTACGTACTACATGCCGGGCGTGCGCTTCGTAGCGCTTGCGGACTCGTGACACGAGCCCGCGCCTAGCTTTGCTCTTGTCCTCTCCCTCCTTTCCTTTTCGTGACTTTCCGGTCCCCTGCACGACCACAGCTTTTCCTGCACTCCGCCGCTCGTGCACTGTCGCGACGCGTACCAGCCGTTTCGCTGCATGCGTTTCGCGCCTTTCCGCGATATACCTCCTATTTTTGTTCGTTTGTTGACTTCCTCGTTTGCCCTCCGTGGATTTTTTGCGGCGCGTGTTTCCTTTTTCGTCGCTATTATTGCCGTCTGGCAAGGCCGCTCTTCGCACTAATTGAAGAGCTGCCGCCACAGTGCGGGAGTGCTGCTTCGGCAGTGCGTTGTCGTCGTGTCTGCTGATTCTGTGGTGCTCTGGTTGCGGGGCTCGCGGCTGCTGACCCGAAGGTCGCGAGTGCGATCCCGGTCGCACAGTCGTGTTTTGACGGAGCTGGGACCCTACAGGACAATGCACCTGTCACATCTCAGTGCACCTGAAAGGGGCACTGAAGTGAGGTAATAAGTTAGTTCGAGCTGATTTGTCATACTCTCAGAACTTTAAAGTTAATTTCACCGCAATAGGTTTATTAATAAATTAGATCCATTTCAATAGCCTCGCTTTTTAATTTTCACTTTATCTGATAGTGACGTCACGGATTTCGATGTGCACTTTCTGTATCTTGGCCCTGCAGGAGGAACTTTCGAGTCCCTGGTTCACTTGAAATACTGTGTACTTCGTTTTTGCCGATTATTAAATATGTAGACCCTAGTGGACTCCGCCAGAATCGATGACGTCGCGGCGAAAAGTGCGGGAACTTCACGGCGGGCTCGACACCAGGATTTTATTATATTTTGGTCGTTTTCTCGCTTTATTGCCGAGCGTCTTCGCGCATCGTGGTGTTATATCCAAGTTTGGTAATACGAGAAAAATCAATGCCAGTAAAGCGATGATTGGGGCTAATTGGTTCATGTCCAAGTCGTGATAAATGGACCCCTAAACAGTATCAATGACTTGGTTTATATTTATACACTGCACTCTGAGAACTCTAATGTCTTAAGTTTCACTGTCATAATTTCCCAAATCAAGGTTGGAATTTCAGTTTTAAAATTCGTGCCGTATTCTTCTTCGCGCGTGACTTAGAAAGTTTCAAAATCTATTTTTCGTCTTTTCGAGACATTGGCTCTATGAATTTTTTTTGAAATTTCGTATGCTAGATCCAGGGCACCAGCAGAAGACAATGTACTTCATTTTTCATCGATTGTATGCTGTGTAGGACCCTGTAGACGCCTTCAAAAACTATGACGTCATGGTGTTTAAAGCAGGAATCTCAGCGGCGTCTCCACTGGCATTTTATTTTCTCGCGTTTTCTTTCCTAACCAATCGTCGCATCGCGGTAAGGGTGGTGTTTTCTGAATTGTGAAATTGTTCTCTACTAATACGCGAAAATTTGTTCTGCTCTTTAGTGTTCCATTAAAAGCAATATACCGTCGAAGAATACGCGGAGAGAAACGCAAGTGGACGAGACATTCAAAGTTTCGCTTCGTCTCGTACGCTTGTGTTTGTCTTCGGCGTCTTCTTCGTCGGCATTGTTTTTAAAACAGCGTCTAATCGGGACTCAGACTAGAGAAGTGCCTCCAAATCGTATCGGGGTCTGGACGCCTGCATACAGCCCCGGCATATTATTACTAGGAGTGGATTGTTCTCAGATAACACTGTGGCGGAGTACATACAGTGCTTGCTGCTTCGATAGTCTCTGCAGGCGACGTATATGTATACAGGCGGGCAGTTGTAGCGATCTCGGGTGTTTGCGTGCGCGTCGTTATCAGCTATGGTCTTGACGACACGAGCAATCTTGGGAGATAAAAAGGCGGCGGCGTTCAAGCAGCCGATAAGAGTTAAGCTCGAGGGCAAGATATCCACTCTCGTGTCTGTTTTTAGTACAGACTTCCATATTTCGAACGTAAAAACGGTTTTTGTTTTTCTTAGATGTTTCTGAAAGACCTCTTAAAACACACAGTACAAACGCGTTATTTCCTCCTAATGCGTTTTGTAGTCTTTTCGGCACAGTTAGTGACGTCGGCAGGTTGTTCACGTGACGTCAGGAGGAAGAAAGCTCCCCATTTGGCCACATACGAGGTATATCGGTTGTACTTTGCCTCCTCCATACGAGGTATATCGGTTGTACTTTGCCTCCTGCATACGAGGTATATCGGTTGTACTTTGCCTCCTGCCCTGAGCAGTCGCACGCCCGAATCCCTTGGTGGGTTTCAGGGGCTAACCATGCGTGCACTAAAACGTTTAATCCCGTGGTCAGTGTATCACTGTGTGGGCTCGCTCGTACTCGAAAGTTTTGCTGATAAAATATCCCCCTTCTGCCGCTGTGCGTTTAATTCAACTATGAACTGCGAATCAACTATGTATGAAGACGCGACAGATATATCACCGCGTGTTTCTTCGAAATGTCTTTAAACTTGGTGTGCACATTTCTGCGGGCCTTCCTGAATGGACAACTATAGCAGTAACCTCATTGTGTTATACTTGTACCAATTGCCGCGTGGGCTGCACTTGGCTGGGGGGACTATACTGCCATGTTCGGCGGCCCCGCCACGGTGGTCTAGTGGTTAAGGTACTCGGCTGCTGACCCGCAAATCGCGGGATCAAATCCAGGCTGCGGCGGCTGCATTTCCGATGGAGGCGGAAATGTCGTAGGCCCGTGTGCTCAGATTTGGGTGCACGTTAAAGAACCCCAGGTGGTCGAAATTTCCGGAGCCCTCTACTACGGCGTCTCTCAAAATCATATGGTGGTTTTGGTGCGTTAAACCCCATATACGATAGCTCCTGAAGGGGATACGATGTTTAAAGTAAACTTAAAAAAAAACTATTGCGTGCTTGTGTGTGTGACTTTGGGGTCATTGTTGCTGGACTCGTGAGCTAAACAACTTCTCAGTTTCAGCTGTAGGCAAGACAGTTTTTTTTGCATATTTATCAGTTGTCACGTGATTTATTCACGTACAAACGTTTACTGGGAGGCCGAAGAACGTCAGCAGGCCGAAAACCAAGCAAGCGCAAACTGGTTGCGCGCGTAGATCAGCGACGCTGTGGCTTGCCTTTGCTTTGCTTTGCTATCCTAGATACATGGCACGTATAACCACTTTGGGGGATTGGCCAAGATTGCCTTGCTGGCTGCTTAGTCGTCGTCTCGCATTGTTCCCTACAGTTAGTGTTCGCGAAGTGATGGCGTTCCTAACGAACTAGCAAAATTAACGCGATCGACCGAGAAGAAGCGAGAGAGAGAACTTTATTTAAGTGAAAAAAAAAAATGTCTTTCACAGAGGAATGGGAGTTGGGCTGTGCCTGGCCGCTACCTCCTCAGGTCGCTGTGTGGCCCGTAGCTGTACTTCTAGAGGCTCGTATCGCGGAGTATACTATGCCGCGCCTCGGACGAGGGAGTGGTCAGGAGATCAGGCGGGGCTGGATCCTCGCTGCAGTCCCATAGCATGAACGATTACAGATATTTGTAGTTTTGCGTGCCAAAACCGTGATGGGATTATGAGGTAACGCCGTGCTTGAGGAAGTTCAGCCGTTTGGTGTTCTTATCGCACAGTGCACGGGGCCTCTGTAGTATTACCCCTCCGTCGAAAAGCGACCGAAGCAGCCGGAGTCGAACACAGCGACCTTCGGTTCAGCAGACGAGCGTCGCAACCGTTGCTACACAACAACCGCATCGGATTGGTCTTTCTATACGTTTGGGTCGTCTTAGCGAAAGGCGTAAGGGATGCGGGTGACTTTTCTTCTTTTGCGTGATCGCTTCCGTGTCAGTTCCGAAAAAAAAAGACAATTAAAAGCAGGTTATTTGCATTCTAGGCTCTGGTTCTTGTACGGAGGGTCTGATGCCTAGGTTCTTGTTCCTGTACGACGGGTCTCGAGTCTAACCCCCGTATTCACAATCGCTCCTCTACTCGACTTTCACCCTTCACTTGACAGAGTTGAGCACTGCGCCGCTGCTCGGCTGAAAATCACGCTGCTCAACTCGAGAATCGCAGCAGATTATCACTGATATGCAGTGACTTGCCCTGCCTGGAGATGGCTCTCCCATCGGCTTTCTCGGATGAAGGTGGGGCGTTGAGTGAAGGGGCGTTCTAGATAGAATACGGGGGTAAGTTGCTGTACCTGTACGACAGGTCTGATGGCACGGATTGCGACCGGACCGAAGTACTGCAGCACCAAGAAAATAAACTAATAATAAACGAGAGAAAAAAACAAAAAATGAAATCTGTCAGTGGCGCGAGCCGGCGGGTAATGGTACAGCACTGGGTTTACGTAATGCTGATGACACACGCGTGCATCGCGTGCAGTGTTTGCCGCGTACCTGGGGCCGGGCAGATCGATCGGTGCATCGGTATACCGAGTTTTCTTTTTCGGTTAAAGAAATAAAAAAAAACGGGTTACATTATGCAACTATGTATGCCCTGCGATCGTTATGCTCGACCTCGGCAATGATACGTTTATTATAGTGACGTGACTGTCTGTGCTACGAAGGTTTGCGTGAACGAGTATATACAGTGCCTCAGACTTTCTGGCCATTGTTTCGCAAGCCGCACAAGTGTGCTCGAAGCCTCAAGCGCGAAAATTATATAGGCAAAACCGCGTACGGCCCGTGCATCACTCCCATGGTGGCTGAGCGATGGCAGCGACATAGTTATCTCTGAAGTATAGGGGGGGGGGGGGGGAAGGGGGCTCAGTTTTCTAGCTGACTGCAGATGCAAGAACTTACTCCTGGAAGTATGGTTATATCAGAAGTGCTGACCGACCTGTAACTTTCTCCTTACGAGGACACCTCAGCTGGTCGGCATAGGGATTGGGTGTGGGAAGTAAAAATTTAGGAGGAGGAAAAGTAGTGAAAAACGAGAGCCAGAAAAGTAAAAGAAGGAATGTAATAGCAATGCTGATTAGGCCAAAGGGCCTGGACACGGTGAAAGAGGTAAGCGGGAGAGGGGTCGCGCAATGTCAGCTAACGTTGTCGCTTTAATGGCCGTTCGAATATATCTTATGTGGGTCATTTTTAGGGGGGTTTTGGTTCCGGGTATTCCAGGAACACATCGATACCGATTTCGATCTCCAATGTAATTAAAACCTGGGCGCCGATTCTTGGTTTCGTTTCACGGTTATGTGGTGTTCAGACGTGTATACTAACACGGGTAAAAAAAAAGTGCTTAAGACCAATGATATCTGTTGTTGATGCCCATGAACGTACGACCAAAACTTGAAAACGAAAGTATCAGGCGAAGGGACTCGCGTTGGGGCCGCTATAGCAAAAGGTGAGCGGAAGAAGAATGGCGATTTGGGCTAGTTGGTTTGAATTATGGTAATACGGGCTGCCGCGCGAGCACGAAGGTGCTATATAGAAGAAACAGACGAAAGTCGAGGCACGGAAAGCAAAGAGGACAACACGAGCGCTCTTTACTTTCCGTGCCTCGACTTTCGTCTGTTTCTTCTAGCACCTTCGTGCTCGCGCGGCAGCCCTTATTACCGTAAAAAGGTGAGCGGGTCACATGCGGCTCGCAGGCTCCGTGTTTGAGAGACCCTGCTCTATAGGGTATACTCTATAGGAGGGAAACTCTGTGCTCATTCGCGCTATAGTAAATGATATTCTATTACGCGAAGATCATGCCCAAGCGAGAGAACGGTGTTTACATGTAGAAATAGCCCCGGCGGTCGCATTTTGGAGGAGGCGAAATGGTGTGTGCTGTGCGGTGTCTGCGCAGAACACCAGATCGCCGAAGTTCCCGGAACTCTCCTCTATACGGCATCTCTGATTATCATATCCTGGTTCTAGGACGTGAAACCCCGGATATTATTATTATTATTATTATTATTATTATTATTATTATTATTATTATTATTATTATTATTATTATATAGATACTCCCACCATCATTATTATATAGATACTCGTACTCTCACCATCAAGCCAGCTCATCGTCATTCAGACCGCATCAATCACAGGAAATCTGTTTACCCGCCAAGAGCTCATACCACTGCACACCTTTCATCCTTCTTTGTCAAGACCGCACAAGATTGGAATGGCCTTCATCCTCACGTTGCGCACCACTCCAGTATCATCAACTTCAAAGCAGCGATCGAGCATCTACTCCTTTAACCGATTGTAATAGCCCACCCCTCATGTAAAACCCCTTCGTTGGGGCCTCTGAAGTACTGTAAATAAATAAATAAATAAATAAATAAATAAATAAATAAATAAATAAATAAATAAATAAAGGGCTAGTGGAAGCCAGTGTTGGCGTTTCGCGCTGTCGAGTTGGAAGTCATTCTGAGTACGACTGAGAGCCGTTTACATCTGAGGTGAACACTCGGTATTGTTTACGGACACCGTGATTAGACGCGATATAACAGGCATTTCTCTCGAGAATAAACGCTCTATAGTTCAGGGGTCTCTTCTAAAGCACGTGGCCCGTGGAGCTATCGCTAGCGGCTTAATTGCCGTGTCCTACAAAAAAAAAAACATCGTCCAACATGTGTTTTTCCCCCTATATTTTCTTGGCATGTTCGTGGCCAACAAACGCGTACCAGGTCTCTAGCAATTTATTTGTTGAGGTTCCATGCGGTCACCATGTCTTAAAGCAGAACCATGAAGCGAAAATATGTATTTACGAATCGGCGTCTATATTTCAATCATTTTGATATCGTTATTAATGACAGTTTAACGTCCCGAAACCACGATATGATTAGTGAATTGGTGGGCGGTGGAAATTTTGACCACCTGGAGGTTTTTTAACGTGCGCCTAAAAAAATCTAAGCACACGGGCATCAAACATTTTCGACTCTGTCGAAAGTGCGGGCGCCGCGGCCTAGATTCGATCCCGCAACCTGTTGGTCACCTGCAGGGCACCGTGACCACAAGACCACCGTGGCGGGCATTCTTCTGGAGATAGTTGTCGTTGTGTTGTTCGAATCCTGATGTATATATACTGTTAGATCGCATTAATATTGTGTCAAAACACGGTAAAACGAGCCCTTAAGTATAGACTTATTATCCTTACATACATATATGACATGCGGAAGAGTGGTCTTTGAAATGGCAGCTAACATTTTATTATACAAACTACCGCCCCCCCCCCCTCTCTCTTTGCTCCCGCTTCCACCTTCACTACTCCGGCCCTTGCGGGAATAAAATGTGTGACTGCTGCCCGCTGGCATAAGTTTGTTCGAGACCCTTGCTCTGGCTACAACTGGCTTGAGTAGCCATGCTGTGTTCACCTTACGTGAGGTCATCCATATGCGTCTTAATAATTGAAAAAGCTTCGTCCTCCCTGTCTCGTTCACACTCGTCCGTCTGCTGCCGGCGCGCCTGTAGCAGACGACGGCCGCGCGTGACGTCACGCCGCCGTGAACGCGCCCGCAACTTGAACGCGCCCGGAACTTGAGATACGCGTATGCGATGGCCCGTGCGTATCGATTAAACGGCGCGCCGCTCTTACACTCGAGCACGTGGGCGGCCTCGCCGTGTGCTCGTCAATTCTTTATGCGGCTGCCTACTCCCCAGTGTCGGTGATTTCCCAGTGATGGGTCATGTATATGAGCGTGTGTACCACGGCCTGTAGAGGGGGGGGGGGGGGTGTCGTAACACTGCGTAATCGACCGCGTCCCGTGCGCAGCCGGCTATGCAAACGCGATCGGCGAATTTGTGCAGAAATATAGCGCGTGGCGACATAGCGGCGGAACAGCGTGTCTCCGCTCGCTTGTCAACGAAGCCCCCCCCCCCCCCCCCCCGTAGTGCCGGCCATAATCCGCGCTGGGCTGTTGTGCCTCCCAAATGCTCTGTCGAGGTCGTTCTTTCCCGCTCCTTTGTAACAGTCTGAAAAGGACTTTATCCCTCTCGCCGTCGAAAAATGTGTATATTGACCTTTTCGTGGAAGGTTCCCCCTGGGTGCTGCCGTAATCCCCTATGGGCGGGGGTAAATAAACGTGACCCCTGAAAAATGCACCGCCAAGGCTGTGACGTTAGACTTTGTACTCCCCTACCCCAAGCATAGTGTGGATGCTTTTTTTTTTTTTTGATGAAAAGGTTTTCGGACTTCTTCAACGGACGGTGGCACGGGAGTCTTGGTCCCTAAAACAGCGCTTACATTCCGCAGGCCCATCTCTCCTCGTCTCGGCGTCAACCATGACTTCGGTCAAGTGTCGTCGTTTGTATAGTTGGAAGTCGTCGTCGAAACTCCCGCCGAAAGAGGGCGTTCGCCCCGGCGACTGCGCCCCGACAATCATCTCGTTGACGCCGTTGTGCCTGCAACGCGGCTTGTTCGGCGCGGCGTTGTTGCAAGCGGTTGACATCGCGAGCTAACTCGGCGGCGTCATTTGCCGGATCCAGACGCGTAGCCAGAAATTTTTTTTCGGGGGAGGCATCAGCTTGATTTCGGGAGGGGCACTCCCTTCGAATGGCCATTTTTTGCTCTCTATGTCATGGCGAAAAAAGTTTAAGGGGGGGGGGGAGGCACGTGCTTAGTGCGCCACCCCCTGGCTACGCCCTTGGCTGGATTTGTCCGGACTGCAGTATCGGCCCGGCGAACGCGAGCTTTCTCACCTTTCCACTGTCGGCGCTCTTCTAGATTTGTCCGTGGCTTACCCGTGTGGAAACTCTCACTAGAAACTGATGCGCGCGTGATTGGCGCCCCGGCTGCGACTGTGTGGATGACGTCACTCACAACGCAGCCAATGGCACGCGTGCTTGAGTACGACGCTGAGAACAACGTAACTTATGGCACAGCCAATGGAGAGCGCTCGTGATGGCGATGGCGAACGGATTTTCGTTTCTCATAGCCATATACAGCTTTCGCTTGAAAAATAAATAAATAAATAAAAAGTCACAATGGTGGTATCGGTCGCGAGGACCATTGAAAAAGATACTCCTCTAAGAGTTAGTAGTTCTTGCTCTCGATTCCTAGGAAAAAAAAATTGTTTGGTGTCAGTCGACGATGGTATAGGCCCGAAAGGGTTAACAAAGCCCATTCTGGTGGCAACGAAACCATTCCGTAAGATACCCGATCGTATACAACCTCGTTCTTATTTGGGGGGGGGGGGGGACATGCCGCACACACGCGATGTATTATCGTTGTATAGCGAACGACGTGTAAGGTTGTATAGCGAACGTTAATTGTTACCGGTAAATCGTACTAAGTGGAAACGTATCAACGAGGGCGGCTGATAAATGAATAATAAATCAATGCCCTCGAATGATAAATATATATCCTCGTGTCGGCGCGTCACTCACACAGTATAGCGTGTGCATCCGCACGAACTTGTGGTGTGTATTGTTTTCGCCATAGCTTGTGAATGGTGTCGCGCTATATTATATAGACGCACAGGCGCGAACACGTCGAGGTGTCACGTTGCGTGTGTGACAAACGTAAGCACAATGGCGCTTGCATCGCTTACGAGACCCCTTCCCGAAAGATTTACGTCACCGAGAGGTTCCCAAATGTGCGTTGGGCTTTTCTCTGTGCGTGTGGTGACGTCAATCAATCGATTACTCGTTTCTAGACAGCTCGAAGAGTACACGAGAAGCGACAGCGCTTTGCATTGATATATAGACTACTTTATGGATGGGGTTGAGTGTCGCCGTGTTCGGATATTGACCTTTGTGCATTGCGTCTTTGACAACTAAACGAGCGTTTTGTTAGGGTAGACATGTGTGGCGTTATTATTTCACGCCGCAATATACAGAAACAAGAAAGCGTCGGCTTAACAACCCAAGATGGCGGCGTGCCTTACAGAAAATAGTGTTGTCAGTTTGGCTTAGAGATTCGGGCTTCTTTTTTCGCCGACTCGCTTTTCCCAGTCTCTTTCGGCTGCTGACCCGCAGGATGCGGGACCGAATCCCGGCTGCAGCGGCTGCATTTCCGATGGGGGCGGAAATGTTGTAGCCCCGTGTGCTCAGATTTGGGTGCACGTTAAACCACACCAGGTGGTCCGAATTTCCGGAGCTCTCCACTACGGCGTCTCTCATAATCATATGGTGGTTTTGGGACGTTAAACCCCACATATCAATCAATTCCCAGTCTCTTGTGCCTTTTGTGTGAGTGGGAAGGGGAAGGGGGTTATTTTCATTTTTTTTCAGCAAATATACACTCTCAACTCGATATAATGAACCCGGATATAACACAATATTGGTTATAACGAAGTCAATAAATAATAGTCTTCCAATAGTTGTAGTGTTAGGAATATATCTTTATAACGAACTTTCGGTTATAACGAAGTCATTTTTTGTAAGATGCAACTTTATTTTAATGAGGTTTATAGTAACTTTATAGTGATCATCACGTTCACGAATGTGTGTTTGCCGTTCACTTAACCGCTTGTTTGTTGATGACTGAATGACCAAGTGTGTAGGTGTGTGGCAAGGTTTCTTATCAAAAAGGGTGAAGGTTCATCGCACCTCCCACCCCGCCTCCTACTAAATCAATCTGTGGGGCAGATTTTCTTCGCGGGGAGAGGGGCGCCACTCCCCCGTGCGCAAGTTGAGCGTTCAAGTCAAGGGTACGTTCGGCGAATCGTGCGCTGGCAAGCGTGCCCTCAACCAGTACAGACCGACCTGAAGACAATGTTGAAAATCGGTTACGTGTTTTCGTTCGTAGTTGCGCATATTTTCGCTGAAACACCAGTGATGTTTTTAACATTTAGTTTGTGCTTGAGTGACACATTATTTTTTTTCTGCAATTGAATATATTTTCAAGAATGGAGGCAAACATCCCGACTGCATTTTCGATCGAGGCTAAAATGTTTGAGGCCCGTGCGTTTTAATTTAGGTGGACGTTAAAGAACCCCAGGAGGTCTAAATTTCCGGAGCCCGCCACTGTTGCGTCTTTCACAATCATATCGTGGTTCCAGGACGTGAAACCCCAGGTATTATTATTATTATTATTATTATTATTATATTATTATATTATTATTATTATTATTATTATTATTATTATTATTGAGAATGGTAAAGTCAATTGTGCTTCCGCCTGTTTTGGGCTTCTTTTTGTGATTAGTGTGTTTGCTTGCTCGCTCGATAGCATGTGGCAACACTGCTTTTAGCGTAACGAGATTTAATTTAACTGCTATACCGTGTGTTCCATAACGAGGTCGCCGAGGTGTTTCAGCGCAGCGAGCACGCGCAAGAAGTGAAGCGCGACTTGTGTACGTCCAGTGCACCGACTGAACCGTTTAGTCCCTATAAATAGTCCCTATAGTATAAAATAGTCCCTATAGTATAGAAATAGTCCCTATAGTATAACAATATCTGGGGAATTGCGTCACGAAACCGTGACATGAGCAGCGCCGTGGAGGGCTCCGAAAATTTCGGCCGCCCGGGGTTCTTCTTTCACGTGCGCTGATGTCGCGCAGTGCGCATGAACGCTACGCTTGTCGCCTCCACCGAAGTGGGGCCGCAGTATCGAAGCCGTGACCTTCTCTTCGGCAGCCTGGCACCGTATAGCCACGGGTACACCTAAAGCGACCTCTAACGTAGTCGACAAAAAATGCTCGTCTGACTAATTGAAAGCAAGAAGTTGAGGAAATAAAACATCACTTCGTAGCGCGCTTTCCTGTCCCTCTTGCGCGTGTACGCTTTCAGTCTTCGTTGAGCCCTCCAGTAAAACTCAACCTTCTATTCACTTTGTTCCCTCGAGCAGAGCTCTCCCAGCTGCCTAGCGGCTGTTGCTACAGAAGGGAGTGGAAGGTTGGTTGCTTCTCGGTGTCCGTCTTGCCTTGTCGTGGCTGCTGCTCCTTGTTCGGGGATGGAGGCCAGCACATTTCGAACGTTACACCAACTCGACTTTATATACAGAAACTTGTGTACATATTTACAAGACTTCACCGTCGGAACCGTCGCATGTTGCCTCGGCAGGGCCGATAGTGCAGAGCACTCTTTGCTGCGACCAGAACAAGGAGCAGCAGCCACGACAAGACAAGACGGATACCGAGAAGCAACCAACCTTCCACTCCCTTCTGTAGCAACAGTCGCTACGCAGCTGGGAGAGCTCTGCTCAAGGGAACAGAGGGAGTAGGTAGAAGGTTGAGTGTTACTCCTCCAGTGCTATATATAGGCACCCAATAAACCAATACCATCGTTCTGCGTTGGTAAGCGATTAGTAATTACTGTCATGGTTAGTGTTATTTATTTATTTATTTATTTATTTATTTATGCCGCCGATACCTTCGGGGATCGTAACTATAGTACACGTTCGTGCGTGGTCATGTTAGAATGTAACAGCAGCAAATTAGAAAAGTTTAAGATACCTAATACAGTGGCAATTAGCACATGGACATAGCAATGTGTTACGTATGAATAAGAAAGTGCGCTTTTGAGATCACGCTACGAAATCAATACAGAAGAATAGATAAAAACGGATAAAAATGAAATAGATTAAAAATAGATGAAAGTAGATAACGGAAAGTATACCCAATGACTACTATTTTTTTCTTTTTTTCATTTGACCCAAGTGTCTGAATAACCTAAATAGCCGCCCGCCTATTTTTGTTTACATTTTCATTTCACCAAAGTCGCTTCATTCGCTTTTTTTTTCTTTTTTTTTGGAGAGAGTATTGAACGCAGAACAAAGGCCGCGCGCAGCTGCAAAATGCTGCCGGCATTTGCATAACGGAAAGCGTGTCGCGATGCGACGTCCCTTTTCTGTATATATACATTTTTTTCACCTTTATTGCGGATGAGTCGCATCTGTTCTCGTATGCTTCGCGATCGCCGCCACAGAAGCCCGTGTAGCGAGCGTGTACATGCTGCTCCACTACAGCATGGCTGAACTTGGCTTGCTGCAGGGAAGCCTCTACAGAGAGCCCCGCAACAAGGGCTCTCTTGCAGCGGCCCCCAGTATTTCCACTGATCCACTTTACGATGATTTCCGAGGGTCATTGTAGATGTGTATGTAATACGCACCAAGCCGGGGAGTTTTCCATAAGTACACTTGAAGGAATGCCGACTCGAGGGTCTATGTTGGGCCCCGCCGCGGTGGTCTAGTGGCTAAGGTACTCGGCTGCTGACCCGCAGGGCGCGGGTTCAAATCCCGGCTGCGGCGACTGCATTTCCGATGGAGGCGGAAATGTCGTAGGCCCGTGTGCTCAGATTTGGGTGCACGTTAGAGAACCCCAGGTGGTCGAAATTTCCGGAGCCCTCCACTATGGCGTCTCTCATAATCATATGGTGGTTTTCGGACGTTAAACCCCACATATCAATCAATCAATCAGGGTCTATGTTGGGTGCTATACGCGCAGCCAGCGTGGGAGTGATGGGTATGGACAAATTTGTCTCCGCCTGGCTTCGATTGTAGCTGCTTTGTCACGAGGCGACGGTAAGCAAATGTTCGGCAGTTGAACATCACAATCTTGAACCTTTAGGCTTACGAATGAGAATCGGGTCACGAAGTTCGAACCGGTATATATATATTTTTAAATTAAGCCAAAACACACCAATAAACGAAGCCAAAAGCGTGCTCGAAGCCCGCAAGTACAAAGACTAGGCAAATCCAGTGGCTAGCCGTCATCTGTCGAAATGATAGCTCTTGCTGAATTGATGATGATAATAATATTATTATTATTAATAATAATGATAACAATTATTATTATTATTATTATTATTATTATTATTATTATTATTATTATTATTATTATTATTATTATTATTATTATTAACTTCCGATCGTCAAGAAGAGAGGGGTGGTGGTGGTTGAAGCTTCATCGCAGCTACCCCCCTCCCACTCGGTCTGGTTCGAAGGAAAAATTGCAAAAAGAAAATGAAGCGATGATGAGCTTCCACAATGACCTGTCTTGGTATCTGGCATTCCTGAAGTAAAAATGGGAATTGAGCAATTTTGGAAATCAGGCGCCTTAGTCCGCCAACCTTGGAAACAACCTTCTTATGGAAAGTTGTCACAAAAGACGAGGGGGGGGGCGCAAAGTCTGCCCCATGCATTCACATAATGCGGGCGGTGGGAGGTCTCCCCTATATGGTGGCGGGGAACTCTAGGCCCGTATACTATGAGTTCTATAGCGTTTACTTTTATCCATATTTACCAAATTTAGGCGATGTAATCGAAAAATTGGATCCCTTTTCTCGGTGGCCTGCGTTGAGGGTTTGCTCGTTATCACGTGACCGGTCGCCTTGAAACGTTATAATTCGCGCCAAAAAAAGAAATAAAAGCTGTATTTTAGATAGTCGAGCCATTCATCCTGACCATGCAGTACTTCAAACACTTCGTCGAGGTGATGAGCACGATGGAGTGAATTTCCTTTTTCTATCCTGCGCGAAATTTATATGAAAGGGGTAGGTCTAAGAGCGCACGACGAAAGAAGGGAAATATGAAGACAGGGCGAACAATTAACTTGACATATGGAGCGTTGTTCATAATGTCAAACCATCTCAGTTTTCTGAAGTGATGGTGTTTGGCTTTACACGCCGCTTAGTAGGCAGCTTCAATGCCCCCTCTCCCCCCTTTTTCTTGAATTTTTGTTTTTGCCATGACAGCGCAAAATGTCCATTTGCCTGCCCGCCTTGAGATCAAGGAGGTGCTCCCCCCACCCGAAAAAAAAAAAATCGCCCCTGGAATAGGCCACCGCAAAGCCTTGCATTATATATATTTTTGTCACTACTGCAGTGCAACAATGAAGTTCTCCATACCATACCATACTGCTGCAGTGCATGCGTCATATGAATCCTCTAGAGTACTGGCTCGTTAGGTGACGAAAACTCGTAGTAGGGTTCATTACGCAAGTACGCTATTTCATTCAATAGGGAGCTTTAGAATAGCGCACCGGGAGCCCTTGCGGTGCGGTCGCTGTTCGCGGTCCGCACGTAGAAAATCCGAAATAGCGTGCGGTGATCGCGGCCCGCGAGACCCGCGAAGTGCTGTGTGTAGCTTCCGTGCATTTGGGTTTGCGGTCGGGGCGAAAGTTCCTAGAATTTTTACTTTTTCCTAGTGAGAGCTAACGCTATTCGAAATCACATATGGCGCACGCTATGCCTGCAAACGTTATTCTAAAACTCCCTATTATATCGTGAGGATAATGCGTATCAGGCGTGCGCACTACGCAAAGCATTGCGTACCCTATTGTTCAGACGGGAGGAGACGCGGTGCCCGGATGTCTTTGTCCCAGAGTCCTACATAACTCGTTAACCCTTAATCATCCATACGTCTGTCCCGGCACGACCTCCCCAGGGTTGTGAGAGAGGGAAGATTTCCAGCTTTTCATAACTGGGTTTTATACACTCATATGAGGGCGTACGTACAAAGCATGCGCAGAGGCGTAGAATGCTGAGGGAAAGCTTGTGTACCATTTAATATATTGCCACGTTCCATTTCCCAAGTTTTTGTCATCGTCCCAAAACACTACACAATTCTCAGCGCAAACCGCGCCTCCAGTTTTCGAGAAGCTTCAGGACTGTAGTAGATCATTTCGTTAAGGTCACGCCCGCTCTGCGAACTGTACAGATTATTCTGGAACCTACGTCACCGCCAGCGATAACGCTAGAACATTCGATGGCAAGAGTATAAATGCCGACGCACTTCGCCGCTTGTCAGCAGTTGATCGACGGCCGACGCTCCGTTACTGCTATCTGTGCAAGACTGCTACTGTAATCGGACTTTCCGTTTACCGGGCGCAGGTTCGCCCAAATAAGCAGTTAAATCCCAACACAAAGTCTCCTGTCTTCGGCCACGTCACGACCGCGTGACAATATTCTAAAGCGGTGTAGTGAACTTTGCGTTGTTTGCGTGCTCCGATGTTTGAAGCGACCGTAAATACATCCTTGCGCACAGGTGGGCAGCCGGCGCGCACCATTTTGATGACTCAATCGGCGGTCACCAGACCGCTTCGCGGTGGCCACGTGGGCGCTCGCTTTCAAAGTCTCACGGTATCCATGCACCAAGGCACGTGGTAATGTTGTGCACAGAAGGGCGCGCCACTCGTGACGTAAGAGGTCCTCAATACCGACCCCGCGTAGCTTATTTATCAGTTGGGCGTAGGCGCCTCCTGCCGGCGACCTTACCCCCCGGCGGCGCCCAATGGGCACGCTCGACGGTGATAACGCGAGCGTGGCTGGCCGCTGCCGCGTTTGGGCATTTGTGTCAGGCACTGCGCCGTGTCGCCTGTAGAAATTAGGTGCCTTCTTCCTTTTCCTCATCAACCACTAACAACAACATTTGTGTCCCACGCGAGCGTGCAGTAAGTGGAGAATAAAATAAAGCCAGCTAAACTTGCACTGATCCGCATGAGATTTCTAACAGTAAAACTGGACAATTCTGAAGACTTAGGTTGCTTCTAGGTTGTTGCAGGGCTTTAGCTGGGTGATTCTGGGTTCTAGGTTGCTTTCACAGTGATTGGTCAGCACAGGGAGGTTGAACTTGAACCACAGACACTCGCAGACACAGCACGTTGTCGTTGGCCTCGCGTTGCTCCGGCGGTCTTCTTGCGGCCGCCGCTGCCTTTCCCGTTCCCGAGCATTCTTTCGTTGTACGTACTCGGGATCTTCGGGGCTTGCCGCCGTTGCTTCACAGCCACTTGTTGGGATAACTGTTGCATCTTTCCTTCTCGGCGGAAGTACAGCCCAATGCAGGGTAGCAAACCGAACGTGTGTCTGGTTAACCTCCCTGGCTTTCCTTGCGTATTTATTTATCTCTCTGTAGAACTTACCCATTTACGATGCTTGTTGTTTTCTGCTGTTTTCTGTAATTGACCCACTAGGAATGATTTGCAAACGCTGTTAAAAAGAAAAAAAAAATGAGGGGGGGGGGGGCATGTATGCACTAGAGGAAGCAGCTGAGCTGGTAGCATTGATTGCCTCTTTTTCCTCCTCCTCACCCTTACTTACCTTTTCCACATCCTGCTACAATATAGAAGACTGTGCTGTGTATTATGCATTATCCTCTCACATCTGCCTTTCCCTCATCATCATTGCTTCCCTTTCCCGCCCCTCACTGAATGCTACATGGCACAACAAAAAACAGGACAGTTGGCCCTGAAATTTACTCTCAGTATGCATTGCATAGTTTTCTTTTTCTTTGTTAAAAATTGGCCTTGAGAAATATTTTTCGTGCAAAACACAGACTTTTCAGCGTAACACCCGAGCTGCATTGTGAAATGCATTTGAAGATTTCAATAAATAAAAAAACCAGGGTGGCTCATATGAACAGATTGAAACAGCTTGATTCTGTTGAGCTTCTCTCCCAAATTGAACAAACACAATTAATATTGGTAATAAGTATTTCTGGGGTTTTGTGTGCCAAAACTACAATACGAATATAGGACCCACTGTAGTGGAGGGCTTCTGAAATTTTTACCATCTGGGTGTGCTTACGTTTACGGACATCATACGACACACACATCTCACAATACATGGGCCGCCTAGCACTTCGCCTCCATCAAAATTTAGATAATTTGAGCAGTTTCTAGCATGACCAATTCTGAAATTCAGATGTGTCCAAGAAATAAAACAAAAATTGGTAAAGCTTGCATTGTGCCGTGCAATTCTTGAAACAGGGAAACTGTACAATTTTATGAAAATTAATCTGGTCGCTTCTAGGTTCTTTCTAGCTTGCTTCTACGTCATTGCTAGATTTTTCTTTTTTTTTTTTTCAGCTTGATTCTAAGTGCATAAAGGTTCAAGTTCGACCGCAAACAGTCGGGCATTTCGCAGGCACATTGTCATCGGGGTAGGCCTTCCATCGCCTCGAGGCCTCTTCGCAGCCGCCATTGGCTGTCCTGTTCCCTAGGCCCGTATCCACAAACCAATCTTGGTCTTGCCTCATGTTTTCCTCAAGTACCTGTGCTCTCTCTCTACGTACATTAGAAAGGCACAGAAATGGTAACGAGGTAAAAATAACAATATTAGTTCCTGTATTCTGGCCCACCTTGTTCATCAAGTGCAATGAAGGCTTGAAAACGACAAGGACAACTCGGGGTAAGGTTGAGGTTGGTTTGTTAATACGGATCCCAGTATTCTCTCGTGTGTGCTCGGGGTCCCCGGCTCCGCTGTTGTTTCCCAGCCATTTGATGGGTTAGCCGTCGGCCTTCTTCATGTTAGTCGACCAGTGCTGAATACCGGCATTTAACCTATTTCTGTGGCACTTACCCGTTTATGATGACAGTTTTCTGGTAGACTGCCACTCAGTGGCACATGCCAGCTGACTTTTTTATGCAACTGACTCGCAAGGAACAATTTGCTAAACAACCTGGCTGTTAAATGAAAAAGAGAAAAGTTAGAGCTGTGGGAATCGTGCCAGACAGTCCTCTTTAAGCAAGAGAAACAACTTATCACATTGTCTGGTCTAGTCTTTCCCTGCGAGGTTATTTTGGAATTCCCTGAGGATAGCGCAACATTCCTTCTGCCGTCCCATTGTGTTCGTCTCGAGAGCTACGCCGTGCTGTCCTGCACCTCTCAATGTTGGAAGTTTTATCGCGGGCTAGCTCCAGGAGTTGACAATGGGCGCAGATGGGCACAACTGGCGTGAACTCAATTTGCTGCCTCTGCGAGGGGCTGTTGAGTGGGTGCCGCTCTTGCAGCCTCTTTGGCCAAGGTTCTGTGGTGCTGTGCGCTTTTGTGACGTTGGATTCCCTACGTGGCATGGGCGTGTCTTTGAAAGCTGTCTGTCAACGCTATCCATAATACTACAGCTTTAATTGTGCATTACCATCTCTGTTAGTAACTGATTTGATCTGAATTGACTGAATGCCAAATTATCTAAGTATCAAAAAGGTAATAAATAAATGAACTATATACCAATTCACTTTCATTTTGTTGTGGAATATGTGGAATTGCATAAGAGCAGTGTGAAAGCGACAATTGTCATTTGCGACTTCTTTCGTAATGTGAATGCTGTTCAACAACCTCGTCTCTTAATTCTAAACATGCTCTGAACCCATGTCTTATTACGTACTAACAACACAATTGTGGGTGGCTACTGTTACATCATGCTCAATAACTATCGCAGCCTAAATCGAGGCATCACTGTTAATTCCATCTTCTTTCTCCTTTGCGGCGGCCACCTATAGTGTGGGCCATCGCATGGTGCCGTAGCCGTTAGAGACGCCTTATAAAACAGTGGCCTTGCTTCTCTGAAAACGACATTTGCGGCTTACCGCAAGACATTGTTTTCGTTTCTTTATGTCACATATTTGTGGTTCATCGCGTTTGGTGTGCTCCAAGGATCGTTTAACTATACTCTACCTGCGTTTCACGTGTTGCACGAAATAGTAAAGGAGTTGAAATCAAAATTACTTCCACTGCTTCATTGCTTCACCTTTTCCATCTTTGGTTTCTCTTTTTTTTGGGGGGTGGACAGAAAAATGAAGCTCCACAAAAAGAAAGCCCTTCCACCCCTGGAAGTGCCACTGCCTGGCGTGTCCATCATCAAACCCTTGACGGGGGTGGATCCAAACCTCTTCAGCAACCTCGAGTCATTCTTCACTATGAATTATCCACAGGTGAGCTTGATGCTTTGTGTTTACAACTTGTCACATAACTGGCCTGCCGCTGAGGCATGCATCCACGTTGCTTGCAGAACCCAACAGCTTGTCGCGAATCACGATGAGCCCTTGACAGATTTACCAATTTTTGTATAAATAAACTTGAGATGGTAGATTGTGATATATATAGTGTAATGAAAAATGCAAGATTACGATATAGCAGCCAAGAAAGCAAGCCACAGTGTTAGTGGTGTTCATGTGACATGAACTAGCATTTGCCTGAATTTGGGCACCTGAACATTGCTCATTGTTTCTTTACACTTATGCATGAATAAATCTTGTGACAATATAAATTTCGGAAGGCCTGATTGGTGTTGCATTGGTGCAGCAGTGTCACTGTGCCTATATGGCTGTTTGCCTTCGCAGACTGCAATGCTTACCATCTGACATTCGGGGCAGACCAATGTGGAAGGCATGATATGTTCCGCAACGATGGGAAGCGCGGACACATGGTCTTGGGCTGTGCGCAAACAGCGGGCAAAGATAGCGAGATAGCACGAAGAGGGGTTGGGTAGAGCGGGGAGGCGTTGTCAGCGTTGCTGGATGAGATAGTCGCGGCCTGCTGCCATTGGCACCTTCGAAAACTTTGTGTGTCCTTTGGCCCGACTTCTTCTGTGTTGGTTTCGTTTCTGTGAGTAGTCGAGCTCTCGGCCCGCCGTCGAGGAGCCCTGCGCGGAGACAGTATTTAGCCGATTTTCTCGCCAGCCTGCTCGTGCTGGTTTGACCAGTTTTTGGTCTTCGTTAGTCGGCACAAGGATGCATTCTCCGTTTAACCCCAAAGCATGTTTCAGCTGTCATTGCTGCATAAATATAAAAAGTGAAAAATGAACAATTCTTTACTTGGTCACCTACATAGAAACCTTTCCATTCATGTGGGTACCTCATGCCTGCCTCCTCCACTCTTGTCTGTACTCCATATTGTGTTTCCATGAATGCAGTTTTCACTCCAGAAGTGCACATGACTTGTAGTTTGCTTCAACTTTTAGGACGCAAGCTTCTATTGTGCCAGAAACTCTTGGGAAAGTCTAGCACGTGTCGCATGCCAGTTTCTCGCAATCTTTCCTCGTAAAATATAGTGCTTTGAAAACGCCGTGCTAGACTACATTTCCTCTAGGTTTAATCCATATTTTTCGTCGGATAAATGCCTACAGTATAGTTGTGGTCTGATTATGATATTATAAAATTTAAAAAAAAGCAAGACATTAATTGTGCTTTGCATGAAGGAACAATGTACTACAACCTGTAGCGCTGACCAAGATAGACAAATATGACATTTGAAAACAGAGTAGAAGATTGTAAGCGTTTTTTAAGTGGCGGTTCCTACTCAACTGTTGTCGCGGAGGCTCGATAACATGCATTATCTTTAAGAGAAATAAATGCCTTCTGTGCAAGCTACATTAGCTTGTGCTTAGCATTACATTAAAGAAGGCAGGGTTGAGTGTTTGCTGCAGAAATATTGTATTTTGTGGTAGTGGTCAATACACTTAAGCCTTTTGACATGCTATGTGCTTAATTGAGTACATCGCTTGTATTTGTGATTTGTATCAACTGGGGCCTAAGAAAAAGCAAGATAGATTAACTGTTATATGAAATTAACCTCTTGCTTAATGAATAGATCTTCATTTAACTTCATTTAGCAGAGTACTATTGTATATGATCAGCTTAATAAAGGCACTGCGCTGTTAGACGAGCCATTTGGTATGCCACTCCTTCAGACTGACATCAAAGGTATAAGATTTTTTTGCTCACTGTGGACAAAACGAATTCGTGACATATTTCTTGCCTGAGATTTCATTCGATTTATGCAAAAACAGAGTGTGAATGGCTTCATAAGTAAGCTTGTGTGGATAGGGAATCTTAGGTTCGAATCGAATAGTGATATTGGTTTAATAATTTTGAATCAAATTCGCATAATGTATGTATCACATATTAGAAAGAAAGGGGGGCAAATTTGTTGTGACTAAACTAACCTGCACAATACCTTTGGAAAACTCATAAAAGGCCTGCGCAAATGCCTTTCTTTTTTTGCATCAAAGGAAGTGGAAACAACTTTGAATAGTAGCAGAATTTGAATTTCAGTAGAATGCAAGTGGTAGCCTGTATAATATATTGCGGTTCAAGATTTGGTATACTTAGAGCATATAAGTTGGTTTAACAAGCTTTTACCCCCGTATTCACAAACGCTCTTCGATTCGATTTTCACCCTTCACTTGAAAAAGTTGAGCACTGCGCCGCTGCTCAGCTGAAAATGACCCCGCGCCGCTCGAGAATCGCACCACATTATCGCTGATATGCAGTGACTTGCCTGGCCTAGCGAGGGCGCTTCCATCGGCTTTCTCAAGTGAAAGTGAAGCGTTGAGTGAAGGGATGTTCTAGAATACGGGGTTAAACTGATAAAAATGAATTAATGTGAGAGTAATATCTTCATATAACCTTGAAGGGGGTCTTTGCAGCAGTGTGGATTTCTCTTGATTGTATGTTTTCATGGCTCAGCACTGCTTCACAACTGTCACGCCACTTATACAAAAAGTTGCATGTCAACCAATGTTTGTTTAGATAGGTGTTCTCACGGTTTAACACTCACCCTTTTACTACAGTGAAACCATCTTTACAGGGTGTTACATGCGGACTAATGTGCATTCATTCCTCCGTCTCGGATAATTAGAAGTTTTCAATAATTTATATTTGATTCAAAGTGAATTAGAATACTGCAGTATTCATTCAAATGTTAAAAGGATTCAAATATTCCTGCTAGCCTATTCAAAAGAAATAATATTTAATTACAAAATAATAAGGAATAAATACTGCAAAACACATAAATTAACATATTGTGACATCATTTCTGTTGCAATGCAACATTGTGTGCCTTGAAATAACATTGTATCAATTTGACACGTTGCGGATACTTTTTCACAGGTGGCGTCTAAGGCGTTTAAATTTGAGGCTGTTGACAGAGATATGTTTCGCGCCAGACAAATAGATGATTCTGTTTAAGCAATGTCCAGATAACCAGCGTGGCGGCCCAGATAAATGGTGCAACTTGTTCAGCAACGAGTCCCATAAACTGGCAGGACACTTCATTTGGATTGTTTAAAATGATATGGCTTGTTTGTATCGAGGCATGCTTTTCACAGCGCAGCATTCTGTCAAAGGGAATACGCTAGTTTGCAGTTATCGCTGTGCTATTGCACACTGGGTGCAATTTGTGACTGAAGCTATGCTGCAGAGGTGTTGTCAGAAATTGGGGGTTGAAGCGTTAAGCCGCCTCTCATGTATGTGTGTGTTATGTGTACGTGCAGAATTTGCTTGTTCTTTTTATAGAACTGGAATCAGACCCACCCTCCCACCCACCCCCCTTCCCCCCAGGCTCTGATTATGCTATGTTGATTCCACTGTTCAAATGTAGAGGAATGTGCTAGTGCACCAATTGCAATTAATCATTAGCAGAGCGGTGGGATGGTACAGTTTATAGCGGGAAATATCATTGAATCACTGCTCTCGTCAGTGCTCTTCAGTATTGGGCTGCATTGTATTGGCATCGTTACATTTAGTTGTGTAATAGACCACCAAGCAATATACCAAAGTAGCCTGGGTCACGTGATGGCCATGGCTGCATATGCCGAAATTTGAAGCCTGCATAGGATGTTGGCTTCAAAGCTGGCTGCTTGCAGCAACATCCATGGCAACGTAACTTAGAGCGGCTTGTCTTTTTGTTGTTAGAAATTGAGCCCGCGAATGGAAATAAAACGTTACAGGATGTAAGCACTGCATATTAATTTGCTTTATTTCAATATCGAATGTGAACGTACCACAGAAACTAAATGCATGTATCGACTCCCCGTCAAAATGAGATTGTTCACACACAAAAAAAGTGCACCTTTACTGTAGGGCTCGCATGTTTCATGCAAGGCATATGACTTCTGAGTGGACGTTTACGTGAAATACGAGTATCTGTATGCATGTGTATGTTAATATGTGCCCGCCAAAGAAAAAATCAATTCATGTGAAATGCATATGTGCAATGCTCACTGCGGTCCTAGCTTTTCAACATGAATTGATGCCTGTTTATTCCATTCACTCTGAGCGGCTGGCTAGTTTATAATTAGGAGTTGTCATTTTAAACACCGAGTATTAGGGCTGTACAATTGGGAAAGCGCAAGTTGTTCTGCATAATTAAAGGATGAATTTAAAAAAAAAACAAATAAAGGAATTCAGTCAAGCTATACTCATAGAAAACTTCCCTTCCATAGCGAACTCACGCTGGAAGGATTAAAACAAGACAACCTTGAAATTCTCACTTCAGCTTGTCAGGATCTTGATTTTTAAATTGTCAGCCTGTGCCCATTTGATATTCTGCTGAGAAACAAGAAGGGAAAAAAAATCATTGAACTTTAAGTGATCTTGCCACCAAACTCTGTAAACGTGAGCAATGCTGTAATGACCCAAACATCTGATTACGCCAAAATCTGCTGCCGGACACTGGCATTTCTTTGATGCAGAATTGGTATTGGTGCAGAATTGGTGCTTGGCTTCTTTTTCTGCGAACATTTCACCCAGTTAACCCATGAAGTCAACATAAAAGTTCGAAAGACTGCTGTTTCAGTTGAACGTTGTGTACATTTTTTTTTGAGAGACCATTTAATGTCTTCAGAAGGTACTGCAGTGATGGAGGCCCCAATGATGTAAAAAGTTGTGTAATGAAGATTGTCTCTGAAGCCAATATTTCAACAAGGAGACTTGTCTAGCAGCTTCTGGCCCATTGAGGATGAGCTTCTTGCTAAAATGTCGACTCCAGTGACGTTCCCTGTTTATCAACTCGTCATTCCTTTGATGGCTCAAGCCGCCATTGTGACAAGAGCTGTGCTGTTGCACTGGTATGTCTAAAGGCATCTGTTCATTTCCGACCCTTAGTGACTGTATATCAATGCAGAAGCATTTATGTACTACTTTGATTTAGGTGCCTGTTTAACAAACCCAGGCATTCAAAACTGAGTAAAGGACATTGAGCTGATTGGTTACACGTGCTCATATGTTATTGATGAGGTTTAACGTCCTAAAGCCATAATATAACTATTATGGACGTTGCACTGAAGGGCTCTGGAAATTTTAACTACCTGGGGTTTCGCACTATCCATCTAAATCTGAGCACACAGGCCTCGAGCATTTCACTTGCATCCAAATGCAGCAGCCGCAGCGGGGGTTCAATCCGGCAACCTTTGAATCAGCAGCCGAGCACCATAACAATTAGTCTGGAGTGGTGGGCACACATTTTCACAAAAGAGATATCATAAGCATATCAGTTCGTAATTTCGTAGTTCTGTTATCGTTGAAAGGGCCCTGCGCAAATTTTCGAATCCGTCGAGTACGAATGGAGTTACATAGATTTGTATCGCGCTGCAATTGCATTCTCTCTTCCCTCGTTCCGATAAAAGCGCTGGAAGCCAAGCAAGGGATGGGATGGTATGACGAAAGAAGAACGTCGTGCGCACCATGTGACCTTGAACACTTTTTCACTTTTTTTTTTTTGTTCTTCGAATATGCGGCTTTTCAATGTGATCGCACGGGTACGCGTGGACAAGTCCCGACCTCCCACTGCGATCCCTGTAACGAACAAGCACACCATGCTGAAATCGGCCAATGGCTGATATAATGGCTCTTACGCAATGATTTGGGTATCCTATGCCATTTCACAAGAGAAGAGAAAGCGATTTTTAGCTGAGTTTGAGAAATTATTGCAAATTGCAGGCTGCAAGCTGCGCTATAATATTTGGCTCTCATGTTTTTGGGAGCCTCAACTACCGATCCACAACGTTTTCTGAAGGTACTCTAAATGTGTTAAAGTGCCCCTGTAATGTTTTAACACGTGAATAATGCTTTGCTAGCCACGTACATGGTGCATGTTTTCCCGCTCCCGATTTTTTTTTATTTCATATTTTGATATTGTTTTGCTACAGTAGACCTTTTGTTGCCAGTGCATGCTTATCACGCATCCTCCTACACAGTGCAATTTGTTTATTTAGCTCTCCTTTTACTATTGCAACTCACTATGTCCCACTATGGCATGCCTCACAGTCATACATATATAGATATTTGTTTCCTTTTCTTTCATGGCAACCGTCGTTTTTACTTTCTCGTGATGCGCTTTGTTGCTCGGCGCAGACTGGGCTTCAACTTGCGTGCTTGTTTGCAAATGGCTATAATTGTTCTACAAACATTGCATGCCCGACGCATTTGTTTTGAGTGCCTTCCAGATAGCACGCATGCATCAGTGATAACACTGGGGCATACTGTGATGCATTCATGAAAGGTGACTCATTCCTCCGCCGATCAGGTCTTTTTCTGACTACCGATGACTATGCTTACCGCTATCATTTTGTAGTGCGAGTCGCTTGCTTTGCGGGACACAGCCTTAAAGTCGAAGGCATTGAAAGTCGAGGTAAGTCGTTCGACTCTCAATGCCTTCGATTCTGTGTCCCACAGTGTCGCAACCAGGTGACGATATCGCTGTTTTGGCATTTAAGGCGGTTAACGTATCAATGACTTGACCGCTGCGAGTACAATACTGTTGGTAGCCGCTTGTTGCCTCGAACGAGTTGGCCAAGCTTTCGACCCTTGTCACACTCCCACGCTGAAGCCTCCTTCGAGAGCAGTGAGCAACGTCACAGGCTGCATTGTTTTGCATCGAGGAGACGACGAAGAAAGCGGATCAAACGATGCACGACAACCTGTCAAGCGTGAAGCGTGCCCGGACAACAGACAAAGGAGTGCAAGATAAAAAAATACTCTTAGCAGGAGGGCAGATGCTAGCAACTGCCTTGTGCACTGTTGATGTGCCACCTGCTGGGCTTTAATAATAAAGTTTACAAAAATAAAATGGCACGAAATTTGCCCACAGAGAAGTTTGAATGCCATATATAGATGGCACTTGTCATTGGGCTTTTATTGGCATTATCAAGGCAAAGCGGAGTCTATTATCTACATACTTAGCTGAGTAGTTAGTAGTTTAGGTAGGTTGTATAATTTAGTTAGTCCATTATTAGTTAGTCTATACTTATGAAACAGACGTGAAGAACAGCTATGTGATAAGATTACAAAAATTAGTTATACGTCCTTCATTTCGTTAAGTATAAGAATGCTTGTAGCTTTGCGAAATCTTCAGGCTTGTGCAGTCCAAAGTTCATACCATTCAGTGATGATTTGAGTGCTGAAAGCTCATTCGAGAACCCACAGTAGTGTTTTCTGGCATGCTGGAGCAAAATCTTTGTTGGGAAAACATCAGCCCAATTTGATAATTACTGTGCCTATGAATACTTTCATTCAAATAATGTATCGTGTCCAATGGAATACGATTATGATTATTACTGTGAATGTAACTATTTCGGGCTCCTTGTTCTAAATCAGTTCCACTAATTACCTATATGACAGGATAAACTCTCCACCTAGGTCTCCATTTTCTTTTTTTTTTGCTTCCTCTTTTTTAAGTGTGTACGCTTTAGTTGTCTTCTTTGTAGTATTTTGTGTTTGCAATTTCAGGTATTCTGTATTTTTTAGTTACTCTTCACAAAGTCACTATGATGGCACTATTATACAGGCCTTCATTATTTATTTATTTTGACTTAATTCTTCTAGGGTGCATCCATATAAAGTTGACTAAGAGGGCATGTACAATTATTATTAACACTACACCTATACTTCGATATAATGAACCTGGATATAACGAAATATTGGTTATAACGAAGTGAATTGAACGTAACATTGCAATAAATAGTGTTAGGAATATATTGTAATAACAAATTTTTAGATATAATGTATTATTTTACTGTAAGATGCCACTTTATTATAGTGAGGTTAGAGTGTATGCTTATTTAGAGGATAACGAGAAAATTCGTAGCTGGAATGATTGTGCCAACATAACTTATTGGTATTATCTTTCGTCGGGATTCATATTCACACACCTTTGACACTGAGCATTTTAAAGTAATTCGCTATGGAATCTAGCAGTACCCTTTTAATCCTTCCACCGACAGCCATTAGAAATTCCGCTAGCACACAATCTATTCTCATCTGTGACCTCGCTTTGAGACACGCGAGATAAATTTGCGACGACACACCCACCTAATTTTGTTATAAACGTGTGTGGCCAGGAAGTCGTCCCACCGGTGACACTGACCCGACCCGATAAGGGCTTGCGAAACCCCGCTGGGTTCTCGAGCTTATCAGGTGCGACAGCGGAGGTGGTCGTTTCCGAAGACTTTGGAAGCTGATGCAACGACGTGGCGTCAGCAGTGCTGCGTTGTGCGGTCACAGTTTTGCGTTGTTCGGACCTTTGTGCATCGTAAACATCTTGCGCCTTTGTTGGTGTGGAAGGTGGTCTGTTTGCATGGTAGACTTACGAGGGGCGGCTTTTGTGGCGAGATGGAATCGGCTTTCACGGGTGTTGTTTTTGTTGTTTATGCACCTGAAGTCTAGATTCTGACGGAAGCCTCTCTGTTTTGAGACATTGGGATGAAAAATAGAAAAAAGGACATTGACTATGACATTTAGCAAGGAACCCAACCGGGAAGCCGAAACATATTTTTATTAAAAATGCTGGGCATTCAAACACGAATGTCAGAGGGAAGCCAGGAGACCAAAACAGCCATTTCCTTGTCTTGGCTACTTTCTTGTCTGGTCTTTTTGTTTTCATTTTAGGCTGTATTTAATGTGTTTGTGTCAATGTGTTTAAGCTGTATTTAATGTGTTTGTCGTGATCACTATACGACTTTTTAGCACTTTTTATGCATTTGCTCAATAGACTCAAGTCTTTTCATTTTACTTTAACTGTTTTTTGGTTGTTAAAAGCTCTGTTCGAATCTCGTGTTTTAGAAATTATGTATCAGCTCCAGGAAAATTTGGGAAAACTGATGTACTACAGAATATTACCTGTGTTTTCTTTCCTCGAAAGAGAGCACTGTGCATAACCCACTAATGTGCAGAATGGTTTCACTAACTTTTAGGTTTGAAATATTTCCAATTCCTATGTAGGTAGTTTATTAAAAGTTTCAGAACTGGAGAAGAACAGGCAGTCATACTCATTAGTTTCTGCATGCATGTGCAAATCAACCTGTCCATACTATATGAAAACAGCACTGGTATTATGGATGTCCAAGAGTTCATCAGCATTTTGCTCACAGCATTAGTTACGTTCTTCCAATATGCCGGCATCTGGAAACGACTTATCACTTTTACCATCACATATGTTACACTTGTAATAATAATAATAATAATAATAATAATAATAATAATAAGAAGAAGAATTGATGATTTTATTTATATGTGGCAAAGTCCTAAAACCACAATTTGATTATGAGAGACGCCGTAGTGGAGGGCTCCGGAAATTTCGACCACCTGGGGTTCCTTAGCGCGCACCCAAATCTGCGAACACGGACCTACAGCACTTTTGCCTCCATCGAGAATGCAGCCGTCGCAGCCAGGATTTGATCCCGCGACCTGCGGGTCAGCAGCTGAGTACCATAGCCACTAGACCACCGCGGCAGGTTAATAATAATTGTTGTTGTTAAGAGTACTGTGGAGACGTGGACAGCCGGCAATTTGCGCATGAAAAAATTAGTGCATGCTCTACCTGTACAGTACAAAATAACTCGCCAGCTAGCCAAAAATGTTTGCAAAGCACTGTTTTTCAAGCGTGTTGTCTGGCTGTACTGAGCGAATTGGCTCCAGATTCTCATTTTTGCTTTTTGCGCTGCTGTGGACTCTATCACCACAACGACAGACAAAAACAAGCGCACTCTCTTTTTTTTTTTCTCCTTTCCATACTTCATTCAAATGTAGAAGGATGCTATAGAGGCACAACTCGTAAATCCTGCGTCAGTGGAAAGGACAGGCACAATAAAACATCAGTAAAAGGTTATTTTTGGACTAGAAGGAAGAAAATAAACAGCACTGTTTTTCATGATCAGTGAGTAAAGCTGCAAGCTGCATGCATAAGCTCAGCAATAATGTATCTTTGAAATTATGAAAAGATGCATGTACTCTGCAAAACCCTACAAAAATGTAAATAAAACTCGTGCATGTACCTTACCTGCCAAGAATGAGTAAACCTGACAACTATAAACGTTCCTGAACGATAGTGAAAATGTGGTGTATGGCTGCTGTCGGTGCATATCGTAGATTTTTTTTTTTTCGCTATGAGTCGTGCATAAATATGTGATAGAGTTGGTTTTCAAAATAAGCGTCACCTGAAGTCTTCAACTCTCGTGGCCTTTCAATGTTTATGCAGCCATGCATGCGGGCAAGCAAAAAACGTGTTCTTTCCCGGCCTGCCACGAAAACCAACGTAGTTCCAAGTCTGAGGTCGTGAGGCTCGCAAACACCCGCTTTAGGGCGTTGCATCGTCAAGTGCGAGAAAAGTATTGTGAAACTCGAATGTCAAGTGTTTTTTCTGAATATACCATTCTGTTGTGTCAGGTGCTCCCATGTGCTCCAATGTTTTTGTTTGTTTGTTTCTCTCTCACAGTTTGAGCTTTTGTTCTGCATCCAAGATGAAGGGGATCCTTCCATAATGCTGGTGCGACGACTGATGGAGAAGCACCCATTGGTCGACGCCAGGGTCTTTGTAGGTCAGTGTCTGCCCCTCATCCTCTTCTACCTTCTCTGCTTTGAATACTAATGGCTCTTTTTTTTGTTAGGCACAAGATTAGTTGGAACTAGTAGATATGAAAAGCAACTAAAGTATGGGGGATGTTGTTGGTTGTAGTTATGATGTAATTGTGAATTAATGGGACGAAAAGACAACTTGCATCTTGCAGGTATTGAACCTGTGACCTTCAAATAACGTGTCCAATGCTTTACCAACTGAGCTACAGTGGCAACTGCCCCCCCCCCCCCCCCCCCGTTTACTTTAGAAGCCTGGAAGTGTTACTCAGCGCCGCTTGTGGCCATGACTGCCAATGTCTGGTGCAAGTAGTCATGACGACCGCTAGTTGCCGTGAGGGTCTCATTCTGGCAGACTAGATGCCTCGGGTAGTGTGCGAGAGACTGTTAGTGAGGTGCCAGCTTGTAAAAAAAAAGATCACGAAGAATCACGAAGCACGTGATTCCAGCAGGCGGAAAAAGTGCGCCACACTCGCCGTCATGGCTACTGGCAGCGTTGAGTAACACTCCCTTGTTTAAATGTACATCATCATCAGCCTGACTACGTCTTCTGCAGGACAAAGGCCTGCAGAAGACGTAGTCAGGCTGCAACTTCTTAATCTCATCTGCTCACCTAACCTTATGTCTCCCCCTATACCCGCTTGCCTTCTCTGGGAATCCAGTTAGTTACCCTTAATGACCAGCGGTTATCCCGTCTACACGCTACATGCCCGGCCCATGTCCATTTCCTCTTCTTGATTTCAGCTATGATATCCTTAACATCCGTTTTTTCCCTAATCCACTCTGCTATCTTCTTGTCTCTTAAGGTTACATTTACCATTTTTTCTTTCCATTGCTCGCTGCGTCGTCCTCAATTTAACCTGAACCCTCTTTGTAAGTCTCCAGGTTTCTGCTCCATAGCTAGGTATCGGCAAGATACAGCTGTTATATACCTTCCTCTTGAGGGATAGTGGCAATCTACCTGTCATAATTTGAGAGTGCTTGCCAAATGTGCTCCACCCCATTCTTATTCTTCTAGTTACTTCAATCTTGTGGTTTGGCTCCGCGGTTATTACCTGCCTTAAGTAGACGTAGTCTTTTACAACTTGAAGTGCATTATTACCTATCACGAAGCGCGGCTCTTTTCCGAGGTTGTTGTACATTACTTTCGTTTTCTGCAGATTAATTTTCAGACCCACCTTTCTGCTCTCCTTGTCTAACTCTGTAATCATGAGTTGCAACTCGTCCCCTGAATTACTCAGCAATGCAATGTCATCGGCGAAGTGCCGGTTACTAAGGTACTCTCCATTAACTCTTATCCCTAACTGTTCCCATTCTAGGCTTCTGAAAACGTCCTGTAAGCACGCAGTGAATAGCATTGGGGAGATTGTGTCCCCCTGCCTTACACCCTTCTTCATTGGTATTCTGTTGCTTTTTTTATGAAGCACTATGGTAGCAGTTGATCCCCTGTAGATTTCTTCCAGAATGTTTATATATATTTCATCTACGCCCTGATTCCGCAGTGTCTGCATGACGGCTGATATTTCTACTGTATAAAACGCCTTCTCGTAATCTATGAAGGCTATGTATGTATTGTGGTTGGTTATATTCTGAGCATTTCTCTATTACCTGATTGATAGTATGAATGTGGTCGCAGAACGCAATAATTTACGGATTTTGAATACCTTTTACCGAAAACGAGGAAACCGCAAGTGGACATAGAGGAGCCCTAATTGCAAAAATATGAACGAAATAGACTTTATAATGAGTGCACACCCAGGCATCGTAAAGGATGTTGAAGTGGTTGGCAAGGTAAGATGCAGTGACCATAGAATGGTACGGGCTCGAATCCGCCTAGACTTGAAGAAGGAACGACAGAAACTGATACGCAAGAAGCCAATCAATGAGCTAGAACTGAGAGGGAAAGTACAGAAATTCAGAGTCTCGCTTCAGAACAGGTACTCGGCTCTTAGTGAGGAAACCAACCTTAGCATAGATACAATGAATGATAATCTGATGAGTATCATTACGAAGTGTGCAGTGGAAGTTGGAGGCAGGGTAGTTAGACAGGACACTCACTGGCAAGCTTTCCCAGGAAACGAAGAATCTCATTAAGAAGCGTCAAATCATGAAAGCTTCAAGTACAACAGACAAAATAGAACTGGCAGAGCTTTCATAGTTGATTAATAGGCGTAAGGTATGCGATGTAAGAAGGTATAACATGGAGAGAATTGAACACGCTCCGAAGAATGGAGGAAGCGTCAAAGAAAACTTGGGATAGACAAAAATCGGATGTATGCACTAAGGGACAAAGAAGGCGAAATAACTATCAATATGGATAGGATAGTTAAAACAGCGGAGGAGTTTTACAGAGATCTGTACAGTAGCCGGGACAACCATGACTTTAATACTATAAGAACTAGCAGTAACCCAGATGACACCCCACCAGTAATGATAGATGAAGTCAGAAAAGCTTTGGAGAGCATGCAAAGAGGCAAAGCTGCTGGTGAGGATCAGGTAACATCAGATCTGCTGAAAGATGGAGGCCAGATTGTGTTAGAAAAACTAGCCACCCTGTTTACGAGGTGTCTCCTGTCGGGAAGGGTACCAGAGTCTTGGAAGAACGCTAACATCATCTTAATACATAAGAAAGGAGATGACAAGGACTTGAAGAATTACAGGCCGATCAGCTTGCTCTCTGTAGTATACAAGCTATATACAAAGGTAATTGCTAACAGAGTAAAGAAAACATTAGAATTCAATCAACCAAAGGAACAAGCAGGATTTCGAACAGGCTACTCAACAATTGACCACATTCATACTGTCAATCGGGTAATGGAGAAATGCTCAGAATATAAATGTACAAACATAGCCAGTAAAGTTGGAGGGGGTATTACCGCCACGTTAGCTCAGTTTGCAAAGCGTCCCTCGCATTTTTCGAAGGTCGCAGGTTCAGTCCCTGCCAGCGGCAAGTCATCCTTCCATTCACTTTACTTTGTTCACATTTACATCATAACTAGAGTTAAACCTCTTTATAAAAGGCATGCTCTGGGCAGCAGTTTTTGTCTTTCATATGAGATGTCTCTTATAAACAGAGTATGCATTTTGTCATCAACCCGTATTTTACTGTAGGCCCATTGGTGTCTCTTATACCCGTCTGTCTCTTACATTAGTGTCTCTTATAAAGAGGTTCGACTGTAGTAGAAACATCCCCTCTACTATCTGTTTGTTCAAATTAATCCATTTTTGAATGCTGCAGTATTCGGCTTGAAGTAATTTTACTTATTCCTTTGAGACGCGACATCCTCTTGACACATCTTACTTTTGCCAATCATGTACACTGTTTGCAAGAAAGAGACTGTGCAAGCACTGAGCTTGTGGTGAATTAAACATGCTTGCTGCCAGCCAGTAACTCTCTCATGCACTTTGAGTGGTTCATCGAATTCAGTTCACGAAGAAATATAGCACGGCTGACTATACAATAATTTGATGATTATTTATGTGGTAATGACAATTTGTTGTTGTAATTTACAATGTGTTCTATTTGCAACAAATCACGTAAATTTTCCACATTTATGGACAGTCGATAATTGGGTGGTGCAAGGGCTTTTGCGTAAATTTTCTGTTGTCCTAAATTACATTGTGAATGCCAAAAGTAATGCAGGGATAATGCAAGCAAACAGTGAGCTAAAATGTCCTACATTATCGCCAAGATTGTGCATGGTTACTGGATGATGGAAAAGGTATATGTGTAGGAGCGAAAGGAATGTGTTACATGGCTCCAGCACTGGGATTTTTTATCCTCTCAGTCACAATGTACAGCCATTGAAAAATGAAATGTGAACAAGATATTACAAAGAAAAACAGCTCCTGCTCGCAATAATTTGAGAGCACAATCTCTCACGAGGTTGAAAAATAGTGTTCGCGGCCCCTCGCCAAGTGTGCAGCAATGATTTGAGAACACACTCTTTCGTAAGGTAAAGAAAGATTGTCCGCAGCCCCTCACCAAGTGGGGGCAAGTGAAGTATCACCGGCATTAAGCCTGCCAGTGTGGATTGGTTAGGCTTAGCCTGTTCCCTATTTCAATGGGCCTTTTTTTTTTTTGGTCCGAAGAGCAACTTCAGTGGAGATGGCCGAAATCTAAACTGGCGGCCCCTGGCCTCTGAAATTGTCTGCCGCGACCGCCAGCAGACCGCCTCGAAAAGCCTGCATTCACACCTTTTTGAGGGGGGGGGGGCACATGAGAATATCGTGACTTAATATCTCACTTGGTCCGCTATTGTCATCGCGATTCGGCCAACTGAACTGATGGCGCGTGTCTCGCCGACACCGGCACGCATGCGCAGACTACCTACCCAAAAAAGGTGTCTGCCTCAGCGGATCAGCGACTACAGTGCTTGGCTGCTGACTTGAAGGTCGATGGATGCGAAGTGGTAGAGGCCCGTGTACTGTACAATGTCTGTGCACGGTAAAAATGGTCAAAATTTTCGGAGCCCTCCACTGTGGTGTTCTTCAAAATCGTAGTGTGGTTTGGGGACGTTAAACCTCGGATATAAAAGTAAAATAAATCAATAAATAAAAAAAACCTGGAAAAGGCCTGTTGTCCATGATTGTATGCTCCACTTTGAGACTGCATTTGTTCTGTGCCTCAACTGGTTGTGCGTGTTGTGCATGGTGATTGTGGAAGCCATAGCCAAGCCGAGACCACAAGTCATTCTTTCTTTTTTGTCATACCTATGGAGTGACCAAACTCTCACATAAGCCACATTTTGTTTTTTTCACCCAGGCGGTTGCCCAGTCGGGGTAAATCCCAAGATCAACAATATGCAACCAGGCTACGAAGCTGCCAAGTACGAGCTCATCTTGATCTCCGACAGCGGAATTCGGAGTGAGTGCTTTTGCCTCGACTTTGGCATCATCGTCATCATAATTGTACCTGTTATACCAAAATACAAACCATTTTGTGGCTTTTATATGCATTTCTGTCACTGTGCTCGAACCTCTATACAACAAACATGGATATAACGAATTATCAGTTATAACAAAGTAATTGAAGAGTGGCTCTCTCATAGATACATTGCTATACATATATGTTTATAACGAATTTCAGCACGTAACGAAGCATTTTCGTGGCAGGTGTGACTTTGTTATAATGAGGTCTGGGTGTATATCGGTGCATCACCTTTTGGCCAAAACTGACTTTTTATTTTACACCAGAGCTCTCAAACTCGTTCAGCTAGCTGGCCTCAATCACCAAATTTAATCCACCAAGGGCCGGAGGGGGAGGGTACAGGGAAGGTTGAAGAAAATTTCTTTTGATATTATTGTTCGAGTGAAGGCATTTTGCAAATCTCATTTATGGCCCACTTCTTAACGAAGTTTTCACGTCGGGTTTCAAGGAATGTACCGAAACTGGCCTCCACAAGACTAAAATCTGGAAGCTGGTTTTCAAGTGAGCAACCAGATTTTTTGTTACATGGTTATGTCTGAATACGTGGTAACTGCATGGTGTGCCTCGCATAAAAAAAAAATGCTCGAGACCAGTCACGTAAGTGTGGCCAAGGGGTCTCAATCTCGCCTCAGCTTGTGAGGCACAGTCGCGGAATTCACTGTATTCACTTGATTTTAACGCAACCAAGATTTTAACACGAGGGACGACTTTCAGGAAGAAAAAGAAAATTTACATGTGCATTGTTGCACTTTTCAAACTACTTGTATTTGCTCATTCGATTGTAACTCGAAGGTGGTCGACTGTAGCACGAAATCGGAGGGAAAAAAATACGCGTTATATTAGAGTAAGTATGCCAGTCCCACAAGGGCTACGACAGTGCATATGGTAGAAGTGGGGGTTAGAGAGAGAACTTGATCGAATGTCGCTTAACATTGCTATTTGAAAGAAAGTTTCTGATATCCCGCATATTGGTCATTTATGACGGGAATTCGACGTCAGATTTTCAACTTATAGTGACCACATGGGGCGCTTAATGAAAAAAAACAAAAAACAAACGCTTGAGAATAGTCCAGTCTGTGTAGCTTGCCTGATCAAAGCGCTATTGATTGCGATAGTGGAGAGAATCACACACATACCGCTGCTGCTGTCTTTTTTGTTTGTTTGTAGTATTCCTCTTTCTACCTCTTGTTTGTTCATTTTCCGTGTCCCCTAGTCCTTTGTAACAACACTGTTACTCTCTGCCGAGAGGTGCTCCTCCTTAGGGAAGCGCAGTCGCATTCACATTTGTCAGCAAGATTTTCCGGGTACTGTACTATAACTGGTCTTTCATCTTGGTGAACTGCATGATAAGCGGTATGCGTACTCATAGTGTTTTATGGTAGGATGAACGGGAGTTGAAAAGGACCACGTTGTAAATGGTCCTGTACCAAAGGCGGTTGCCTTGTAAGGTGTGTGCACTGTATCAGTGTTTTTATGCTTACTACAGATGCTGTGAAATAATAAAGAAAATACTACAGAACATGCCTTTTTGCACACTCTAATGCCACGCTCCCAGGTATTTCGTGCGAAAAAGGTCACTGTATTTGGCCGGGCATGCTTCCTCGGCAGGGCGGCGACGACGGGGGTGGATGTGTGGTAACTTGCGTTTTTCTCGCAGCAACACAAGGGATAACTGCTGCATCTGCTTATTGCTGTCCTGAACTGTTGCAAGGGAAGCATATCTTTCGTACTTCGAATGCTAAGGGGCTCTGCAATCGTCGCGTGCATAGGCATGCAAGCAAGCACATCACTTTTTTTTTAAATTTCACAGGCATCTGTAGTGAGCAGGAAAACTCGAATAATTCAGATATTAAGTCACAAACTCTCTAATTGTACATTTCACTAACCGATCTACAATTTCTCTTTATAGAATTTACGCCTGGCTTTGTTGCTTCAGAAGTTTGGTAATTAATCATGTTTAGTTAGGCAATCAAGTAGAAAACAAAAAAATGCGACTAACTCCAGGCGATAGTAACATGCATTTGGTCACATCATCGTAGAGTGCTTCAGCATATTTTTCAATCTTGGCTAGAGATAGCTGGGACACCTTGTATATGGAAGGGTAATCTCAGCACCAGATATTTACATGGTTCTGTGAACCTAAGTATATCTGGAGCCTGGACCTACAGATAGCTTGCTATTCAGCTACATTATTCGGACTAGGGCATGTGCGTTGGTATTATTTTGTCTTGGGGACTGCTAAGTTGCCTTGGATCATGTCATTGAGGGGAAAATTGCTTGTTTTTTGCCCCCCATCAATGCCATTGATATTTTATGCAATTTTATACAAGTGAACGTTGAGAGAGATAGAAGCAAAGGCTGTTATGCCTGGGAGTCCAGACCAAACGTCATTGCTTTTGCAAAGGAAACCAGTGTCAAAGCCAGCAAACCAGCCCGCCTGACGCCATCACCTCAACAACGTCGTATAGCCCGGCGGTGCCGGTGTGTCTTACGCAACACACTGCGAGCTCCCTCAACCCTTGAGCCCGACTGTAGCCCGATGATGCAATCGACGCCATCCAGTCTGGCGAGTCTTAAGCAACACGTGGCAATACCACTCACTCATGGACGCAACTCGGCGCGGTGGTTCCCGATTGAAGGATTCTGATGCAATCCAGCTGCAGTTCTGATTGGACGTTGCTGATATAAGGGTCAACTGGGGCCTATAAAGAGCCAAGTGGTGCAATGCCAAGCAGCCGTCCTATGCGTCGGAGAGAAAACGAAGGTGTTAGAGCCTCCAAATACATCTCGGATTTTCGTGTCCCTAAGCTGTCGGTCCCAGTGCAGAATATGCAACACCTCTATTTCTATGCTGTACATAAACCTTGCCTTAACTCATTGTAGTTTTGTCCACTCGTCTATCAGCTCTGCGCAGAAGCAGCCGCGAGCTGAGAAACGCGCTACCGAGCAACCTTGGCGCGCTATGCAACAGTGTCGGCGGCGGTGCGAGTTACAACAATGCGCAATACAGTCAAGTACCGATATTTTCAATGTGGGCATTGAAGGGGTAAAGGATATCTGATATAATGAAGGGCCTTAAGGGGGGGCCTTGAAACAGTTTTTCAAGTAAACATGGAATGAATTCACTGGAAGAGCTTATTGCCTCGTGAATTCAACGCCACAAACATTTTAAGAATCCGTCCAGTGCGAGTGGAGTTACGAAGATTTGTTGCATGCTGCAATTTCATTCTCTCTTCTCTTGTCTCGACGAAAGCGCTGGAAGCCAAGCAGGGAGGAATGACAGTGGCAAAGAAAATACGTTACACGCGCCTCGTGACTTTGAGCACTTTTTTTCGATTTTTTTTTCAAATTCGCAGTTTTTTCAGTGCGATCGTGTGCGCACACGTGGACTAGTCGCGGCCTCTCATGGCAATCTTTGCGACGACCGAGCGCGCCACGTTCAAGTCAGACAATGGCTGATAGATGGCCTTCTATGAATTATGTTTGAGCATGTTCTATCATTTGTCAAGGGAAGAGAAAGCAATTTTAGCTGACTTTGACTATCTATTGTGAATTCCAGGCCGCTTGCTGCGCTTTAACATTTGGCTCGCGTGTTCTCGGGAGCCTCTACTACCAATCAGCTGCGTTTTCTGACCATGCTCAAAAAGTGTTGCAGGCCCCTTCAGTGTCGCATGTGGTTCAATTCCTATCAAAATTTTCACGTGTCATGTCATTTATATTGGCTAGGGTTGTCTTCTTGTTGGCTTGAATGCGTTTTTACAAGTGGTGGGGGTGCGTTATATATTCAGTGAAGGAGGACACACTCCTGGACATGGTCCTGACCATGGCAGACGACGTGGCCCTGGTCCACCAGATGCCTTTTGCCTGTGATAGGAAGGGGTTCCCAGCCATTTTAGAAAAGGTCAGTGGCCCTCTGCGGTACTTTCGGTTTTTTAGACAAGCCTTCACAATAATTATCTTGCATAAACATCCGTTTGTGATAGTATTTTACAATTGTGCGTTTGATATGGGTTGTAACGCAGGGATCCTAGTCAAAATTATGGGACACTAAAGTTTCGCTTTTAAGAGTCGAAGGTGGTACTGATATCGTGTTCCTAGTACCTACTTCAACCACTTAGTGCATGAAACCTTTACGAACTTGCTATGCACCTACTACGTGGATTTAGTGGAATAGGCGCAGTAGCGTGTGTGCCTTTTGTAGTGGGTGACCGGCTTTAAACCACGAAGTCGTTATGAAAATCGCATGTTGGCATTATTTCTGCAATATTTCATGGTGTGTTATGAAGCATGTATACAGGACACGTTTGTTTGTAATGCACTTAATTTAAATTTTAAAACAATTTGAAGTTCTCAGACAACATCTTACAATAAAAAGCGTGCCCTAAATGGCTGCATAAGGTAAAAAGTATGCACTAGGGGCAGGAGATAGCTATTGTGTCCAAATCTATGAGGCGAAGCTTAAGGGTCCTCCAATTTTATGCATTGAGGGCAAGTCAGACTTCTTCAAAAGTCAAGTGGTGCAGTCGTGTGCATGCGTGTGTGTGTGTGCTTTTTTAGTTATCTTAGGATGCTGTCGAGACCTAAAATGCTATTGTTATTGGTTGTGGGGAGAAAATTGAATGAAAGGAGACATATGCGCGATAGCTACAGGTTTGGCTCTGTTCCGATTTCACGCCCTACATAAGCAGTTCATTCGCATATATACTGACAGTATGTGTCCTAAAACATTGTTTAGTTCAGCTCGCATCACACCAGATAGTATGCGAGAACAAACATTTCAAGTATCTTAAGTTGCTTCATCCACCATTGCAGTCCGTCACAGCGGTGTAGCATTTAAGGTGTTCGGCTGCTCACCTGAAGGTCGTGGGTTTGATTCTTAGCTGCGGCGGCCGCATTTCGGTAGAGGCGAAATGCGAAAAACATTTCAAGTATCTTAAGTTGCTTCATCCACCATTGCAGTCCGTCACAGCGGTGTAGCATTTAAGGTGTTCGGCTGCTCACCTGAAGGTCGTGGGTTTGATTCTTAGCTGCGGCGGCCGCATTTCGGTAGAGGCGAAATGCGGTGGCTGTGTTAGGCGATGTCAGTGCACGTTAAAAAAGGCCAGATGGTCGAGGCTTTCAAAGTTCTCCACTCTATGGTGTCCCTTGCGATCGTCATGATTTCGGGACGTAAGATGCCCGATACTATTGTTATTCCATGGTCGCCTAACTATTTGTAGTTTTATGTGCATTGCACTTCATAACATCGGCGGAATCATCATATCTGATAAGTTTTACTAAGCCAGACACCATCTTACGTTTTGCTTGCTGAAGACAGTGCGCAAGGTCCTTGCCCATTTTGTGTTGAGTGCAAGGTGCTTGTCTGTTTCAAGTTCGTGTGTCGCTCATATCGGTTGATCTGTGCAGTGCATCGTTTCGCTTTGCAATGCTGTTGCTACAACTAGCCCCCAGTGGAATCACTACTAAATTGAAGACAGACTGCTCTTCTCAACCAAGTTTACACACTCAAGCTTTGATGGTTGAGCGTATCCCTTGGGGCTGTTCATTTCTTTCGTTATCACCTTCCGTTTACCACACTAACAGTCAGTGCGCTATACCTTCTGTCATGGCTTGGAAGCTAAGGCATTGTGCTTCGAACAGGAGATTGACAGTTTGATTTTGCGTTGTGGCAGCTGTACTTCAATGGGAGGTTAAACGCAAATGTGCTTGTGAAAAAGCTAAAGAGCTCAAGAAATGGATTTGAAGTTCAAAATATCAATTTCATTCCGTGCCATGGCATGCTTTACGATGCATTACATGACGCTGCATTACAATGATATAGTTGCATGTAACAATTCCATCAATGTGCACCACAATCATAATTTCGGCATTTGAAAACTCGTGATATCTTTTAAGTATCTGTGCCGAGGGTAAGCCTGGCTTTCAGACAAGATGTTTTCCGTTAATTTCTAAATATTTCTGCACACTGCAGTGCAAAAAGAAGTTTAAGAAACACAACATATAAATGTGGTGTTCATTCAACACATAAATGTCTTTAAGGAAACAGGGGCATGCATTACTGACAGGTGGAGTACATTTTGATGTGCCCAGATATAACATGAAGTGCGTGCAACAAGTACTCTGGAGTTAAGAAGTTTAAAAAAAAAGTGCTAAAGCAGCTCAAACTATGCTAGCGTCTTCCATACCGATGCGCGTATATTATATATTATGCAGGTCTACTTTGGCACGGCGCACGCGCGCATCTACCTGGCAGCCGACCTTCTGCGCATCAACTGCGCCACGGGAATGTCGGCGTTGATGCGGAAGAAGCTGCTCGACGAGGTGGGCGGCATCAGGGCGTTTGGCCACTACTTGGCGGAGGACTTCTTCTTTGCCAAGTCTTTTGAAGACAGGTTGGTGAGATTTTTTTTTTTCATACAGTTTGCAATGCGTGCCCGCTGCGATGGAGCAGTGGTTAGGGTGCTCTGCTGCTGACCCTAAGATCGCGGGTTTGAGCCCGGTCGCCGCAGTCGCATTTCGATAGAGGCAAAATAATTGAGGCCCATGTACTGTGCGATGTCTGGGCACATTACAGAACACCAGATGGTTGAAATTACCAGAGCCTTCCATTGCAGCGCCTCTCATAATCATATCCTGGGTTCGGGACGTAAAATTCCAGATAATATTATTATTATTATTATCATTATTAGTTCGCAATGTGTAGTGCTGCTCTTATAGTGCTACATGGTTATCTTATGAAAAAAAGTTTGACACACTCTAGAGAGTTGTTAGAAAGGGCATTCATCTTCCTTTGTGCCTTGTGTGGGAAGGTTTGATTTTTTTTTTAACACTACAGTACTCCCTATGACTGCTGGCATAGGGCCTTCCGCTTAACTTGGACATGTGGTGAAAACTAACGTAAAATTGTTTGTTGTGCCACATTTATAGTAGGCGTGTTAGGTGGAAATTGTCACTAACATAAGTGTCTCGCTGAAGCTAATCTGAATCAGCTTATGTTGGTTGCGTTTATGGGGTTATGTTGGCCTTGTTTATATAGAGTGTGCCAGATTTCTCAAGATGGCACATCATACTGTACTTTGAACTGCATTGCTGAAAATGCAGGTGTTGCTTTGACAGGAAGCCAAATGATGTGGCACATGATGGTGGTATTTGTAGCTGTTAAGTTTGAAAGATTTGTCCAATTGAAAAAAAAATTCTCGGGATGACTTTAGTTTTAAAATTTTCCATGTGTGCGACATTGGCTGGTACACTGAACTCTATGAATGAACTATGAATTCTATGAATGAACTGAACTATGAATCTGCTTGCTGATGTCAAGAATCAGCCTCTGGCGTCCGCCTTTACCGCACTGTCTGAATGCAATTATTTTTTTTTTTGCAAAGGAAAGTTTTGTCATAATGGCGTAGCTTTTTACTCGCTAAATTGATGGCCTTCTCAGTAGGTTACTAAATTACTAACTCTTCTTTTTTCTTTTTTTTTTTTTGCCCGTGGCATTTGATGCAGGGGCTGGAAGATCAGGATTAGCTCCCAGCCAGCGTGGCAGAATTCCGGCCTCTGTGAGGTCGGGCTGTTCCAGACTCGTGTGGCAAGGTGAGTGTCCGTGCAGATGAGCTGCTTATTGATTTTTAATTATCCTTTAAAAGCAAATTGCCATTTACTGCCTTTACACATGAATTGTGATGAGCAAATCAGCACTTGTCACAGAAAAACAGCTTCACATATAAAATAAAAATTAGATGGGTTGCTATACAGCAGGCCTTCATTAAACAGAACCTGAAGGGTACAGGAAGGTGTGTTCTTGTTAGCAGGAGTATTTTACTGAAAGGTGTACCAGGGTGTACAAGTAAAGTCGCGTACAGTCCGCCGCAGCGGAGCAGCGGTTATAGTGCCCGACAGCTGACCAGACGATCGCCGGTTGAATCCCAAATGTTGTGGTTGCAGTTTGACGGAGGCTTTGTGTGTGCATGCTAAGAACACTGGATGGTCGAAATTTCCAGAGGCCTTTGGTCACACTGGCTCAACGAAATTTTTAGGTAAGTTTCGTCTCTGGTCACCCTGGAGGACAATTTGGTTGATTTTAACCAGTTGAGAACTATTGTGGGCCTTCGCGGGGATGCTGCACTATCGCCACGACGTCGTGACTCTCACTGCGCACGCGCGTTGTTTCGGGAGTCGGGTTTGTGTGGTTTCTCCTGCTCTGGTGTCTGATCCCAAGTGCAATCTAAAAGCTCTCAAGATATGTAGGCCAACTTACTGATACGGTCAAATTTCGTCAATTTGGATTTCATAGTATTGGGAAAAAATGATCAAATAACTGAATGCCAAATTAACAAAAGTACCAATAAAACAACAAAATGCCTATTACATCAATGTTCGATGACTTTTAACAAATATGCAAATATAGTAATTATTTTGCATAAGAGCAGCATAAAAGCTGCAATTCTTGTCATTTACATCATCATTCACAATATGACCGCTTCTGGAAATTCCAGTGCCTCAACATGTAATGCGCTCTGCACTCAGACATTGTTACATATCAATAACACGATCGTAAATGGTGACCATGCTTTTCTGAAGACCCTTGGCCATTTCAGTTGTCCACAAATGCCGTTTTTGCTCCTTTGTGTTGCACATTTGTGGCACTTTGTTCCCAGCACGGTCCAAGGATCAACCAAATTAACCAGGTAGCAGCCAAAACGAGAGTTCGATATCGTTAAACGACACATGCTTCCCTGCACCACAAAGCGCATCCAAATTATCCAACTTCCTAATTAACGAGGGTCAACTTGACGAGCTTTTACTGTGCTAGAAAAGTCGTTTTTCTCATTATTGTCCCATCGCCTCAATGCTTTGGATTTCCACATTCCGCATCATTGCAGCAAAGTGACAGTGTGACCTCGCACTTGAACAATGAACGGTCTCTCACGACGGCAGGTGGGCCAAGCTTCGGTTTGCCATGGTGCCGCACACGATGCTGCTGGAGCCCCTGTCGGAGTGCATGTTGCTAGGGGCACTGGTGGCGTGGGCGACCAGCTTCCTGTTCCAGTGGGACGCCTTCGCCGTGTACCTGCTGCACCTGCTGCTCTGGTTCCTGCTGGACTGGATGCTGCTCAGCGTCGTGCAGGTGTGTGCATCTTTTATCACCACAGAAGCCATAGAGAAAAAATCAAGCACTTTGATCGTTTGAACGAATATTACAGCGTTCAAATTTGCTTCGGCTCAAATTTATATTATTCAAAATTTTAAAGTATTTGAAATTAACGAATATGCATATATTTCGCTACATGGAATCTCTCTATAGATGGTTACACTGGAGCTAGGAGTGCTGCACCACGAAAACACTTAGCCAGTAAAATCCACATCTGGATTCACACATGCCTTGTTCCAACTTTAAAAAAATATTGTGCAGGTTAGTTGTCATGACATATGTGCTCATTTTTCTTTATAATATGTGATATACAGTCGAGCCCATTTATGACTAACTTGAAAGTGCTGCAGTAAATGGTCATTATATCAGTAGCTATCGTACTTGGACTCATCCTTAAAAATCTGAACTTAGCGACCAAACCGTTTTTTTTTTTTCTGTGCATTTTTATTTAAAAGTGCTAACAACCCCTCTGGTGACAAGATGGGCTTTCCGCCTGTTGAGCAATGCCAGCTGTCTGGTAAAGAGTGAATTAAACCACGTTCGCGATGAACTTGCACCGTTACGCTTAAGGGTGGTACCACCATGTGGAACCAATACCTGGCTAGTTGCGTTACAACATTTTGCTTACTCTGCTATCGCTGTTTCAAAACCAGCCAGTTGCGGTCTAATGTATGCGCGCATTTGCACGTTTTTCGTGCATGCTTCATTTCGTATGATGCTCTGGTGTGGCGAGAAGCCTGTTCATTCAACACAATCTATAGACATACACTTTGCAAGCAATGCGCAAGCAGCCTTACATAACGCGGCGGCAGTAAAGTGGCAAACGGCTGCAGAACGCACTTGTACTGCCGTTATTCCCCACGGTTTAAACACTCGTAGCCGAGCAGATATCTGCAGATGACCGAGATAAGGTTGTTGGCGATGAGTCAAAATGGCATGTTCATCGACACCAGCCACCTCGCTTTCGCTCTTTTCGTATGCTTATCTGTTAAGGCATGGCTACAACCACTCGGAAGTCGTTATCACCGATTGATCAGCCTCTGCTGTTGATGAAATACGGAAGACCTTTGCAGTGCATTGTGACGTTGGTGACACCTTTGTCGCGTGTGAACTGCAGCAGTCCACGTGCGAGTTTGCGCCTCTCGCATGCTTTAGAATGCCAGTTTCAACCTTTTTTTTTTTTTTCGCTTTGTATGTGCCATATTTTTACAATATCTATATTGGAAGTGTTCATTATAAAAGTAGGAGGCTTTGAAAAATGTTCGCTATATGTGAAAGCAGTTTTGGTGGGCAGCATAAGGAAATCATAAGTGCACCGAAATATGGTCATAATAGCTGATCGTTACATTTGGGATTGTTGTAAGTGGGTTCGTCTGCTTATACTATTCGAACTATTTGATTCGAATTCTACAAATCACTATTCACTTCGAATTCTTTTTAAATCAAACTTTACTGTTCACACTTCCCTACATAGAACGCATTGCTGGGCAAGTTGGGTCATGGTCAGTAACAGCAGAGAACATAAAAGACAGCGTAGGAGCGACAAAGAAATGGAACAAGCACTCACTACCAATTCGTTTATGGAAAAAAAAAAAATGAAGACATGTTCACAGTACGTTCCAGGTGCACTTGCATGCACATCAAATGGTGCATCCAGTCAAAAGACCTGCTACGTGTATTACAAGTGTGCTCGGGGACAATAACGGCGGCACACGTCCCTGCAGCTTCCGTAGGTGGGTCGACCAATCTTTCTCTACCTCCACCCCTCAGGGCTAACCCCTATTAGCTCTTAAGCTGGATGGCTCCCTCAACAGCCACAATGCACTAAACGCACGCATCCATATGTCATGCTGGTAAAAAACGCATTGTGCAGGTTACCCCACTAGTCCTCTTTTCGAGCAAGTGTTCGCTTTCGCACCCCCAAGAAGTCTTCATTAGTAAGGTACAGACAAATTCTGCGTGCACACCATATTCTTCAGCGAAATGGCGACAATCGGACATTGCGACAGTGACCTGCAATCACTGTGGGCTGTGCTGCCGTGCAGACCTTCACCACTTGCTATGGCAGTGTTCCACATTTGATAAAGGGCGTATGGCCATACAAGCTTTGCAGTCCGCAAATTATTATGAAATGCTTCTTACAGACCCGGTCACGCAGTTATTATTTGTGCAATATGGAGGTCAGAGCGGCGTGGTCAGTGTGGTTTAGGGGGTCCGACAAACCACAGTAATGACCACACGCCGCCTCAGTACCAGTGATTGCGAATAGAATAAGTGCAAAACCTACGATGCTGAAACATTAGTATAGTTCGAAAGTCCCACTTACCCCATAGAGGACATGCGCCTCCCTCTTTTTCAATAAAGAGCTTTCCATCCTCCATACTTTTTCAGCATAGCAGCTAAAGCACACTCCCCCACAAAAACACTGACGTTTAGCTGGCACAGTCTGTGCTCTTCATTTTCATGTGAAACATTTTTTTTTTAAATCCTGTCAGCCAGGGTTTTGCGAAGAAGTGAGTTATAGTTGCTTTACCGTGATGTGTAGGTGATCTCTTGACTGGATTTGCCATTTGATGTATCGCAAGTGTGCCAGTGATGTACCGAGTGTATATTTTTCTCAATTTTGTAATATATAACAGTTGGCAGTGAGGAGTAGTCTCGTATTTTAGTCTCTCTTGGGCTGTATCTTTTGTGCCATGCTTTCATTTTAAGGAAGTTGTGCAGCTTCTTTCAAAAGTTGCAGAGTGTTGTCATGTTGGATTCAAATATGGTGCGAACCTCCTTTCTGTCGTGCAATCTCTGCACAGGCCCATGAAAGAATGTCTTGCAAAAAAAAAAAAGAAGCTGAAACTAATTAAACAGTTGCTAAGCTAATGCAGCAGTACACTGCACAGCCTACTTTGCTAGTGGCCAAGTTGATTGCCACAGTTCTTCTTTGTAAACCAATGTGTTACTATTACTCTGATCAAAAAAGCATGGTGTTATGTTTATTACTGGAATAGCAGAGCTCTGTTTTTCAAGAGTAATTCACTGGTCACAACTTGCACGTCACACCTCATACAGAATGTGACAGTGCAGTGAAATGCCGTCGCAAGGAAGTGCTCGTTGTACAAAAAGTACCTAATTATGCAGGAGAAGGGTTATTTACTGGTAGGCCTTGTTTTCATTAGATGCAACCTTATGAAGTAACTGGATAATATAGCCAGGAAAGCATAGAGGAAATACTTGCGGTTCTTGATGGATGTACAGTTCTTGTCACGACGTAGAGACAAGCGAAGCGGACGTGTAAAGTCGAACTTGCGGTTGGTGGAGACCAAAATTGTGTGAATTATGTGCGTGAAGTGCTGTCAGTTGCATCACGGTAGTTGTTTTTCAACAGGAGCAGGCGGCTGCTTTGTTCTAATGTTGTAAATGTGGCGAGTGGTGATGATGACTGCACAGATCTTTAACATAATGATGACAAATTTATTCACATCTCGGTGAACATTCTAATCGGACATTAACAGTTGGAAAGAACATCTTTAAAAGTTTTGTCACATGCTCTTTGCTGGTGCTGTGCACTTCAAACTTTAGACGAAAGTGCGTCAGGACATTCAAACATGGCCCGTGCAATCGTGCTTGATCGTCTCGACTGTACTGTGTAGTATAATGACCGAATGCCAGGTCTATCTGTTCCGCTTGTCTTTAACCTCTTTGGCTGTTTTCTCTCCCCCATTATTCTTACCTGCCCAAACAGAATGGCCTTCTTCCGTTCAACAAGTGGGAGTTTGTGGTCGCGTGGACATTCCGAGAGTGTGGCGCCCTCTACCTGTTCCTGCACGCCCTGTGGAACCCGACGATTCGGTGGCGGGCCGGGCTGTACCGGTTACGGTGGGGCGGCACTGTTGAGGTGGTCAAGCCGGACTCTTAGTGAAGTGCCCCGCTCCATAACCTTTAGGAACAAAACAAGAAGAAAGTGCCGCGTCGTAGCGCACAGCTCCCACTGTGCGTCGCCACATCAAACGGTGTGAACAAAGCAAACAGAAAGGGAGAGTGTGTGTCGGTCAATGAGAGCTGCGGAAAGGGCCCTTTCCACACACCCGCTGCCGGTCAGCGCCCGACGATCTTCTTCCAGCGACGGCAAAGATTTTGTTTCATTCCTCCGTGGTTCCTCGTTCGGCGGGTGCGCGTGCCAGCCTCCGCTCCGGGGTGGCCGACTCGATCGCTTCTCGACGAGCAGATGCAACGGCTCGACGCTTTTTCCGTGCCGACTCACTCACTGTTGTGCTGTGAATGGAAAGAGCTTCAAGCAGCGGCCCCTAGTCGGCGGTGCCAGCCGTTCCGTTTCTTTTTTTTGCCTCCGTTTTACTTCCAAGTGCCGGGAGCTCGTGCTGGTTGCGCGTTTCAATGGCAAGACTAGATTTCAAAAGTGCGTCGTGAGTGTCTGAGTGTGCGTGTGCTTAGACTTCAGTGTGTTTTGTACATAGAATGAAAGGAACTTGTGAACTCCTTGCTCCATTTTTCCCAAAATCACTGTCTCTCTCACCTTTACCCCCCCCCCTTTTTTTTTTCTTTCTAGTGTCTCCTTCTTGCATTGTTGTTACATTTTGTTGACATCATTTCCCGTCACTCTTTTTTGTTTGGACTCATCGTGTTGTTGCTTTGGGACCGAAGATCGTAACATACTTGCGCCATGGGACACGCACATATCGTTGGTGAAGGAGTGTCAATTGTTGCCGCCCCGAGATCTGTTCATGGACGTTGTGTTTCTTCCTTCCTTTTCCCTGTTTTTTTCTTTATTTTTCGTATGCCATACCTTGTTACTTCCTCAGCAACTTCTTTTAAACTGGACGGGAGTCGAGCCTCGCGTTTGCACTGTTTTTGTTTTCCAGCGTTGGTTGTTGCCTGTGAGTTTGTTGGTTGCTCGTTGTTTTGAGTAAAGGAAAAGACCCGACCACGCCTTTTTCTTTCTCAAAACACAGTACAAGCGTGCAAGAAGAAAAAAAATTCCGACAGCCTACAAACTCTCGAAGGCTAATAATAGACTACGACAGCCTTTATCGTGTGAAAAGATTATGGAAGTTGAGTGTTAGAGAATGCGAATAACAATTGTGCTTCTGGTGGTCCCGGTGTTGCACCGGGAAAAGAAAAAGTGCTTTTGAATGACATTCTCGCGATGTCATGTGTTGCTGTATATACAAAGTATAAATGAAGTGACCAAGGAGGTTTTGTTGACACGTGAAGTTATGTGGCCACCTGTCCATCTGTGCTGGAACAATGTCTTAAGAGCAAGTTTTGTGGCATGCTGAAAGTATTTTGCTTTTGTTTTTTTTTACGCTGGTGTAGTATATTGTGAACTTGCAGGCGTTTATTTATTTCGAGCGGCAATTCTTCAAGCCCAATGCAAGTGCCGCTGCAAGTTTTTCTAAAGGAACAAAACAAGTTCACCATGACAGTCTTTTGCACAATCCTCTCCTGTACCTGGTGGGATGCAGTGCCTGAAATTTATGGTCGTCGTGATTAGGTACGATCGGGCTGTTTCGGTTTGGCACTCCAGCAGATACGCTTCAACTTGGGCTCGGTCGGGCTGTCTGTGTCTACAGGTACACTTCAAAGTGGAAGTTATGATCGTTCTAGTCAGAAATAATGAGAGGCTATCTTTTGAACCGACAGCTGGATTGCGGTGTCGAGCTTGACACGTGTGACTAAAACAAAAGGGATCCAGGCATATATTAAACAGTCTTGCAATGTTCTTTCGCTTTGCTGCCGTCTCTTGACAAACATTCCTCGGGACTGGAGTTACTGCGCAGTCGTTATAGCTTCTCCAACATTATGTCTGCGTGGGTCTTCCACCGCATGCTACGCTTTTTTGTTCGGCAGTGGAAACCGTGTCTTTCTTCAGCGCAGCTTATCTTGCAAACTATGCAATGTCTACTTGTATGGTTGGATATTGACGACATTTTTTGAAAGCGTTAGTATAACGCACTCATCTTGTGCGTTGCAAATTTGCGTACTGTGCGTGCAACCCTTTGCAGCGGTCGTCAGCGTGTGCAGATTGTGGCATCTTCCTATTCTGCACCACTGAAGAACAAGAAATTCAGGCTTCATTCTTTCAAACACAATGAACTGGAGTATTTCAAAAAAGTCTGCCGCACAAGGCAACAATTACTTGTTTGGCTATTGTCCGATGTTGTTGAGACTGGGATCCAAACTCTTGCCATAGTCTAGACAGACAAGCAAGTATATAGACTAAAGCAAACCGCATAACTTATCTGGACCCTTTATATTATTGTTTTTCAAGTTTTGTCTTTGGAAACGAAATTGAGTTTCTCCGAAACCATTCGCATAATCTGTTTTTAACAAGTAACTTTTCTACTGGGCTTTTGTATGTGAGGCTGCTTAAAGCAGGAAAGCAATAACAATGGTCATTTCGCTGCAAAATAATATAATGTATAGGTTTCAAACAATGCAGCACCGTGAAAGTACAGCAAAGGAACAGCATACATAGATAGAATAGCATGCAAAATTAATTTGCCAGCAAACCTTCAGTCAACTCACTATGATGTGGACTCTGACTGTTAAAAATTCTAAATAACCCAAAATAATCTGAGATAGACTTGTAGACACCCTTTTTCTCAGTGGGATTGCACTTATTTAGAATCTAGCCTGTGCACTCAAACACTTCAGGGGCGTAGCCAGAAATTTTTGTAGGGAAGGGGCACCGCCTTGATTTTGAGAGGGAAAAAACCCTTGAAATGGTCATATTTCGCTCTCTTCACTATGGCGAAAAACAATTTCAGGAGGGGGGGGGGGGGCACGAGCCCAATGTGGTTACCCCACGCACCCCCCGGCTATGCCCCCAAAATGCTCGTCTGTTTTCAGGTTGCGGAAATGCAATGGAAGTTGCTGGTGAGAAGCAAGCTCCAGAGTGTTGATTTGGAATTTGTTCACTGCAGTTTTCATTCACTCCAATTGTCTTCGAGGCAAGTCCACATTTGACATAAAAGCGTCCATGCTTGGTGCAACATCAAATTCAAACTGGATGCTAATAGTCGCGTCATGCATTCGCCGGTCCAAATCCAGAGTTGCAAAAGTGCCCTGTACTTTCGAGCCGCTCACCTCTGCCCATTACTTTGTAAAATAACTGTTGATCGAGTTCCAGTATTAACCCTGTAAACCTTTTAACGGTGTCTTGTTTGGTGTTCTCAACTTGAACAATAATTTGCAGTTCTCAGGATTTAGTTTTCTCAAGCAGGATGCAACTATGAGTGAAATGGCAAAAACTTTGAGTGAATAGTGCTTCTACATGATTTACTGCTTCAATCATTGCATTAGAAAAGTCATAAGAAAGATCTGTCCGTGGCGTTTTGTGTTCTCTCAGGCAGCTAGAACTCAAGCGGGCTGGAGCTTTATCGACTTGGGCTTTCGGCGATTTGTAAATCGAGGGGTGCCGTGAGAGGAGCGCTCAAGCCAGTTTATCTTGACCACAGCAGAGATGGTGAAATGCCAAAATTGCTTGTTCGACTCGCAAATGCAGCCTATTCGAAGATCACGGTCCCTTTTGTCAACACGTCATGAGAAGGGGTTTCTCGCGCACGAGTGCTTGTGCTTTGTGCCAGAGTGACAGAATTACCAGAAGTAGTTCACTAGTGTCGGGTCTTGAGACGTTATGGTCCTGAGCACTGTGCGCAATTCGCAGCGCAGACAGAGCTACGGCAATCGCGAAAAACAAGAAAATGTGGTGTGCGTTGTTTGCCGTGGGTGAACCCCACTCTCCATCGCCATGCAAGGACTACATTTCAATTCTGCTTTCCTCTCTGCGGAAACAGTCAGTTTGGTAGTGTATATGGTGTATTCTTTTAATTCTGCGTTTCACCTAAGGTACCTGCTTTGTTCTTTCCGCACAGTCGATCAGTTCGAGAGTGTCTAAGTGTAAGTTTTTTAAATCTCTCACTTCGTCCGTAGTATCTCGTTTAAAAGTGTTCCCCCGCCCCGTAAAGCGGACAGCTGCGAGACACGTCCCACGTTTTGTCATCGTTCTCGTAGCAGACCAGTAGGTGCACGTGCACCAAACAGGTTGTCGTTTCCAGCGAGCTCAACACCGAGTTTTACAACCTCTAGCAGCACCCTTCATCACTGCCTAGTTACCAGTACCGTCTATACAGACACTCGTGATTTTAGCCTGTTGATTCCGTGATTGTTGCAACTGCCACGTGGCTAGCCGACTGGGTACTGGCCTGTTTGGTGCATGTGCCGTTTGTCACCTTTTCAGTATGACCACTTCGTGTGCATGTTTTAGTGCTTCAGGAGGTTACATGCAATCTTGATCCTGATATCGTGATCGTTTGATCCGGATTACCAGGTGTGCAGTCCGGATTGACTTATCAGATTCAATGAGATTGGTCAGTTCTGATATAGTTTATGCTGAAAGCATTCTGTTGTTTTCCTGTGCCTCTCGCAATGCAAAGATTTTAAATGGGAACTCTCGCAGTAGCTTTTAATAAACTGTGAAGCATTCTGCAGACAGACTGCTTATGCACAGAGTCATCTGTGAGAAACCGCATATGCTATTGGCTGCAAGTTGCGTCGCAAGCTTTACGTTTGTTTTAAAAAAGAGTTTAATGTTCCACCTCTCAATATTAATGCATGTATGCAATAGCTGCCTGACGAAATGCTGCAACCTTGGACAATGCAAATTGCTCCTACGAACAAACCTGCAGCTTCTAAAGCTTTATAGCTGCTCTTTAGGGGCTGTCTACAAATATGCGTTTCACATCGAACTTGTGAGAAAATTGCTTTGCATGCTGCAAGCATGAGAAGAGACTTCCAATCGAAGGTAGCCGATGGTCATGCATGGGATAGCATAATTTTGTGCACTGCTTGAGGGAGTGCTCCATTTAGGCTTCCGCACTACCTTCTGCATATGCTTTACGGTATGTATTGCCAAATCCTATTTGGCATAATGTGATATGTCGTAAGCTTGCACTCTTTGTTGCTTCCATTGTACGAACAGGAAAGGCCATGTCGTTTTGAATTAGCATGTCATTGCTCGTGGCTGGTCAACGCCGGTGTGCCTCCTGTTTACGAACAAGAATGTGCGTGCATAATGTCTTTACATTGCACTTCCACACACTATGGTCTCATTACACCTCCGTTGACAGGTACATCCAATGTTCTCTGGAATCGCAGCTTTTCTACGCAGTCTTCTTCCTGTGGTGCTCTCTGCCATTCTTTTTTACAACGAAGTGTCGCATCGCTTTGCATTGCCCAAGGTTTTGCACACTGCAATTCAGTCAGTATTGTAGTTACTAAGTTTATCAGAACCATTGTCCTTGTGCTTTTGAAAGTGGTGGCGGCAGAAGAAAAGTTGTTGTCGAACTGAAATCGTGCTTTGCTTCATTGTGTAGCTTTGTCAGAGCAAAGCTAGAGCTGGGGGAAACTGCTGGCAACCACCATGAGAAGCATTGCACCCGCTTCATAAGAAAAGCCAGTCGGGCATTTGACCTCTGCTCCGGTTCTGCTCTTGTCACGGCTGCACCACTTTCGTCACATTCTCCAAAAATTTGCTTGTCCGTGAGCAGCAAGTGTTCGTGTCTAGAAATGTCTCTTGCTGGGACGATGCCATGTCGCTTTTTACATTGTGTCGTTCAAAGGGCCGCGCATTTTTCATGCCGCAACTGTGCCCAATGTTGCCGCCTGGACAAGGATGCGGTGTTACCGTGAAAGACAATGAAAGTGGGACGGGGTATCGAGTTTTCTAATTGACCAGTACTACTATTGCATTGTTCTTGATTTTGAGCATTTTTTTTACAAGACTCAGCCCAAAGTGCTTTTTGTTATTGCAGCGAGCAAACAAAGGTGACAAATAAAACAAAGTATAAAGCTAACTGATGATCTAGTTCCCTTCATCTCTCACACAATGCCGTTAGTGTGAGCGTGTACTTGTCATTTCCACTGCATGCAGTTAGACTACTGTTATAACAAATTCTTTTTTGTGGCAATGTACACCGGCTGTGGTGACTTTGCAACTGTGGTGATGCACTGCAGAGTACTGTGAATTCTATTCCCAGCCATCAGTCACGTTTTGATGATGAAAAAATACAAGAACAGCCGTGTATGTTCATTTAGCTGCACATTAAAAAACCACAGGTGGTCTAAATTAGCCCAGAGTCCTCCGCACTATGACATGGCTCATCGTGGAATTTTCGTTTTTTTGCGTGAAACCCCAGAATGCATTCTTGTTGTTGACACCCTATCTGCATGTTTGGCCAATTTAAAATGTGGTTATACATTCCATTTATAATTATTCAGAAATCACCTGCAAGAACATAGTAAAAGGTACGCTGGCACGCTACACGCTCCATATCCTCACGTCACTGCTTCCCACATTGTTACAAAAGGAGCGCATCAGCTGAACACCTGGACACTCCCTTTTTTTTTTTTTTTAATGCCCTAACGCAGTAGTTCTAATGCTCACAAACTGGGCACCATTGGTAGAACCATGGCGTCCTGGATGATCCGGGCCGCCGTGGTACAACTATCCATCCCAGAGAATACACCAAAAGGCCTATTGAGCGAATCAACATTTCTTGCAAGAACTTTACAGAAAAGAGGTGAAGACAGCAGCGAAAAACTTCTAAAACACATCAGTGCAATAATTCTATTGCGCATTTTTTTTGTAAATTTTTACGCAAGAGGTGTTGATCATGTCAAACTAGCTAGCCCATTGCCATGTTCTTCCATTGAACTACACTGAAATGCACATTAGAGACAAACCCGGATGTACTTTTCGCCGCTACATAAATAACTCGATCGAGAAGAAACTGTTGCGTGACGGCGGCTTCGCGCCTATTCATTTCCCTGCGTTTTTTGCCACCTCTTTCACACCACATAATAGACGTTTATAATTGAGCATCGCTTATGCTCTGCTCCACACCGATATAGTGGCCCGAGCCAGTGCAGTGTACTGCACAAATATAGCATTATTTACAGGCATGTATTGTCGAGATGTGGTCACTATCACTGCAAGCCAACGGTGAAACCAAGTGGACGCACTTTCACGCTTCGCTCAGTTTGCTTCACAAGTGGAGCGAGAGGTGCGTTCTACGTTCCATTGCTCGCACAATCGTTCTGCGCACGCGCACTAGTTTACGTGTTTGCATGCGCACGTCTGATCGGAGCAGATTGTGAATGCTCAGCTAAGGGTGCCTAATGTCCCTCGTACTGATGCTACTGTGTGTCGATGTGCCTAGGAATGTCCACACCGACCAGCTTCTGGGAAGCTGCACTGACCAGCTCGGAGCAGCCAGAGTTATCTAAAAGGCACATGGAATGATACGAGCCAATGGGGCCCTGAACTAAGGGCTCCACCGTACGAGGAAGAGCTCGTGTACTTCTGTGAATAAAATCTTTCTCTCCCTCCCTCTATCATTGTCTTTTCCACCAAAGGCAGACACATTATTACTTGTTTCATAGTGGCACAGATCATGTGACAAACTTTTCAGTTGGTTGTTCAAAAGTTTCAAGATGTTCACCCAAAATGGGTTCAAGTTTTTCCTTCACAAATAAAGTACTTGGAGCAGCAGCATCAGTGAGCACAGTCTCACGGAAGATCCAAGGACGGTTTAGAGCCTCCCCACCTCCCCCCTCTAAAAGTAAACTAGGGTTTGCAAATTTTGTATATACAGTGATAATGCTTTATCGGCACCCTACAAAGAAACTGCTAATATTGCAGCCTGTGCATTGCAGAGCTGCTGCTTTGTCGGCTACTTTGGTGTGTATAACTTGTGTTTCTTGTCAGAAAGCTTGCGAAAACTGTGGGAAACTAAATGTTCTACCCTAGGACACAAAAATAAATCTGAACAGTACAGAAAGTCGGACGAAGTCGCCTTGAATGGCAATGATTTTTTAACCAGTCTGTCGCAGTGTGAAATGTGACTCGTTTAATGGAGCAGTGAACGCACTCTGATGCGTGTAATGCAGAAACTACACAAAGTTCCAGCTGTAAGCTACACCCTGCTACACAGTTAATGGGTAACCAATAACATGACCAGTAAAAAGCAGCCCTCTGCGCCATAGATCAGTGAACTCGCTTATGACTCGACTTACCCGGACTGACTCGGACCGAGTTGAGAGTACAAGTATGGGTTTAAGTGAGTTTGCTTGAGCGAGTCCGGTTGAAGAAAATTTTTGTGAGTGAGAGTCCGAGTGAGTTGGGCCCAGGAAAGTTTTGGCGAGTCAGAGTCCGAGCGAGTCCAAAGCGCAAGATATATTTCTTGAACTAGTCTGAGTGAATTCTACTTTCTTTTGCTTTGCACACAGATATATACACTGATATGCAAGTAAACTGTCACAATACACAAAAAAAAAACATGCGTATGGTTATACAAATACATTTTCAAAATACTCGGCACATACCTTTGCTATTTCATAACTGATTTCAAAACACAAAAACAAAATTATTGATGTGTTTACTAGCCATTTCATGAAATGTTCCAATCAGTTAGTATAGATTTGAGAGAGAATGCATAGCAAGAAGTGTTGGTATGGCATTTAAAGGTAGAAATCGTTTTCCAGTTATCACAGCAACTTACATGGCGTATACCGGTTGCATTCTCTCTCATGAATACGTTCTTGCTCAGTGGTTACATTCCATACATGTTCGTCATCAGGTCCTGACAGCTCCTTTTGGGGTTTTATGGCATCACATTGTCCGGTGCGTGGACACAAGCACACAGCCAATGGCTCGATCTTGCAACTGTGAACAGTTGCAGCAGTTGTGTGTTGGAGACCATTGAACAAAGGCTCCACCTTCGTGGTGATTTCGTGCAATAGCAGGCAAAAATTACGCTGCTGCGTGCATTGAGTGCTGGCCTCCTGCAACAGGACCTTTTGACAAGACTTATGCAATGTGCCTGAATACAGTGTAGTTAAACACACCTACATTCAAACAAATGAGAAACTGCATTAAAGTTTGGGCATGTTGGCATTCCATTTCAGTGTCTAGCGCACACCACAAGGCAAGCACAGTGTACAAGACAAGGCAAGCACCGCGTGACAACCGACGAAGAGAGGTGCCTGTCATTGTTGGCTATTATTCATACCTCATTTTGTACGTTTGCTTAGATACTGAAGTCAAACATCCCCTAACCATCAACTATATGAACTATCCTTGTAATGAGGCACAGTCACGTAGTCAACTACCAAAACTCACAGACTGCAACGTCTCTGTAAAGCAGTCAAAATCTTTGTAGTTTGAGAAGGCAGCACAATATCGTGGATTTACATCATATTTTGACATACGAAAGTGGCTGATTCGACTTTTACGGCAGGCTAAGACAGCTCCTGCATTCATGGTCTTGACAGTACCTTCCATATTTTGAAGCTTGACGTACTGTCCTCGTCGGAATTCGCTTACCAATTGGTAGAGAGAGGTGTCTGATTTAAAGTATTTTGCAATTCAGTGAGCTCTGCTCACAAGATAGCCATATTTTGTGGGATTCTCACGTGGCCATAACTAAGGGGCAGCAGTCACAAGTGCCGCTTCATCGCACAGGCCATTCCTGTGTGAGCGATTGCAACTTGGTGTGTGATGGTCACAGATTGAATCTGTCGCGTGCCACACAAAGCCCTCCTTAATTTTATTTAGCCTGCATTGTGTGCGGAGATTAGGGCGATGGTCTTAATGGAATGATGAAAATAGAGGTGCAGTTACTGGACAACTAAAGCTGCCTTACAGAAAGACAGCAAACGTGGAAGATACACTTTGGCAAACATGCACAATGCAGCTCAGAAAGCTGCTCTATTGCTTTATTCTTGGAGTGAGCATCATTCACCAGTTCCTTGCCAAGTGTGCAACATTAATTTTTCACACACGAGAAGTCATCTTGCATGTTGAGCATCAGCAAAAAATGTTGAAGCCCTCAAAAAAGTTCTACATGGTATGTGTATAAACAATCGTACATGAAGGCAATCAAAGCAACGCACTGACGGGATTACGAATAAAAGCAAATGATAGCAAGACGTACGTTTCAAACACTGTTTCAAACACTCGGAGACTACAAATATGTCAACGTGTTCACACTTCTGGAGTCAGGCTCCTTTGCCCCTCCTACAGTGGCATAGCCGAAAAATATTTGTTGTGGGGTGGGGGGGTGTCTGAATTCTTTCTGTAAGCTCTTCTCCACGTGCGTGTTTGTATGTTTGCACATATTTTTCCACATACAAAATGCAACAATATAAATCAAAGGCGGGGGGGGCAGGGTGAACTTGCCAAGCCACACATACTGCTCAACGCGTGCCACCGCTTCAAACTGAAATTCTGGCTAAGGCCTATTGTTAATCAAATTAACGTCGCCAGTTGTCTATAAAAAATGAATATTAATTTCTCCGGCTCTCTGAGAAAAAGCTGTGCTGCTTCCACTTATGGGCTGCCCCTCAATGAATTTGATGCGTAGTAAATGTCCACGTAACTTGAGACTTCATAGCAAACCTATTACTATATCAATAAAATAAATATAAAACGCAACAAAAAAAATTCTTCAGGGGGCACCCGGGTTTGAACCGGGGACCTCTCGATCTGCAGTCGAATGCTCTACCACTGAGCTATACCCCCATGACGCTGCGGTGCAGCATTTCCGCCCATTTTAAAAGTTTTTAAAAGCGTTATGCTAGGTGTTATGATGCAGTGTTTGTATTTGTTCATCGCTTTTCGAAATTTTCATCGAGGTGGCGGCCAACTTGACGAAGGTAACATCGGAATACGAGGCAACGATAAAGGCCGAATATGAACACCGGCCGGTCGCAAAACTACGACATTTGCTTGCCCAGGTTTCACCACAAGACCAATTAACTGTATCTCGATATAAGCCTGCCGAACATTCTCTCGAAACTAGTTATATCAGCAAGGCCCCACGTATTCACAATTACGTCAGCGCGGAGCACTGCACGGCACCTGTCTCTCTTGTTTCATGTTCTACTCAAATTTAGTAGCTGTAGTCAGTCGACTTTCGCGAGCTACGCGTTGCGACAGCCGTGCAAGCGTCACCGAGAACATCAGCTTTAGGGATTGTACCATATGCTTAACGTAAGCGGTAAACAGCGTCAGCACGCGAAACTGTTCCGTGCACTGGAGTGGAACCTACGGCGTGTGCCGTGGCCGTCAGGGATGCGTAAGAAAAAGTAGTACTGTCAGTTGACGCCTCTTATGGCAACGTTACTAGATACTCTAGTAACGTTGTCTTATGGTGCATAAAGATTACTCTGGTATTACCTAACTGTGCGGATATATTTACATGTTTTGTTAGATTTGACAGAAAAGCTATACTTATTGTGTTACGCGCTCGTAGATCATAACGTGTCTAATGGTGACGTCAAGAAAATATTTCCTTGTGAAAGGCGCGAATTATGAACTTTGTTCAACGTTCTGATTAAATATTTTGCAGAAAACCGATGAAATGCCCCGGCAGAAAACCGATGAAATGCCCCGCGAGATATCTAATAGCCGGGTATTTCAGAAATATATTTAGAAACACACAAAAATATACTTGCGGACTACCTATCTCGCAAACTGCGAAAGGAGGTAGCCGGTCCAGACAGGGCTGTTGACGAACACTGTCGCACTGATCGCCGAAACGACCAAACAGCCACCGTGCGAGAACTACGAGACCAGGCAATCGGCCACAAGCTCATTCGTAAGTATCTCCCGTTGTGTCCAGCCGCCACAGGTGCAAATTACATCAATGGATGAAGAATTCACCAGGGAAGAAATATCCGAGCCGATCTGCACGACCTCAACGGACGCTGGACACCTGAGCCAGGGGTTGGCACACCGGGCACATGCACCCCCCCCTCCCTCCCCTTCAAAATTCACCATGGCATAGAGAGCAAAAAATGACCATTCTAAAGAGTGCCTCTCCCGAAATCAAGATAACGACCTCTTGTCCCAGCCCCCCTCTCCACCCCCAAAAATAAATAAATAAAGTTCTGGCTACGCACCTGGCCTGAGCTGAAGGTAGCTACAAACAAAGGGCCACGGAACCTTGATGAGAACTCACTCGTCAGGCTCACTGATTACGTAAATGAGCGATAGAGGGCGTTGAAAACGTGGCTGAAAAACATTGCGAACAAAGACATATCGGGCCAAATACGAAGGGGTAGGCACGGTATGCAGTGCGTGTGGAGAGAAAGAAGAAACTGCCGAACACTTGATAATGTTCTGTGAAGGGCTTCACCCTGTAGTCCAGGTTGATGGCGCAGAGTTTTTCAAAGCACTGGGGTTTAGGGACACTGGGGGCAAAATAGACATTAAGCGGGTAGAATTAACTGGAAGGAGGTTATCTGATTGGTGGCTAAAGTCAAGGCACGAGTGAAAATTGAACCTTTCGCTGCAAAGTAGGAATCCTCAACCTCACTATTTAAGGGGGAAAAAAATAAGTCTAGTTTTTGGTTCATTAGGTATTACGGCTTGGTGGCGCTAGCCACCGCCCGATCTAAAGGGTACAGCCATATCCATCCATCCATTCATCCAAAAGCACCACAACGACATTTTGCGGTGACCTGAGATGCGCAAATAGTTCGACACTGGATCACCAGGTTTGTACGTGGTCGGCTGTCATACCTGGATTTAGTAGCGCTCCCATGAAGTCAGAGTAGGCAATCAGGTGAGACACCGAGCCTCAGTCAGTCAGTCAAAGAACTTTATTTGGTCCTGAGAAGACGAGAATGCCCCCGTCAGGGGGTACCGTCTGGGGGCCCCGCCCACGATGGCACCGGGAGGTTAAAGCTCTCGGCGACTTCGCGGGCTCTCTGGACAGCCCTTAGCTGCTGGTCCTTTGCGGAGCTGGTGATAAGCTGGAGCCAGTCTTCCTCAGTGGAGGGAGACCCTGAGCCCCCGTGCAAGTCGTGACACTGCCACAGCATGTGCTGGAGGGTGCACCTCGGATGACCACTTCGGGCGCGGTATGTGAGACCTCGCGTCTGGGAGTGTGCAAGTTCGTTGGCGTTTGGGATGGTTTCGTGAGCATCACTCCCCACATGACCAGGGAACCAAGTTATATGCTTTTTGCCCGTCCAAGATGCAGCCGGGAGAACGCGCGCGGCTTCTTTGCACACCGAGCCTTTCATAAATGCTTTAGTGGTGGCTCGCGAGTCCGTGTAAATAGTAGAACGGTTCGTTGTGACCATGGCGATGGCCACTGCCACCTGTCCGGCTTTGTCGGCATCCGAATTTTTGAGCGTAAGTGATGTCAGCAGCTCTCCCCGTAACGACGTAGCTGCTGAAACAAAGTGATTGGAAGCTGCGTATTGCGCTGCGTCAACGAAGGCGACATTGTCCTCAATCGTAGCCGCTGTTTGAAGAAGGGCTCTGGCCCTTGCTTTGCGTTTGCCGCAGTTGTATTGGGGGTGCATGTTTCTAGGTATCTGAGATACTGTATACGTTTCCCTGACTTTGATAGGGAGCGCGCACTCCCTCTGTCTGTCAATGGGAGACCGTATACCAATATGCGCTAGTAACTGTCTGCCAGCCTCCGCGGAAGCCAGTCTTGCAACTTGGGTGACCTGTTGTGCCTCTACTATTTCGCTGAAGGTGTTGTGGACACCCAGCGCCAATAGATGTTCTGTAATGGTGCTCTGTGGGAGACCCAGTACCTTTTTTATGTTCTTGTGAATTATTGATTCTAATCGGGCTTCATCCCTCCTGCTCCACTTGTGGGCTAGGGCGATGTAGTTGATGTAGCTCATTAGGAAGGCATGAAAGAGTCTACGAAGGTTCTCCTCGGATAACCCCCTCGTTTGTTGGCCACCCTCGTGATTAATTTTGTCATGGAATTGGCTTTGGCTGCGATGCGTTCTAACGTGTAGGCGTTAGTGCCATCCTCCTCCAGGAACATACCGAGGATTCTAACTTTCTTTACTATCGGAATAATAGAGCCGTTCGTTGTGGTGATCAAGATATCAGGGAAACTTCCTTTCTTTGCACCGATTGTTGGCCGGTAAAGGAGCAGTTCCGATTTATTAGCCGACAAGCAGAGTCCTGCCTTGTGAAGAAAATCTTGGACAATCCTGATCGCTCTTTGTAATCGCTCTTCAATTTGCCCATCACTACCTCCCTCGCACCAGACGGTGATGTCGTCAGCGTAGAAGGCGTGACCGAGACTTTCAATCTCGGCCAGACTGTGGGAAAGTGCTCTCAGCGATAAGTTAAATAGAAATGGGGATAGTACTGCCCCTTGTGGAGTGCCTCTGGGTCCAAGATCAAACGTCTTCGAGCCGAGAGATCCTAGGCGAGTGGTAGCTTTTCTGTTCTTAATAAATGAGCTGATGTAGTTGTAAAAATGTTCTGCTAGACCCGCTTCTTTAATGGAATGAAGTATGTGAGAGTGTTTGACCTTGTCGAAGGCCTTTTCCAGGTCAAGTGCCAGAACAGCTCTGGTGTCTCTGGAGACCCTGTCAATGATCTTGTGTTTTAAAAGCAACATTACATCCTGCGTTGACATGGACGGCCTGAATCCAATTAGATTAAATGGAAAGAGATTCCTTTCCTCCGCAAATTTAGTGGCCCGCTTGAGAATAACGTGCTCGGCGACCTTCCCTACACATGAAGTGAGAGATATCGGCCGGAGCGAGCCAAGCTCCAGGGCTTTCCCCGGCTTCGGAATGAGGATGATGGTCGCGTCACGCCACTCTATTGGAACCTCGCCGGTCTCCCACACCTCGTTGATTTTATTCGTTGGAAGCTTGATATCCTCGTCAGATAAATTCTTTAAGAGTTTGTTACTGATCCCATCGGGACCCGGAGCTGATCTGCCGTTGAGCTCATATAGAACCTCTCGTACCTCTGCGCACGTGAAGGGGGAACAAAGAGGGTGTGTTCCGTTCTCTGGCAAAGCAGGAGGGTATTCATTGTGTGAGGCGGGTTCTGTGCAAAGATATCTCGAGGCGAGCTCGTCGATAATTTGTGTCTCTGTCAGACCAGAGTTCTTTAGGTTGTGGATAAGTCTGTCGATTGTAAGCTGCTGATTGGTTTTGGATTGTTTATCTCCCAGTAGATGTTTGAGGAGGTTCCACTTCGCACCACTCCTTATTTGCCCGTCGACGGCATTGCATACTTCGTCCCATTGCTGTCGAGCTAGCGTTTCACTATGCTCATCTATCTGCCTATTAAGTTCAGCAATTTTTTTGCGTAGGCGTCGGTTTAGTTTCTGCGTTTTCCATTGAGCCTGCAGCTCGTTTTTAGCCTCCAGAAGGTGGGCTAATCGACTGTACATGCGCTCTATCTCTCTTTCTGTCTTCACTTCCTTTGTGGAAGCAGCAACGTCTTCTTTGAGGCGAGTGATTAATTCGTTTAACGAGTTGTATTTATTCTCGTCTTGCTTTCTGATAGCTCTAAAAAGGTCGCAATCTGTGACGTGAAATTTTCTGAGTGGTGGTGACGAGATTCTTATCGCGAGGCTGGTAATGTAGTGATCACTACTAAGATTCTCTTGTAAGTTAGTCCATATGGGTTCCTCTGCATTCCTAACCATGGTCAAATTTGGTGTGGTATCCCTGCTGACTGAGTTGCCTATTCTGGTGGGGTATCGTGGATCGGTGACCAATGTGAGACCACAAGCTATGATCTGTGCTGCGAGGGCTTTGCCTTTTGTGGTATCCTTGATATAGCCCCAATCTTGATGATGTGCGTTGAAGTCCCCTGCTATGATGAGCGTTCGATCACCCGCAATTTTACACGCTTTGTGGAAAAGAGCATGAAACGTCTCTTTTCTGTCGGCTGGTGAGCTGTAAACGTTTAAAATAAAAACGGATTGCTTAAGCTTAGCGTTCGGGATGAGCTCAATCATGATGTGTTAAATTTTTAAGTCCGGCCTAACGTCATGACGTAAATAGGCGAGATGCTTTGAGACGAGTGTCGCTACACCCCTCTTGCCCTCCTTGAAATACGTTTCTGCACGATAGTGACGAAGAGCGATGACATCGGTGAGCGTTTCCTGGAGGAGGATTACTGATGGCCTTTCGGTAGCAAAACTATGAAAGTGTTGCAGTACTGCCTTTCTTTTGCGGAAGCTGACGCAATTCCATTGCCAGATTACTAGATTGCTTGCATTATCCATTTTACTGACTCGAAGGGGGTGTACCAAGCAGTGCGTGCTGCCTGTGTGATTCTAAAAATTGAAGCCTCGCGGTGTGCTCGGTCAGTTGGAGCCTGATAGTAGTAATTTCAGCAATAACGTCATTTAGCTTTCCAAGCAGTGTTTGGATGCTTGAGACGTTAAGCGCCTCCTCGTCCATGGGCTCAGGGCCTGCCCTGCGTTTTGCGCCTCTGTTGACGGACGCTGTGGCTGCGGTATAGCTTGATCGCTAGACGCGCGCTCTCGCTGCTGCATTTCTTGCAAGATTGACTTAATATCAGCTAATTACTGCCGAAGAGACGCATTCTCGCGCTCTAGTGATTGTATTTTGTCTCGCATTTGCTGTGACAGTTGCCCTGGTTGCGCGGGGGCATGGGCCTCACCTGTTCCGGCTACCTTGTCCGCCCAGGTAGGTTGCGAGTTGAAGCCACCCCGGGAACTCCGAGAGCGTTCCGTGGCGGCGTTCCTTGGAGCAGCCGCAGCTGGTGTCTTGGTAGGAGCGGCGATTTCCCGGTCTCCGGCGTTGCTCGTAGCGTTCTTCGTCTTGTGACCGCCTTTCCTTCTTTTTCTACGTCGCCTTCTTACAACGTAGGGAACTTGGTATCTGTTTTTGCAGGTACGGTCACCGGTGAGATGAGCGTCACTGCATAGCGCGCACTTCGATTGCACACATTCGTGTCCGTTTGCGATGATCGAAGTCCAGCACTTTTCACACACTTTTTCAGTCGATCTAGGGCAGACATCGTGCCTGTGGCCGATTCGGCCACAGTTATGGCAAGTGTCGATTTGCCTCTTATACAATGTACAGCGTAGCATGTTGGGGCCGCAGTGAACATAGTTGGGCACTTTCATGCCATTGAACAGTAATATCACGGTAGAGGTCTCCTTTATGCGCCTGACTCCGAGCACCATCGGGTTTCTGGGTGTGACAAAAAGGCTTTGCAGCCCAGGTTCGGCCAGATCGGTGTCGATGGTTCTGACCACACCTCTACAGGTATTTCCCGGAGGTGTAATGTAAGCCGAGATAGAGTGCTTTTTATCAGCCAAGAATATTTCCTGCACTTAGCAGTATGCATTGGCATTCGATTCGGAGGGCACGTGTGCTTATAACGAAGATATTCTGCATGGCGTTCGCACACACGATATCCTCCTCGGCTCCCGCTGGGGGCAGCCTGGCAGCCATTAGAATGGCTTGCGTGACCTTTAACTGACTGCATGTTCGCACGTCCAGCCCCCCCCCCCCCCCCCCCGGGCGGACGACCACTCGAAAGTGCGATGTGGGCAGGCGCGGTAGCCTGGAGGCTGCGGCAACCATTCTCAGCTGGCTGGCTTCAGCGGGGCCAACGTGGGCTCCAGTTTGCCTAGCCGAGTGGGTCTCGTGCTTGAAGCGGGTTTTATCCGCATTTCGCTTTCTGTGGGCGGTAATCCAGCCGTTGGAGTCGGCTTCCTCTTTGAAGATTTGCTCTCCTTCTACCATAGCCTAATGAGGCATGGCCTCCTCGGGGGTCGGCCGAACAAGCGGTCGCGCGTTCCGCCTTTCCGCGCTGCGGCGCCCGATGCCGTGTATAAACACAAATAGGCCTAACCCTTTGTGTCGGAGAAAGGACCCACAAAAGAGGTTCCAGAGGACCTACCGTGATTAAAGGGGTATCCGGGTGTTCCTTGAAACTTCCCGGAGTTGCTCCAGTAGAAATCTCGGAGGGAAAGGTGTTCCTTGAAACTTCCCGGAGTTGCTCCAGTAGAAATCTCGGAGGGAAAGCACATCGGGCTCACTTGAACAACGTCAGTTGGCGGAGCCGATGCAGAGGCGTCCGCAAGCCACTCCACCAGCGTCCTCTCACACCGAGCCTCTTCTGCGCGGCACAGCGTTTCCGCGATACAAGCATCGTTGTGGCTGAAGGAAGCGTCCAAAGTGTATCGAGGTGGACGAGCGTAAAGAAGAAAAAAAAATTGGCTGTATTCAGTGGTTTCATGCTGTGCCGCATTGTATCGCAAGTGGTGAATGCCAGCACTTCGTCCCAGTTTTTGTGGTCTGAGATAACGTACATGGATATCATGTTTACGAGGATCCCATTTGTACGCCCAGTCAAGTCATTGGTCTCAGGGTAATAGGGCGTGGAATGCCGCAGCTTTGAAGCAGACAGACGTGGGGGCCCTTCCACATTATAAGCTGTGACCTGGCGGGCACGATCACCAATGATCACGCTAGGAAGACCATTATATAAGACGGTCCTTTTATTTTGTTTTCGTTTGCTCGTCTTCATATATATATATATATATATATATATATATATATATATATATATATATATATATATATATATATATATATATAGATGAAATAGATGATCAGAGTTTCTTCCGGCTACCGTAATAAAAGTTATAAACTTCGAGAATAGTGCAGTATAGGAAACAAAACAATAAAATATTTATTTAATCCTAACAGTTTCGGCTGGTGGACCAGCCTTCTTCGGAGGATGTAAGTGAAATGATACAAGTTCCCGTAGCAGAGGGTCACCCTCACAGTTTAAAGACCCTCCAAAAAAAAGAAAAAAGGACAAGCGGGCGAACGGGGTAGCAACAGACAACAAGAAGCAGAAGAAGGAGAGGAACCAGAAAGGAGCGACGGAGAGCCGCCGGAAACGAGCGGGTAATTCTGGCATTGTTACTGGGTATAGGTAAGACGCGCCGCCAGCGGAGGCGACTAAGAAAAACGGAAAAATGTGGAACATGTTTTGCTTACTCGCATCCCACACATGGACCGAGTTTAAGTTCACGTGGTTCGGCGGCTGGCCCGCGGCATCGGACCACACACACACACACACACACACACACACAAGAAGCATACGACCCGCTCCAGCTTTCGGAAAATCATGGCCACGTTGGAAAGCTAATGTGCCCTCTCCCCCTCCCTCCACCTGCCCTCTCTTGCAGAAAAATGTACAACCAGTCATACTGAAAATAAATGAATGGGTATTCTTGTAAAGGATGAACAAACAAAAACGTAAATAAAAAACATATAAAAATAAATAATACTAAAAAAAGTACTCAGAAATGAAAATAAAGTCTAATAGTACTAACACACGCCGTTTGGTTCACGTAGCATCGAATTCGTTTAGTTTCTCTATATTGACCAACTTGCGTGTGCGACTTCACGTATGCATAAATAAATTATTTGAGTAATTCAATTTCTGTGTTTCACGAAACGTCGCGGAGACACGTCAGTCGCCCAGGGCTCTCGTTGATTCCGTGGGTAAGTGATCTGAATTTCTTTATACTTTATAAAGAAATTCAGATCACTTACCCACGTAATCAACGAGAGCCCTGGGCGACTGACGTGTCTCCGCGACGTTTCGTGAAACACAGAAATTGAATTACTCAAATAATTTATTTATGCATACGTGAAGTCGCACACGCAAGTTGGTCAATATAGAGAAACTAAACGAATTCGATGCTACGTGAACCAAACGGCGTGTGTTAGTACTATTAGACTTTATTTTCATTTCTGAGTACTTTTTTTAGTATTATTTATTTTTATATGTTTTTTTATTTACGTTTTTGTTTGTTCATTCTTTACAAGAATACCCATTCATTTATTTTCAGTATGACTGGTTGTACATTTTTCTGCAAGAGAGGGCAGGTGGAGGGAGGGGGAGAGGGCACATTAGCTTTCCAACGTGGCCATGATTTTCCGAAAGCTGGAGCGGGTCGTATGCTTCTTGTGTGTGTGTGTGTGTGTGTGTGTGTGGTCCGATGCCGCGGGCCAGCCGCCGAACCACGTGAACTTAAACTCGATCCATGTGTGGGATGCGAGTAAGCAAAACATGTTCCACATTTTTCCGTTTTTCTTGGTCGCCTCCGCTGGCGGCGCGTCTTACCTATACCCAGTAACAATGCCAGAATTACCCGCTCGTTTCCGGCGGCTCTCCGTCGCTCCTTTCTGGTTCCTCTCCTTCTTCTGCTTCTTGTTGTCTGTTGCTACCCCGTTCGCCCGCTTGTCCTTTTTTCTTTTTTTTTGGAGGGTCTTTAAACTGTGAGGGTGACCCTCTGCTACGGGAACTTGTATCATTTCACTTACATCCTCCGAAGAAGGCTGGTCCACCAGCCGAAACTGTTAGGATTAAATAAATATTTTATTGTTTTGTTTCCTATACTGCACTATTCTCGAAGTTTATAACTAATATATATATATATATATATATATATATATATATATATATATATATATATATATATATATATATATATATATTATAATGAGGCGTTTTAGAGTTGCACTCTTTTATAAAACAGGAGAGCGGTCACGACACGTTAAGTGGTAATGGCGGAACCAGCCTGAGTCGCCAGCCAACCAAACGTCGTCTTCTTCACCGACTGAGTCATACCCCCTGCCCTTCTGAGTAGCATTCATCTTCTTCACTACATTTTCCTCCCCTTCGGAAAAGAGCCATCCTGGCGACTCATGGGCAGGAGACAATAGAGGGATCGTAATATGGTTTTAGGCGGTCTATGTGGACGGTCTCACGTCCACGGCGTCGTTGATCATGGGGCTGTTCAAGCGGCTCCACGATGTAATTGACGGGTGAAGTTTGTTTAACCACACGGTAAGGTCCGTCATACTTGTACATCAGTTTCGTTGAGAGACCAGGGCTGGTTGAAGGGATGCGAAGCCAGACAAGGTCATCCGATGCATAAGAAGCCGGAGGCGCCGGGCTATCGCGGTGGTGTTTCTGGCGTTGCTGTTCAGCACTTGTGAAGGAGCGGGCAAGCTGACGACACTCTTCCGCGTATTTAGCAGCTTGTGACATCGTCGTCGACTCAGCAACATCCGGGTGGTAAGGAAGGATGGTGTCTAGCGTGCAAGAGGGCTCGCGACCATAAAGGAGGAAATATGGCGAGAAACCAGTGATTGTCTGGACAGCAGTATTATGCGCGTAGGTTACAAAAGGGAGAATACTGTCCCAATTGGTGTGATCGGTTGCGACGTACATCGACAGCATATCTCCTAATGTACGGTTGAATCTTTCTGTAATGCCATTTGTTTGAGGATGATACGCGGTGGTGGTGCGATGAATGACTTGGCATTCCTTTAGAAGCGATTCGACAGCGTCCGACAAAAACACACGCCCTCGGTCACTCAGGAGTTCACGTGGTGCACCGTGACGTAAAATGATCTGATGCAGTATGAAACGACCGACGTCGCTGGCTGACGCAGAAGAAAGTGGTGAAGTTTCTGCGTAGCGCGTAAGGTGATCGATAGCGACGATTACCCAGCGATTTCCAGCCAGTGTAATCGGAAGAGGTCCATACAGATCAATACCAACACGGTCAAACGGTCGGGCAGGACAAGGTAAGGGTTGTAGTGGAGCTGGAGAAGTTGGAGTGGGATTCTTCCGGCGTTGACAAGCGAGACAGGAACGTACGTAGCGACGGACGAAGTGATACATTCCACGCCAGTAGTAGCGGTGGGACAGGCGGGTGTAGGTTTTTAACACTCCAGCATGGGCGCATTGTGGGTCGGCGTGAAAGGAGGCGCATATGTCTGAGCGGAGACTTCTGGGAATGACTAGAAGCCATTGGCGTCCTTCGGAGAGATAATTACGTCTGTATAGCAAACCATCTCTGATAACGAAGTGCTGTATTTGACGGCGCATACCTCTAGGGATATTTTGTGAGGGAGTTCGATTCAGCAAGTTGATAAGTGAAGCGATCCATGGATCTTTTCGTTGCTCCTGTCGCATGTCACTGACACTAAGTGCAGATACGTCGGGGGCAGGCGAAGACGGTGGCTTGTCACTACATCGCAGAGGTGATCGGGACAACGCGTCTGCGTCGGAATGTTTTCGGCCAGATCGGTAAACGACGTGGATGTCGTACTCTTGTAGCCGAAGCGCCCAACGGGCAAGCCGGCTGGTGGGATCTTTTAACGAGGAGAGCCAACATAATGCATGATGATCTGTAACCACGCTGAATGGGCGCCCGTAAAGATATGGTCGAAACTTGCCTATGGCCCATATGAAGGCTAGACACTCTTTTTCGGTGACTGAATAGTTGGCTTCTGCTTTTGTGAGTGCACGGCTGGCGTAAGAGACGACGTACTCATCAAATCCAGGTTTACGCTGGGCGAGCACAGCACCGAGGCCAACTCCGCTAGCATCCGTGTGTATTTCCGTCGGGGCAAGAGGATCAAAATGTCGCAGTATAGGAGGTGACGTAAGAAGGTGGCGGAGTGTGGCAAATGCATCATCACAAGCTGACGACCAACTAGAAAGGTCTTTGTTGCCGGCAAGAAGGTCAGTCAAGGGCGATATGATGGAGGCGAAGTTGCGAATAAAACGACGAAAATATGAACATAAACCGAGGAAGCTGCGAAGTTCTTTTAAGGTCTTCGGCTTGGGAAATTCAGCAACGGCACGGAGTTTCGTCGGATCCGGAAGAATGCCATCTCTAGATACAACATGGCCCAAAATTAGGAGTTGTCGAGCGCCGAAGCAGCACTTCTTCAAGTTGAGCTGTAGACCGGCGGCGGTGAGGCAAGTAAGCACTGTCTCGAGCCACTGAAGATGCGTTGAAAAGTCGCTTGAAAATATTACAACATCGTCTAAATATCACAGACATGTCTGCCATTTCAGGCCACGGAGGATGTTGTCAATCATGCGCTCGAAAGTGGCAGGCGCATTGCAGAGCCCAAATGGCATGACGTTAAATTCATATAAGCCATCAGGGGTAACAAAATTAAAAGCCGTCTTGGGGCGATCAGCCTCAGCCATGGGAACCTGCCAATAACCTGAACGCAGATCTAGTGACGAGAAGAACTCCGCGCCTTGTAAGCAGTCAAGGGCATCGTCTATGCGAGGTAGCGGGTAAACATCTTTGCGCGTGATCTTATTCAACCGGCGGTAGTCGACGCAGAATCTTATTGAGCCATCCTTTTTCTTGACTAGAACAACTGGGGAGGCCCACGGGCTGTTAGAGGGCTCAATAACACCTCGCTTCAACATGTCGTCAACTTGTTCCGCGATTATGCGACGCTCAGATGCCGATACCCGATACGGACGCTGACGTAAAGGAGCGTGAAGGCCAGTGTCGATTTCGTGAGATACAGTGGAAGCACGGCCCAAAGTCAGTTGCTGGTGGTCGAAGCTGGCACGGAAGCGCTCGAGGAGGGCGATGATGTCGGTGCGCTGCTGGGCCGTAAGGTTGGGGTCGATGCAGCGCGAAATTGCGTCGGTGAATGATGGGGAAGAGGATGACGCGCAGCTATCAACAGCATCAATAGGTAGCGTAGTCGAGTGGTCAGGAACTACACGTGCACTCGAGGGATCAATGTCATCGGCAAAGCCCAGGCACTCTCCGCACAGTAACTTGGAAGGCGAGGGAAACGGATTTGATACATAAATTGCACTTGATCCATCGTGAATATTCAGAACGGCGAAAGGAATCAGGAAGCACTTGCGGCGAACAGCGGTTTCAGAAGGCGTAAAAAGAACAGTTGAGCCACTATAGACGTCACAGGAAAGCGGAACTAGGGCGGACGAGAACGGGGGTATCGAAGTGTCGGCGGCAACGAAAACTTTTGCAGGTGAAAGGGACGAGTCGAGTGAAGCAGCGTCGCATAACGGCGCGAACTCCACCTCCGCGCGAGCACAGTCGATGACGGCATGATGAGTGCAGAGGAAGTCCCAGCCTAATATAATGTCATGGGAACACTGCGGGAGCACTACGAACTCGACGACATATATATTGTCAGCAATAACGACACGTGCTGTGCATGCAGCAAAAGGGCGAATTCGTTGCTCGCTCGCAGTGCTTAAAACGAAGTCGTGTAGAGGTATTGTGACTTTTTTTTGTCGACGGCAAAGTTTTTCAGTCATTACAGACACTGCGGCGCCAGTATCGACCAATGCAAAAACAGGTATACCTTCAATTGAGACAGCAACGACGTTGGACGGCGAAAAACAAGGTCTTGTGGAGTTCGAAAGATCCGCAGTTCTTGCCCCCGGAACCGCGGCTCCTAGTTTTCCTCAGGGACAGGGCGAGGTCGACGGAGCATAGGGGAAAGGGAACGGCGTTGAGGTGAAGGCGACCGGTGTCTGTTGAAGTTCCGGCGAGGTGAAAATGTGTCCATGGTGGTAGTCTCGCCATATACAGCCGGCTCCGGTCGTGGGGGTAAATCATAATTGTTGGGCCTGACGTCGTCACGCAGGAAAAACTCACGCCGTCGACAAAATCGTGCCACGTGACCCGCAATTCCACAGGCGAAGCATATGGGGCGGTTGTCTCGAGTGCGCCAAGGGTTCTGAAAGCGTGGAGGTGGTGGTCGGGAGAACGGACGGGCAGCCTGGTACATAGGCTCAGTCTGTACGACAAAGGGACGCGTGGACGTAGGCGTTCGCGACAAAGAAACGTGGCCGTTCGCGACAGGTGGACGTCGGGTTCCGTTCAGTGCTTCGGCATAGGTTAAGGGAGCAGCCACAGGTGGTGCGTGAGCTGTTGGTAGCGCCTCGGACACTTGCTCCTGGACTACTCGCTGTATTGATGGCGCTAAAGTAGATGGGGCACTTTCGGAGGTATAAGGCACGAGGGACAACTGGCGTGCGACCTCTTCTCGTACAAATTGCTTGATCTCGAGAAGCAAAGTGGTGTGATCTGTAGAGCCAGCCGACGTTAAAGCGGAGATGGTTGGACATGGCGCGGTAGCACGACGAGTGGTGTCACGCTGTTTCCAGAGCTCATCATAGCTCTGACACAGTTGGATCACTTCCGCTACCGTTTGCGGGCTTTTGGCGACAAGCATCTGAAATGCGTCGTCAGTCACGCCTTTCAAGATGTGTTTGATCTTCTCGGCTTCTGTCATGGCCGAGTTGACACGCCGGCAAAGGTCGACCACATCTTCGATATAACTGGTGTAATGCTCACCATTCTGCTGAGCCCTGGTACGCAAGCGCTGTTCGGCCCGTAGTTTGCGAAGTGCTGTACGGCCAAACAAGTCCGCAAACGCCGTTCGGAAGGCCGACCAGGTGGGGAGGTCTCTCTCGTGATTGCGGTACCACAGACTGGCGACGTCGGTCAAATAAAATTGGACGACAGTAAGCTTGTGTGCATCGTCCCACTTGTTGTGCTTGCTCACCCGGTCGTATTCGTCGAGCCAGTCTTCCGCGTCTTTGTCATCGGTTCCACTGAAGGTAGGTGGATCGCGTTGCCGGAAGGAGCCAAGACAGACAGGAGCTGCAGTAGTTGGAGCCGAGGCGGCCGCCTGCTGATCCTCGTCCGTGGACATCGTAGCAACTGGAGGCAACGTACGGTTTCGCAGTTCCAGGATTAGGCGTTACCCAGCACCTCCACCAATTATAATGAGGCGTTTTAGAGTTGCACTCTTTTATAAAACAGGAGAGCGGTCACGACACGTTAAGTGGTAATGGCGGAACCAGCCTGAGTCGCCAGCCAACCAAACGTCGTCTTCTTCACCGACTGAGTCATGTATACCCCCTGCCCTTCTGAGTATCATTCATCTTCTTCACTACAATATATATATATATATATATATATATATATATATATATATATATATACATATATATATATATATATAAACAGTGAGTAAATCAACGAGTGAGTTCGATGAAAGCGCTTTAGAGGTGCTCCTAAATCTAGTAATAAGTTTGAATAATAACTTTGAATTCGACCAAAAACATTCCCTATAAGTGAACGGAACTGCCATGGGAACCGAAATTGCCCCAATTTACGCAAATATTTTCATAGCCTCTTTGGAGATTGCTTTCCTCGAAAATTCTCCATTCAAATCGATATTCTACCTACGCTTCCTCGATGACATATTCTTCGTGTGGGCTGATGGTTAGCATATAGTCTTTCCAAATTCATTTCCGATTTCAACTCCCTGCATCATTCGATAACATTCACGCACACGTATTCGCAGAAGAGCGATCACTTCCTGGATGTCACTGAATCACTCAGTGGCACCACCATATCTACTTCCCTGTATAAAAAACCAACTGACCGCCAACAGTATCTGCGTTTCCCCAGCAGCCACTCACATCACTGCAAAGCAGGTGTTCCTTACTGTCAAGCCCACAGATACAGAATAATTCGTTATGAAATTGCGCAATTTGACACCCACACACAGGAATTGAGAGCAGCCTTCTTGCGTTAAAGGTACCCCGAAAATATGATTGAAAATGCAATTGAGCGCGCTCGCTCTTTGGACCAAGAATCAACAATGGGAGAAAAAGGCGGAAAGAAAGATATAACTTCAGGGAAAATTTAATCTTCACATACTCCACCGCCTCCCCTCGGGCGAATTCTATACTAAGCCGCCACTTCAACATTTTTAAACTGAGTAGTCACCTCTCTGCCGTTTTTCAGACTTCGCCCTAGGTAGTTTACCGAAGAAATAAAAACCTGAGAGACTTACGGGTCAGAGCAATAACACACAAATCTGACCACTATCAGGGCTGTAAACCGTGCGGGAAACCTCGTTGCAGGGTGTGCACACACATGGTGACCACAGATACGGCCGAAGCCTCCTGTTCAGGCCTTGTGTACAAAATTAAAGACGACCTTATTTGTGACTATGCCAATGTGGTATACAAAATTCGCTGCGAGCTGTGCAAACAAACAGGAATATACTGGGCACATGGAAACTGCGTTCCGTCTGCGCTTCAACAACCACAGGGCACACGTAAAAGGCCTCCTCAATTTGCCGTTCACCAAACATGTCAACCTCCCTGGCCACTCTTTCGAACGCGTAAGTGTCATACTCCTACAATACGGCTTCCAGAACACACGGGAGTGCTAACAGCGGGAGTCATACTTTATAAAAAAATTGAGATCACTTACCCACGGAATCAACGAGAGCCCTGGACGACTGACGTGCCTCTGCAAAGTTTCATAAAACACAGAAAGTTAATTAATCAGTTAATATATTTATACATACGTGAATTCGAACACGTAGGATGATTAATTCTAGCTGGCACGCGAAAACAAACGAATTCGATGCTACGTGCATCAACCGGCGCGTGTTGGTATTATTAGATTTTTTATTATCTTTATTTCTTAAATACTCTTTCTTCTTTTGTTTAGGTTTTTGTTTGTTCATCTCTTTAAGACTATCTATTCATTTATTATGAATATTACTGGTTATACACTTTTCAGCAATAAAGGGAAGACGAGGGGAGGGGGGAAAGAACAGATTCAGCTTTGTATCGCGGCCAATGTTTTCCTAAAGGTGGAGCGGGTCGTATGAGTCTTCTTGTGAGTGTATAGCCCGCACTCGCTCGCTTGATTCCGTGCCGACCGGTTGTGCCCTCGCGATCTCCGACGTCAGCGTAGCTCTGGCCGACTGGGCTGGCCCTACGTCATCTCCTGACGCCGACCTCCGACGACAGCGTAGCTCTGACCGACTGGACTTGCTCTACGCTATCTCCTGACGCCGACAAGAGCTCTCGCAAGTGGTTCCCCGTCCTCGGACTCCTGTGACCGTGTTTCCATCTTTCCTATCTCTCCTATCCCTCATATGTCCTCGCTTGCTGTCCCAGCGCATTTCTCTCTCTCTATCTCTCTCTCTCTCTCTCTATATATATATATATATACCTTTAATCCTATCCTTTTAATCCCTCCTCACCCCATCTCGGTGTCGCGCCCTGATGCAGACAGTTACGGGGCTCACTTTTCTCTTCTTTTCCCTCTTATAACCATTTCTCTCTCTGTATGGCCCGACGCCGCGGGCCAGCCACCGAACCGCTTGAACTTTAACTCTATCCACGAGTGGGATGCGAGAAAGCGGCAATATGTTTCTCTTTTTCCCTCTTCGTTGGTTGCCTCCTGTGGCAGATCCCACGCACAGTAGGAATCGATGATATGCGAAGCACGAAGGAGAAATGTTGATATGTCACTTTAAAATTGCACAACGTTACGAGGTGGAGGTAAATGATACAGTGCGTGACTTCCATGTCATGATTATCACGTTTGCACCAGTCATATATTTCGTCATCCACTGACGTCACGTAGCACCAAATTTGGTATATGTGGAGCTAGCAAAACGGCCACGAGTGCATCAAGAAGGGTCCAATATACTCCAATGTAGTGTTGACGCGTGCGGCGCAAGCGACGCTACATTAGCAAAACGCGAGCACTCTATGGTCTGACGCCAGGCACGACCGGCGTTCGTCGGTGCGGCCCGATGGCAACCGGCGCGAACTGCGACATGCTGCATTTCGCGCCGATGCGTTACCCAGACAACACTGCGTCTCCATCTTTTCGTGACAGAGGGACACCGGACGCGCTGAAACGCGCCTGCGTCAAAGCAACGCAGTGAGGCGCGCGCCTGCGAGTATATGGCAGAACCAGCGCCTGGCGTGGCAACGCCGGCGTGACGCGACGAAATGAACGCTGGCGAGCACGCTCACCGCGTCACGCCGAAATGCATTGGCGCCTTGAATGTCGCATGTAGTCATGTTCTCAAATGACACGCATCTCATGATTATCATGTTTGCACTAGTCACATACCTTTATCATCCATTGGCGTCACGTAATACCAAATTTGGCATATGTGAAGCTAGCGAAACGGCCTTCAGCGCATCATCAGTGTGGCATGTAGTCATGTTGTTACATGACACGCGTGTCGTGATTATTATATTTGGATCTGTCATTTACCTATGTCGTCCATTCGCGTCGCGTAATACCAAGTTAGGTACATGTGAAGCTATAGCAAAACGACCGCGAGCGCATCATGAGCGTGGCATGTGGTCACGCTGTTACATGACATGCATCTCATGATTATCATGTTTGCACCAGTCACATACCTTCGTCGTCCATTCACGTACTGTAATACCAAATTTGGTATATGTGACGCAAGCGAAACGGCGGCGAGTGCGTCATGAGCGTGGCATGTAGTCATGTTATTACATGACACAGATGTCATGATATTCATGTTAGGGTCTGTCGCTTGTGTTCGCCATGCAATCATGCCGTACCATACGTTTTGCAACATGCCATGTGAACGAAACCACCGCAAGAGCTGCAGGACCATGAAATGTAAATCATGACATTCATGACATACATGTCATGATTTTGATGTTATCACTAGTCAAATATGTTCTTCATACAGTCATGTTATACCATACCAAGTTTCGTATTGATACCATTGTCGAAACGGCCAGGAAAGCTAAAAGTCGTAGGCGGATAGATAGATAGATAGATAGATAGATAGATAGATAGATAGATAGATAGATAGATAGATAGATACGCTCAAAGTTGCCGAAGTTCGCTAAGAAATGGTTCGCATTTATTAATTGGATACTTTTTACTCATTTATGTTTCGTAGGCAGGGTTTTCGGTCACCTCAATACCCCACCTTTGGCTACGCCCTTGCTCATCAGGGTCTCACCTGCTTCAGGTTTCCGTCTCGGAACTCTCAAAGAAGATCATGCGAGGATGTCTCATTCCCTCATTTCTTTATTGATTCATTCATAGTTTGGACGTGACTGCACTGGACGCACACACACACACACACACACACACACACACACACACACACACACACACACACACACACACACACACACACACACACACACACACACACACACACACAGCAGCGCGCCTTTCCAACCCGGCCATGGTCATGGCCCTGCCCTTCGCTTGATTTATTCATTCGTGGCAGACATTTAAACAAAATAATTTGAAGAATATTAAGTGTCTGTTGTCGTTTGTATAAAGAATAATATGCCTCTATAATATACTTTTCCGTTCTTTTTTATTGTTGCGGGTGGAAATACAGCTATTTAAATAGGCTGCTGAACTCGGCAGCTTAACGAGATCAACCACGTAGGCTTTTCAAGATCACTAGTGCAACGCAAGACGGCGTTTGCTCGGGCATCTTGTTTGCATTGACGCAGTAGGTTATTGGGATGGCCTCTCATGTCTCCCCTGGCAACATCTGGTGTGGAGTGCCGTTTCACACTCATCAAATGTGAGGTCCACGGGACAGCTTATGCTCTCCCATAGTAGAGTATACCAAGTATTCTAAATCAGTAATCCTTTTTAGGGGCGAAGTTCCTTAAAGCGGCAGCCGTTCGTCCCTCGTCGTAGTACGTAACATGTTTTACGCTTTGACCTGCAAGGTGGGAGATTTCTCCTGTGCGTTGTTGAACAATAAAAAATTCGCAGCGTGCGCGTTAACTAAAACCCGAATCCTCCTGTGTCTCATTCCCCATCTACAGCCATTGGCATGTACATTGAGCACTATCTGACAAGAAAGGATTGCTACGTTATACTCGCTGGGCGTAACCTCCTTGATTTTAGAAAGGTTTAGCGAGCGTTGGCCCAGAGTGCCATGAATACAGTGAACTAGTATATACCATGAACTCGAGGTGGTTAAAGGTGGGAAGTAGACACGAAGCGCAAGCCGTAAGAAAGTGTGCGTATGCCACCTCTCGTTTGGTCCTTAGAATGTTCGGTGGATGGCGGTGCTTCTATATGTGGAATATATGATAAAAAAATTGCGAGATGGTGGTACTTGGAGTGTTGACTTGATGGACGAACGGACACACAGTCAGGTACATGGACGGACGCACGGATGGCTGCACGGACGGATGGACGCATGGACGGACGCAGGAGCGGATGCATGGACGAAAGCAGGGACGGACGCACAGATGAACGTGCGGACGCACGAACAGACGCACGCACGGACGGGCGGATGGACGCACGGACGGTCACACATGGAAGCAAGAACGAATGGACGGACGGATGCTTCGCCCCACTCTCCATCATTCACCCCGTGGATATGCTGCCATTTTTTTTTTTAAGACAGATCGTTAGCCGTTTTATGTTTCTGCGAGACACAAGAGACCCGTTTCTACATTCAGTTGTTGAGCTGAGGCTTGGAAGAGTTTTACCTTCACTCGTTGTCACCACGGACTAAGTGCATGGAGCGCTTTATGGTTATCTAAAAGAAGTAGTTGGTTGGTGCATGCAATTTTTTTTTCTTAACACAAATAAATTTTCTCAAGCGAATATTTGCTATATGCCGAGGCCCACGGTATGGCTTTATGTTCTCTCATAGTGGAGTACGACATCTTCTTAATCGTAAACCCCTGTTTCTAAGCTCACAACGGCTTTATGCTCCGTTACTAACGTTCTTACTCGGGACGGCTTAATGCTTTTCCATGGTAGAGTACGAAGTACTCTAAATCTTTAAACACTTTTTCTAAACACACGTGTCCTCCACTGCGGAGAGGCCGTGCGTTGCCACTCAGTTTGTCGTAATGAATTTTGTCGACGGGGCCTCATCAAGTATGAGGCTCACGGGACGGGTACATGCTCTCCCATAGAAAACTACCACGTAGTCTCAATCGTTAGACCTTTATTTTGAACACACACCGCGACAACTTATGGCTCTCCCACAGCAGAGCGCTCGCACTGACATCGTTCGGTGGTCATTTTTCCCGGATGCTATAGAACAATAGAATTCTGTACCCCAACATGTTATTAATAATACCGATGTACAAACTTTTGACAGAGAAATTGATGCTTATTTTGGTAATGGTTGAAGTACTGCCCATTATGTTTTCCTGTGTTTATTGCTTAGTGGTTTTTTTAGGTGTTCTGTTTGTACTCATATTGTACTCCCTCCCTGTTATGACCCTCAAGCGAGGGTTGACAGTATTATTAAATAAGCGTTCACAATTTATTACGAACCGGCTCCATAGGTGGTAACCGCGTGCTCTTAGCCGAGTTGCAACGTCAGGTGACGACGAGCCGTAAATTTAAATGCAAAGCACTTGATAGCCGCACCTATATACTCGCAAATCTGGTGGCCGCGGCGTCGTCTACACCCCCACTGCGCATCCTCACGTCTCGCGCCGCATGCTCGCGTCTCGTGCCAAATGTCGCTCCTAATGGCGTAGATTGGGGGGGGGGCGAATACCACCCCCCAAAATGTTTTGGCCGCACCTCCGCCACTTACCGACCCCCCCCCCCCCTTTTTTTTTCGTCGCTTCCCGCTCACATGGTTTAAAATAAGCGGGGCTATAGACTATCGCAATACCATTCCTGTGTGCTTTCATTTATTTATTTTACATATTTTACATACTGCAGCCTTAATGAGGATATTGCTGGAGTGGAAAAAGACAACAACAACAAAAAGAAATCAACGTTCATGAGCAGGTTTCCAGAAATTCTTGAAGTGGTAGAGAACGAAAACTTGCGGGAAGCAAATTCCAGGTTTCTATAGTTGAAGGCGCAAAAAGCTGTATTTGAGCAACACTGCAACCTTTTTCACCCAGTGGGTGAAAAGGTTGCAGTGTTATGGGCATGGTCACTCTTTGTGGCCAAATATCTGGAAGTTTTTATATATAACTCGGGAGCGCGGAAGCGAGAATTATTGATTAATTGCGGAGAAATCTTAGGCGTTCAATGTGGCGACGTTTCGCAATTGTATTTAGACCTAGCTGGGGAAGGAAATTCGCCGGAGAAAAATACCTGTCATATATCTTGTATATAGAGCAGTCAGCTTTTCTTTTAACGGATTCTTGTTTTTTTTTTATTTCGCACTTTTTATGGGGGTTCTAAACCACACTACCATATGCGAGAATGGGCCGAATAAGGGATTTGTCGGTATTCATATAGTTTGGTTTCCTGAGAAACAAGAAGGAGCGTACGATGTAAATAATTTAAATTCTTAAGGGCTTTGTTGCATGTGAAATCAATATGTTTTGACCATGATAAATTATGTGTCAAAAGGATACGAAGGACTTAAATTCGGACGCCTTGCACAAACTAATATTGTTGAAACCGTAGTCTAATGTCAACAGGCATGAACGTCTAATAATTGACATAATGACCGTCTTGGAGAAGTCAATATTCATTTACCGAGAATCCAACCAGCTACAAGAATGAGAAAATGAATTGTTTAAGAATGGTATGATTCAGTGTAGATTTGACAGCATGATACAGGACGCAGTCATCCGCGAAAAGTATTTCCACAGCAATCATGCAAGGGTAGGTCATTATTACGAAGCAGGAATAAGAGGGCTCCTAGCACAGAACAAAAGGTAACTCCTGATGAAACCGGCATCGAAGGCGAGTTAGCAGAGTAGAAGCACACATATTGTGAACGCTGCAAAATGAAGTCAGATATCCAGCCAACCAATGATGCATTCTTTAGTATGGCGAACAATTTGTGCAATAATTTAGGGTGTGATGCAGTGTCGAAGGCCTTGGAAACGTCTATGAATATGTAATCAACCTGGTCACCTATGTCTAAAGAGCTGCTGATGTCATGGACGAATTCCGTCAGTTGAGTAATGGTGCAATGACCACGTCTGAAACCAGGCTGGGAAGTTTTGTTCGTTTCAGGGAATTCTACGATGTGTTCGAAGATAATATACTCTAGCATTTTACAAGAATGTGCTGTTAAAGATCTGGGTTTATAGTTGCTTAATAATTGAGAATTACCCGATTTAAATAAAGGGAGAATGGAAGCACGTTTCCACGACGAAAGAAGAGTCAGTGACGAGAGAAACTTTCGGAAATACCTGTCAGGTATCTGCTACACCAAAGAGATCTAACAAGCTGTCGGGATGCCGTCGGGACCACATAATTTCTTGGTGTCTAAGTTTAAAATGAGATTGAGTACGCCATCAAGTGGCACTGACACATCATCGATTCCAAGATAACATTTTGAATGAATTAAAAGCAGAAATGTCTAAGTTGTCAGTCGTAAAGACTGAGTGGAAGTAGGCGTTGAAGGCTGCAACGATTATCTCCGGATACGATACTGCAACATTGTTAATTGTCATCGTGTGCGATGAAGAACCAGGTGGTAGGATACCCTTCCAGGATTTACTAGGATTTGCTTTCATTAGTTTCGGCAAGGTAACCTTGTGATATTGTTCTTTAGCGGCCTTCATTTTAGCAGATAAATCTTTCTTGGCTCTAACAAACTGTTGAAGCTTTGTCGAGTCAACACAGCGCTTTTATCGACGTAGTTTGGTCACATGCACGACGCGATAAATGCAAGATGTACCTAGTCATCCAGGATATTTCAGTGTTAGTTTTATTTGTTTTCAGTGGAACAAAACGAATAATACACTCACCAAAAAGACTTCCGAAAAAGTAAATAATGTATTGACATCAATGGCGGTGCTTTTTAGCTCAAGTTCTTGAAGTGAGTCACAGCGGGCTTGTGTAATCGCTCGATCATCAGCATGGTTAAAATCAGGAAACGTGCAGTAAGTGTAATGGCATTTTGGGAGGATACCCGCAACAGAGAACAATACAGCGTTATGATCAGATATGCCATCAATGATATAACCGGGCATGGGCAAGGATGTGCTGACGAAAACCAAATCAAGGATAGCACAATTACGAGTTGACTCCTTAACAATTTGGGGAAGGCCACATGACAACGAAAACTTGAGCAGCTCCCTTCTGATAGATACTTCGTGTCCACTGACAGTTAAAGATGACTAGTCTATAGCAGGATTATTAAAATCACCCATGCAAATAATGTTAGATGCTGCAGTAACGTAGCCTTGTAGAAATCGGTTAATGTTGTGTAAATGTTTTATATGAGAACAAGCAGGGCGGTGAACGATCTCGATAATCAAGGACATGTTTTCTAGAGAGAGAGAGAAGGAATGTAGGAAAGGTAGGGAGGTTAACTAGACTATGCGTCCAGTTTGCTACCCTACACATGGGGAGGGGAAGAGGGGAGTAAAAGAGAAAGAGAAACATGTTTTCTAAGTGCACATTGCACCACAAGGACTCAGTATTCGGTAGTGCAGAAAGCACAGAAAAGTTGAGGTGAGACCGAATAAATAGGACACCACCACCCATCTTCCCACCTCTACAGTGAATAATATAAGAAAATCACAGCATATCCACGGAGTGAATGATGATGGGTGGGGCAAAGCGTCCATCAGCCCGTCCATGGTTCCGTCCATCCGATCGTTATTCTTGCTTCCATCCACGCGCGCGACCATCCGTGCATTCATCCGTGCGTCCGTCCATGGGTTCGCCCATCCGTCTGTCTGTCTGTCTGTCTGTCTGTCTGTCTGTCTGTTCGTGCGTCCATGTAGTGAACACTCCAAGTACCATCACCTCCCATCTCGCATTCCCTGAGGCACATACCCGCTCTAGAGCGTGTATGTGCCACTGGTGGCTACGTACTACTACATACATACAAGGGATAGACAGACCCGTGCCTTGAGGAGCTTCGCCTCCAAAACGCAGCACGTAAAAACGTGTCGCTATGTTTGGCAAGGCTTTGGCACTCTATGAGATTTTGTACTGGAACCTCGGCCGAGAGCGTAAGTTGGCTTGGTCACGGGATTAATGCTGCAGCGGTGGTCATAGTTGTACTAGCCGCAAGAGATCTCCCCGGAGTCGATCACTATACAATACTTTTCAGTTGGCAGAGATTCGCTTTGATGTTAAAAGCCAGACACAGTTCCAAGGTCTGATAGGCCACGTTCAAGCATATTAAAGTGTGGTGACTGTTCGTACTTGTGATAAGATATATTCAAGCCAGAGACTAGCATTTCCATTGAACCTTCGCACGTTCTGCTAACGTCTCCACACACACACACGCGCGCGCTCACACACACACACACACACACACACACACACACACACACACATACACACACGCACGCACACACACACGCACGCACACACATACACACACAGACCCACACACACGCACATGCACACACAGACTCACACACACACACGCACACACGCACGCACGCACACACATACACAGACCCACACGCACACGCACATACACACACAGACCCACACACACGCGCACACACACAGACCCACACACACGCATGCACACACATACACACACACGCACACATACGCACATACATACACAGACCCACACACACACGCACACACACGCGCGCACGCGCACAAACACGCACACATACGCACATACATGCACAGACGCACACACGCACACACGCACATACACACACAGACCCACACACGCGCGCACACACACGCGCACACACGCACGCACACACATACACTTACGCACACACACGCGCACGCACACATACACACACGCACGCACATACATACACACACGCGCACGCACACACACGCGCACACACACATACACACACGCACGCACACACACGTGCGCACGCACATACATACACACACACATACACACACAGACCCACACACACGCACATGCACACACAGACTCACACAAACACACACACGCACGCACGATCATACACAAACCCACACGCACATACACACACAGACCCACACACACACACGCACACATACGCACATACATACACAGACCCACACACACACGCACATACACACACAGACCCACACACACACGCACACACACGCACACACGCAAGCACACACATACACAGACGCACACACACATACATACACAGACCCACACACACACGCACATACACACACAGACCCACACACGCGCGCACACACGCACGCACACACATACACACACGCGCACGCACACACATACACACACGCACACACACACGCACGCACGCACACACATACACACACGCACACACAGACCCACACGCACGCACACACATACACACACATACCCACACACACGCACGCACATACACACACGCACATACACACAGAGACCCACACACACGCACACACATACTCACTCACACACACGCACGCACACACATACACGCACACACACGCACACATACGCACATACATACACAGACCCACACGCGCGCGCACATACACACACAGACCCACACACACACGCACGTGCACGCACACACATACACACACGCGCACGCACACACATACACACACGCACACACACACGCGCGCACGCACGCACGCACACACGCACACACATACACACGCGCGCACATACACACAGAGCCACACACACGCACACACACACACGCGCGCACACACGCACGCACACACACGCATACACACATACACACAGACCCACACACGCGCACACACACACACACACGCACACACATACACACACGCGCGCACATGCACACAGACCCACACGCACGCACGCATGTGTGTTGTGTGTGTGTTGATTTGCTTCATCTGTTCCCTCAATTACATTGACATGACTAGAAGGGTACATCGAGCGATTTTCGCAACTAGCGACGTAACGCACAGCAAGACATGCATAGAATGAAGAAACATTGGTGTATGTTACAAGCTGCCACTCTAGCGTCGCCAGCGCGAAGTCGGCGACGGGAATGACAGCAGGTCGGTTCGTTCCGTACGCAAGCAGAGACAGTGAAGAGATCAGAGACGTGGGAAAACAAAACAAATTTTACTCTAGTGATATGGCAGCACACGGGATCTAAGACAACACTTCCATACAACTAACAAAATACAACGACACTTGATACAATTAAAGACATATAACAGAAACAATAAATCAGCTTACGGGAGAGAACTATTACAAGCTACACAAACTAACAACAATAGAACTGCGGAGTAGAAAGTTCGAAGATATAAACAGGTGAAGGCATACGTGTGATGACCGGCAGCGTTGTGTCCCCGACGATCGGATGCGAGAAGTCGAAGAGAGTTCTTGCACGACTGCGATGTCGGCGGTGTTGCAACGCTGGTGGCTCCGGGAGGCTAGTGCTTTCAGGTGACTTCGAGCAGGTTGAGCTAACTCGAGGCGAAGTCCCGATGTCTACGTTGCAGACGTAAATATCGCGTCACAACTAGACGAACGGCTAAGTTTAGGTGGCCAGCCAATACAGAGCCACACTAAAAACTTCTAGAAGAGATGCTTGTTGATCTGTTTCTACACCATGTTGGTCAGCGACTAGTCTGCCTAGCAGGGCAAAATCCTGCGCTTAAATCCCCCTCGTGTCTCCTCGCTCTCTTCCTTGGGGACAAGAGACCTCTACCTGGGTCCAATCATGCACGTTTAATTGATGGGAAACTCCGCCCCAAAAATATTTTGACCCCACCCCTTTTTAATTGGGAGAGGGCCCGCAACTAGCGAGAGTGACAACCTGTCGGGTTGTTGTCATACGGCTTGGCCCCCAGAGCGTTTCCCACGCTTTTCCCCGTGGGAACGGTCAACCACTAATCCTTTTTCGGGGTATACCGTGGCCTTCTACGACCTTGTAGACGCCGCCGCAGTTACAAAAGGATCAAACGTCGGCGGCGACGTTCTAAGAAGAGCACCCCATTCTGCTCTTCTCGGCTCCCTTTCAGCGCCGCCGTTTCTCCCGGTCAGTCGGGGAGTACGGCGCCAGTTAATTGCCGTGACGCAGTGTTGCCAAAAATAGCCGTCCGTGACATTGCCCCCCACTTTCAGAATGTTATTCATAACATTTGTTCACACGGAGGGGAATTTTTTCGACAACAAGGAACGAAACACCACCAACAAGGGAGACATGAGGGCTGTCCCTCTCATACACAACATAACTAGGCAGAGCGCATCAAAGTAACAACAAAAGAAAAAAACAAACAAATTGTTAGAGTACCAGCTTCAGTTACACGCAACAATATCAAGGCGTAATACAAACAAGAAGAGGAAATAGCCGTGTACGGCAGCCATCAATACAGAATACACTGCACGAATGTATACTACGAAATAAAACGGAACAGGTGCGCTCCTCAACTGTAGTGCAATCCTTCAATGTGCATTACAGCAAGTAAAAACAACCAATGCACCTAGCAAAAAGAAAATAAGTCAAAATACACTTCTTATACAATGAAATACGTACATACAAACAGAAAACAACCGACGGAAGGAAAAAAATAACATGCTCATAGACCTCAATTCTCAATGCGCGCAACGACAACTGTACCGGGTCACGCCAATCTTAATCAATTTACGAAATCATTCGCTTTATGCTAACATCTTCCTCAAATGCTCATTCATGCCACATCCCCATGGCAGTGGAGGCATACGATGCCACACTAAACCATTGAAACAACTAAAAAAATGACACCTTTTCTCGGGTTTTACCTTATGCAAATCTTCGCACTTATGATTAAACTAATTCGATGCTAACTTTCAGCTTTTGGCTCGGCGGTTTTCCTTTTGAAAACTTTACATCAAATCTTGTAACCTATACAAAATTAAAACGACTCAAACATGAATCTCCAATGTTGCCCTGAATAATTATACTTAGTACGCGCGTGCAACAATTACTCAACTGACCGTGCCCACTTTTCTACAATAGATTCGCCTGAATCGCACCCGATGGGGTCGCGGTCGCGGCGGTTTTTCGAACACGCCAGAGGATACAAAAATGCACAAACTCTAAGCAGTGCACTGCCGTCACACCTCATTTTCCACTTTGGCCTGTTCCTCTCAGGAATTTGAAAGGGACGCCAGAAACAGGGGGAAAACTGGGGCCACTGTCCCTTTGTGTTCGCCCCGACGCGGTTTTTAGCTTTTGTGATCTTTCGACGTTGACCCTTCGGACAAGGTCGCCTTCCTGAAGTTGTCGAACTAAAACGCGCCTTTCGTTTGGGTGATGCACCTCCTTTTCCTCCTCCAAAGCTGGCTCGCCGCTTGTGCCAGGCTGAACGCCACCATTGACGTTTCCTAAAACTGATTGAATGCCTACCCCTTCGTCTTTCTGGCGACGGGGTGGGACTAGTCCTAGGCTTAGGCAGTGCCGAACGCTTTCGCTTCTTTCTTTTTCGGCGATGTTTGCTTGCCTCTTTTCTCTCGATGCCATCATCATGTCGCGTCGGGAACTGAGTGGTTGGGAAGCTCGTTGGAGCTTGTGCTACATTTTGCCCCACGCTCAAACATTTTGAACTCGGTGTCACGACGGACTGCCGGGCCAAATTATCTTTGTTAATGCTGATGAAACCATTAACTGGGCCCTCTCCGATGGGATCGCTGCACTCCTGAAGCGTCGCGTTCTCGCTGTGTTTAGCCACTGTACTAACCCTATCTGCATGTGACTATCTCGAGACGTCCTCTCGAGGCATGAGGATGGTTTCCAGCTTCTTACTGAGTCCATTAGGGCTGCTGGCACACACCTCATCCTCGCTAGGACCGTTTTTTGATACTGTCTCTACTTCGAGACCGGCCAAGGCCTCGTTCTCTACATCATTTATATGGATGCATTCGAGAATATGCGGGCCCTTTTCTAGCGCGATTTCTGGTTCTGGCGTTTCATGACGCGCTTCAATGTCCAACGCTTTCCGACGCGCCTTGCTTTCAGACTCTTGTCTTTCTGCTTCGCGCTCTCTTTCAGACTCTTGTCTGAGCTGCTCTTCTTTTGTCCAGACAGAAGTTCCGAACATCCGGAGCATATCTGCCTTAACTACCTTGTAGTTGTTCGCGTTCTGCTGACCGAGTCGCGCAACAGCTTCATTTGCCTCGCAAGGCAGACCCGTGAGTAGCCCTTGACATGTGTCTCGCTCAACTGACAGTTCCTCGCCGGCATCGCCGTGCTCATTGCCGGATCGGCTCACCCTGCTACCCTCACTGAGGCGAATCTCTAATTGCAGTAACTGCACTTCCCGTTCTCCAGCTTCCCTTGCCGCTTCCTTTGCCGCTTCTCGTTCTTTCGCCCTTTCTTTGCGCTCTCTCTCCCTTTCTTTCCTTGCCGCTTCTCGTTCTTTCGCACTTTCTTCGCGTTCTCTCTCCCTTTCTTTTTCCCTTTTCTCCCGGGCTCGTGCCCGCTCTTCTCTGGCCTGCGCCAGTTCCTGCTGCTCCTTAATCCATTGTCTCAGTTCGGCGCCCTCGAGGCCTAACTGTTTACCGTACGCGATCCACTTGTCCAAATTCACACACTCCATACTGCAAACTGTCACTATAACGCCACTATAAAATCAGCGCAATCTTATGCAGGCTGCAACCACTTCAACTGTGCAGCTCTGTCACCCCGCTGTCCGCACGGTTCTCGTTCACCCCTCACTGTCTTACTCTTGTACGGAACGTCCTGTCGCGGACGCCAGTTTTGTTACAAGCTGCCACTCTAGCGTCGCCAGCGCGAAGTCGGCGACGGGAATGACAGCAGGTTGGTTCGTTCCGTACGCAAGCAGAGACAGTGAAGAGATCAGAGACGTGGGAAAACAAAACAAATTTTACTCTAGTGATATGGCAGCACACGGGATCTAAGACAACACTTCCATACAACTAACAAAATACAACGACACTTGATACAATTAAAGAAATATATAACAGAAACAATAAATCAGCTTACGGGAGAGAACTATTACAAGCTACACAAACTAACAACAATAGAACTGCGGAGTAGAAAGTTCGAAGATATAAACAGGTGAAGGCATACGTGTGATGACCGGCAGCGTTGTGTCCCCGACGATCGGATGCGAGAAGTCGAAGAGAGTTCTTGCACGACTGCGATGTCGGCGGTGTTGCAACGCTGGTGGCTCCGGGAGGCTAGTGCTTTCAGGTGACTTCGAGCAGGTTGAGCTAACTCGAGGCGAAGTCCCGATGTCTACGTTGCAGACGTAAATATCGCGTCACAACTAGACGAACGGCTAAGTTTAGGTGGCCAGCCGATACAGAGCCACACTAAAAACTTCTAGAAGAGATGCTTGTTGATCTGTTTCTACACCATGTTGGTCAGCGACTAGTCTGCCTAGCAGGGCAAAATCCTGCGCTTAAATCCCCCTCGTGTCTCCTCGCTCTCTTCCTTGGGGACAAGAGACCTCTACCTGGGTCCAATCATGCACGTTTAATTGATGGGAAACTCCGCCCCAAAAATATTTTGACCCCACCCCTTTTTAATTGGGAGAGGGCCCGCAACTAGCGAGAGTGACAACCTGTCGGGTTGTTGTCATACGGCTTGGCCCCCAGAGCGTTTCCCACGCTTTTCCCCGTGGGAACGGTCAACCACTTAGCTCTCAGCCGTGGCGTCTCGTAGTCTAATCCTTTTTCGTGGTATACCGTGGCCTTCTACGACCTTGCAGACGCCGCCACAGTTACAAAAGGATTCACCATCGGCGGCGACGTTCTAAGAAGAGCACCCCATTCTGCTCTTCTCGGCTCCCTTTCAGCGCCGCCGTTTCTCCCGGTCAGTCGGGGAGTACGGCGCCAGTTAATTGCCGTGACGCGGTGTCGCCAAAAATAGCCGTCCGTGACAGTGTACATGTTGTCATGTACAATTAAGAACTATATTTTTTACAAGAAATGAAATAAACTCTCTGGAATCAATGTTTCATGCAGCAAACAACCACATAATGGGTAATAGTGTTGATTATCTTTTTTAATTGACACGAAGAGTGACACGCGTATAAAGCAGCGGTCTCCAGGTATAGTCACACTCGTTGTGGCTTCTGAAATTTTCGGGCCCGTTTTATGTTTTTTTAACTAGAACATTATGCGTTTTTGTGTGTATTTAGGTTTTCCAGTTCATTTACGCAGCGAACAAGTCGCTTCAATGTCAGTAAGTATAGTCTCCTCCCAGGTGCACTTTAGATTGAGACCAAGTGAACATTTCTAAACAATGATTACATTGCGCTCGCAGATTGCACGATAAAACATTCAAGATTGGAGCACTTCATTGCTATCAAAAGTCACAGTGCAACTATAATGTCAACCAAGGTCCCAATAAAGTCTGCCAAAAAATAACGCGTGCAATATTGTGTTACCAGCGTGCAGCATAAATTAAAAAAAATTACTTATTGTGTATCGCAAGCATGCTTGGATGCGCGCAGCAAAGTAAAAAAAAATGTTGACTTCAAGCTGCCACAGCGTCAGGAACTGCTTGACATATGGAGTTTACCATAAAACTCATTCCCTTAGGAATGCAGTCACAAACATCTACAGACATTATTCACTCAGCAAAGTAAGCAAAACCAAAATGTAATTATGAATGTACAAAATCATGCTGCGTATACCTTTGATTACACGGTTGTAAGTGGAGCCGTCCTTGACATGTGGAACGCATTTCGCCCCGAAGACGACTACGCCATCTACGCTAAACAGATTTTAACGATATCTTCTCCGATCAGGTGACCGGGTTATCACAATGATGCATTTTCGAAGACAATAGTCCATTCAGTGGTGCGACGAGAGCCTCTTGCTCCAAACGGTCACTGTTACACCTGTAGTTTACTGCACTTTACTGCGATTACTACGATTGGATATAGCGCTAAGAAAAGGGGACACAAGATGACGACACATGACACAGGCGCTAGCTTCCGACATAATGTTTATTACAACCGCGCGGTCGCCTATATCACCAGAAGGATAACATCACATGACATGTGTGATGCGTACGAACCTCAATTTCTTAGAAAATGCAATTTCTTATCACTGGGCATAAGCGAGGGAGTGTACGCACTTATATCCTCAGCCTTGATAATCTCAGTTTGTCAAATATTCTCTTGATAAGTGTGCAAGCATTGAATGTCGGTGCGCAGCCTCGGGATCGCCAATGAATGGCCAGCCTACTCTCTTGGCCATTTTTCACGTTATTACAATCTTCTACTAATCTATTATTAAGGAACGGCTCGCCTGTCTAGTATACTCTTTACCATAAGAAAGCGGAATACGACCAAATAACGCAAATGATGCAGGGAACAAAAAAAAAAAACAGTTCGATGCTTCTTATTACAACCTTTGAGTTTTCCGTCGTGGTCAAGGCCACAAGGCCTGGCCAACTTCTTGGGAGCCGAAAAAGACAATCCTAACTTCAGAGCACTTAGTTAATTTCTTTAGGTTGTGCGATACCTTAAGGTACGACGACTAGGTGCTACGGTTTCTCGGCATCATGACGCGCTGTACATCCTGTGTCGTCATCTTGTGTCGCCGTTTCTTAGGGCTATTTTCAGTCGTCACAATGCACCAGCAAGCCCACATTTCTACACCGCTCATTGCGTTTAGTTGTTGTTTACTTACTCTCTTCACAAGCATACGCATGGGGAAGGGGGGCGAAGTCTCGTGACTTTGATATACATGTACACAATCTGCTCAAACTACCGCCGATATTCATCTCACAGAGGAAAGCTGATGCGTGCAGTAATCAGCAGGACACGACGCACCAATAGGCGCAGGACATGGCATTCCCGCTTTCCAGCGCAATAAACCAGCACACGTCACCGATAATCTTGAACCTCGGCCTCGCGGCTTTGATCTGCAGAGAGCAGCCAGTATCAGCGACGACCACGCATGACCAATAAGACAGTGGACAATTTTCCCTGCAGTATAGCGAATTCAGTGCACCTGTTTTCCTATAAATGCTGGCGTCAATCGACTCTGGACTGAAGGGCACGGTGACCACTCGACGATGCGGTCAGCTATAACCCCCTTCTGTACTTCATGCACGTCGATTGATTGATATGTGGGGTTTAACGTCCCAAAATCACCATATGGTTATGAGAGACGCCGTAGTGGAGGGCTCCGGAAACTTCGACCATGCACTGGGGTTCTTTAACGGGCACCCAAATCTGAGCACACGGACCTCCAACATTTCCGCCTCCATCAGAAATGCAGCCGCCGCAGCCGGGATTCGATCCCGCGACCTGTGGGTCAGCAGCCGACCCGCAGCCACTAGACCACCGCGGCGGGACACTTCATGCAGGTGAGCAGGCGCTATGGAAAATGTTTTCGTTCTAACGGCCCGTTTTTCATCATGCTGCCGTGCCCATGGCTGATTTGCTTGCTTGTAATTAGTCTTGTAGATTGTGCTGGAAATTGGCTGCCATTGTCTGGAAACGCAGAAACTTATCCCGGCCCTGATTTTACCCAGTTCGCGAAGCAGCTACAAAGTTGCGCAGACAATTTAAAAGAAATAAAAGAAGAGCGCCTTACTGATATTGAGTCGAAGCTGGCTTATATAAGCGCCCTAGACAGCAAAATAGCCAACTCCGTAACCGGAATATCTGCCCTTCAGGAAGTATAGTTCGAAAACTTGAGCTTCAGATAGGCGATCTTGAGAATCAGTCTAGAAGGAACAACCTCATAGTATGTGGTGTTCCGGAAAGCAAAAAAAAAAACAGTGGCACTTTGGATAGAGCAGTGAATGATATTATCGTTCAAAACATCCTCAAAACCGAGACAGTTGCCATAGAAAGGATACATAGGCTAGGAAAGGCAAAAGCTAACAAATGTAGACCGATAATCTTGCGGCTTGCCGATAATCGCGACAAAATAACAGTACTGCAAACCTGTTACAAGTTAAAGCCTGGTAGCAATCACTCTATAAGTGAGTGTTTCTCAGCCCAAATGGGCAACATAAGGAAGAATCTGCAGAGTTGTGGCAAATAAAGAAAGGAAGCAGCAGCGAAAGTGACCTCAAGTTATGAAAAGTCCTGGATTAATGGTGAACGTTTTTCTATAGGGATGGGGGAAATAATCAACCCGTTCCGTTGAGTCATGATGCAAGTGCCCATGCAAAAAAGAAAAACAGAAAAACGAACTGCAGAAGCTACGGCCCCGCAAACAACAGTAACCTTCATAAATTTAAACGCGCGTAGTCTACTGAACAAATCTGATTTGTTTGAATCCTTATTACTGAAACTATAGAACCCGATTTTGTTAAGGTTGCCGAAACTTGGCTGTCAAGTGGCAGTCGTGGTCGGGAAATAGGTTCATAATGAAATAATTGGGAACGCAAACCAGCGGGACACCGTTAGTGTGTCCCGTTAGTTCGCGCTCCCAATTATTTCATTGTGAATATATACCAACTAGCCCGCCTATCAACTTTTCTACAGGAAATAGGTAGCCCCAACTACGCTATATCGTACGGAAAGATCAACCCACACTTGGTGGTGGCGTCGCTATTTTTGTCAATTAAAAGTTATCTTTCAAGGTTCTTACAGACGTTGAAGGAGTAGAAAAAAATATTTTGCAACTTGTTCATTGGTTTACATGCCATCACTGTAGGCTGTGTGTACCGTAGCCCCCCCCCCCCCCCTCCTGCTTCTAGCGACGTCTTGCTTCACTTTGCAATTATGTGCAGAGCCATGTATACCAAATGCCAGACTAATCCTTCTGGGTGATTTTAATACGCCCGAAATAGATTGGAAAATTACGTATTTTAAATCTGATAGTTCACAATAATTATATGATCTAATATTCAATTTCAATTTACATCAGTTAGTGACCCATCCCACGCGAGTAAATGCATCATCGTCGAACATTCTTGATTTAGTTAACTTAAGTGATCATTTCTCGTAAGGAGCTACTAAAACAAAAACTATGGAGGGAATATCAGATCATAAAATGATTTATTGCGCTTTAAATGTGAATTACTGCCAATTACATCAATTTATTATCCTGACTTTACCCATGCTGATGACGCAAGCTTAATCAACTGTATTTTTTTCGAATATGATTCATTCGTAGTACTCGCAGATAACCTATCCACTGACATCGAAACAAATTGTAGTAGACGTACCGATAAAAAAAATAAGAAGTAACTGGGCGTCTAGACCCGTGGATAACAAGTGACGTAATGCATGTTCAACGGAAAGTAAAATGTCCAAGAAAAACTGAACACGATCCTGAGTATTGCAACGAGACGCGATATAACTGTAGCTATTAGCTACAGTTGGATCTAAAGATGCTAAAAATAATTGCTTTGCAAAAATACTTTCCACATTTTTTTATAAGCGCTCCAAATAAAATTTGGAAATATATAAAAACAAAGAAAATTTATAAGACCATGCATGCGTTCTTCTCAAAACAACAACGACCTCATCAACTCCGTCAACGATTATTTTCTGTCAGTTTTTAGCGTAGATTACGGAAACACACCACCCATGCAATCTTCCAACCATTCAGCAATAGAACTCCTTACAGTTACCGAGCAAGGCGTGTTCAACCAGTTATAAATTATTGATGCCAAGAAGGACCCGGGTCCTAACGACTTAGCAAACGTCTTCCTTAAAAGATATGAGGAGTGGGTAGCAAGATATTTATGTCTAATCTTTAACGAAGCACTGCATTCATGCACTGTTCCTGTCATATGGAAAACCGTTAAAGTTATTCCAATACACAAAGCAGGCAGCAATACCGTGGTTTCAGACAACAGACCGAGATCACTAACTTGTTCTGTGTGTATAATAATAGAGCATATAGTATTGAAACACAGAAGTATTTAGCTACGAAAAAAAAAACATATGCTGCCTTCTGCACAACACGGGTTCTGAAATGGTCTCAATGATTACTCAACCTTTAGAATTAATACACGATGCTGTCCAGTCTAGCGATAGCCATAAACAAATCGGCCTCATATTCTTAGATTTTTTAAAAGCATTATATCGTGTTTCACACTCCAAAATAATCAGTAAATTGAAAGTTGCTCGAGGAGATAGTACCATTATTCACTGTATTAAGGGTTACTTAACGAATCGCTGACGATTTGTACAGTTATACAGGACACCACCTCTAAAACAGCAGAAGTCACGTGAGCCGCGTCACAGGATAGCGTCCTAGCACCGTTATTATTCGCAATATTCATTATTGATTTGCCCCTCTCGACTAAAGAAAAACTAAGGCTCTTTGCAGAAGGCTGCGTACTTTACCAATAAATCAATACTCCTGTTGATCACCGAACTCAGAACATAGCATTAGAGGATGTACTCAAGCGGTGCAAAAATGACAAATGTCCCTTTGTTTCCGTGGTAATAACCCGCAAAAAACACAGGTCCAACTTTTCTTACGCTGTTGACAACTGCCCCTTCACCACAGTCTTTAACCGCGAATATCTAGGAATAACAATTTCAAATGACCCTAGAAGGGATACTCATATTGATAACATAACTAGCGCAGCCCTGAAAATACTATATTTACTGAAACGACGTCTTAAGCACGCACCTCTGAATATCAAACTAATAGCTTATACAACCCTCGTCAGATCTGTACTAGAGTGTTCCAGCCCTGTCTGGCTCCCGTTTACCCACCAAGAGATTAATAAAATAGAAGTGGTTCAAACAAAAACAAGATGCGTTTTTAAAAAGTATAGACTGACGGACTCACCGACACACACCTACTAAACAACGCTTGTATTTTGACACTACAAAACCGAACGAAACTAACCAGGCTAAAACTAATGTTTCAACTACTACACAACATAATAAAGGCAGATACTCCAACGACAAATGTTTATACTTAGCCGTCTTCGGTGAGTACGGAACACACCATGGTGACCAACCAACATCAACGCGTAGAGCGAACACAAAAAGCGGGGTTTAAATTACACACCACGGAATTCTCTTGTTTTTATTATTGCTTCCGACGCGATTAAAAAAAGCAACTGAATAATACAAAAGCAGAGATGTTGGACCCATGGCACTCGCTGCTGAAGTGGCAAGGCAAGCAGCGCACGTTCGTTCAATGTGTTCCAGGTACGTGCGACTCGTGCATCGCAGTCCAGAAAAGACGCCCTTGGTACAGAACGTAACGGGAAGCCGTTTTGCGAACGTAACGGGAAGACGTCCGTCACAAAGTTCCGCAGGACGTCAGGAGGAGGACGCCGGTGCAGCGATGGCCGAGTACTGAACGGGAAACTCCAGGCCAACCACGGGAGCCACCGAACTGAGCCAAGTGACCACGTAGTTGCTGTGCTTCCTGGAAAAAAAAAGCAATAGCAGCAAGACGAGGGGCATTCCCATTTCACGCAGTATGATTGGCGAATATTGCCATTGCAAAACGTGGCAAGACGAAACGGCGCGTCTCAAGAGAGAGAGGTGGGGGAGGGGGAGGGAGCAAGCAAGGAAAGGCAGGGAGGTTAACCAGACGAGCATCCAGCTTGCTGCACTGCACTGCACTTCTTTGTACGTGCAGTGCTCTCCTTTATTTTTTAATCCCCGCCTCGAAATGTATTTGACACTACTCTCGGTTGATCTCTGGAACCGCAACACTTCAGAAGTATGACCCCATACAGCTATGCATTCCTTCGTTCAATAAATCATTAATCAGTAACCAAAGTGGCGGATTGTATTTACTGCATTTCCCCTACGAAGCGGAGCCGTGATAAACAGTTACGCAGTACGTGTGTCGTGACTGGGTTTTCTTGAATATTTGCTTCGAACGACCTGACGTCCATAGGCGAGCGCACAAATCAGGCTGTGCCCCTAATTACCTCAGGGAGACGCTGTAGGTCAGCCGCACATCTTTAACAATTGTTGGGGTTTAACGTCCCAAGACCGCCATGTCATTATGAGAGATGCCGTTCTGGAGGGCTCCGGAAATTTCGACCACCTGGGGCTCTTTAACGTGCACCTAAATCTAAGTACACGAGATCCTCAAGCATTTTGACCTTCACGGGTAATGCAATTGCGGCTGCCGGGATTCGATCCCGCGACCTGCGGGTCAGCAGCCGAGTACCTTAGCTACTAGACCACCGCGGCGGGTGCCGCATATCTTTACTCACTCGGGCATGCCCCGTTTTTGTTTAATGTTCTCGGCTTTGGTCTTGCAGGTTAATGACCTGCAATATAATATATAATAATATAATAATAATTATATATTATATATATAATATATAATAATATAATATAATTATATAATAATATAATAATATATAATAATATAATAATATAATAATATATAATATAATATAATAATATAAGTTAATATATAATATATAATGGCGGCTGGAGTCAACTAATCTCGCACTAGAATAACGGTTCACTCACCGCCTTTAGGCCTGAAAGCCATGGACCAAATGCACGTCGTTGTTAGCAGCGCGCCGTCGCTCCATTTGCTGTTATTGCAATTATATGGACACTCTCAGCGAATGGTTGCCGTAGCCGCCATGTCTGTATATGTATATGCATTTACGTAGAAAAACAAGCCACAAATAAGTTTACAAAGTGCACCACCGGGATTAGAACTACGGTGACTCCTCACTCCGCAGCGCGCTGCATTAGACATGCAGCTTTGCCACGTGCCACTTGTTGTTCGGTTTACTAACAGCTAAACAATTCGTAAACACCATTACCGCTGGCGTTACGCCAATCTCAGAAGCACTTCGGCGTGTGCAGTACTCGCGAGATAGTGCAAAGGGTGCGCTTTAAAGCAACGTCCCTACATTTTGCTTGAACTGAGGTGCGCCCTATAAAAAATCACAGCATATACACGGAGTGAATGGTGATGAGTGGGGCGAAGGGTCCGTAAGCCCGTCTGTGATTTCGACCGATCGCGTTGGAGAATGCAGACGGCGCGCGGGTAACACCGACGAGACGCGAGCCAAGGAAGCCGAGCGCAAGCGTCTTCAACGCACCCGCCGATCTTCTTCGTCTATGCCCCACCAACGATCCGCCACGTACGGCGACTATCCAGGAGACTGAGAGATGCCCTCGTTCTCCACGCACTCAGACAAAGCGTGCGCAGCAGCCAATCGGAGAGTAGAGCCACTTCAAAGTAGCAGTAGAGCAACGCCATCTAGAAAATGAAACTAGAAATGGTCATCCATTTCTTTTGCCTTCTTTTCTTTCTCGCCTGTTCTCTCGGTTACGCGTGACAAGGTTAGTCTAAGAGGAGCTAATATGCGACGTGTAATGGGGGGCAGGCAATGTTTTGAACGAAACCGCGACGCAGGATACTCACGAATGTTCAACAAGGAGGCGCTGGCGCAGTGGACAGCTGTAGCGGAAATGATCAAACACAAGTATGTAACATCTGTGGCATGGTTAGTTTCCATTCATCCTGCACGAATATGACTGCGCATTCTTTCCGAGCGTCCTTCTTTGTGTTTGAGCAGCGCGGTGCAAGTGTCGAGCTGCGATTTCGCACTCGTCCCATGTGTGTTCCTTATGCGTGTTCTTTGCGCTTTAGCCACACTCCGCAAGTATCTAGTTGCTTCCCTTTCATTGTTTCGCATTCTGATTTATCTCTGTCACATTCATAGCTTCGCCCTTAATGGGAACGACAGCTTACTTTGTTCGATTCAGTTTTTTCCAGCGCGACAGAAAGCTTACCTTCCATAGTGATCGTAGCTGCAGTAGTTAATCCTAAGAGCTCATAGTCATTTTATAAGCAGTAGTTTTTCAGTCTGAAAGGTTCTCAACACTGTAGTGCCTATTCATCTGGCAACACTGAGTATTGATAACGATGCCGGCAACCTTTCTGGTGGCTTATGCATGCTGTCGTTGTTCTTATTTCGCAGGATTTCCTGGAACTATGCTTAACAACGTTAATTCTGCGCTTTACAACTATTTTGAATATAACAAGCCATTACAATGAGATGGTGTGGCTTTATAGAGTTTCCCTGCATTTGCACCGCGTCGCCAAGCCAAGTAATAGATAACGGAACTGCGCATATGTCACGCAAAGGCAGCGCTACGTTAATGCGTAGTACTAACGCGCAAGCTTATACTTTTTTTAAAATAGTATCTTTTGCTATAAAGAATCAAGCAATAATTCAGTACTAATCAATAACTTGTTGACCGTGTACATTAACGCATGGTCACCTGACAGGGCATTCACGATAGTTTATGTTTTTGCCACCAGAGACGCCACAGGTCATTTTTCACGATTTTCAATGAAGAAATAGGAATTCTCTTCTCACGAGAAAAACAAGGTTGGTTTGAGTCACTATAAGGGACAATCTTGCCATCCGTGCAGTCATCTTTTTTCATGTTGTGGGCAGTTGTCGGTCCGTTTAAAGCGAAACTATGCCTGTTTCTGCACCAATTAAAACTTGTTTTTTTTTTAAGACGAAACTGTTCATGCCTGCCGTACTATTTGTGCTGCCTCGCTGGTGTGCGCCACTGTGCGGCCTAAATGAAAAAAAACCTATCATAATCATAAAAGGGAATGTGATACAGAAATTCATTTATATCTCACTCACCACAGGCACATTAAAAATGAAGCAGACAATAGTTCGTCCAACCACAAGCGGGAATGAGCGACAAAAATATGTGCGGGCATATCGAAAAAAAAAATGTTATCGTCATAAACGGGTATATGCAACAGAAAGTGGGTGAATACGATTACCCATTTGTACACTAAAGATGAAGAAGGCAAGGTAGCCCAACTAATTGCGAGTCCAATAAGTACTGTTGAAGTAATAATAATAAGCATTTTAATACATATATTTTGAATGCTTGGGTGAAGTAAGCGCAGATATCTGGTCAGTTCAAAATTTTATAATTTCACTTTTTGCTGTTTCTCCTTTTCTTTCTTCGCGATTTTCCTACATTATTTGTATTTTATGTCTTTTGTTGGTTTTATAAAAATAATCATAAGCAGCATTGCAGTGCTCATTCAAAGGCTACGCTACGCTACGCTTCCTTGGCCAATTCCCCATAGTGTATGTGTAATAATATAAGGGAACAAATAAACGACGATGGCTACGAAGCGACGGCGCGGGCCGTATCCCAACTGCAGCATGCGTACAACGAGGGATATAGGGAACGGGGAGGGCAAATTGACGACGGCTGCGAAAAGACCCCGAAGCGATGGAAGGCCAACGCCAACGTGCAGGGGTCGTGTCTGTCTTTGGTTTAAATCGAACCTCTATCCGATCCAGAGAACACTGCGCCCGTACATACCACCGACGTCGGATATGGAAGACAACGGCACGCCGAACGCAACCACGCAACTGTCTTCATGCGTACGTCAGCTTATACTGGAGCGCCGTTCGTGCAGGCGTTACGGACACAAAACTGGCAGGATTATCGGCCAAGACAGAGTGGAATAAGCACTCACCCGTCCTGGTGCTTTGGTCGAGTCTGTTCCATGAGCTCGGCCGTCTTGCACGGGTGCAACTGGAAGTAGGGGACGCCATGGATCGGGTGCTCCTGCACCATGGAGGAATGCGGTAAGCACACTGGCGTGCTGACCCGACGCAGCGAGCAATGGAAAGAAAAATGGTAGGTGTAACCTTAAGAGACAAGAAGAGAGCAGAGTGGATTAGGGGACAAACGGGGGTTCAGGATATCATAGCTGAAATCAAGAAGAGGAAATGGACGCGGGCCTGGCATGTAGCGCGTAGACAGGATAACCGCTGGTCATCAAGGGTAACTAACTGGATTCCCAGAGAAGGGAAGCGGGTTAGGGGGAGACAGATGGTTAGGTGGGCAGATGAGATTAAGAAGTTTGCGGGAATAAATTGGCAGCAGCAAGCACAGGACCGGGTTAACTGGTGGAACATAGGAGAGGCCTTTGTCCTGCAGTGGACGTAGTCAGGCTGATGATGATGATGATGATGATGGTGCTGACCCGAAGGTGGCAGGTTCGATACCGGCCACGGCCGTCGCATTTTGATGGAGGCGAAATGGTATAGATGCCCGTGTGCAGTGAGATAACAGTGCGCGTTAAAGAACACCGGATGGCTGCAATTTCCGAAGCCTGTGCACACTATAGGGCGCCTCTCATGATCATATCGTGGTATTGGGGCATAAACCCCACATATCATTATTATTTTTTTACAAAAGGTTCTCCGATTGGCTCCAAATATTACATATTATTACAGATTTAGACGATATATGGCGGACTCTGGTGTAGTGGGCGCGTTCGAGCAGAGGCGGCCAGGGACGCAGTAACGAGACGCACGCTCCGCGTTCCCAACACAGGTGACCCCGTTTACTATTAGTACACCGTTCTTTATGTACCCAATACCATAGAAGGCGCCCCATACCCAACACTCCTAGAACTAGAGTGATTATTATCGCGCGCCCTCTACATCTGGCACCGCATATAGAATATAGTTTTGCCCGACTCACCACCAAGTTCCGCCAAGTTGCATCATTGAGGCAATTATACAGCTGGCCTAACAACCCTGTTATTGAATCAGGGACAACACGTGCTGCATTCTGTAACAACCTCGTTTCCGAAGGGTTCACTAAGCCAACACGCGATTGGGCGATTCCGACTCCGCTGGGGCGTGGCAGAAGCGGGGAGATGTCACGCCCAGTTGCGTGTTGGCAAAGTTCGGAAACGAAATAGTTATAAAATACGGCCCCAGTATGTAGTTACTCAACCATAAGCAATACTATACGATGTGCGGTATTATATCACGATAGTTAACATGAAATTCCGCAAAGTACACCGATTTTCGTCGCGCTTGTTTGCTTTACTTCAATTCCTTTTGACAACTGTACGTATACGCAGGCTTGTACAAGTGTCCAGAAAATCGACTCTCTATAATACACACCTGCTGCGTGACGGTGGACCATCGCAGATGCTTCAGTTGCTCTTGCAGGCATTCCGGCATCAGCGACCATACGTCACTCAGAGGAAGCAGGCTGCCGTCTGCGTCACAGAGAATCCGTGAGAAATTATATTGTCAAGGAGGGAGACAATCGAGGAGTGAAAGAAGTGTCGGTTACGACTACTGCTAAGAGACCCGAAAAGAAGTGAGAAGTTCATAGCAGAAGTATGTGGAAGAGTTGGATTAATGAACCGTGGTGAGACATAGGAACGTCGCAATAGACAACATGTCTTTAGTCGGTGACAGCCTAGCATATATATAGGCTTCGCGCGCCAGGCCGCATTGCCCTTACTTTTCGTGCTTCCACCGTGTTGCTACTTCGCGCTGCGGAAAAGCAAAACACTCCGAGCTGCTGCAGGCCGCCTGTGCGGTGTACGTCAAACAAGGCACAATCACAAACTTCAACTGCATCGTACGACGACCGGCGAGGATGATGCTGTGTACGCATGGATTATAGCTTTTTTTTATTGCTTCGACTATAATCATTATGCTATAGCAAAGGGTAGCTCTACTTGGACGCGCATAACACCATTCAATAGTGCGATAGTGTACTCGTTATTTTTAGCTTGCCACTGACTACAAACTGGACAAGTGTACACAGTAGAATTATGTAGAACACTCAACTAGCGATGAAACTACGGAAGCAATAAATAAAGGACACATACATATCGAAACCTAATAAAGCAAATGTACGAATGCAGACTGTATATAGGACGTCCTTTTGGCAGCATGCGTGACACAGCTTGTACGTGAACAAGGCATATAATAAATCACCGCGTCTCCAGACGTTGAAGTACATGACGGGCACTCCGTAGCTTGCGCTGTAGACCACGTGGTACACGGACTGCAGAACCTCCTCCCCGCGGTGCTGTGCTTCGACGGAGCACGGGTCCGGCGCAGCCTCCTTCGAACGAGAAAGAAAAAAAAAAGGAGGGTAACGGCGCTCAATTTGGGTGTCTCGCTGTCGTTTCGATCATATCGCATGCTACATGTGACGTGTTATGAGAAGGAGGGGTTAACGCATTTACGCGCGCAATAACCGCTACGCTTAAAAGGAGCCCGTACGTCACCGAGTTACGCTGCGAAACACTTGGTAGATTCCCTGGCATTTGATTATATCATCTCTATGGAAGCTTCAGTTTACGTAGACACCCGATTATGCGGTGAACATGGCGTGAAGAGTAACCAACACACTGGCCTTGCCACACACTCCATATCCAATAATAATAATAATAATAATAATAATAATAATAATAATAATAATAATAATAATAATAATAATAATAATAATAATAATAATAATAATAATAATAATAATAATAATAATAATATAATAATTAATAATAATAATAATAATAATAATTCAGGTTTTACGTCCCGAACCCACGATATGATTATGGCGCCGGGAATTTCGACCAACCGGCGTTCTTTAACGTGCGTCCACATCGCACAGCGAGCCTCTATAGCATTTCGCCTCCGTAAAAATGCGACCACCACAACCGGAGTCGAACCCGCGACCTTTGAGCCAGCAGCCGAACGCCCTAACCACTACACCACCGCTACGTACGACCCAAGGTCCAGAACCAACTGATCAGGTTGGGCTTCCTTTGCAAATAGTAAAATCATTAACTCGACATTGCTCGTTTGCTAGCGATGCTGTGCGTGCATGTACGTACTTCGATTTCGTCTTCTTCCGCGCCCTGCGGGTCTCCGGACCAGGAGGCGCGCTGGCCGGAAGTCTTGTGGAGCAAGGTGCACCTCTTTTCCAGGTACGTGTATCCGGGCTCACCTTCCTGGGACAGCACGTACAGTCAGTTATCAGACGATATACTTATGACAATAACCGCATTTGTACCTCCAACACACACAAGTGTTAACTTATTGCAAATGGTTTTAAATGGAGACGAAAAAGATAAATGATAGTTTGCGTAGTAGTAAAGTGAAATCCCGCAATTCTGAAAACACTCGTCTTACCGCGAGACGACGCTCGGTAAACAAATAAATACGCGAAAACAAAGTGCGGGTGAAGAAGCCCGTTTGGGATTCCCGCACCAGACACCGTATAACGTAGAAAGATTTGACGGCGCCTTGGGTCCCACGAGGCACCTAATCCGCGAAATGAGGTACATTTTCATCTGTGCGGGTTCCCTAAGATATCACTAAGTTTCAGAGAATCTCGTCAAGCCAACGCAGAAGGGGGAAAAACGAGAAATACATTTTGAAATCAGCGACGTCACGCGCTGATATTTCGTCGCCAAATTTCGAAACGAAACTTCAACCTTGATTTTCTTTTTTAATAATGAACTTATGACGTTAAAACTTACGGAATCAGAGTTCTCAACAGTTTATTAATCTAAACCAAGTCGTTGTTTCAGTTCAGTGTCCATTCGACGGAATTGATTGATTGGCTGACTGACTGAAGGTGCTTCATTTTGAAATGTGGAAGCGCGTATCCTGTGTATTAATAGGCGAGACCTTGCCACCTTGCCAAAATCGTCCTCGTTGTCTTAGTGTCTTCAAGTGGCAGTCACTTTCTACAGATGCGGTTTGTGGTCAATACTGTTGTTTGCCTGTCCGTTTAAAGCACTCCGATCAGGCCGCTCTGACTTCTGTAGCGTGCAAATAATAGCTGCGTGCTAGGATCAGTAAGCATAGATACCCATAGATACTTCATCATACACGAAACTAGACCATCGGCGTCCCCCGGCGTCCGGAATGGGCGATGCAAAAAGAACGTCACCACGTGATGACGTCGCAGATCGCCAACGTTTGTGACGTCACACGATGACCTCATCGCGCGGAACCATAGCATGGTCGCAGGTGAGGTACATCCGGTGATGGGCAGAAAACTGCTATGCAGTCGCCTATGAAGACTCAAAGGTGAAAGCTGTGAACTAGTTTTATGATTCGGTGCTCAAGACAATGGGTGCTGCAGCTGCGTTGGGTAGTTGGGAGGAGCATCAGAGTTGAGAGAAACTAAGATCATGCGAGACGCGGGCCACACTGTGTCACGGTCAGTGCTGCGACGTCTCGCTGGCGTCCCAAGAGGCCTTGGGGCCCACGCTAGCTTTCGATATCTATAAGTCCTGGGAGAGTACGAGCTCAAGAACTGAAGAGTGGATTCGGCTCTGCGCATGCATACTGGCGTGGCGGCTCACAAATTTCCGGGGTTCCCAGCTCCTTGGCTCCACAATTTTAAAACTATCGATCATAATCATCTTTGTCGGTGCTGGAGAAAGAGAAAAACGAGTTTAGACCAGGCTCCTCGTACTTCAGTGGGCTGCTCAGTTCAGGTAACCTTAGTTCACTGCCACCGCCCGAGTCCTGTTCATAAATGGTATCTGTTTTCAGGGACCTGCATCACCAGCAGAGAGTAAAACCTTGGACAGTGGCCCACACCAACGCTGGTTTCCCTACTGATTTTCAAATACTTCCACTGAACCCACTTCTTTCTCTTCGTTTTCACTCGATGATGCTTCACTCCAGCATCATGTGGTGCAGACTGCATGTTGCGTTTGTCCGGTGGACAAAACTTGCAGTCCCGCCCTCAGGTCTCCGGATACATCGCGTGCATCAATGTTCCGTGCTGTCACGAGTTTTTGTAGTACCGCATTTTCACGGTCAGCGTCTGCGTTGATGTGTGTGATGTGTAATGGTTGGCAGCTTTCGATCACCGACTAGTTCCTATAGGGTTACCAACTCTTCAATGAAGGATGTCTGGAAGGGGGGGAGGGGAAGGGGTGATGCCACTATGTAGTGAGCCAGCAGAATCAGTTTCAGACAGATCAGTAGTTTCTTTATAGTTGCGGCCTCTGCAACCACTCCAGCTGGCTAAGTGCTGTTCGCAGCACTTCATCTTGCTGAATTATGTACCCGTAAAATATGTCGAACTACACGTGGCAGTTCAGCCAAAGCAGCTAGAGCCTCTCGCAGCCGCAGCTACCAAAACTTTGTTTTGTACGTGCGATTAGTGCGAACTTCGTGTTCCTTATCGCGAGGCGCGTTGGATCACGTAAAAATATCTAAGTGGACGGTCCGGAACGAATCCGGGACATCTAGCAGTCCCGACAAGGACGACGTGAGACTCGGGTGCACGAAAAGTCGGGACAGTCCCGCAAAATTCTGGACGGTTGGTAACTATATACTCGTTACACAGTCCACACGGTGCAGTTCTATATACTCAGGCCTCTGCATGCCACGCTATACATCACACCTCTCTACGCGGTAAAAGCACTTGTGCTCTATTCGTTTTCTTAGTGGGAGAATACCCGACTGCCACAAAGGACACCTCGGTTCGATTTCGCCCCGAACCTCGATGTTTATTTTGTGGTCTTTGCTTATGTCATACGAGTTGTTGCATGTCACTGCGAAGAAAACACCGCCAAAAGATGACACTGCTGGGGGCATTTCAGTCAAATCTTGCAGTCGTGCGAGCGAATAAAAGCTTGGTTGAGGAGGAAAGAAAAGAGATAAAGAAATGGCCGACGATTCCGATACTGCTTAAAAGGACCCTGCAACTCTTTTTGAGCATGGTCAGAAAACGTTGACGATATCCCGACCACACGCGAGCCAAATATTATAGGGCAGCACGCGGATGGAAGTCGCAATAAATTATCAAATTCAGCAAAAAAAATTGCTTTCTCTACTCTCTACAAAGCACTGAATACGCTCAAAAATCACTCGTAAAAAGCCCCCACTCTCACCTCACAACGGCAACGCAGGTAGCAACGTTACCTGGTTCTGGTGACGTTGGCAGGTATAGCGTCTGCTAGCGAGTTTCTTATTTGAAAAAGGAAAACCGACTGTTCACGCTGCAAAAAAGTGCACAACCACCCCGCATTGCCCGCATTTACAGGCACTGGATCTTGACCTTCAAGGTAGAGCCAGTGGGAAATTTATCCTGTGCGTTGTTGAACAAAAATCCGCAGGGTACACGTTAACTATCATAGCCGACTGCGGGTCTCTTTGTCCAATCTGCGTATTCTGTCTCTCATTGCCCATTAGCAGCGATTGGCAAGTTCCAGTAAGAAACTCGTTTTTTGAAAATAGTTTTTTTTTTATGTAACAGTAAGCCCGCATCACTGTATACATTTTCTTTTTGGACAGAGGACTAGCCATTGGCTACGGGTCCAAGCAGTCTGATGATCTTTGTATTGTATGATTCAACAAATAAAAAAATAAAAATCAATAAAAAAACACCGGCCCATCACTGCGTGTTCTGCGCCTACAGGTTTCTCTCCTGCGCGACGCCGCGATGAGCGCTATCGTCAACGCCGCCGCCAGCGTTGGCGTTAACGCCCGCTACTACGCATCTACACATGGTTCCCTTTATTTGGCGATGGCGTCATTTTTTTCTTCAGTCTAACTGACTCAGACTCAGACTTACTAATATTTTTCTCAGCCGGACTCACTCGGGCTCAAACACACTCCAATATTATTCACCCGGACTCAGACACCGACTCGCGACCCGAACTTAGTGAGTGTAAGTCGACTCGATCATAAGTGAGTTTGACGAACTAAGATGAACAGTTTCATCGTCATCATCATCATCATCTTCTTCTTCATCATCATCTTCATCAGCAGCAGCAGCAGCAGCAGCAGCAGCCTGACTACGTCCACTGCAGGACAAAGGCCTTTCCCATGTTCCGCCAGTTAACTTAGTCCTGTGCTTGCTGCTGCCAATTTATACTTGCAAACTTCCTAATCTCATCTGCCCACCTAACCTTATGTCTCCCCCTATACCCGCTTCCCTTCTCTGGGAATCCAGTTAGTTACCCTTAATGACCAGCGGTTATCCTGTCTACGCACTACATGCCCGGCCCATGTCCATTTCCTCTTTTTGATTTCAACTATGATATTCGTAACCACCTTTGTTCCCTAATCCACTCTGCTCTCTTCTTGTCTCTTAAGGTTACACCTAGCATTTTTCTTTCCATTTCTGACTGCGTCGTCCTCAATTTAAGCTGAACCCTCTTTGCAAGTCTCCAGGTTTCTGCCCCGTAGCTAAGTACTGGCAAAATACAGCTGTTATATACCTTCCTCTTGAGGGATAGTGGCAATCTACCTGTCATAACTTGAGATTGCTTGCCGAATGTGCTCCACCACATTCTTATTCTTCTAGTTACTTCGATCTCGTGGTTCGACTCTGTGGTTATTACCTGCCCTAAGTCCCGTTTGTCCTTAACTCCCGTTTGTCCCCTAATCCACTCGGCTCTCTTCTTGTCTCTTAAGGCTACACCTACCATTTTTCTTTCCATTGCTCGCTGCGTCGTCCTCAATTTAAGCTTAGCCCTCTTTGTAAGTCTCCAGGTTTCTGCTCCGTAGCTAAGTACCGGCAAGATGCAGCTTTTATATACCTTCCTAGTAGTGGCAATCTACCTGTCATAATTTGAAAGTGATTGCCAAACGTGCTCCACCCGATTCTTATTCTTCTAGTTACTTCAATCTCGTGGTTCGGCTCCGCGGTTATCACCTGCTCTAAGTAGACAGTCTTTTACAACTTGAAGTGGACTATTATCTGTCTCGAAGCGCTGCTCTCTTCCGAGGTTGTGGTACACTACTTTCGTTTTCTGAAGATTAATTTTAAGACCCACCTTTTTGCTCTCCTTGTCTAACGCCACAATCGTGAGTTTCAATTCGTCCCCGAACCTGAACCTGGAACCTGAACTTGGCAACGTTTAACGCTTGAACCTTATCTAGTGAGCTAGTCTAGCTATACTATTCGAGGAGTTAGAGGGTGTTAAATGGGATATATTAGGGCTCAGTGAGGTTAGGAGGACAGGTGAAGCCTATACGGTGCTACAGAATGAACAGTTTAAAAATACCTAAATAAAATAAATATGGGGCATGGTGAGAGAGTCAGACCTGCCCCCTCTTATCAGAATACCCTGTGCACACATATGCATATGACGCTATCGCCCCGCCGCGGTGGTCTAGTGGTTAAGGCACTCGGCTGCTGACCCGCAGGGCGCGGGTTCGAATCCCGGCTGCGGCGGCTGCATTTCCGATGGAGGCGGAAATGTTGTAGGCCCGTGTGCTCAGATTTGGGTGCACGTTAAAGAACCCCAGGTGGTCTAAATTTCCGGAGCCCTCCACTACGGCGTCTCTCATAATCATAGAGTGGTTTTGGGACGTTAAACCCCACATATCAATCATCATATGACGCTATCGTCAGAAAGGTTTCCCCCTGTTGGTTCACTCGATGCATCGATTCGCCGGAGCAGCATCGTCTGCTAGCCGGCCACGCACCTTAGCGTGCAGATCACAGAGGGCACTAGCAGTCCCCACGGGCAGCCATTGTTTCTGTCGCAATTCTGCGAGATTGCGAGCGCACATGATCTCAAAAATGGGTCCGCGCTACATATGCGACCGTAGTCCGAGTGAACCTGAACTTATATCAAACCAGCGAGTGAGAAATGAACCTTTCACCGCCATCGGACAACGAATCAGACACGCTCGAGTTCGATGATAGTACGAAGGCGCCGCTATAGATGGCGCCAAGGAGCAACAGCCTCCATGGCTCCGTGTCCCGTAGCAACCTCCATCCGTGCCCTGAGCGCGCAATCGCTGTGTAGTATCCGTGCGATGAACGCGCAACAGTCAGTTTCAGAGCGCTCTTTCGTTCGACCTATCATGTTATCCCTTGCAAAACTCTCTTTCTTTCGCCACGTAATGCGGATTATGTTTTGTTGGGGAGAGGGGGAGGGAGCCACCAGTGCGGTCGCCAAGCCGGCAGCGAGCCTGACAAAAAAAACAACGCGCGTTTACCAAGGAGACCGCGAAACAAAACCGTACCGAACACAAAATAAGCTTCTTTGGATAGTGCGAGATCAAAAATAACAGCCGAAATAAACGCAGCAAAGACGAATGCAGGTACCAAAATACAGCGGAAGGCAAACAAAACAGCGCAAGACTCCAAACAAGGGCAAAACTGAAACAGCGCACGGGATCAGGAAACAACTTGCCCCTGAGTGTGCGAACGGCGGCGTACACACACACACACACACACACACACACACACACACACACACACACACACACACACACACACACACACACACACACACACACACACACACGCACGGGTGTAATAAACTCTGCGAGACCGCCGGAGAGTGAGAGAGCGAGTGGCCAGAACGCGGCTACGCACGACAGATATAAAGCACACACACAAGGCGCGTTTATCGGGCGAGGGGAAAATAACTGTAGCCTCGCCCGGTGAGGAAGAGGAGGACGAGAAGGACTTGTACGCGCCAGATACGAACGCGCGCCAAGTCGCGCGTGGCCAGTCCACCTCCTCTCTCTCTCTCTCTCTCCGTACGTACGATTTTACGCTCGGCGCATGCGCATTGCGTCTCTCCCGTATGGCTGGGCGCGCACACATACACACACACGGTCTTGTTTTTCATTGCGAACGCACCCGCCGCTGGCCTCGTCGCACTCACCATTTCTTCCGTCGAGGCCTTCCTTCCTTTTCCTATTTTAACATCTTGATTCTTTCTTGGATGGCGTACACTAGCTTCTTTCCCTCCTTATTTTACCGTCAGCCGGTGCTCTTTGGCCGCTTCCTGGACACATTCTTTTGCCACATGCGCAGTGGGCACGCGCTGTGTACGTCAATGGGGGTCCCCTTCCTTGTTAACGGTCCCCGTTGTAAGAGAGCCAACGTCGGCAGCGCCGGCGAACACTAGGAGCCAGCCTCTCTGGCACTCTCTTGTGTCTGTGGACTGTGGCGCTAGTTTTCGGGTAAAACATGCAACCGTCGACAAATTTCTTTGACATCGGTCCGGTCATAGACGTTTACGATGGATGTACAAGGGGAAAGTATCGTTACGGGCGCCGCTTGCGATCTCATGCCACCGAGAAACCCCGTGAAGTAACTTGGCGCCTATGACCCCAGTCCAGCATCGAAAACAACGTCGCAAAGAGCTTAACGAATTTGAAGACAACTAGCTGCTCTTACCGTCGCCTCCGCGAACACACCCTGGAGATCACGCTGCACACTGTATATATGTAATTTGCCAGTTTAATGCCCAGCGATGTCATCAGACACAAAGTTTACACTTGGGAACCGAACGTAGCGAACTACCGTGTCAGGTATACGGAATACAGACACCCTCGACGCACTTTAGAGGGGCCCTGCAACATTTTATTAGCATGTGCAGGAGACACAACGGCCAATTGTCGGAATAAAATGAGTTAGGACACTGACCGAGGTCGTCCCCGGCATCCAAAGCATTGAGGGCATTGTTGCGCTTCCTGTGGGTAACTGGCCTCTGAAGACAGACCGCGAACAGGGTCGTCTGTCGTACTTTTTAGGCGCGAAGCTTCTTATGGCGTTGCCCGAGCGTCCTTGTCGTAACCGCCTCTCGTTAGTTCTTGAACCGGCCATACAGGGCGGTACCACTATAGCGTACAAATGCAAGGAGAAAAGATGCGCGATGGTGGTACTTGAAGTGTTGACTAGATGGACGGACCGACAGACAGACTGATACACGGACGGATGGACGCGAGGACAGACACACGGACGGATGGATATACGCACGGACGGACGGACGGACGGATGAACGAGCGGACGGTCGCACGAGTGGATGCACGGGCGGACGGAAGCGCAGACAGACTGACGAACGTTTCGCCCCTCTCATCATCATTCAGTGCGTGGATATGCTGTGATTTTTCAAACATTTCTTTTAAGTCATCTTTTACTCACTTCACATTCTTCTCCACACTGCAGGGATGTCAGCCTGTCTGAGAAATGGCTAACCTCCATCTCCCTCCTTTCCTCTTTCCTTCAGAAGACGTTGCCGATCACTAGTCAAGGCCCCTGAGAACGCGCGAGCCAGAGAGAGAAGAGGGCGTGATTTCAAGCTGACTATAGGTCGCACGCTTATAATACCATCGGCAGCGTTTCCAACCATGGTCATGGTGAGAAAGTGTTGCAGGGCCCCTTCAAGTTTCGCGAAATGTTGACTGCGTCGACGACTCCGCGTGGAAAAGGTGAGCGCATGTTCCCTGCCCTGCCCTAACGCCACCTTCCCCCTCTTTCCCCCACAAACCTTCAGTTGGACACTGCTAGTATATCACATCAAGCGCATCGAGAGATCCATTTCAATGAACTCATCAACAAGACCATGGTGACAAGCATGACAAGAACACCGACAACTCGGACACGTTTTGAAATGCGTGGTTTGCCTGTCTATTGGGCCAATATCGATCAAAAAGGGCAGCCCATATGTGGGTTCTTGTAGATCCTATGCGTCACTAATGCTGCAGAGCTATTCGAGGAACCTTAAACGTCTATGTGGGTACGTACAGATAGGCTAGTAGGTATACATTCCTCAAGTATCACAGGGCCCGCTCTGCGGTGCTGCAGTTCTGTTCACCTGATTGTCGCCAAACTCAGTAACTGCCCAGAACTCAGAAGAAGAGAAAGAAGTCGCGTGTAGTTTAACCGGGTTGCAACAGATCGAGCATGGTTGCACACGAATATATTAGCATGGCGGAGATATATAGCATGCTCCTCAAGGACCGCAGGATAAGCCCAACAATGCCACCATTCTATTCACCTGTTTGACGCCAAGCTCAGTAACTGAGTGCCACTACAGGACGGAGGAAAAGATATTACTGCATGTATATAAGCATGGGGCAGACGTATAGCATATTTTCCTCAAGGACCGCAGAGTCAGAGGCAGATCAAAGGGGAGGGGGTGTGAGCGGTCACCCTCCCCCCAAAGCATACATCACGCCTCACCCCTTTTCTTCAGAGCTTGTCCACCGTGACGCCAATTAGAACAAATGATCGGGACCACTGTGAGCACACATTAACAGTATTTGTGCAAACAGGATTTGTGCTGCTACAAACAAATAAGTCAGGATTCCGCCCCTTCCTCAGGTGTCACTCAAGTGACACTCCCCCTCCCCCCTAAAGTGAGTCGCTGGATCCACCCCCGTGTAAGGTACGCCCAACGAGGCCGCCATTCACTTCACCTGTTTGACGCGGAGCTCAGTAACTGGGTGCCACAGGACATATAAAAAGAAATTAACCACATGAAGTTTATGTACACTGCACTTTCAGTATGTGTACTCGACCGATGGGAGACCCACGGCCGGGCTGTTGATGGACGGTAATTCTTGAAACGTGGATTCATTGTGAAAGCGCGCACCTGCATGAGATGGCAGTGCATCCGTGCATCGTATTGCCCCACAGCGAGTTCACCGTTCTTTTGTTGACGAACGCGGAACTTGAACCACATCGGTTCCGGCGCGAAGAAATTCACTCATAGGATGACTCATAGTTGCATGTCTCCAAAAGAATACCGCAATTAGGCGCTGGAAAGATGTATATTCAAACGGTGTAGGGTCCGTATTTAACAATGCTATCACCAGCCCACGAAAGGCCTTTACAAAGCTGAAAAGGTTGGATGCAGACAGCTGCAAACCACAGTTTTGCTATGGTCAAAGAGCACTACATCAACCAATACGAATTCAAACCCGATTGTTTATAATATGCACACGGAGCCACAATAGAAAACCCTCTTCTGGGTCTGCCCGGTAGCCCCCCCCCCCCCTTTCTTCTAAACAATTGCACGAGATTGTATACGCTCGCAAAATTAGGACCACCCGCTGTCCAGCTCTGCTTCAGATCCGGGTCGCAGCGAGAGAGTGGCTTTCAGCACCGAATAAGGGGCACCTGGTGGGATTGACGCAGAGCACGTCACTTCATGCTATAGCGTTTTCTGCTACTGTATATATACTACTCCTAGCTTCAAACAGCCATGTTTCTCAGAACTTCTACCTATATAGGTCGGCAAATATTGTGGAGCTCACACAGACCCACTCGGGAAATATATGTGGCGCTTAGGACTCACTCAGACTCAGACTCAACAAAATTTTCCTGAGCTGGACTCACTCGGCCTCACACTCACGAAATGTTTCAGCATGCGGACTTACTCAGACTCAAAATCGTCAACATATTACTCCCCCGGACTCACTCAGACTCTGACTCACAGCTCGATTCGAGAATAAGTGAGTCGGCGTGAGTCGACTCATGAATCCATAAGCCTAGAATTGGGTTGTTCGACCATGGTGTCGGTGCTCTTTTAAACACCAATATATCACATAATCGGTGCTCTTTCACGCCTCTTGATTAGTACCTGCGAATACGAGTTTTAAGTGGTAGAAAATCGGCAAGGACATTTTTCTTGAAAGAGATTACAACATAAAAATTATTCATCAAGAACTTCTCCAGAAGAGTTCGCGGGAAAAATGAGTACTAGACACCCCCTATACGCAATTCACGGCACTGATCAACAAATATTGAAATGGCATACGACCAATATACTGCTTTCGAATATTTGTGAGTAGATGTGAGTGTAAACATGAATCCAGGTAAGACCTATAGCAATGCCGGAGATGACTATATAGCACCATAGGTCGGCAAACATAGGTGGAACTCGCTCATCATCATCATCATCATCATCATCAGCAGCAGCAGCAGCCTGACTACGTCCAATGCAGGACAAAGGCCTCTCCTATGTTCCGCCAGTTAATTAACCCGGTCCTGTGCTTGCTGCTGCCAATTTATACCCGCAAACTTCTTAATCTCGTCTGCCCTGCTATCCTTCGGTCTCCCCCTAACCCGCTTGCCTTCTCTGGGAATTCGGTTAGTTACCTTTAATGACCAGCGGTTATCCTGTCTACGCGCTACATGCCCGGCCCATGTCCTTTCCTGTTCTTGATTTCAACTATGACATACTTAACCCTCGTTTGTTCCCTAATCCACTCTGCTCTCTTCTTGTCTCTTAAGGTTACACCTACCATTTTTCTTTCCATTGATCGCTGCGTCGTCCTCAATTTAAGCTGAACCCTCTTTGTAAGTCTCCAGGTTTCTGCTCCGTAGCTAAGTACCGGCAAGATACAGCTGTTATATACCTTCCTCTTGAGGGATAGTGGTAATCTACCTGTCATAATTTGAGAGTGCTTGCCGAATGTGCTCCACCCCATTCTTATTCTTCTAGTTACTTCAATCTCGTGGTTCGGCTCTGCGGTTATTACCTGCCCTAAGTAGACATAGTCTTTCACAACTTCAAGTGCACTATTACCTATCTCGAAGCGCTGCTCCTTGCCGAGGTTGTTGTACATTACTTTCGTTTTCTGCAGATTAATTTTAAGACCCACCTTTCTGCTCTCCTTGTCTAACTCCGTAATCATGAGTTGCAATTCGTCCCCTGAGTTACTCAGCAGTGCAATGTCATCGGCGAAGCGCAGGTTACTAAGGTATTCTCCATTGACTCTTATCCCTAACTGTTCCCATTCTGGGCTTCTGAAAACCTCCTGTAAGCACGCGGTAAATAGCATTGGGGAGATTGTGTCCCCCTGCCTAACACCCTTCTTGATTGGTATTCTGTTGCTTTCTTTATGAAGCACTGTGGTAGCAGTTGATCCCCTGTAGATCGCTTCCAGGATGTTTATATATACTTCATCGACGCCCTGATTCCGCAGTGTCCGCATGACGGCTGATATTTCTACTGAATCAAATGCCTTCTCGTAGTCTATGAAGGCTATGTATAGTGGTGTGTTATATTCGGAGCATTTCTCTATTACCTGATTGATAGTATGAATGTGGTCGATTGTTGAGTAGCCTATTCGATATCCTCCCTCAGACTCATTCAAAAAATATGTCCATAGCTTTAGGCTCACTCGGACTCATCAAAATTTTCCTCAGCCAGAACCACTCGGACTCACACTCAATAAAATTTTCTTCAACCGTACTCAGTCATACTCAAACTCGCCAGAATATTACTCGTCCCGACTCACTCAAACTCAGACTCATGTCTCGATCTGAGTCTGAGTGAGTCCTATAGAGAGTCGACTTATGAGTGAGTTCGCCGACCTATGGAGTTCTACCTCACTTGGATTACCAAATTTGCCAGGGCGACAGGGGCATTATACCTTTGCCACCGAACAACATTTGGGAGCGATCTGTCTGTCGAACGAGTTATTCTGTGTTTGGGATTTGTCAAAACTTTATGCGGCTACACCATATCGGCTAAAGAGAAGCCCCCCCCCCCCTGCAAAACATGACGCCGCTAAGTAGAACCAAGTTCACTGCATGCGTTTGCGGTTAGTTTGAGTGGGTCATTGACTCTGACGCGCAGACGGGGCGAGTCGGTCTAGATTCATCAATAATTCAGCAGCGAGCAATGCGAATATGCGAGTACATGCAAAACGAAAAAAAAACTTCGGGAACCTGTCATACTTATGGGTTCAATGTATTAGTTTCGGCGTTCCGATTTAGCAATCGGGGAGACGAATGGCTCGCGATACGGAAAGATGTGTTCACGTGTAGGGTAGTTTCGAAGAACGAATTTTTCAATCCATTACGAATACCACGTGACAAGTCCACTCGCGCGACTCTGCGCACGACGATTGTAGTGCCCCCTAATGTTTCACGCATGAACGGCCATGGCCTTTGCCCGATTGCGCTGTCTCGACAGGGCCGCGATGATGGTGGTGGCTTTGCGGTGAACACGTTTCGCTATCGGCCACAAAAGCGATAACCGCTGTGACTGAGAAACGTATCCATCGTACGCGGAGCGTTTTAGAGAGCACAATAATCCCGGCAGGCGCGCCAGTGGGTTTGTCACGAGGTGTTTTTTAATTTTATTTCGCAGGCATAAGTAGTTAGTAGAAAAAGACTAATAAATAACAGACACAAAGTTCGAAACTGTCAAACCGGGTGTTTTGCACACCGATCTGCAACATTCTCGTTAGAATGTTTGACCAATCTTTGTTCTTCGAGAGGTAGTTAATTAAAGGGGTATGGATGGATGAAAAACTTTTATTGGGGTCCTGAAGGATTCCACCCCGTTTTATGGGGGTAGGATCGCGGGCCGCTCCCACGTTGGGACGGGGAGGCCCAGCCTCACCGCCGCATCTTGGGCCTTCTGGACAGCCTTGAGTTGTTGTATGGGAATCGGACTCGTGAGCATTAAATGAAAGGAGTTCTTAGAAAATTCTCCATTTTTTCTTTGTAAAGAGGGGCACCTCCAGAGCATGTGGTTAAAATCACTGCGATTCTGGCAGTCCAGACAAAGTTCTGAAATATCGGAGTAATGACTATAGGTTACGAGGCTAGGGTATGTTACCGTCTGAAGCATGCGAAGAGAGATTGCCTGTGGCCTAGACAACTTTTCGTGTGGCAATGGAAAGGACCTACGGCTTAATTTATAATGCTTCGTGATCTCGTTGAAGGTAGTCAAAATGTCCCTAAAATGAAGGCTGGGGGCTGACTCCTCTGTCTGAGAAACACAAGTCCCGGCGCGGTAAGTGAAGCCTCGCGCCTTCGAGTGGGCTAGCTCGTGAACATTGGGAAGGCCTCCGACCCTCTAGCCGAAGTGATCAGGGAACCAAATAATAGTGTGGTGGGTGAGTTCCTTGTGAGCGAGAGTTCGTTCTCAAAACTTCCTTGCACACGGAACCAGAAGCGCAGGCCCTAGCAGCGGATTGAGAGTCAGTATAAATATCAGTCCTTTGTGGATCAAGGAGTGCTAGTGCAATGGCCATCTGTTTTGCTTTGTAAGAAGAAGTGGTTCGAACCGACGCCGAGGATAAAATCTGACCCTTAGTATCTACGGATACTACTGCAAAGCGAGCGGAAACGCCATACTGGGCGGCATCAACAAAGCATGAAACAGACGAGTGTTTGCGAGCTTGAGCTAAAAGAGAGGAGGCTCGAGCGACACGCCTGCCCGCGTTGTACTGTGGATGCATATTTCGTGGAAGGGGGCACACTTTGATGCGACAGCGTATATAATCATCAAGTGGCGTATTTTGCACTTCGAGCGTCAGGGGGTTGACTCCAGTGTCAACCAGAATCTTTCTTCCCACTGGTGTGATCGAAAGCCTGGACCTGTGCCATTTGTTGAGCCTCGATATCTTCTTCAAGCGTGTTGTGGACCCCAAGTTTCATAAGGTTCTCAGTGCTTGTGCGCATAGGAATGCCAAGAACATTCTTGATGCTTTTCCTTATGAGGATGTTCAATTTATTTCTTTTATGGAGTTGCCACCTGTGCATAGATGCGACATAGCTTATGTGGCTCATCAAGAATGCATGGAACAGTCTGAGGAGGTTGTGCTCTCGAAGACCACCCCGACTGTTGGAAATGCGTGAGATTAGTCGGATGACCCCTTCCGCCTTAGAAGTCAGACGGTCGATCGTGCGGCCGTTCTGTCCATTAGCCTCGATAATCATGCCCAGAACGTGTATGAAGTCCACCCTTAGAATACGCTGCCCCGATGCTGTGTGCAGCCTAATGTCGATGTCGGCCAGTGGTTGCCAGTTTTTGGGTTTGGGTCCCTGTCTCGTGGGTCGATATAAGAGAAGTTCGGACTTTGCTGGCGAGAGCTTGAGGCCCATTTTATTTATGTAGACTTCAACACAGTCTACGGCCTCTTGAAGAGAGCTCTCCACAGAGCCCTCCGAACCACCGACACTCCATATGGTGATGTCGTCCGCGTAGATGGCGAACTTGATGCCTTCTAGGTTTGAGAAGGCCGCACATTGCAATGTTAAACAGCAGTGGGGAAACGACTGAGCCCTGCGGGGTGCCGAAGGAACCGAGATCGTAGGGTTCAGACTTGAGATCCCCAAGCTGTATAGTGGCTTTTCTATTCCTGAGAAACGAACTGGTGAACTTGTGAAAGTTGGCTCCTAAGTTGAGAGAAGAGATGGAGGCAAGTATGTGGGAGTGCGAGACATTGTCAAAGGCCTTTTCAAGATCCAGACCGAGAATAGCTCTAACGTCTTTTGTCTCCTGATCTATGATGTGATGCTTCAGCATTTTCATGACGTCCTGAGTAGATAGGTGTGGTCTAAAACCTACCATGTTGTACGGGAACAGTTTAGTCTTCTCTATGTGCTTTGATATTCGATCGTTGATGACATGCTCGGCGACTTTGCCTATACAGGACGTCAGAGAAATGGCTCGTAAGTTGCTAAAACTGGGACTCCAGCCAGGTTTAGGTATGAGAATAACCGACGCCCTTTTCCAGTGCTCAGAAAAAGTTCCCGTCTCCCAAATACAATTGATTTCTTTGGTGAGGTAGGTGACAGAGTCATCGTCTAAATTGCGTAGTGTCTTGTTTGTAATGCCATCCGGGCCCGGGCTGGAATTTCCATTAAGATTGTTTAAGATGGTGCGGACCTCTGCTTCCTGGAAGGGCTTGTCCAATTCGTAGGCTGGTGATCCCATGTATTGCGCGTAGCCAGAAGGAGGCCGGGTTGTGTCCAAAGGGAGGTATCTCTGTTCCAGACACTTCATCATTTCTGTGTCCGATTTAACCTTCCTTTCTGAGTGCAGTATTTGGTCTACCAAGCGCGTCTGGTTGGATTTAGATTTGGTCTCCTGCTGCAGGTGTTTGAGGAGGTTCCATTTCCCCCCAACTTTCATCTGACCATCCACCTTGTTGCAAATCTCGTCCCAATGCTGTTTTTCCAGCGTCTGACAGTAAGTCGTTATTTATGGTAGTCAAAATGTCTTGCGATGCATTTTCGCAGTCTTCGATTGATACGGTGTGCTTTCCACCTGGCTAGGAGGGCGCTTTTGGCCTTGAAGAAGATGAGCAAGCCTGCTATCTATTTTATTGACTAGAATATCAGTCTCTATCGTTTTCGTGGCCGACTTGACGCCTTCGACCGTTAAAGGGGTATAAATCAATTGATCAAAGCACGAAAAAAATAGTCTGACTCACTCCCGGCAACGGTTACCAACGTCGATTTGGTCACGTCGTCATTGAATGTGTCGCCATATTTTTAAACTCTGACTAAATATAGCTGGGGCACCCTTTATATTGAAGGCCTCGAAACAATGTGCTTCATAGTCACATCATGGTTCTGGGTATTGAAGTCCCAACAATCATCACCATCAGCCTGAAGACGCGCAGGACAAAGGCCTCTCCCATATTCCGCTAGTCAACCCGGTCCTGTGCTTGCTGCTGCCACTTTATAACCGCGAACTTCCTAATCTCATCTGTCCACCTACGTTTCTGTCTCCCCTTCACCCACTTGCCTTCTCTTGGTATACAGTCTGTGATCCTTAATTACCGGCGGTTATTTTGCCTTCACTCTACGTGCCCTGCCCATGACAATTTTGTTTCTTCTTGATTTCGACTATATGATGTCGTCCTGAACATCCCTTTGTTCCCTGATACACTCTGCTCTCTTCTTGTAAACATCCTGTAAGCACGCGGCAAATAGCACTAGGGAGATTGTATACCAGCCTTGCACCCTTCTTTATTGATATTCTCTCGCTTTTTTTTTATGTCGTCATCCTGCTTACGAAGTGTCTCCAGACGGGTAGGGTAGCGGAATCTTGGAAGAATGCTAAAACCGTCTTCATTCATAAGAAAGGGGACGACAAAGACTTGAAAAATTACAGGCCGATCACCTTCCTCTCATTGGATACAAGCTATTTAAAGAGGTGATTGCTAACAGAATGAAGACAATATTTAAATTGAGGTAACCAATAGACCAAGCAGGATTTAGTATTGACTACGCAACAATCGACCACATTCACACCATCCATCGGGTGATAGATGCCCCGCGCTTACATTTAAATTCCCCTTAAAGAAGCCCATGTGGGCGAAACTCTCGGAGCCCTCATTATTAACCAATTGATTATTATTACCGTAAGTTACATCGTGTGTCGACGTATATAATGAACTGCGAAGTACGGACTGTTAGACTTGCGAAAGGCACTCACTTGGCGACACTGCGCCTAACAAGAAAAACGAGCTGAAACCATATGCACATGTAGAAAGGCCTGAAAGCGACAATAAGTAATACTACAAGTTGTCTTTTATTTTGCCATTTTCAAAAATAAATAATTAAATAAAACACGAAGGAAACTTGGACCTTTCTTAAGACACCAGCATGCGTGTCCCTGTTGTACATCGGAAGCGAAAGGAGGGGTCAAAACCACAACCCCCCCCCCCTCTGGTAGTAGTGTCAAGTGATTTATAATGTAGTGAACCATCTAGTTCACTGTACCTGTAGTATCTCACCAACCAACTGACTGTCAACACACTCACCAAGTGTCCCACAATGTCCGCCATTATTCCCAGCATTAGGGGAAGGGGGTGGGCGGAAGGCACCAGGCCATTTCCTCCATATTCGTATGAATCGGGGTGTTTCAGTTACCAAGAAAAATATTAAAAATATTAAAAACAATTGCCCTCACCCCTCCGAAAAAAATTTCTGACTACAGGCCTGCCCAGCATATAAGCACACCACATTGCCGAATTTAGAACATTTCCATAATAAAATTTAGAACGGGCAATGCTGCGACTCTCAGTAGGTTAAACCATGGTTTGAAGCTATAGCTCTCGTTTTCTTACTTCGTTTCTTCTTCAATCATTGTTGGACTATGCAGTACACGGCACATACCAATTTTTTCCAGCGGTTTTTTTTCCAAGTGTATGTTATACAAACAATGGACTTAAATCGAGCCCCCCGAAACTCGTGCACAAAGGAATCATCCACTGAGAGTGTCATGTCTGTGTGCCCCAACCGCACCAACCTTTTTTTTGCGACCCTCGCGATGACATACGAAGGCAAAAAAAAAACACGACGAGGAAAAGTTCGACGCGCAGACAGGTTACGGTGGCGACGGGGGTAAAAACGGCCCAAGCAGGCTACTGAGGAAATGGAAGCCAGCTGACGAAACGGCAGCCGCACGTATACATATATATATATAGCGAAAGGAAGAATGTCGCCGTGCCACGAGTCGAGGAGTGAAAGAACAAAAGCACGCGACCTAGGGCCGGCTAAAAGTTTATTACACTCGTTGCAGAGTACAGCCAAACTTCCCTCCACCGATTTTCAAGGGAAGGCAACTCCAGGAAAAAAGTTCGTTAAAGCGAGAGTTCGCTGAACCGAAATAGCTATGCTGGAACTAGTTATCAGGAGCTTAAAATCAGTCGTTGGAACGGAATATGAACCCTTTCGTTTGCAATGGTGCTTATTTGAATGTGGATTTCTGCTTAGCAGTTTTATACCCCTGTCGCCATGCATGGCGGCCTTAACGTCCTTATAGGTTCAAATGTCATTCGGAGCAACGAGTGCCATTCTATCTGTGGTAGTGCTACACAGGAAAAAGTGATGCCATTCGTTCATGATATGAATGTTCAGAAAAAAAATGGCCGTAGAAGTTGAGCAATCTTGGTACATGTATAGTGATAAAAAAGTGCAGTTATTCACTTAAAGGGGCCTTGCAAAACCTTTTTTGGCATAGTCAGAAAACGCTGCTGATCAGTTGTAGAGGCTCCCAAGTACACGCGAGCCTAATAATAAAGAGTTTTCGAATACTGGGAGCCCCAAAAGTTTGGGGCCACAAAGCCCCTAAATCCCTTTGCGTATGGACGATTTGGGTCAAGTATAGGAGCTAAGAGTTCTCGAATAGGGTCTACGGCGCGTTGGATACTCTCCCAATTCTTGGTCATGTCACTTCAGTGGGTGCCGTCACGTTTTTCTGACGCAAAGCTTTCGGGGCAGGCTTTGAGCCTGCCCAATAAATGATCGAAATGAGCTGAAATTGATTTCTCTTCTCTCGACAAATGACGGAGGAAGCTCAAAAATCACTCGCAGAAAGACATCTATCAGCCATTGGCTGATTTGAACATGGCACGCTCGGTTGTTACAGAAATCGCCGCGAGAGGCCACGACTTGTCCATGCGTGCTCACGCGATCACAGTGAAAAGGCCGCGTATTCGAGAAAAAAAAAGAAGAATAAAGTGATCAAGGTCACGAGGTGCTCGTGACGTATTTTCTTTGCCCATGCCATCCCTCCCTGCTTAGCCACAGAGAAAGAAAAAAAAAGTTTAGCTTCCAGCACTTTCGTCGGGACGAGGGAATGCGATTGCAGCGTGCGACAAATCTTTGTAACTACGCTCGTACTGGACGGATTCTTGAAATTCTTGCGGCGTTGAATTTGTGAGGCAATACGGTCTTTTTACTGAATCCATTCAATGGTTACTTAAAAGAAACTGTTTCAGAGTCCCTTTAAAAGACATGTGGAAAGTCACTTCACTAAATAAATACGCATAGAAATCGTTTATCGCGAGCACCACAAAACCAAGACATGCGTAGCATGACGATAACAAAATAAAGAACGGTAAAGAAACGTGTCGCGTACATTTAGGTTATCTAGAAAACGAAGTAACAGATGCACGCGCGTGGTATAGATTGTGGTGTGACCGGCGACCACACACTTATAAACCCAGATGGTCCCTTGTTTATCCGCTTTGAAACACGGTCTCACATGCGCCCATGCATGCGGACAAGCGTCTCCGCCTGGGTTCACTGCACTCGTGCAGCTGATGTCGTCGCTGAAGACGCACGCGTACACGGACGTCTGCTCGTTTACATCGCGGCCGACAGCGATGGTGGCCAGATGGCACATGAGGCGGAGAGTAAATCTTATGACAGCCTTGAATGATTGATATGTGGGGTTTAACGTCCCAAAACCACCATATGATTACGAGAGACGCCGTAGTGGAGGGCTCCGGAAACTTCGACCACCTGGGATTCTTTAACGTGCACCCAAATCTGAGTACACGGGCCTACGACATTTCCACCTCCATCGGAAATGCAGCCGCCGCAGCCGGAATTCGATCCCGCGACCTGCGGGTCAGCAGCCGAGTACCTTAGCCACTAGACCACCGCGGCGGGGTGAAGTAACAGATGCACACGCGTGGTATAGATTGTGGTGTGACCAGCGACCACACACTTATAAACCCAGATCGTCCCTTGTTTATCCGCTTTGAAACACGGTCTCACATGCGCCCATGCATACGGACAAGCGTCTCCGCCTGGGTTCACTGCACTCGTGCAGCTAGTGGCGTAGCTGCAGACGCACGCATACGCGGGCGTCTGCTCGTTTACATCGCGGCCGACAGCGACGGTGGCCAGACGGCACATGAGGCGCAGAGTAAATACATCTTATGACAGCCTTCCGTACTCTTGGCCCCATTAAAATGATAGATGCTTTAAAAAAAAGCAACATTAATAGCGTGTTATTATGAATTCGGGTCAAATCGAGAATGCCGAATGTCCCCTTTTAAGTAGTTCCTGGGGTAGAGAGTATATACATTCGGTTCAACTACGACGGCGATTACATTTCTCGAACTCATTCGATTGCTTGAAGTATTCGATTCTGATGACATTATATATCGCTCTTTAGCAGCCGCATAACGTCACGAGATGAGAACGTCATTCCATTCGACTGACAATAAACGTCCAGTGTGATAGGGGTACAAGGTTCTTCAACGAGCGCCCGAATCACACGGGCCTCGAGTGCTCCCGCCTACATCGAGAATGTGGCCGTCGCGGCTGGGTCTCGCGACCGGCGGGCTAGCAGTTGAGCGGTCGAGTGTCATTTTGCGCTCTGTATCCCATGGTGGAAAGCAATGTGGCATAGTGGGGTGTGCTAGTATACGTGTTCGGTGCGTTCTGAACCGGACACGCTTTTCTGCACGTCACGTGGTTTTCGCATTGCTTCCGTGATCGGACCACCCCGCGATGATGTCAACAGTTTGGACATGGCGTGCGCGGTGGGATTACGTACATGCGATAGTGACATTTATTCGTGCGGCTCCCGATTTGCCCGGAGAGGACTGCCGCGCGCTCAAGTATATACGTGATACGAGGCCGCAAACGCGCTGGCTGCACTGCGCCGGTGTCGCCTCCGAGCGTACGAGCAACAAGTTGCTAATATAAAAGCGACCTCCCGCTACTTGCCTTTCCCGCACTCTTCAATTAGTGGTAGCATTTTGCCCTTGCGCCATTAAAAACCACTCATCATCATCATTGGTAGCTCCGAGATGTGTGACGTTGTACACTGCCGTAGCGAGAGAACAACAATAAAGGGAGAGGGGGTGTAACTGGCCAGTTGAAGCCTCTGAAAAATTTTAATGAATGTTCCACGAACATACACACGCGCGAACATAAGGTTGGTTAAATCCCCCGCCCCCGAATATATATACATATATATATATATTATACACATGTGTGTGTGTGTGTCCGGCTACGCCACTGACGTGGTCTACTAGCCGCTTTGGTAGAGACTAGACGCCAATAAGAACGCTTGCGACACTTATTTTTGTGCTTTTACTTTTCCTTCTGCGGACCCGATCACAAAATATCAACCGTCACCGCAAAGAAAGCATTGCCGTATACATAAACGGTCCATTTCGTAACGCTCTGCATAACGCAAACGACGCATGCAACAGCTGTCCTACGAAGGGAGTATCGTATAACACACGGTTCCAAGAGTGCGTGGGACATATGCGTTCCTTTGTTTGTTTGAGAGTTCAAATTGTAAGCAGCCGGTCTACAGTAATGATAAGTGTGAAATATTATTAGGAGGTGATAAGCAGACTAACTGCGCCAGTTCCAATTATGCCGACTGATCAAAGAACGCGACCGAATGAAACGAATAGAAAGCGGATATAGATTTATCAGGTTGGCCTTTGGACTAGAGTGACCACCGAAGGGCCGCGACTAAAGGCAACGCGTTTGGCTACACTCGATCCGGTGCGGCGGACTGGAAGATTATTCGGGTACCGCGAACCTGGCAACAGTTAAGCCCCATTTATTTCTTATTCGGAACTATGGCTTCTGACGGCAAAAGAAAGGGGTGTTCGCAAAGACACGGAGTGGCAGACACGAACAAACCCGAGACCGAAACATCGCGCTGGATGTTGGCACTCCATAGAGAAAGAGAGAAAGCAAAGGGTGGGAGGAGGGGTGTGGACAAGAACGGGCGGCAAGGCACCGACAGGCAGGCAACAAACAAGGATAACGGGACCGCGCGTAGGAGAGAGAGGAGGAAAGAGCAGACTGTTGTTGGCGGGAAAACTCCACGTGGTTGTTGGGTGGCGGAGAGGATCTACGAAAGAGAGAACGACGAGGGTTCGGGAAAAGAAGGACGGGAAGGGCGCGCGCGCTCTGCGCGTGAGCCCGTGCTCACGTCTGGACGTCGATTCGATCGATGGGTGCGCGCGCCACGCTACGCCGGGACTCGACCCACGGCTCGGGCTGCGGGGGGGAGTCAGCCGCTGCCGGTCGTCGCGAGCTCCTTCTTGAGTGGCGCGCGCGCGACGTCAGACTCCACGCGCCAAGCAACACACACACACACGCGCGCTGCGCATGCGTCGAGGTCGATCGGTCTCCTCTTTCTCTCTACCCGGCGCAGCCTTCAACCGTTGTTGTCTTGCCATGCTCCTCTCTCTCCTTCGGTAAAACTCCACGGCGAGTTTTCCCCGACTTGACTCAAACTTCGCCCGTCTTTTTCCTCTCACCCTCTATCTATCCTCCGAACCTCCGCGTTCTCTCCCCATCACCTCGATCTTCTCACACTCTCCCGTTCAGTCTCTCACTTTCTCTCCCCGTCTCTCGCGAGATCTCGTCAAAATCTCACCCTTTCTTCTTCGGAGGAGGACGAGAGACGAAGAGAAGGAGGTCGATGAAGGAAGTTTGACGCGCCGGACGAGGGGTTGCGAGCGAACGAAGGTAAAGCAATCACACGCACGCCAGCAGGGGAGACCGAGGGTGAGGCGAAGTCTATGCAAATCCAAGAGGAGGGCGCCGGGCACTTCGAATAGGTATTCGAGTCAAGAGGAGGGAGAGGGCTCCAGACAAAAGCAGGCGACCGATGCGAGAGGGTTGCATGAAGTCTCTCCACCCCGTTATTTTCTGCTCCCCCCATCTCTCCCCCCTGACTAGAGTTGGTAGTGCCCGCGCGACCTTCTTTGCCTGCCAACTTTTTTGATTTCCCGTGTTTCTTTATATATCTGGTTATCGCCGCTATACCTCTCTGCCTCTCTCAATCGCAAGCCCTTGCGGTGACTTTCGGAATCTCTTCGCTATTTCTGTTTCGGTTGTTGAGAACTTTCAGGTATTTACTCTTCGGGCGGTGGGTGTTCCGATTCTGGCCACCTTCGACCCCATGCCATCTTATTTTTTCCCCCTTGTATATCTGCTCCTGTTTATCTGTCTTACATAGTATAATTCTCGCCATGCTGAAGACAGCGCTCGCCCCAGCACCGATCTCATTAACAAAGAAGAAGAAGAAAAGGGCATATTTCGTCTCCCTTGGCGTCATCCCCAGAGTGTCCAGCCAATCGCAGCGCAGAGTCTATCGTAGGCGAGGATTGGGCGGTAATACAAATTCTCCGAAAATGTAACGATTTACGTCGTCGCCACATCCATTACGCGGTGTCGACGGTGATTTGTTAATCGTGTTAATGCCCGATTGAGAAGCTAAGTTCAACAGTGATTGACTCGCTCCTGCGTAAAAGAAGCTAATCATAATCGAAACCTCGATCCGGGTTGGGCCCGATCACGATAAAATTGATCGTGCGCCAAAGTTATTACAGTGGGCCGCTATGAGATGACAACTAAGTACGGATTATCCAGCCCCATACCCGGTATATCATAGCGAGCGTTGGTTCAGCTGCAAACAATTAAATTCAGTACGACTAGAAAGTTGGAAACTGGATAATCCAGGTTTTGCAATCCTTGGGTACCCACGCTGTTTTCGAAAGACAGGGTGCGTGTCCAAAACGTTAGCGTTTCATGTACGCGCAGAGGCGACAACGCGAGGACACCACGTACGCAGAACATTTGCGTGCGCATTCTCAAAGTTGTCCAATAAACTAACCCCCGTAATAAGAAACGCTCCTTGACTTGAAATTGACTTGAAACCGGCTTCAATGCCGCGCGTTCGAGACGCGTTTGTGCTGCATTGAAGTCGGTGGCAAGTCATGTTCAAGTCAAGCAGCGTTTCTGAATGCGGGGGTAACTAAACAGTACTCGCCCGTGGTCACGTGATTGACAGATGTGACGTCATCGTCATCCGGCCCATAAAAGAACGCGACGCCATGTGATTAGGCATAATATTTAGCCAAGCACCAGCCACGGTGGTCTGGTGGAGAAGGCAATGAATCGGCTGCACCTGCCGCAATATTGATGGAGGCGAAAATACTTTAGGCCCGTGTGCTTACATTTAGGTGCACGTTAAAGAACCCCGGGTGGTCGAAATTTCCGGAGCTTTCCACTATGGCGTCTCTCATAATCATATGGTGGTTTTGGCACGTTAAACCCGAACATTTACAATTAATTTAGTCAGGTACGAACGAATCGGTGATGTGTCTTTCCAGGATAGATGGCCAATGAAGCAAAATGTTTGAGGAAGCACCGACGGTGTGACGAAGACGAACTAAAACCCACAATACGGTTCGAGCAAGAAAAAACAAACAAACAAGAAAGACGCATAAGTGCAGTCAACCACTGCACGGGATCTTAAAACTGTTCCGATTTCCACAGTAGTTGACAACAATAAGCTTCACTATTAAGACCATAAGGCAGCGTATGCGCACACTGTTCTAATCAGCGCCGCAATATGCGAAGGAACGACACAGCGGTTGATAACGTATGATATCGCGAAGTTGTGTTATCGCATTTCTGACGTCAACCCTGTGTCACGACCCGGCATGGTGGGAGCGTTCACTACGAAGGAGTAAAGGGGGGAACGAAACTAATATCAAGACCGCTATAGAGGGAATGAAACTACAATCAACGCCGCTCATAAAATAAATGTTCCCCGCCAAGTGAGCTTGTTCGCTGGACTAAATGTTGCAACAATGGGTGAGGCAAAAAAAAAAAAAACATGTTGAGGAGACTGTTACCACGCTTTAAAGCTCTCTGTCAATGTAATAGATTGGCAGACGTCAGACATTGAAGTTGAACGAAGACAATGCAGTGGTGATAAGCGTGTCCTATTCAATCAGACCGCAATAAGTAGCCATTGTAAAGCCAATCTATTAGCGCTGATTTACCAGTAAGCACTACCGCTGAATTCACTCTTATATAGCCATTTATCAGTAATTAATTTTTCTGTGTGTAAGTAGAGCCGTTTTCAGTGCCGTGTTTTACGATTGATCATACCATATTCTGTAACAGAGGATGGGTGGGGGCCACAACCTTCATTGAAACGCGTTTAAGTGTCCTCGATAGTGTATAGTACGCGCAATGTTGACCACATGAAAACACGAGATAGAAGGGGGGGGGGGGGGGAATAAATGGTGATGGTGGTTTGGTGCGGGTAACAGCGCTACGTAGCGGTGAAGCAGCGGGTGTCCGGAATAGAGAGGCTTCGCAGATTTCGTAAAAATAACCAGTCTTGCTCGCGAAGATTTCTCAATCACGCGCTAGGCTGCCAATCTCCATAGCAGCGCTCCAAACGATCTTGGCCAAAGAAACACACACACCTTTCCCAACAAGCTCAGCGCGCCGATACGCCTCAGAGAGCACGCGAGCAGACGACGGAAGTGAACGTTTTCTTTGTCGTCTGCTGGAAAAAAAATGACCGCTAGGTGCGCGCGCGTAGCCGTGCCGCTCGCTTTGCGCTTGAAAATAAAATAAAAAAAAAGACTACAAAGTCGTAGCGTTATGCGGAAAAACTTGCCACCAACCTTGTCGACCACGCAACGCCAGCCGTCGTCTAGCGTAGCCGAGACGGCTTCAATCTCCCTGCAACAGCGTACAAATTCGTCCCATTCCAACATTTTTTAGCGTGCTGCTCTTTTTTTCATTCAGGCAGACGAACAGGATGTGACGTCATGGGCTTGACCACTTTTTGCAAGTGGGGGAGAAGAGTGAAAACCGGGAGGTTTTTGCAGTTGGGGAGTGCGCTGTCGGTTGCGTTGTTCATTCCCGACTGATGCCACGACCTACACGTGAAACGGGAGGGAAAAGAAACATGAAGGAATTCGTCAGAGTCACAGTTCGGCGGCGAACCACACACATCGCTGCGTTTAAAAAATATGGCACCACCGACACCAATGCAACGCGAAATGAACCAAATACGTGGCGCACGATTATGCTCATTAACGTGTTCCTATGTTAAACAGGTGCCCCAAAGAAGCGCTTTTATGCAACGAGAGTGAAGCGCCACAACTCCGAAGGCCTTTTTCTGAACAGCAATCGCACATGGTTACCTGCTCAGCCCTAGCAAAACAAGAAATGCTACTGCGAAAGCAGCGCTGCTAGGGCAGCGAAACAAGCCTGGAATCGCCGGAGCCGCGAGTGCGAATAGCTACGTCGCTGGCCCAACTTTTCTCTCGCCGCTGTTCCGTCAAGCGGGAGCAGCCCCCGCAAACCAATAAAGTTCACGGCCGCGTTTTGTTTTTGTCACAATTTTCTGGTGAGATACAAAACTTCTTTAATTTATAATTGCGTGAAATCAAAAACTATAGAGCCTGCAGTGAGAAAAATGGTTAAACCTTGCGTTTACCGCTGGCCTCAAATACGTTTTTGCAAGATGGTGGTCGGTAATGACGCCGCAACGACCAATGGCAGCACCGACGCGCGTGACGTCACGCACATGCCCAGGGGGAGCCCGTGCATGCTGGGGGGTGAGCCCAATCACAAGGCAGTCTTTGACAGATCAATTGATGTTTCTATGGTAACATGGTCGGTGTCGTCCTGAATGTCGTGACAGGTGTGTGACTGTTCAAATCCACAGTATGTACGCGAAAGGAAAAGGCTCAACAGTACCTTCGGATGCTCAAGCACGGGAAAAGTAAGTGAGACCGAGTTCACACCGTAGCCGCCGCGGCGGCAACCATGTTCGATTCCGAGTGCCCGTGCCGGCAAAAACTCGGCGCGACCCGGCGGCACGCTTGCCGCGTCTCGGATGGCCATCCCCTGTGCTGGCCGGCGAAAGCGATCGCGTTTTCTGGCGATCAACGCGCGGGGCTCGTGCGTACTTTTTTTTTTACGTAAGGAGCCCCCGATGATCGGGACCCGTGTTTTGAACGAGCGAGTCCGCGGATGAGGCCGAGTGAAAAAAGAGATAAAAAAGGCGAGTACGCCGCCGCGTTTTCCCGACGCGGATTGCTCCGTAGGCCTCGGGCATATGGGCGGACCGCCTCCATTCCAGAGAACAAGGGGGGAGAGGGTGTTTCATGGCGGCTGACGCGATGATCGGCTGCTCGGAATGCTTCGAGTAACCGATGTTTCTGTTCTGTTCCCTGTCGCAGGCTAGCGCTGTACGTCTACGAATACTTACTACACGTCGGCGCCCAGAAAGCCGCACAGACGTTCCTATCAGAGGTGAGATGCGTGCTTCCGTTTTTCTCTTCTTTTTTTCCTCTTCTGCGCTTTTATTTTTGTATTGTTTTCGCCGCCGCGGCCCGCTTGGCTCGCGGCTTCATGGGTGATCGCTTGGTCGCGCCTGGAGCGTGGCGCGAGCGGCGTCCGTCGACGACGGTGCGCGTAGCGCGCGCCTGCATTTTCGCGAGCGGTCTCTGGGCCGCTCGGGGAAAAGAACGGTTTTGCTCGGCTGAATCTGCGACGCCTGGTTTTCCACTGCTGCCACCGTCGTGATGTGTCCCCGCCTGCGAAACTGTTTGTGTGCCCGTGTGTGTGCGTGCGTGCAACGGACTGAACTGTGCGCGATCTACATCAGCAGGGACTGCCATCATCATCATCAAGAACGTGTGAAAAAGTGTAAAAACAAAAAAAAAACATTCCTTTATTTGTTACGCAAGAATAAAAATGCCCGGAATGTTACAGAATGTTCAAAGCGGGGGCGTTGCGATGCCTTTGCGTACGCAGCGGCCAGCCGTTGCTGCGTTGTTTCACCGGCGCTGACGAAAAATAGAGCAGCTGCCGCGGGAGGAGCGAGTGTGCATGCGTTTTTCAAGTAAACGAATAATCATAAAATAGATCTAAAAGAAACTGGCGAAGCGTAGCAAGCAGACACAAAGCGAAAGTCTTGTAACCTGCGCCGAGGCAATTCCTTTGGCGGTCGCTTACTAGCAGGTTGCTTCGCCGGTGCGTTACACACGACGGACTAAGAACCTTGGGATCTCGCGGTTACACGCCGAGCCCTCGGAAGGTCACCGATGTTTGTTGATTGGAACACCTCCCCATGCTGGTCCTCGGAATTGGCGTTCTCTCTCCCTCTCTCGCTCTTTTTTTTTGTACGTTTTAATATCGCGCAAGACGCGCGTGTCATACTCTTCGTTTACCGAGGCCACCACCTCGTATGCTGGCTCGATGGAGGACAAAAATGCCCCGAACGAATACGCACCAGCCTCTCTCGCACGTTGCCTCATTCGGCTCGTGTAATATTGACACATACACCTTAGTGCAACGGCCGCCAGGTGCGTTGTCGGTGGCCTCTCGCCGACAGCTCCCCGTCAACGATAGAATTGCCTACAATATTTACTAGACTCAACTGTGGCGCTGCGGTGTTTCAGCCACCGTGGGAATGGTGGGTGCTGCACGAATTCGCATAGTTTTTGTGTTTGTGGCTTATGTTTAGGATAAAATATTGGCTCGCAGCAAACCCCAAAAAAGGGAAGTCGATTATTTGGGACTGCATAATTTTTGGTAAACTTCGTCTTAGGACAAAGCTGTTGCAGGTCGTATGGAGCCGAAAGAATGCAGCTTAGGCCAATGTGTCTACTGCCCATCATTTCCATGCTAGTTGGAGGCACCTTGCATGGCAGCTCCCATAGACACTATCGCCAGCTTTCCTTCGAATACACTCTTATAAAACTATATGCTATTAACAAGGTTAAAATTGGACGTCGTGGTCGGCGATTCCGCCTTTGAGGTCCTGGCAAACAGCTTTTTCGTTTGATTGCGAGGCTGAGTTTCCGGCCCTCCTTATCAGAGGAGCGTTATCACAGTGCTACGTTGCTGACCTGCCCTTAATGGCTGGCCAAAGCTGTTTTCAGGGCTTCTGGCAGAGTTTTTGTGGAACCTATGATTTGTGATACCCATTATCTGTTTTTGGTCAGGTCCTAGAGGTTTCTGTGACAAGTAGTTTTTATACATCTTAACAATGCAAAGCAACATTCACAAGAGGGACATACATCTGAAGAGGATGAGTGCTAGACCCGTTTCTTTCTTCATTGTGGGGGTAGTTGGTTTGCAATGTTAAGGTATAAAAGTCTTGTTACCACCATGTAACCCAGATTTGTTCGTTTAATTGTGATGGACTGACATAATGAGCACAAGCCTTCGTGCAAACATCCTTGCCGACGAATCCGGTGCGTGTGTTTCGTTCTTCAGTTGTCTTGATGTGTTTAATGGGATCTCACAAGCTCTTGCTGTCTGCTTACATAGCACAGCATTAGAATATGCAATCGCAGGTGTATATTTGCATGCGTATCCTCAGTTTCGAAAAGCACGCGTTGAATTTCAGCTTCTGGTTCCTCCCTAGCTCAAAGTATTTGCCACTGTAGTTCATCGGTGCAACTGATTTTGAAATGGCAAGCTTGAAACTTCTGCTAAATAGAGCCCGGATTCCTTTGAAAGCGGCTTGACTCTTACATGCTCATTATATTGTTTTGCTATAGTGCAGCTCGGTTTGAGCATGAAGGAACGACTCAATAATGATTTGACATCATAATGCACCAATTGGCCCAATCTGCAGGTCTCGCATGTTCGTCGTTGCTTGACCATTGTTGCTATCATTCCCAAAAGGGATTAGGGATGAGCAGGATTAGAAGCTAGCTAGGATATGTCATGTGTTCTGACGAGCTCACTGTGAGTGAATATGAGAAAGGCTGTCACCTTAAGTAAGCGGGTATATTGAGCCCTGTTGTTTGCACGTTGTTGTGAAAGTTGTGTCAGAAATACAGGAGAGGCATTTGTAAGAGACATGGGTGTGGACCGATAACTGTGCCATGTACAAAAACACTGCATGTTTGGGGGTAATTAGGGCCGAAAGGTGACTTTCGGAATGTCGTCCATGCTGCATGGTCGATATGTTTCCAAAAAGTTTCCACTTGACATTTAAAGGTACCTGCCGCAATCTATTCTCGACATTCTCCAAGAGAAGATTCCAATATAATCATTCTTTAAATTTTCTATGACTAGATAATAGAATAGTGGGCATTGCTTGAAAACATGTTTAAAAATGTTTACAAAAAACTTGTTTAAGATTGCAGCACTGTGCTTGACATGCCCACAGTTGAGCATTACAACATTGATATTGGGCCTTGCTGTGCCATGTTACAGTTGCTGGAAATTTTATCTCTTTATGTTGCCTTCGTTACTATAGTCAGGCACAACCTAAGAATCTACATAGGCCTGCCCAGGTAACGGTAGGATGGTTGCCTCGAGACTAAAGAATCGGCTCATGCACACTGCAATGTTCTGTGAAGGCCTGGCCATGATGCGAATCGGGAGCATGCATTCTCCTTTGAAGAGGAACTTGTGAAGCCTTCTAAACTTGTATCCGATTTTATTGGAATACCAGGCCTGCCTTAGTGGTGGTGTTGCGCTGGCTAATAAGCGTGATGCAGGTTCAACTCCTGGTCACTGTTTCAATGGTTAAGATGTGTCAAAGAACACTTGCGTGCTTAGATTCAGGTGCATGTTAAAGAGCACCATGGCGTCAAATCAAATGAGGGCTTACACGAAATTCTGAGGATGAGCTAACTTGTGGGATCGATTAGTGTGGGCGCACTCTTGTCATCTACGAAATGTGAACTAAGAATACAGCCTAGATTGTACTTAAAATAAATTATAAAGTGTGTGTCGTGCCATTGCATGTGACGCGCTTCTTTTGTCTTCATGTAAACAACCAACTGCCACCTGTGTTGAGAGTTTGTTTTGGCTGCCATAATTCTTGTGGGCGCTCTCTCCTAGCATACCTATTCAACGGGAAAAGGGGGCAGACGGGCTTGGGAGTGCAAAGGCCGACTTGTTTTGGCAGTGCTAATTAGAGGAGGTGGTCACACATATTTGCAACATCCCAGCTGGGATTATAGTTGCACACGCCTTTGCTAAAAAGGATTCTCTGCGCGGCGTTCCTGCGATCGCAATGTCGTGTGCTCATGTAGCCAGCTCTGTCAACTCGAAAATCGTTCTAAGGCCGTCTCGCTCGGTGATTTCGGAAACCAAAACTGCAGTTGGGCTCTCAGGAACAGTCTAGGAAAATTTAACCATCGCATGCTCACGCCTACGAGGTTTGCAGCAATTGCAAGCGGATTGTTAGGTACTTACTTCAACTGAAAACAACAAGTCATAAAATTTTTGTGTCAGGTCAGTACTCTTAATTCCCCTCTGTATAATACTTTGGTGTTTGTGCAACTTTAGCTTAAAAAAAAAAAAAACACCTTTCCTCTAGTGTAGTATTCACTGCCGAAAAGCCGGTTTGCTGGCCTTGAAAGCTGGCCAATTTTACGTAATATCTGACTCAACAGACAGGCGGACGTAAATGAAACCAGATGACACGAGCGCTGCAGGGGGAAGCTCTTTTGCCTGTGCCTGTTTGCACTGTTGAGCAGTGAATGTTATGCAATGTACATTTTTCTCTGTGTATGCAGTATATTACGTAATATGTACAGTAGGTTTTTTTTTTTTTTAGGATTTTGCATGTTTCGTGGCACACGAGAAAGGTTCTCCTCGATCAAGATAAATCTTGGGCGTCTATAAAGTGGTTCAGCTGCCATGGGGGTTTTTATTGTTGTATCTGGTGGCACAAAAGGCTTGTAGTGATGCTCAGTCTGGTCTGTTAAATTTTCTGTCTGTATGCTGGTAGCATAAGGGCTGCGATACTGCTCGTGGTCAGTGTGAAATCGTAGGCAAAAATCAGCATGCGAATAACATTTGTGGGCGACTGACGGCCGCATTGGAGGTGGGTGTTTTGCCATGCAGTATCTTTCTGCATTCAAATTTAAAGCTATATAGCACCCTCTAGGCTTCCCAGGAGGCCGCTGTTTGTGTGAGGAGTTTTTGTGAAAGGACAGCAAAATTTTGCATCATGCATATGTGTAATAACTGTTGTGGTTTAACGTTGCAGAACCACAATGTGATGGAGGGAGAGATATACTGTAGGACTCCGACAATTTTGACCGCACAAGTCATTTGCGTTGCACCCATATCTAAGTACACGGGCCTCAAGCATTTTAGACTCTACGAAAAAAGTGGTCGTCGTCCCCCGCATATGATTTCAAGACCTTCGTGTCGGTTGTCAAGCACCCTAACCATGAGATCAACGTTGTGGCTTATGTACATGCATAAGGCTGACCGTGCACGGCGTTCATAGTCCTTAGTCATAGTCCGACATGCCTCGAGGACCATAGTCATGGTCCTCGAGGCATGTCGATATTGAGCTTCATCGATTTAGCAAGTACCGGATCACTCGCCGGCGGCTCGTGGACGCCTCGGCTCATAGGCGGCTACGTCACATACAAGTGATCGAAAAGTCCCGAGCGGCCTCGGGCCATCTGCGCGCTTGATGCTGGCTGCATCCACTGTAACATCTGCTATGTCAGGCTGTGCCGTCTGCTCCCTCGATAGCTGTGACACAGGCCACAACGCCGACCCAATTCGAACCTAAACAGCAGTTAGGTAGTGAATTATATCTATTTGTGTTGTGATGCAAGTTACTGTAAGCGAACTAATCGAGCGCATGCGCATCGTAGACTGGCACGGTTGTTCCACCTCTGTTTCTTCTAGCAAGTATAACGGGTGTTTGCCTGACCTTCGGGAATACGCACATCCTCGACGTGGATCAGAACACCGATGACAAGAACTGGGTGCGCAAAGAATGCGAAATCCAGAAACATGTGAGAAGCGAACAGAAAAAGTAAAGAGAGAGCAAGAGCACGTCAAAAATTTTGGTATCTAACTTAAGATGGCCACACTGGCATGCGCCCCATGCTGTCGGCTGACCGAAAGAAATCGTTCGGATGGCCCCGGGCTGCCTGCAGGCTGCCAGGCACGCCGAGCGATCCGAGTGATCCCGGAGCAGTGGGCGGAGCTTCCAGTTGGTCTCCAAGAAAAACGAATGAGGTGCCGGCGTCCGGGGCCGTATGGAGCCGTCCGGGGCGTGTAAATCGATGAATATCATTGAAATGCCAGCTTACGAGCTAAAAGTGCTATTTCTCTGAAGGATCGTGATGAACAGACTCTGCTGGAGGGTGTTTCTCCTTTCAGAATATAGGAGGCTGTTGCTTGCTGTTCATTAATTAGTATTTTGCTTAAAGGACACTAAAGATAAACAGTGACTTGGTTTAGATTGACTGACTGCACTCTGAGAACTCTCGTGTCATATGTTTTGCTTTCGTAAGTTCATTATTAGCAGCAAAAATCAAGCTTGAAGTTTCATTTTAAAGGGCCAATAAATAGGCTTCCACTTGTTTTTTTCACCTCCCAAACAAGTTCACTAGTTCGTACAGTAGACTGTGGGGATCACGTTTTTCAAACATTACAGCGCGCCGCGCAGACCCTCCATTTTGAAAAAAATGGTTCCTGTGCCTGACTGATCCCCCTCGTACGCTCAGTGATGCAAACATGCAACTTAATGTACCACCGAGCTTATTGATTGTTCCTTTATGGCAATTTGGCCCTCCGGTAAAGCAGTATCAGCCGTGCAATGTACATTTTCATTTTCCTGTGTTGCTTTCTGTCGTTTGGCGGAGCCCGAGACTACTGGGAAGAGCAGCATTGCTGGAATGAAAGGAGATAAAAGGGCGTCTTGATAGTTCACTGCTAGGCAAAGGGTGCTCCTCACACTGTGCCTCCTCCCCGCACCGCTGTGACTGGCGCTCACGTAGTGGAAGTTTTGCTAGGTCGTTGGCTATGTGCCAATGTCGTCTTGCTGACGTCCTGTTACATTACCAAAGTGGGCGGAGTCACAAAACGGGTGGTGCCTTCCCCCTTTCTACGGCGAAGAAGGGTGGTGAGGCTGAGTGAAAATTTGAAACCAGCTGAAACGGATGTTCTAACCCCTGTAACTTCCTTATTATGGCACGTATTTGCAAAATTTTTGCGCCATCATGTTCATATGGCGGAAGTCGGCATGCTTCTCTTCGTTACGATTTTGGGACCTCGGGGTTGTTTGCTGGCCTTTTAAATGTTGTACTGAAATCTTTGCGCATGACATGGAAGAATTTAAAGATGTATTTTTAGTATGTTTGTAACATTGACTTCATCAAATTTTCTTAAACTTCGTATGCTAGGTCTATGGCACACACAGATGACAATACACTTAATTTTTATCGAATAGAAGCTACATAGGACTCGGTAGGCGCTTTATAAATCTATGACGCCATTGTGTTGAGTGCGGAAATATCAAGGTGGTCTCTCCACCCACATTTTCTCGCCTATGACACTTTGCATTACGGTAAGAGTGGTGTTTTCAGGATTGTTAAATTGTGCCTTACTAATACGCAAAAAATAGTTTTGCTCTTTAGTGTCCTTTTAATGTTTCGGCCAATAGATGGCTGCGAGTGACTCCGTCATTTATTGCTTTTTACTCATAATAGGCAATGACGAAATAGATCTTGCAGTTCAGGCTTTTCAGACTTTATTTTAATGTACTATTGCAGAATAATGGTGATTATGAGAATGAGCCATTTTATTATCAGTAAAAAAATAGAAACATCGAGAGTCTGTAGGAATCTTCTAGTGACATTTTTTTTTATTGGAAAAAGTAGTCTTAGAATAGTTCTTGAAAAGAATTGAACATGCTTTTCAAATTGCTTTTGAGCAATGAACAGCCATTTCTGCAAATAATTTGTAAAATGTTCCATTTGATTTAGGCATAAGTGTTAGCAAGTCCTTCTGATTCCACTGCATTTTCTGAAAGGTACACGAAACTCAACTGAAAGAAAAGTTGGTGGCATGTTTGCCAACGCCCCCTCAGATTGTGGCAGTGATTGTCATGTAGGTGGAGAAGTTCAACTGCTACAGAAGTTTCATGACAAAAGTTGGTTTTTGTGTGTTTGCCATGACAGCAGGCATGGAACATGGCCTACTTTTACTCCATCATTCGCGTTACGTTGGTCAGTCTTTATTTATTTTTTCAGTCTTTATTCAGTACAATTCAGTACAATACAGCGCAAAGAAAAAAGTTGATATAATACAGAAGGAGGTTCCAAAGTAAAAACTGTCAGGGGGACCTCCTGTGAATTCACGTATAAAATATAGAACAAAGATTGGCAACTAAGGAAAAAAACAGCAAGCGAATAAAACAAAATGAATGTAATGAAAATTATTATTGAAACTTATGGTAGTTCAAAATATTTACATGTAAGTGATAAATAGGAGATGACTGGATTAAATGACTATAACATAACACATACATATCACTAATACAGTGTCACTTCAAAACCTATACACGTACACATAAATGCATATAACCGTATTTAAACACATATATATACACATACATATATATTCAGGTGTCGCATTTTGTTGGTAAGAACTGTTTTAGATGCCGCCGGAAACAATGTAATGAGGGGATTGATTTAATAATTGATGGTAGTGAGTTCCAGAAAGAAGTTGCAGAAAACAAAGCTGTCATTTTGCCGTAGTTAGTGCTTACTTTTGGAAGCAGAAGGTTACTATTTTCAGAAAACCGTGTGTTATTAGTATTGTGGAGATGTGTGAGGGGAAGTATGTCAGTCAGAATGTCACCGACTCTTCTTCTGAATAATAAAATTCCAAGTTTGAGTTGAAAGGTGGAAATGAACGGTAGGATTTCCAGAGTGCTAAAGAGGGGTGCTGCTGATGCTGTGTAGGAACTATGTGTGATAATTCGGACTGCTCTTTTCTGAAGGTGAATGAGAGATGTTAGGTGTGTGGCGTAGGTATTGTCAAGATCTTTGTCACTAGAAAATATTGTGGTATCGTCAGCATAAAGGATGCAGTCAGATGAGTTAAGTGATGATGTTAAGTCGTTAATGTAGATAAGAAACATGATAGGTCCCAGAATTGAGCCTTGTGGGACTCCCTGGTTAGTTATAATTGGTGAGGATAAAACACCGCCATGATTGACAACCTGGGTTTCGTTAGCGAGGTAGCTTTGTAAAAGGGCTAAAGTAGGCCCACAGATTCCCGAGGAATTAAGTTTAGCATACAAAATAGAGTGGTTTATAGTGTCGAAGGCTTTAGTTAAATCTATAAATAACGCCCCTGCCCAGAGCTCCTTATCGATGGACTGTTTTATGCTATCTGTTAGTTTAATCAGTGCTAATTCGGCAGAAAACTTGGCACGAAAACCAAACTGCTTATGTGACAAAAGGTTAAATGTTGTTAGGTAGTCTATTAGGCGATTCACAATGATCTTCTCAATTACCTTACTAAAGAATGGGAGGATTGTTATAAGGCGATAATTAGAAAAAACTTTTCGGTCTCCCTTTTTGAGTACAGGTATTACTTTTCCTTGTTTGAGGATTGTAGGAAAAATGCCTGAATGAAATGCGGTGTTATTAAGCTCTGAGAGCACAGAAGATAACTCATGAGCAACAAGTTTGATTTTAGCTGGATAAATTGAATCGAGGCCACATCCCGTCGTCTTCAAACTTGTTAAGTGCAAAGAACCTCAGCAGGTGACGTGGGTTTTAAGAAAAAAGAGTGAGGCAGCAAAGGCAAGTTAGTGACAGTCAATACTGAGTTGCTGGAAAATGATTCATTAAAAGAATTGGCGATAGTGACAGGGCAAGTTAGAACGCTGGTGCCATCCGAAAATTCGGTCTCAAGTGCATCTGGCTGATCAAGATGTAAGAATTCCTTAATTACGTTCCAATTTTTTCTACTGTTATTCCCATTTTCGAGCACTTTATTTTGATAGTAGGTTTGTTTGGCTTTTTTGAGTAGGACAGTAAGAGTTTGTGAATAGAGTTTAAAGCGGGTCCTGAGGGACAGGTTGAACGGCTGAAGTTTTACTTTTTTGTAAAGGTTATCTTTTTTATTTATGCTGCGCAGCAGTCCTATAGTAACCCACGGGTTTCTAGGGGCTGAGTACCATCGCGATATGGTGGATACAGATGTACACGAGTTTATGATACCTGTTAGTTTCTCAGTCATAGGTAATGTTTCTAAATGTTTGATATTGGAGCGACGCTTGTTCTTGTGAATGCCAGCTATCGAATTCATGGACAAAATCGAATCAGACGATTTGATTCATTTTTTGACACATTCAGTTATCCTCTTACGTATTGTGGATGATGAATGCAGTCTTCGCAGCTTTCACGGTGCATCCCTGTTCTTTTGATGTAAACTTTGTATACAGGGCATTGTTTCGTGCATTAGAGATGGTGAGTCATATGTGTTTTTGTTGGGCTCCCTAGTTTGACTTAAGAGAATTCTGGCCTTGTTACGTTCAAGTGGCACTGATCACAAATATTATTTTGAAGCCCCATTACTAATTTTAGGGTTTTAAGTTTCAAAAGCACCATACGATTGTAAGGCATGCTTTAGTGGGCCCCATTACTAATTTTAGGGTTTTAAGTTTCAAAAGCACCATACGATTGTAGGGCATGCTTTAGTGGTCTAGTGGCTAAGGTACTCGGCTGCTGACTCGCAGGTCGTGGGTTCAAATCCCGGCTGCGGCGGCTGCGTTTCCGATGGAGGCGGAAATGTCGTAGGCCCGCGTGCTCAGATTTGAGTGCACGTTAAAGAACCCCAGGTGGTCAAAATTTCCGGAGCCCTCCACTACGGCGTTTCTCATAATGATATGGTGGTTTTGGGACGTTAAACCCCACAAATCAATCAATCAATCATGCTTTAGTGGGAGAGGTCAAATGGAACGATATAGAGCTGTTTAGCATGCTTCTAAAGTACGATAGATATTTTAGTGTTGTGCTCCTGTCAAAATATGGCCGCCGTGGCTGGGAATAGTACCCGCGCCCTCATGCATTGCAGCACAACACTAGAATTTCTTAACCGTCACGACTGGTTTTTAGTTGACTGCTCTACAATATAAGAAAAATAACATTCTTTACTTTAAATAGAGGCACAATAATCTTGGAACAGCGATGCTACTTTGATGTTCCTGTAACAGTTAATGTCGTTCAGATCTTGAGGCTGTTGGCTGGTGCTTGGTAAAATACACGGTGCAGAGAATCTGTCTCAGTCGATCTCGATTTCTCTCTTATTGCAGGACATTACAAATATTGCAGTTTCCAAATGATGTTGCAGTTTCCAAGACGCATACTCAAGTACTTGATCAATAATAAAGTGAAGAGCCAGCTTTGCACTGCAATGCAGTATTGCAATACACTATTGCTGATGCTTGCTTTCGAGCTAGCTACTGATCATGACTTCATAGGCTTCGTGCTGTGCTCTCAAAAATGAATTTAACCTTTTAAACCGCAAAAAAAGAGGGGGGGGGGGGGGGGGCATTGTTCCTACTGTTAAAGAAAGGTGAGTGGTGTCATAATGTAAAATAACCAATTTTCATCATTACGTCTGAAAAACTGTGCAGCACGTGCTACACAATCAAGGGCAGCTTGGCAGCCGGGGCATGGCACCAGTCGCTTCAAACTTATCGGAGCAGTGCGAACCGAAGCTAACATGATCGGTATATGCCGCAGATAGTTTTGCTTGTGACGGCTGCACTGATCAGCTGTAGGGATAGGTCCAAATGAGTGACTGGTTGAGATTTAGAAGATTTAACAACTAGTTGGCACCCTGGCACAAAATGTGGAAAGGTTTTCTTAAATACGCGGTGTATTGGGATTGGTTTGATGTGCGTTTAATAAGAAAGCAGATACTTCTGATAATTGAGTCGTTACTGTGAAAGAAAGCGAAATTGCTTTGGGACAGTACTTTCCCAGCCGGTTCTGATCTATCGTTTCTCGTTGATATGTTTCTCTGTTTCTTTTTCCTTCTGATAAAGGCGAAAAGATATTGTATGGTACAACAATACACTATAACCTATCCAGTATCCATTAAATTTATTTTCAGTAAAACTTGAGTGAATAGTCTCCATACTCTTTTTGGCTTCACTTATCTTATGCAAACGAATTTAGTGAGTCAGGCGCTTGGTGGAAGGGTGCCACGCTATTTTCGGTGGTTGGCGGAGCTTTGCTTGCTCACCTTTTTTTCCCCTTTGTTAGTCTTAATCTTCTTTCTCATTGCATGCTATTGAAGACAGTGTGATGCTTTCGACATGCTCGAATTAAAAGCTGGCATAGTCCCCGAAATTACATGAACGCCCCAAAGGTCGTTGAGAACCCTGGTACTTTCTTCGCAGAAGCCTCCATGAATGCTCTAGGTTGCTGAAAAGCGAGTCACGGACACATCATTTTGCGAGCTTAAATTAAGCGTGCATGAATTTTCTCGAAAGCCTCGGCCCAGTCAGCCGGACTGGGCTTTGTTCTGGTAAAGAGTTGTCCAAGTGGGTCTGGGTTAGGCTCGCGTGCATGAGCACGGTGTAAGAAAAATAATTTAGTTGTGGACACCCTCCGCCCGCCGCGGTGGAGAGGGCGTCCAGATGATGTTCCGCTTTAGTAAATGTGCCAGCCCCAGTTTCGTGGGGGGGGCGCTGCGACATGGGGGCCTAAAGGAACACTGAAGAGGAGTGTGGCAGTTTGGGCTAGTTGGTATCACATGACGATAGTTACAGCCCGAGAACAGAACGACGACAAAGGGACAAGAAGCGCAAGTAGCGCTCATCTCCTTCTTGTCCCTTTGTCGTCGTTTTGTTCTCGCACTATAACTATCGACTGAAGAAAAACAATTAGTTGGTTTAAATTTATAAACTGTACTCTGAGAACTCTAATACCATATGTTTCACTATTATAGGTTCATTTTTAGCAGAGAAAATCAAGGTTGAAATCTCCGCTTATGACGTAAGAAATTTCACAATGTATTTCCGCTATTTTAGTGGCATTGGCTTCATGAAACTTTCTAAAACATTGTATGTAAGCAATAGGATGGAAAGGTGGGATAGAGCGCTCGTGCTGTGTGCCTCCGCTTTGCTTTGTGTCTATGTTTACCTCCGCGCTCCCAGTTCGCTGAACCATCATCGTATGCTAAGTCTATGGCACCCACAGATTTAATTTTACTTCATTTTTATCAGCTGGAAGCTACGTAGGACCTAGTAGATACCTTCAAAATTTCTCATGCCATGGTGTTTGATGTGGGGAATCTCAAGGCGGCGTCACCACCTGCATTTTCTTTTCTCGCGTTTTCTCGCCCACTAAGCAAGAGGGGTGTTTTCGGGATTGTGAAATTGTACTTTACTAATACTCAAAATATCATTTGGTCTTTAGTGTCCCTTTAAAAAACAGAGTGCGATGAGGTGAGTGCGCGTTTTTCCTCATTTAACCGCATATTTTTAAAAAACCGTGCACACTAGCAACTAGAGCTAAAAATGCATACTGCGTTTCTCACTACTGAAAAATGCCATGTGCTGTGAACTCCACAATTGGCTGCACGATGTAAGAAAAAATATATACTTCTAATGCCGAGTTCTCACTTGAGCAATGCCGTTACGGACGCTATGCATGCAGCTTGTCTTCTATCGTACGTGGGCCAGCCGCAGATGCGGGGGGGGGGGGGGGGGGGGGCGCTGTGACATGGGGGCCGAGAGGAGAAAAGAGTCTAACATTATCTGCATGCGCCGTTCGACAGTGTCCGCACCTAAATTATTTTTCTTACACTGTGTGCATGAGCTTTGTGCTTAGGGCAGGATCGGGCCTGATTCAGGCCTGTAATGTAGTCACATACAAGTTGATAATAGGTGTGGGTGTGCTATATTTAATCTTTGAAGCTATCCAATGTAAACTGTCATGCTTGCCAGGGCCATACCCAGGAATTTTTATGGGGTGTGCTAATGTATCGAATGGCTCCCTTTGACAACTGGTGGTCGATGTGTAGGCAGCGTGTAAATACTTCAGTACAACTGGAAAAGTTTAAGAATGACATAAATTTCGGCGGGTATCACAAACTCAACGTTCCCCTGGTTACGGCCCTGGTGCTTGCATAATCTTGAATTGCAAATGTTTTTGGATATCTTTGAAAAAGGCGTAGGCAGACAACAGCACAACAACTGTACACTGGCCAGATATATTACAGGCGCCGTCAGTCTTTAGAAACATTGCGCATTTTGTTGATATGCACATTCTTTTTGAAATTTGGCTGATATAAATGCCAGCCCGCTTATTCTTTATAACTTTTTATATGTGTATTTATAATGTGTGGCATAATTCGTATTCCATATTCACTTTGTTTTCAGTTGTGCCTTCCATGGGGCTATCATTATTTGAGTTGTCACTAGTTTCAGCAGCAGTTTCACTTCTTTTATTATGCGGCATCTAAAGCTTCAATGGCTTAATAAATATTCTGAATTTCTTCCAGCTAATAATGGTCGGGTCATACTTGCACCAGTTTTTCGTGCCAGGGTCGTGCTTGTTTACTGAATATACACATAATTTTGGTTTGTGGCAGATGGCATGTGGTTTGTGTACAGCCCACATCGTGTCCGACGCCCCTTCAATGTGACCCTCTTCACTGGATGTGAATGTGTGACATGTGAGCCTGTGGATCCTACAAATGACTGTGGATTGGTGATTGTGTGATCCTGGTATGATGGGAGCCTCGTTACAACATGATGTTGTCGATGACTTGGTAATGATGGTGGAAAGACAAAAAAAAAAGAGTGAAATGCTGTGACAATCGTTGAAGGTGATGGTGCGATGACATGAAAGAAGCGAGACAGTAGATAGCTGGCAACAAGGGAATGGAGGCAGCAAAGTGATGACTTGTCAAAGGAACGACACTTACTAAGCGACTTAACCACTACGGCAACATTGAGGTAAAGGGACGAAGATGATGGATGCAGCCAACAAATGATGGCTTGGTGACTAATAATGAGAGAACAATGATTGCGTGACTGGGACAGTGTGATGACTGTACCTGGTAGACAACAAGGAAGTGGCTACCAAAGGAGTGATGGCGACTAAAGCATCATGAACACATACTGATGACTGATGATTGACTGATTGTAACCTAACAATGAAGAAAAGTCTTCAGTGATGCGAATGTGACAAAGTGACAACAGCACTTTTCTGTACCAAGCTTAGATTTGTGCTTGCGTGAGTCACCTGCTGTCAGGGGCCTCCTCAGTTTTGCGCAGTGTCTAGGGTTGACGAGGCAGTAGCAATTAGCCACCCGAAGGCGATATTAAGGGGCAGAAAATGCTTTATTTTGGAAGTGAGAGACGTTATTCAAGGTTTCAACTGCTTATTGCAAGAGGGGAATTTCAGCTCCCTTAATTAATGCATGCTTGGGTTTTGTCTTTAGCAGTCCCCAAAAAAAGGGGAATGTTTCAAAATGCTCGTTTCTTTGCGAGACACAATCAATTAAATTGGCAGAAAGTGAAGCCAACGAAGGCATCGGGGACACTATTTGATGTATTCAACCGTCATGTAGTGATTAGGATTTTAGTTCAAAGGAATTAAAATGGCCATAAGATAACACTTTCCATTGATGGTATCCAAGTCCCAGAATCCCTCGCTCAAGCTGGGGCTGATTCCAGTTAGTATGATGTTCATTGGGATGGTGATCTTAATGACTGTCATGTCGGGATTCAGTAAGTGTTATAACCAACTAGAACAGCCATGAAGATGGCACCACAACAAAAAGCTGCAAACGATGCAAAGTACTACATTGCACCCCGAGTGCCTATCTGTGACAAAGTGCCGATAAATTCATCGTTCAGAGCACCTGTACGACCTCCCTACATGGGGATAAAAACAAGAAAGGAAGGATCAATGTCTCGTTTTTTTATGCAATTGTGGTTCGACTTTTTGCTAACAAGAAGCAACAGCAGAGCAGCTCCATTCTCATTTGCTGTGATTCCACTATGCTGGCCTTAAAACTGGAGTTGTACTTCTGTATTTCTTCACCTTGAATGTAAGAATGGGTCAACTTGCGCTGTCCCGCTAATGAACTTCTTGCTCCGCTAACTACCGTTCATTAGGCTTAGTTCGTGATGACTTTACCTAGTTTCATGCGAATAGCTGCTCAAGAGGTGTAGCTATATATGCTTCACATGCATATCTGTCACTCACATTTTACATATGTGAGACCTCTTGACGAAATATTAGTTGTGTTACGACAGCTTGTGGATGTAATGTTGTAGCAAGTGACACCTTTGTGCATCTATGTGCTGCTTCTCGTAGCAAATACACACTCTTTCGGTCACAGATGTAAGCAAGGAGTGGTAGTGGTTTGATTCAGAAACTTGTTGCTCTGATTGTTTGGAGGCAAATTATCGTTTAAACTTATAATATTTAATCACAATATATATTCGAGCAGAAGGTGTAATGCTTTATGTTTCGACCATTCACGTGCAGCCTATCAAAGCATTCCTTCTGCACGTGAACCACTGTTCCTTGGTTGAGAATGTTGGTAGTGAGATCATTCCTTTTAATATTCGTGGGGTGGTCTTGCGCCAGAGAAACAAAGTACAGTAAAACCTCGATAAAAAAAAAGTGAGTGGTCTATTTTGTTCTATTGAAACATTGTTGAATTTAAATTCGGCCTTTTAAGTTAGGTATTGGCCATGAAATCGGTATTGCTACCTGCAAGCCATTGCTTGATGAAGCACACCTACTGTGTACTGCTGCTTGCATTGTCATCTAACCACGCCGTGTTTGCATGTGCCGATACGTCGTGCCTGTCCTCAAAAGGCGGGTTGTTTCGTTGTGTCAGTGCAATGTTAACTGCATGTACATATGCCTAACATGATGTACGTATGCCTAACATGCAGAAACATGATGTACAGAAGCTTGATCGGCTGCATATGCATTGTAATAAGATAATATTTACAGTTGGAAGTCCCAAAACCACAACACGATTATGAGAGACACCATTGTGGAGTACTCTGGAAATTTTGACCATCTGATGTTCTTGTAACGTGCGCTGACATCGCACGGTACATTTATACCATTTCGCCCCCATTGAGATGCGACCGGTAAAGCCGGGATCGAGTCCGCAAACTTCAGGTCAGCAGCTGAGCACCGTAGTAGCCTCTGGTCCTCCCAATCAGACATTGTAATAAGATCAATCAATCAACGTTTGAAAGTGCTGTGTATTGTGGTTGTACTCTTCTTTTGCCAGTCATTTCAGTAAGGGGCCCAGTTTCTGGTTCATGCACATCGTAAAGTGCAGTTGGCATGTCCCAAACTTGAACAGTATAAATAATGTGTGAATACAGTGTTTTATTGATTGAAACAAGAACGAGGCTCTAGGCGATTGACATTTGCATTGCTTTCAGGTTTATAGCTGTGGAACTGTAGTTATGCGATAAGCTTTAGTTGCACTTTAACGGTCGTGGTTCCAATACAGAAAAATATTTGTCAGTGTGTGTGGAAAAATTGTAATTGTTGTTTACTGTAACTTCTAATCCGAACATCAGGGCTAATCGTAGTTTTGATATTTAAGATTGTATGGTATCTTCACTTATCATGGGTCTGTAGCTTTCTGATAGTTCCAGCATTTATATAATTCTGAATGCAAAGCAGTTCATTCTTGCCTGGAATCTGCTGTTGATCTAGCTATAAAGAACCCAATACTTTTAAAGCAATGGTGTGGCTCTTTGATCGAGCATATCTTTGTCACGCAGAAAGTTTCAGTTTGATTGTTACTCGACTGGAAAACTTGTATTATTTTTATTTCCATCTTTCTCAATTTTTTGGTCATGGACAACGCTGATATTTCTCTCACAATGGACGACACCGACACTGATGCCAACATTGTTATTTCGCTCGTAGCATCTGTGCAAACGAAAGCGTACATAAGCATTTGCCAGTACGCTGAAGCTCGTTTTCCCCTTCGAGGACCATCGGCATCAGCTGGGCGGTATGCTCGTAGAGCGCAGTTCAAGGAGTAAAAGCCCTTTACAACGAGCCCTCAGCACATAGTTGTCTCATCACCCTTGCTGTTGGTGCATTTGGCTCCAACTGCCTACCTTGGTCTAGCGGAGATGGTTTTCAATCGCCGAGCCAAAGGTCGCAGGATCGAATCTCCATCCTGGCAGATGCATTTTGATGGATGCGAAAGTGCTCTAGGCCCGCCCATCTACAACCCCCAGCTGACCGAAATATCCGGAGCTCTCCTCTATGGCGTCCCTCAATCATTTATGGGGTTTTGGCAAGTAAAACTCGAACAGTTATTACCTGCTTGGATCTATGTATTTTTTACTTTGGTGACAGCATGATCAATGCACTTAATAAGTCAAGGCAGCCAGGGAGTGCCAACGTCCACAGCGCTTCAATATCTTCTCATTGGCGGCAGGGCATTTATGTGAGGGGGTGAGAGACATGGGAGTCATGACACTGGGAAGATTGAGTTGAGGGCAGACTTGTCTAGGTATTTTGAATTTTATAAACTGAGTACTTTCTCCATGCATGCCTCTATCACTGCTGTTCTTGCTGTATCTATCCATTCAGTTGTCAATCCACAGGACTGGCAAGTAAGCAGTGGAGGATTGAAACAAGTATTTACAGGCCTTTTGAGTGACCCATGTCTAATTTAAGTTGGATGTCATGGGCAACCGTTGTGAAAACCACACAATTTCACCACCACTCATTTCAAGTTTGTTATATTTTCTCTAAGCCTCATATGGAAGCTAGGCCTAACTTTTGTTGTTTTTTGGGAACTTAGGCTTGCAGGATAGATTAACTTTCATCTCCTAAAGCACGGACTGTTGGTTGATAGTAAAACAGACCTATGATTCATCGTTTTATGTGATGAAAATTTCAGAGTGAATTGTGAAGGTCAGTGACATGCTCATTCTATTGACATGCTCATTCTATTGAGTGCTTGTGCAGGCCACGTTAATACACACATAAAATTGAAAATCTTTTCAGCAGCAAGCACAGTTGTGAGAGTTATTTTTTAGGCAGGTGACCAGCTAGGCAAACATACATACGATTGACTTTCACTGAACAGAGTATGCGTTGGTGGAACGGTGGCCACAGTGCTCAGTTGCTTACTTAAAAGTCGTCGGTTCGATCCCGGCCATGGCAGTCGCAAACGATGGAGGTGAATGGTAGAGGCCCGCGCACCGGGCGATGTCATTGCATTTTAAAGAACACCAGATGGCTAAAATTTACGGAGCCCTGCACTACGGCCTCTTTCTTAATCATATCTTGGTTTTGGGAGCTAAAAGCCCAGGTATTATTATGTCACTCAATGCAAATCTGTTAAACAGAATTTTTGTCTAAATGTAATAACTGTCTCATATAATTGGTTTAGTACTGGTATTCTTCACCCTTTTTCGTGTCTTAGTAAGTAAAGCTCCTGGTCCTTTGAGGTTACGTTTAATGAGAATCTACTGTATTCTTCACCCTTTTTCATGTCTTAGTAAGTGAAACTCCTGGTCCTTTGAGGTTACGTTTAATGAGAATCTATTGTACTTGTTTACTTTGAATTAGCTCTCAGTTTGTTGGTATAGTACGCTGCATTGGGAGATACTTAAAGTGCGTACACTACTTTGTGGCAGTCCGTGTGCTCATCTTTTGTTCGTTACGCTGTCACGTGATTTGTTACGACTGAGTGATGGTCAATTACTTGGCAATTGTGATGGATCAACTTTGTCACACTGCACTTTGACGAGTTGCTGGTATCGGCTTGTCTGGTAGTACACATGAAACTCTTCTCATACGTTACTGGGACATTGCTGTGGAAATCGCTCTTGAGTAGCCGTAAACACATTTGCAGTCTAGACACTACACTGACACGTGGGCCCGCCGTCGGTTCGGCCTCGAACGAGTCTCGTGGCCTTGTTCAAAAAGCAACTCGAGCCATTTGAGTCTGCTGTAGGCATGTGCCCAAATGCCACAGCTGTGTTGAGCAGCATTCCATTGTATCGTGTTGAGGCCATCTGCGTCACATTTGATATGTGGGCAGCTGTGCGGCAGCTGGCCTATGCTTCTGCGTGCTGGCATTTTTTGTCTTTTATGTTTTCCTCTTTGCAACAAACACCTTTGCTGCGCACATGCTGCGCTGCATGCTGACTGTGCTCCTTTCCACCTCGAAGCTTCCTGGTGGCACGCTTGAATTACAGTCCCAGTAATGTGCGTTCTGGATGCTTGTGTTGCTTGTATGAATGAAGGTCGAGTGCCCCCGGAACAATGAGTTATTCATCAGAGTGTAGACACCAATACCTGTTCAGATTTATTCCTAAAGTTAGCGATTATAGGCAAATTTTATGACTTCATAGGTGTTATGTCAGATTTCAAGGAAGCAGCCCTGATAATGAAATGCATTTTGCTTTTTGGGTCTTCTTGACCTGCTACCTCAACACACGGAGGATTTCGGAGCGCTACTTTTTTTTAGTGAGCTTCCTCAAGTAGGTGCAAGCAAGTGCAGCACAGTCGGATAAGCACTATTATGAGAAGGAAAAAGAAACTCATTGATGTTCAGTGGTCGCTCTTGCAAGTTAGTTGCTGCTTGTGTTTCTTCGAAAAACGAATTGTCTACGGAGGGCTTGTTTGTCCCACAAAATGGCCCGAGGGCAAACTTAAAATAATGTGCTGTTTCTCTCCATTTTCCTGTACCTTTGCTGTGTCGTTTTGACAGGTGGTGATTGCTGCCTTGTTGCTATGCGTTACACTTGTTGGCATGTGTGCTTCAGTAGGTAGGCATTGCACCTTGCCTGTTGGAAATGCAGGCGAACTCAGGAACCTTTCTTTTTCTTTTTTTTTTATCATGCTGTTGTGATGTGCTGCTGCAGCTCTACATACAAGTTTCTTTTATTGTGGCGAATTATTGTAGTGTCTTGGTTCGTGGGCTTTTTTGTAGTAGGCCTAAATTTGCATGTTGATTAGGTGTATAATAGAGTGATACCATGTGGATGTCCTTGTCACATGATTGTTTATAGGTAGCAGCATATCCCTAAGAATGGTACAGAGGCCACAGTGGTATATAACCTTGCATTATGATACATTTGTAATGTCCATACAAAATTAGTAATTAGAAAAATAAAAATTTCTCTTTCTGATTTTTCTGGTATTCTTACTCTAATGCTGATTTGATGCATATTAAGTGTTTTAAGTAACAGCTATTCATTTCAATCGCTCAATCAATTTATTAAAAAAATTTCTATGGCGCTGTACACCCCTGCTTTGTTCTGAAATAAACAGCAACTGGTGCTCTTCATCATCCTGTTCCTTACTCATTCCATTCAGTATTTAATACTGTTTTCAGTTTTTAATTTTTCACTGTGATTGTGCTGTGCTTTCTGTGCAATTGTGGCATTTTTTTTCTTTTCTCTTCAAAAACATGTAAACGTTTATTGATTTGCCCTGGACCAGCTGCTTACTTAGTGGTCTCTGACACCCTATTTTTTCTTAACGTTTTGCAGATTCGATGGGAGAAGAATATAACGCTAGGGGAACCTCCTGGGTTTCTGCATTCATGGTGGTGGTAAGTGCCTCCTACATGTTTGGCTTTTACAGAGGAGCTGCATAAGTTGGAGGGACAGTATTTAGACAGGACACCGGCGGGCTATCCCAAGAGACGAAAAATTCCATTAAGAGACAACAAACCATTAAAGCTTCAAATGCTAGACAAAATAGAGCTGGTGGAACTTTTGAAGTTAATCAATAGGCATAAGGTAGTGGACATGAAAAAGTATAACATGGAGAGAATCGACCCAGTTGTAAAAAGAGGAGAAGTCTAAAAGCTGCGAAGGCAAACTTGTGCATAGGCAAAAATCGGGTTGTATGCATTAAGGAACAAAGAAGGAAATGTCATAACCAATATGGATAGAATAGTCGAGGTGGGCGTAGGAGTTCTACAGAGAGCTGTACAGAAGCCAAAACCACCAGGATCTTATTGTGAGAAACAATAATGGCTCAGAAGAATTCAACATCTTACCAGTAATGACAGGGGAAGTAATGAAAGCCCTAAAAGGAACATACACTGGCAAAGCCGCTGGTGAGGATAATATAACAACAGACCTGTTGAAAGATGAAGAAGAACGGCTATTTGGGCTAGTTGGTTTGAATTCATGGTAATAAGGGCTGCAGCGCGAGCGCGAAGGTGCTAGAAGAAACATGAAACGAAAGGCGAGGCAAGGAAAGCAAAGAAGAGGAAAGGCGAGGCAAGGAAATGCAAAGAAGAGGCAACACAAGCAGCGCTCGTGTTGTCCTCTTTGCTTTCCTTGCCTCGCCTTTCGTTTCACGTTTCTTCTAGCACCTTCGTGCTCGCGCTGCAGCCCTTATTACTGTTGAAAGATGGCTGAGAGATTGCGTTAGAAAAACTTGTCACCTTGTATACGAAGTTTCTCTTGATGAGAAGGGTACCAGGAAGAACCTCAACATCACCTTAATTTATAAGAAAGGGGATGTCGAGGATTTGCAAAAATACAGGCAGATCAGCTTACTGTCCGTTCTCCACGTGCTATTTACAAAAGTAATATCAAATATAATTATACAAAAGTAATATCAAATATAATTAAGACAACATTAGAGGTAAATCAACCAAAGGACCAAGAGGATTTCCGTACAGGCTACTCCACAATTGACCATATTCATACTATCAAGTGATGGGGAAATGCGCGAAATACAACCTAACCCCTATGTATAGCCTTAATAGATTACGACAAGGCATTTGACAAGGTCGAGATATCAGCAGTGATGCAGGTGCTATGGAATCAAGACATGGATGAACACTTAATAAACATACTGGCAGGAAGAAATCTACAGTGGATCCACAGCCACCATAGTCCTTTATAAAGAAAGCTACAGAATCCCAATAAAGAAGGGTGTAAGGCAGGGAGGCACAACCTCTCCAATGCTATTCACCGCAAGTTTACAGGAAGTTTTCAGAGCCCTAGATAGGGAAGAGTTATGGATAAGAGTTAATGGAGATTATCTTAGTAACCTGTTATACGCTCGTGAAATTGCTTTTATGAGTAACTTGGGAGATGAATTACAGCTTATGATCACTGAACTGGACAAGGAAAGCAGAAGAGTAGTCCTGAAAATTAATATGTGTAGAACTAAAGTGATGTGCAGCAGTCTCAGCAGAAAACAGCTCTTTGCGATACGTGGCAATACGCTGGAAGTTGTAAAGAAGTATGCCTACTTAGGACACGTAGTAACCGCGAAGCCAAACCATGAGATAAGTAACTAGAAGAATACGAATGGGGTGTAGCATATTTGGCAAGCATTCTCAAATCATGAATGGTAGTCTGCCACTAACCCTCAAGAAGAAAGTTTATAACAGCTGCATCTTGGAAGTATTTGCCTACAGAGCAGAAACGTGGAGGCTTACAAAGGGGGTTCAGCCTAAGTTGACGACGGCGCTGTGAGCGATAAAAAGGAAAATGGTAGATGTAACTTTAAGAGACAAGAACAGAGCAGAGTGGGTCAAGGAACGAACTGGCGTTAAAGATATCATAGTTGAAATAAGAAGAAATGAACATGGGCCAGCCATGTAGTGCATAGGAAGAATGATCATTGGTCATTAGGTGTAACTGACTGAATTCCTAGAGAAGGCAAACACGCGAGGAGGAGACAGAAAGTCAAATGGGCTGATGAGATTTAAAAGTTTGTGGTTATAACGTGGCAGCAGAAAGCACAAGACCGGGTCGATTGCGAACACATGGGAGAGCCTACAGCCCTGCTTCAGGCGTATTCAGGCTAATGATGATGATGTAACTCTGCAGAAAACAGCTGTGGTCATTTTTATGAGCGGCCTATACCTTCAAATTTTGACGAAGAGACCGACACCTTCTGGATGAAGCTCATACAGCAGTTGGCGAACTGGGTGGTTGATGCGACTGCGAGCTTGAGGGTTTTAAGAAATATGGACCTGTTGCAGCTGTGGGAATAGTTACCTAGTCAAAAATTACCTGCTGAACAGGACAGTCTTCACTGGTATTCACCACATAAATTGGCAAACCCAACTACTCACTAAGGGTTAACTTAAAATTGGTGCAAACTAATAAATAGATTGTTTTAGTAATGAGATAATTGCATGAGTTAATGAACATCTAAATAAATGCATGTACTAATAACCTGTGTGCTGCAGTTCTAGCCTACGCAAATCGAGGTGCTAAAAGTGAGCATACGCTACAGTAAAATATATAAATGCATAAGTAATAAATAAATGAGTCAACTACGCGGCTTCGCTTGCCATCCTTCTTCGCAGAATGTAATGGCTCATAAACTTTTTTTACCGTCTTAGTGGATCAGCCATTAGAGAGGACATGCCTTGTCATCCTTGTGTGGGCAGCAGCATTTACATACTGTATGTGAACTGGCTGTTGATTCCTTTTGTGGGCAATACCCTTGCTGAAGCAGCTCAACGCAGGTCTCAATGCATTAGTGCCCGCTGCATATCCGAGCAAAGATGTCCAAGGTTCAAGTGGGGTCACCAAGCACTGGTAGCAACGTCCTTAATGCTCTTTCAAACAACTGCTTTCTAGATGTGTGCTTCATGAGCATTCTCTGCTGGAAAAAGTACCATTTGTAAAGATGCATGTTTGTGGCATCCCGCTGCGGCCTATTTCCTGTTGAAGTAGCATAGAGCACACGCAGTTACAACTGCGATCACTCTGTGTTGTTTGCTCACATATGCATCTCTGTTAACCTGGTGAATTGCAAATGGTGAGAGTTTTTAGACAAGCTAATAAATCTCGCTAACTTCAGCTCATCTGCAAGCTTATAAATACAAGTCGTGGACAGCACTGATGATGCTGACAAAGACATCTTGACTGACGTTGAGTTTAACCAGAGAAATCCATTTCTGCTGTCACGTCAGTGCAGATGAGACGTGTTGGTGACTGTGAGAGAGTGTGAGAATTTATTTAAAGGCAAAAAGGTCAACCTGAGCTAGTGCGCTCTAGCCTGCTACTCTACACAGGTGATAAGGGGAGAATGAATGAAAGAGGGATGAAAGATGATGTGGACAGGAGAGGGTGGTGCATATGTACAGTAGCCACTTTGCATAGTACCCTACAGCTTAGTATCCAATCCAGTGCTTTTGATAACGTCTATAAAAGGCTTTTTGGCAGTTTTGACACTGTTTGGTTGGTTGCACATTGCTGATAAAATGTAGCTTTCACAAAGTGATGTTCGTCTGATGCTTGCCAACGTTGAAGTTAGCACCTTCCTTTGCGTCACGTATAATAGGCAGGCACAAAATATATGGGCTAGACTTTCGTGCACTTGGCAGTGCCCACAATTCGAGCGGTCCGCACGCCTGATTACATGGGTGTAGTGTCGAGTGAAGGCAACGCCCAGGCGAATCCGGTGCAGCACACTAGCATGTCGTCGGCCGATTTTAGAGTGAAGGCGAAAGGTCATATCGGGGTTGGTTTCTCGCAGGCGCTTGTTCCGATGATGTGGTTGCCACCAATAAGTGGCTGTGCATTCACGCATGAGCGATCTCAACAATGTTTTGATGTCACTTTGGGAATATGGTACTTTGACGTTCATGGGCCGTTGTATACTGCCGCTCTTGCTTTGCTATCAGCCTATCTGCTAGTTCGTTTAGTTTGTTGCCAACCAAGCCACAGTGTCCAGAAACCCACTGGAGTTAATCAAATGCCCACTTCTATGAGGTAGGTCGAATGCTTGGACTATTACTAATGCCAATGCGTAATATTGGCCGCTTCTTGAGCAAGAGTTTATGGCTTGAAGCACTGATTTTGTATCAATCAGAATTGTTCATTTACGCAGTGCTTGGCCTTTCACAAATTGTATAGCGTCCTGTATAGCAGCAACTTCCGCAGCTGTCAAAGATGACCTGTGATATAATTTGTACTGCCTGGAAATTCCGAATTGAGGGATCACGCAGGCTGCAGCTGAGGTGAACGAAGTTATGGATCCATCGGTGTAGATGTGCACAGAGTCGATGTACCGGTCAGCCAAATGTGCCAAGGCGAGTCACTTGGGGGCAACATTAGGAACGTGCGACTCATTCCAAATTTCATGTATGTAAAGGCACACGAGTGGTTTAGTCAATGTCCATGGAAGCACTTCGGAGATTACGAAGGGTGCTAAGTCTGAAGGGATCATATGTCTGCGCGTATTGAGGCATGGTGAATGGTTACAGCCTGGTCGGTCGGTCTGCTTTAGTGAAGACAACAGGTGCTGTGCATGTCAGGGCAGCAGATGACGGTACACCTGAAGAAGCTCACAGGACTTGGAAATGTGTATAGGGTAGGTGTGGGACTGCTCTATAATGCCAGAGGTTGACGTGCACCATGGCAGGCCTAGGCATGTCTTCAGTGCTCGTGTCTGAATGCTCTCCAAGGTACGTAGGCACGTTGCACACATGCTGGAAAGTACACGTGAGCTGTACTGTATATAGCCCACAAACGATGCCTCGTACAGCTACAGAAGACTTTCTGAAGGTAACAGAAATGCCAATGCCAATGGCCCAGCTGCGAGTACAGACGCAGATTATCGAGCGCGAGTTCCATTGGCTGTATGTGAAGGTGAATTAAAATTGTAGCTCAGTGCGCGAGGATGCGAATATTGGCAAGTGTAGGTCACTTTCGGTGAACGCCCGAGCCTTATCCTGGACTAGATGAAGTTCCTTTAGTGTGAGGGACATGCAGTATGAACGCGAATGAATGAAGTAGGTGAATGTGAGGCACTGGAATGTGAACGCCATCATGAGTGCAGACGCAGATCGAGGTCATTGAGCGCGTTTCCGTGGGACAGTGTGTGTGAAGGCAAATTGAGATAGCTCGGTGGAGCGAGGACACGCATAAGATCAATTGTATGCGAAGGACTGTGTGTGAATGCGAATGAAGTTGGTGAATGTGAGGTAACGGAATGTGAATGCATACGGCCAAGCCTTGGGTGCGGACGCAGGTCAAGATCATTGAGCATGAGTTTGTGGGACTGTGTGTGGAAAGGCGAATCAAAAGCAACTCAGTGGCGGGAATGTCTGCGATAGTTGGGCAATGTGCGTGAACTTCCGAGCCTAAAGCGAGGACGCTGAAAAGGATCAGCTGTTTGTGAGGGACAGTGTGCGAACGAGAATGAAGTCGTTGAATGTGAGGTAATGGAATGTGAATGCCCACGGCCAAACCATGATTGTAGGTGCAGATGAAGGTCATTAAGCGGGTGTTAGTGGGACTGTGTGTAAAGGCAAATGAAGATTGTTTGGCATCGCGAGGACGTGAATGTTGGCAACTGTAAGGGAATGTGAGTGAACGCCCGAACCTGAAGCGAGGACGCAAATAAGATCAGTTGTATGCGAGAGACAGTGTGGGAACGCGAATGAAGTCGTTGAATGTGAACGCCCACTGCCGAACCATGAATGTGGGCGCAGATCAAGATCAAGATCATTGAGCGCGTGTTCGTGGGACTGTGTGGGATGGCAAATTAAGATTGCTTCGCGTCGCGAAGACGTCAATGTGGACAACTATAAGGGAATGGTAGTGAATGCCCGAGCCTAAAATAAGGAAGGAAATAAGATCAATTGTATGCGAGGGACTGTGTGAACACGAATGAAGTTGGTGAATGTGAGGTAATGGAATGTAGACTCAGATCAAGATAATCGAGCTCGTGTTCGTTGGACTGTGCGTGTGAAAGGTATACCTCTTCGCAGCGAGGACACGCCTGAGATCAGTTGTATGCTAGGGATAGTGTGCGAACGCGAATCAAGTCATTGACTATGAGGTAAAGGAATGTTAGCACCTATGGCCGAGCCATGAGTGCGGACGCAGGTCAAGATCATTGAGCGCGTGTTTGTGGGACAGTGTGTGTGAAGGCGAATCACGATATCTCGGTGACTCGAGGACGTGAATGTCGGCACCTGTAAGGCAAGTGAGTGAACGGCGGAACCTAAAGCATGAACACAGAGAAGCGTTCAAAGAGAGAGCGAATGTGTGAACGCGAATTAAATCAGTTCAACTCCTGTAGGAGTGAGTTACCGGTGAGTGTGAGGCAAGGCGTCTGACCGTCAACGGCCGAGTATTAGTGTACGGACGCAGATGTAGACCATGGACTGTGTGAACGTTAACGGAAGCAGCGTATTGCGAGTGGGCGGGAATTTCGGCGGCTATGACGCAGCGTCTCTTGAACGTCTGGGCTTAAAATGTACACAGATGATTCGAAGGAGCTTGTGTGTGGACGTGAATTGCGACCTTGAGAACAGGTAAGCGTTAGTGTCTGGAACGCGCGCACTAACACATACAGGAACGTTTACGCATTTGTTATGCATTCGTTGGCGTTTGCTTTGGGGTTTAAGTGTACCGGTGAAGCGATTAAAGTTGTCATCGCTGCCGGCTATTTTGGGCTGTTGGAGAGGGGGAGATGGTTTCATACCGTGCGAGTTTTTTTTTTTCTATTTCCCAAAAGCAAACAAAGCACCACGCAACGCGGCTGCCCGCGCCCCCCGCCGCACAACGTAACGCTACAGCGTTGCTACTTGGTCCTGGTCTAGTTACGCCGTGATGGTTTTCACCGAATGGGCGCCCAGTTTTCCTCGTGTTCTTGCGACCCTCTTCTTATTTTGCCGCTCTCAGGTTGCGTACGTTGTCGGCGCATGCACAGATCGAGGGACGGAACGGGCACACGCGGCGCGCATGCGTCGTCGATCCTCTTCATGACGTCTTCCGTGTCTCGCCTTGGAACGCGTGAAAAAGGTGTGACCTGCGCGTACGCTCGGAATTTCATGGCTATAGTTCGTCTCTTTTTGTAGCGTTAGCTACACTGGCCTCGCTGAGCCAATTTCGCGTGGCACTGGTCTGCGCATGCGCAATGATACTCCGCCGCCGGTGTGCGCGCAATTCGATGCGCTGCGCAGACGATCAGTGGTGTCACGCACCGGAGCCGGCACCTCCCTCGCACTCAGCCGCGGCCGCGCGCGACTCGCCGCCGCCGGTGTGCGCTTTCCAGAGGAGTGCCGTCACAGCCTTGGTAGAAATATGGACGCCGACGCGCGCGCCTTCCCTGTGCAGTCGCCATCTGACACTGCGCTGGAGCCGCTTGATAGCGCCACTGACTGGCGTTTGCCACTGTGGTATAGCCATGGAGAAAGAGAGTGCAATTGCCGCTCAACGGTGCAGTAGAGCGGAGAAGCTTAACTCATCGGATCCCGAAGTAGTTGCCCGGCAAAATAAAAATACATGTGCCACATAATACGTATACCGTGTGTATGTCATTGGAACAGCTGTAAGCATGATATCTGGACAGCTAAGAATAATCAGCTGAACCTTTGCTAACGCTACGTATATCCTGGCATAGCTGAGCTAAGCCACTGCCATTTTTTTTGTGCGTGAAAGAGAGGCAGGGAGTTTAACTAGCTTGACCGTCTGGTGTAGTCATGCGGCTCGAATATTCATTCATTCATTCATTCATTCATTATCAGCCTGACTACGTCCACTGCAGGACAAAGGCCTCTCCCATGTTCCGCCAGTTAACCCGGTCCTGTGCTTGCTGCTGCCAATTTATACCCGCAAACTTCTTAATCTCATCTGCCCACCTAACCTTCTGTCTCCCCCTAACCCGCTTCGCTTCTCTGGGAATCCAGTCAGTTACCCTTAATGACCAGCGGTTATCCTGTCTACGCGCTACATGCCCTGCCCATGTCCATTTCTTCTTCTTGATTTCAGCTATGATATCCTTAACCCCCGTTTGTTCCCTAATCCACTCTGCTCTCTTCTTGTCTCTTAAGGTTACACCTACCATTTTTCTTTCCATTGCTCGCTGCGTCGTCCTCAATTTAAGCTGAACCCTCTTTGTAAGTCTCCAGGTTTCTGCTCCGTAGCTAAGTACCGGCAAGATACAGCTGTTATATACCTTCCTCTTGAGGGATAGTGGCAATCTACCTGTCATAATTTGAGAGTGCTTGCCGAATGTGCTCCACCCCATTCTTATTCTTCTAGTTACTTCAATCTCGTGGTTCGGCTCTGCGGTTATTACCTGCCCTAAGTAGACATAGTCTTTTACAACTTCAAGTGCACTATTACCTATCTCGAAGCGCTGCTCCTTGCCGAGGTTGTTGTACATTACTTTCGTTTTCTGCAGATTAATTTTAAGACCCACCTTTTTGCTCTCCTTGTCTAACTCCGTAATCATGAGTTGCAATTCGTCTCCCGAGTTACTCAGCAATGCAATGTCATCGGCGAAGCGCAGGTTACTAAGGTATTCTCCATTGACTCTTATCCCTAACTGTTCCCAATCTAGGCTTCTGAAAACCTTCTGTAAGCACGCGGTAAATAGCATTGGGGAAATTGTGTACCCCTGTCTTACACCCTTCTTGATTGGTATTCTGTTGCTTTCTTTATGAAGCACTATGGTAGCAGTTGATCCCCTGTAGATTTCTTCCAGAATGTTTATATATACTTCATCTACGCCCTGATTCCGCAGTGTTTGCATGACGGCTGATATTTCTACTGAATCAAACGCCTTCTCGTAATCTATGAAGGCTATGTATAGTGGTTGGTTATACTCTGAGCATTTCTCTATTACCTGATTGATAGTATGAATGTGGTCAATTGTTGAGTAGCCTGTTCGAAATCCTGCTTGTTCCTTTGGTTGACTGAATTCTAATGTTTTCTTTACTCTGTTAGCAATTACCTTTGTAAATAGCTTGTATACTACAGAGAGCAAGCTGATCGGCCTGTAATTCTTCAAGTCCTTGTCATCTCCTTTCTTATGTATTAAGATGATGTTAGCGTTCTTCCAAGACTCTGGTACTCTTCCAGTCAGGAAGAACGCTAACATCATCTTAATACATAAGAAAGGAGATGACAAGGACTTGAAGAATTACTCGAATATAGACGTGAGCTCGAATATAGACGTGAGCAAACGCAAACCAGTATTGGCTCTCCGGGGCAGCTAGCGCTGCTAGTACGTGAGAAAATGTGGTAGTTACATTTGGTCCGTAATGCACACAGCGCCACGTTGCAGAATGTGGTTGGATAAGGCCCGAAAGTAGTTTTCGAAAACCTGGTTGGCTTCCCTGCACTGTAGAAGGTGGGGAAGGTAGAAAATGAGGATAATGACTAGAGATGAACATATGATTGGAATGTTTCAAAGCACGGCGTAGTGCTTTCAAATATTCAATGCCTAGTACTTTACGCGGATCTGTTGTTGTCGATGGTGCTTGTACTGCGTCGAAGGGGGTTTAGGCGAGAATTGCAAGACTATCGGGAGTTTTAGAATAGCACACCGCCAGCCCTTGCGGTGCGGTCGCTGCCACTGCGCATGCGTCGTAACGCGAGTCGGCGTTCGCGTCCGTGGCCCGCCCGCTGAAAATTCGAAATAGCGTGCGGTGATGCCGGCCCGCGAAGTGCTGTGTGTAGCTTCCGTGCATTTGGTTTTGCGGTCGGGGCGAAAGTCCCTAGACTTTTCCCTAGGAGGAAGGAGCAAACCCTATTCTAAAACTCGTATATGGCGCCCGCAATCGAAGCAACGCCCGCAACATCTGCAAACGTTATTCTAAAACTCCCTTATGTATGGAGCGACGTAGCGCAAATTTCCAACTCTTGAGAAGGAACACCTTTATATGTATGGCGATAGAAGGGAAAGATAGGGAGCGTCATGGTTAGGGAGATCGTTGCATACGAAGGCGCGTTCGTCAAGTTTGGCGCTTCACTTGTGTGCCGAACTGATACGAGCACTGCGCCTCGGGGATCCTATAGCTCCCCACGCGGGAAGCTTTTCTAAGCTTCTGTTTTTCCTACGAGCAAAACAAGTCCCTACGAGCGTTTTCCCTATGAGCGCCTCGGGCATCCTATAGCTCCCCACACGGGAGGCTTCTCTAGGCTACTGTTTTCCCTACGAGCAAAATAAGAGTGTTCCACACTCCAAGCGAAAGTCGGCCCAGTTCGTGCTTGCGATTCCAATAAATTTTAGTTGCGAGTCCAGCGCCTTGTTGTCTCGGCTTCAGTCATTGGTCTTTATTTTCGCGTTGTTTTTACATCCCAAGAGTGTTCCACACTCGCCGTAATGGCTACTGGCGGCGCTGAATGACACTCCCACGTTTAAACGCACTTATGTACTTCTATACAGAGTAAACGGAAGGATGACCGCCGTGGTAGCGTGGTGGATCGGGCGCGGTGATAGGGCATCGGATCCTGCCCGGGGCAAGTTATTTTTTCGTCCACTTTTCGTTCTTCACACTTACATTACAATTACTTCATCCCCGACACTTTCGCTGGCATCACTGTCTGTTCTTACTAATAATATGCGTAACTAAGAAAAACGAGCCCTTGGTAAAATGTACACTTTTTTTTTCCTTCTAAGTATCCGCTGACACACATAATTCACGTCTGCTTGCATCGCTAAGGCTCCGCGAAATAAGTTAACGTCTCGTTCCTTCTCGTCTTATTGGTTCAGAGATTTCGCGACCACCGTTGCGTGACTGAAAAAAAAAATTACTCCCCACTAGAGGGAACCATGAGTAGCATGCGTAGTAGCGCATGGGTCGAGCTAATTAATGATGTAACGCCTAAAATATGCGAGACGGGACAAAGAAAGGGACAAAGGGGAGCGCTTACTTCCAGCAAAATTTTATTTCGAGGAGCGTACATAAATATGCCCACGAAATGCGAAAAAAAAAATGGCAGTGGCTTAGCTCAGCTATGCCAGGATATACGTAGCGTTAGCAAAGGTTCAGCTGATGGCTATACCACAGTGGCAAACGCCAGTCGGAGGCGCTATCAAGCGGCTCCAGCGCAGTGTCAGATGGCGACTGCACAGGGAAGGCGCGCGCGTCGGCGTCCATATGTCTACCAAGGCTATGACGGCACTCCTCTGGAAAGCGCACACCGGCGGCGGCGAGTCGCGCGCGGCCGCGGCTGAGTGCGAGGGAGGTGCCGGCTCCGGTGCGTGACACCACTGATCGTCTGCGCAGCGCATCGAATTGCGCGCACACCGGCGGCAAGCCGCGCGCGGCGGCGGCAGAGTATCATTGCGCATGCGCAGACCAGTGCCACGCGAAATTGGCTCAGCGAGGCCAGTGTAGCTAACGCTACAAAAAAAAAAAAAACGGACAAAGCAGATGAGAATCCTTCAATTGCCCATGCGCGACCTAAAGTTCCGTACTTCACGGACACTTTGCCCGATGTTGACGCGTCCTTGCAAATGGAGCGCACCGTAATTCAGTGTAGTTTATTTTGCTGTTACTCGTACGGAACTCTTGTGAAAAGCACGTCATGCGGGAGGAGCACGTGGGTTCATCGCGCGTCTGCCGAATTTCGTTCCCCGAACGCCATCACGTGATTGCTGAGAGAGTGTGAAGAGGGAGAGGCCACGGCGCCCTACACAGGTCGGACTGGCAGTGCTTGGGGCAGGTGTTGCGCATGCGCTGTAAGCGTGGTTACGCGCACCGGATTGAGCTTAAGCATAAGCTGCTTCGCATCTGAAATCGAGCAGCGTGCGGCTGACCCTAACCAGTCGCTTTGCTGCCACCGACTTGGTCACAGGTGTGAACGAGCGTTTAGTCCTTCAAACTTCAAAGGATGCAATGTTGCCCCTTGAGATGGTGGTACCGCAACCGCTTGTTGCGGGGTTGTTGAATGAAAGTTCCGGTCAGCGAGTTTACCACGTTGCCATCATATCACGCCTCTTTTAAAAGTTCGATAGAGCGCAGCTGGACAAAAACAGTCCTCTTCATTGTATTAAACCGTGAAATTAACCCCCCCCCCCCCCCGGTGCACGGTTCACATAGTGCAACAGCTGCGAAATGCAAGGCGTGGGCGCTTATGACGCGGATCGTGTTTTTTTTTTCTTGCTGCTGACGTTGTTCGCGATAGTTGTTTTCTGAAAACACAGCCGCAAGCTAAGAACGTGGCGACCGTTGGTTCTTTGCGCATAGCTGTGGAATAGGTCTGTGCAGTCGGGGTCAATATTAAGTGCAGTGCACTTTTAGGGGCCCAGACTGTCGTATGCTGTCGTCGTCACTTGTCATAACGCAGGCAAAATCACGCATAGAAATTGAAAGAGAAAAAGAGATGGAAAGTGATAGACTACTAGAAGATCAAGAAGCGGGAAGAGGGGGGAAGAAACGGATAGAAAGAAATGGATAAAGGCAGAAAAACCGGCAGAGAGAGAGAGAGAGAAAGAAATGGGAAGAAATGGAATCGAAGAAAGGCAGAAAATCGACGAGAAACGAGCAAGGCTGCCCAGCCCCGCACTTCATTCAGGCTTGGCGCGGCTACACTGCATAGCTGCCTCCATTTTTGCTGCTCCCGCGAGTAGCGCGAGACACCTAGGGGGACCGTGCGACAAGAAGTAAGCAAGCCGTTTTCATCGGTTCTTCCCAATCTGTCTGTGGCATTCACCGATATCGTTGGGCGAGTTGGCGAAAGCTGTTCAACTTCAGCGGAGAAACCGCATTCGTTTCAGACTGGAGCGACACGCGGCGGTCATTTTTTTTTGTGTGTGTGTGATCGGAAGTGACATTTCATCACGCGGAAGTGACGGCGTCGGTCGGGCGTTGTGATTGGTTCGAAGCGACGAGTCGCGCGTGATATTCACGTGGTCCCCGGGTAGGCCCCGCTATTGTGCGTTAGAACTTACAGGGATGGAACAGCGGCAGCAGGCATCAGTGCGAATGGCTCCTGAACCCGTCTACGTGCTGCGTTGTCAACGTGAAGAGGCAGCGTTTTGCAGAGTTACGTGGCCCCGCTACGGTGTTCTAGTGGCTAAGGTACTCGGCTGCTGACCCGCAGGTCGCCGGATGAAATCCCGGCTATGGCGGCTGCATTTCCGATGGAGGCGGAAACGTTGTAGGCCCGTGTACTCAGATTTGGGTGCACGTTAAAGAACCCCAGGTGGTCTAAATTTCCGGAGCCCTCCACTACGGCGCCTCTCGTAATCAAATAGTGGTTTTGGGACGTTAAACCCTACAAATCAATCAATCAGCAGAGTTACGTGATATTGGATGCAAAAAAAAGAGTAGCATTTAGCCTTACAGTTTGTTGCTATCGCATTCATTGTTTCATCCTTGTGGTGATACTTATATTTCGTAACTTAAAGGTCAACTGCAAGGAAATTTCACGTTGGTGGAAACGGCCATAGCTACGTCGTGCATATACGTTAAGTTACGGTAACAACAGGGAAAGATCTTGTGGTCGCGTATTTAATTTATAATTGGTGCCCTAATTGTCAGCAAACAGACGACGCGCAGCTCTAGCGGTGTTCCCAGGCGAATCGGACAGAACCGGATATGACGCTTACCATGGAACGTCGCCGCGTCGCTCCATGTGAGCAATCCTCCCTGCCGCTAGATCGCTCCTTCCTGTGTTGGAACCGCTTTCAATGAAGCGCGTTTGAAACGCGTCTGTGCTGCCTTGGCACCGTTTAAAGACAGCGCGTTCAAAACGCGTTCGTGCTGCATTGAAGTCGGTGGGAAGTTCAAGACGAACAGCGTTTCTGAATTCGGGGGTCAGACACTGCGAACCCACCAGTGGGAATCCCGCACCAGAGTTCGATAAGAGGCGTGTTCACGCAGCTTTCTTAACATAGAAAAGTTACACACTCTAAGGGGCGGGGCAGACGATTTTTCTGTCGTTCACGTCACTTCCGGCTAGCTGTAATGGCGTCGTTTATTCTAACACCGTCGTTTGCAAGCTTAGGTAAGCGCTTGTATTTCAAAGGCGAGATTCGGCAGTGTTGCGAAGCGCGCCTCCGACGACGTTACGAAGGGCGTCACGAATATCACCGCTGCAACCACTTTTTCGAAAGACGGCGACGCCAACACGGTCCCGAAGGCGCCACTGCTTCGAACTCCGCAGGGAAGGTCACCAGCCGTTTGGTAGCGTAGGTTTCTCAGCTCGCGACTGCTTCTGCGCAGAGCTGATAGACGAGCGGACGAGACGACGGTGAGTTAAGCAAGGTTTATGTACAGCATATATACAGAGGCGTTACAAATTCGGCACTGGGGCCGACAGAGACTGGAAGAGCCGAGCTCTCCTCTCTAACACATAGATCTACAGCTCGCGACGCGCCGCAGGGCTTCTTTTATATGCACCGGGAGGATTCTTTGAGTAACCAAATGTCCAACCAGAAGCGCCGCTGGTCACGAGGTCAGAATCCTCCAATGGGGTCGCCGCTGGGCCGCGTCATTCTTTCTCATCGAATCTGGAGCCGCTGCGTTGCACGTGTCTGCACCCAAGGACGAGTGACGTCGCCGCGCATTGCGTCAGACTCGCCAGACAGGAAGGCGCCGGCTCGCTGGCTGACGTGACTCACTGCACGTGCGCGGCAGAAAGGCGCCTTCGCGTGATGACGCCGTTGAGTTGTTGATCGCGTCAGGCGGGCTCGCGTGCTGGCCTTGACACAGATTTCCTTTTTCCGAGGCATGGACCTTCGCTGTGGACTCGCAGGCATAACAGCAGGCAGTGCTACCTCTAGCTAGACTATCTATATGTTGACGTTTTGTGGAGTGCCAAATTTCGTTGCGGTTGGCCTTTAATTGAAGCGTTCAGAAACGGAAAAAGGTGACGGCAATGGTGCTCAAAACTCAAATTATTGGCCGATCCCCCAGAGTGGGTATGAGCAACAAGTGAAGGTGAACAAGCCTGGCTAGTGTCCGGTGCCTGGAACTGCCCACCGAATGGAGGTGCACAGGACTGCTCACCGAGCCCATGCGCGTATTCTCGTTCATTGCGCCGCTGTACTCCATTATACCGTGCTTATCGAATCGATGGATGACCCCCGTGCGTTCAGGTTTAAAAATAAGTGGTTGTACATCGCTAACGACGTTGGTTTCATCGCACGGGCGAAGCGATGAATGTGATAGCAACAAATTGTAATATACAAAGCGAGGCTGACGGTTCTGGAACCTCCCTCTCGTAACTCTACAATACCCTTGTGTAAGAGAATACGGCCACTCCAGGGAGAGCACCACTTTTTGTGGTGTTTTTTCGATCAGAGCGTAGCGCGTAGAAGTACGTGCCTGCTGATGAATGCCGAGCTAGCGAGCGCGACCGTATCCTTTGAGGCAAAGTTCACAGTTTCTGCTGGAGCTACCTCCTCCCCCCTACCTATTTTCACGCTAGCTTTGAAGAAGGGCGAGGTGTTTCCTGTCTTTATCGATGGCGGGCCTCCTGAGCGGTGTGATGTTATCGCGTGCGCCCTTCGAGCGACTGAGGTGGGCCGGCTCGTCGATCTCTCCTTCAGCCGCGTGCTTTTACTCGCGGGTAGAACTTAGATGCGCGTGGTATATAATATTAGGCTTTATACGGGACATGACAACGGCATAAGCCCGTCCAAACCTGCTCCAGTAGGGACTTTTGTCTGCTCCCAAACCCATCGACTCTGTTTTAACCCTGAAATTAGATGAGCACTTTTTATACTTCCTCGGATACAAAAGAATTGCTGTTTTTAATTATGACAACTTGGAAGCATGTGCATAACTGTGCTAGGTGCGCTGTCAATGGCCACCACTTTCTAGCAGTCTTCACTCTCCCTTCACAGGGAGAGGCCGTTCTTAACGGTGCATTCAGACGACGGACCGAATCCGGATTTTTCGTGGACGCGGACTGGTAATCCGCGGATGATCCGCCTGCAGGCGCATCCACATGACGGACGGTGTCCTAGGAGAAAACAGCCGAATCACCCTCGACAGCAGGCTTGGCGCTCACCTGCGCGCGCTGAAAGCAGACCGGTTTGAGAGTATTCAACATGGATGCCCGCAAGAAGCGACGCTTTACTGCGACGTCTGTCGCGTTGTGACAAATGAACGAGGAGTGTTATTCTTTCAGGAGAAAAGGTAGTTGCTGGCAGAATGTTCTTTCAACTACATTGTTCGCCACTTGTAGAACTTCTGAACGCGTCTCCCATCCTTTTTTTAGAAGCGGCACGTCGCCGGTTGCAGAAGTTAGAATATTTCACCATCATGACGGCTAAGAATCTCGCGTGTCAAACGACGGCGGCGACATTTCCCGAAGCACCAAAAGTGATTTCTGAGTATTTATTCACCTGAGAACAAAGCCCCCGGAAACTAAGTAAACCATGCTCAAGCGTAGATGATGTCGACCAGTCATGCAGCTATTCGCGAGCCATGGAGGACATGCCGCGAGCAGACGAAAAGTGTACTGGTTGCCAGAAACCCCGAGCTAATCCACTGAAGTATCGGCTTTCCCCCGCCAGAATCCCGATGTGAGAAACAGGTTGCGGTCATCCGTCCGCGAGCCCCGCGGACGAGTCGCGGACGAGGGGAATCGCTGATGTGAGGTCACGTTACGCGCCGTCCGTCCCACCACATTCGAATTCGGTCCGTCGTCTGAATGTACCATAAGGGCTGACCAATCGCGTCCGTTGGGGCAAGTCAGCGCATAGCTATGTCGACGCGGCGCCCCGACCTATCTCCATGGAGAGAGGACGCAGCACCCTCTCTCTCCATCGTGAGAGGGCGCGGCCGCGTTAGAAAAGCCACGCGCATCAATGGCTACGTCTGTTCAGACAGTATAACCTCATTGGTTCAGACCTTTAGAGAGAGGACACGCCGTGCGCTGACGCGTTGTGACGCGTACGTGTGGTTGGGGCCTTGGGGTTTTATTGTTTTATGACAATTGTAACGGGCGATGAAATAATACGAGTACCGTATGTCAGAGTCACAAAACTTTGTAGAAGGGTACTTGAAGGGCCACCTAATACAGCTACATTGATGAAAAAAAAAACAACAAAAACAAAGCAACGGAACTGAGTCTGGAACGTCGCCTGCTTCTCCTTCTCTGTTCGCTTATGGCCCCTTTGTTTTCGCGCATGAGACATCTTTCTATATGTATACCCCAGTGTGCGTGTGTGTGCGTGTGTGTGTGCGTGCGTGCACCTGCAGATGAAGATTTTTGATCGGGTGGCGGCGTGTTTTTAGTCTTTCGAGAGAGAGGGGGGGAGAGAGCACTCTTGTAACGCAATGTCGTCTTTTTTTTTCGCAGCGTGTTTTGGGACCTGTACTGCGCGGCGCCTGAGCGAAGGGACACGTGCGAGCACTCGAGCGAAGCCAAGGCCTTCCACGACTATGTGAGTACACTCGTGTGGGTTTGCACCTTTTGGGGATTTGATTGATATGTGGGGTTTAACGTCCCAAAAACCACCATGTGATTATGAGGGACGCCGTAGCGGAGGGCTCCGGAAATTTCGACCACTTGGGCTTCTTTAACGTGCACCCAAATCTGAGTACACGGGCCTACAACATTTCCGCCCCCATCGGAAATGCAGCCGCTGCTGCCGGAATTCGATCCCGCGACCTGCGGGTCAGCAGCCGAGTACCTTAGCCACTAGACCACCGTGGTGGGGCACCTTTTGGGGAGTAACTTTTTTTTGTCCTCACAGTGAGTACCTTAGCCACTAGACCACCGTGGTGGGGCACCTTTTGGGGAGTAACTTTTTTTTGTCCTCACAGCAGCATTATTTGTCATCTGGCTTGCTTTTATTTCTCTTTGTGAAAATCTCGGCAGGCAAACAGTAGATAGATAGATAGATAGATAGATAGATAGATAGATAGATAGATAGATAGATAGATAGATAGATAGATAGATAACTAGATAGATAAACTAGATTTAGATAGATATGCTCAATGATTTAATTGATTTGTGGGGTTTAACGTCCCAAAACCACCATTTGATTATGAGAGACGCCGTAGTGGAGGGCTCCGGAAATTTAGACCACCTGGGGTTCTTTAACGTGCACCCAAATCTGAGTACACGGGCCTACAACATTTCCGCCTCCATCGGAAATGCAGCCGCCGCAGCCGGGAATCGAACCCGCGACCTGCGGGTCCGCAGCCGAGTACCTTAGCCACTAGACCACCGCGGCGGGGCAGATAGATATGCTCAAAGGGACTGGACGTCTCTTAATGTGTAGTTTTTCAGTGAAAGTTTATCTCGCGCCTCTGCTTTCCGATTTCTTGGGGGAGCCTGCAGTAGTGATCAGACGGACACTGGAGACGTATTTAGCGAATGCGTGTCGCATGATGTCCGTCGTCTTGGTTGCGACGTGGCGATTCCTAAACCGGCGTGCCTTCGTCAATGCACTACTGTGTTCTCTCGGATTGGCACTTTCTCCTCCCTGCATTGATTTTTTTTTTGCTTCCCTCCTCCTCCTCCGCAGTAATAACCCTGGCCGCCGTACTTTCGGGCAGTGCTTTTCCCTTTTTTTTGACCTTCTTTCTTGCCAATCTCACTCTCCCCTTCTTTGTGTGTCTCTGGGCGCTTATTATTTGTCTATTTCCTCTGGATTCCTCTCTCGTGCGTCGATCTCTGTCTGTCGCTTGCCTTTATTTTTTTCGCTCCATTTTTTTTGTTCTTCATTGTCCCTTTTATGTTGAGGTGTCGTCATCCCCTCTCCTCCTTCGTCGTTGTCTGTTTTTATTTTCCTTTTTTTCCATATTTTTCTTTTTCGTTTCTCATCCCCCAACCTCACTGCGAAGCTCTTTTCGTCCTTTCCCTCGGTATTGCGGGCTGCTTCTCTTTTTGTATGCTTCGTCGATTCCCTCGACGGTCGGAGACCGTGGCTTGCCCCTGTTCCCCCCGTCCACTCTCCCCGACTGTGCTACGCATTTGCCCTTTGGCGTCGTCCCGCTGTTTTTCGGGAAGGCACTCTTCTTTCTTTTTCGTGTATGTGTGTGCTTGCTTCCCTTTATCCCCTTTTCCACCTCGCCCGCTTCCCCTATTCCTCTTCTTCTGTCCCTCTTCCTACCACACCAGTGTTCTTTTTGTGTCTGCTTTCGGGGGCCGCAGAAAGTATCGTCTTCCCGTTTTTTCTTTTATAGATTAATTTTTTCTTGTTCGCTCTCCTCCTAGTATGTTCGCTTTCCATTTCCATGTTGCTGCCGCTGTTGATGAATGTTTTTTGTCCGTGTCTATCGTCACTGCGGTTTTAACTGTTGACTTTATGCTGCCAGTTGGTATTTTCTTTGTTTTTATTTTTCTAGAGGTACCCTGCTATATGTTTCGGCGTATCGTTTTGATTGTACTGTGCTTTTTATTTTTTGTTTTCTGTCCCCTCCCCTCTTGTAACGGTTGGCTATTCTTGCTAGTGTGCCGTACTTCTTTCATTTTTTATTCTCTCGCTCCCTGCTTTATCTGTTGTCTTATTCTTCCTTGCGTGCTGCACTTTTCCTTTTTCCATCGTGGCGCCCTCTAGTTCTCATAGCTGCTCCGCTTTTCCGAACCGTATTTCTCTCACCCTCTCCATCTACGCCCGTGCGTGTGTGTCATCGCTGTCTCCTTCGCACCCTTCCCGCCCTTCGCCCGGTGACCCTTCCTTTCGCTCCCTTGCGCAGCCGGGTTCCCGATTTCTACGTTCCTCGCTGCACAGCGTCACGACATCGCACACTCTCTCTCCCACTCGCGGGACTTCCAGTGCTACTCTCGCTGTTTTCTTTGCCTTTCCCTACTTCCCTAATGTCGCTTCTGAAGTTCGTTTATATATAGCGTGCGAGCTGCGCTGTAACCTGCACCTCGTTGGCTTCTCCCTCACTTTCTGCGTTGCCCCTTTTCTTCGCTCTCTGCCGATTTCCTCCTCGCGTGTTCTATCGGTCTCGTAGCGGTCTCTTTCCTTTTTTTTTTGTTGGTTGTTTGGTTCCCTTGGCAACCACGCTTTCTTTCGGCCAGTCGTGCGCGTGGGCGAACTCACTTCCTTTGCAGCAGCACCGGAGTCTGTGCGTGTGTGTGTGTGTGTGTGTGTGTGCGCGCGTGTGTGTGTGTGTGTGTGTGTGTGTGTATGTGCACATGCGTGTGCGTGCGTCGTCTCGCTGCACTACACCTGTACCTGGGCAGCTGTGCAGCGCAGTTTAGACGTCGCGGGAGCCGGTAACTACCGCGGGAAGCTTACGCTAACCCTGAATCGAATTTTCTACTCCGATTCAAATACTAATTTGAAAATCACCTTTCTTGGTTAATTTTTCGTTGCGAGGCTGACTAATGTAAGAGAAATTAAAGGTCGAATGCCCCTTCCCCCCCCCCCCTTTTTTTTCCTCCGAAAACTGAGCGCCGGTGTGCACCATCAATTACGCAGAAGGTTTCAGGGTAGCTTTCATATCATGGGCGTTCTACCCATCTTGTGTATCTCACTGTGTCACGGTCAAGCCGCTTAAACGTTTCACACTATCAGACCTAAATATGCTATGTTATTCCTCCTGTTCCTTTGATCGTCTTGCACCTCTTCCTTCGCGCTCAAGGAACATACAGGTAAAGCCCTAACCACACGTGCGCATTACAGCGCGTGGCGTGTTAGCTCGGCATCGTGCAACACCGTTTTGGCTAGCTAAGGCCTGTCGATAGCCTCCTCTACTAGTGCCTACGTCACCACATTACGACCCCACACTGCGAAGGAGCTGCGTTGTCAACGCTTTCGGGAGAAGGGAGACGAAGTTTTGCAACGCGCCGTAAGTACACAGACAAGCGTGCAGCAATGTGCACTTCTGAAAACGCCTCCTCCGCGCCCGTCGTACTGTGATGACGTCACCGAGGAATCCTTAGTACAGTGAACTCGGTGTAGTTCACTGTAGCCTTAGCTAGTGTAAGGGTGTCGCGTCGCCTTCCTATATGGTAAAAGGAGGCGCAGAGAGAAGGGGTGCGTCACGCGCTGATGAATTGTAACGCGTACGTGTGGTTAGGTTCAATGGATTACGGCAAAACTGCGTACATTGAACAGGACGGGGGGGGGGGGGGTCGTGCGTGCCCTGTCGTTACGGCGATCAAGAGATCGCTCATACCTTTGCACGTTGTGTGTTCTTAGTGCCGATTTCGCGTTCGCATTGAAGTGATACAGAACATGAAGGCCATTTCGCTCGCTGCGGCGGCCGCGATTCCTTACCCCAGCGTTTCAAGTGCTTGAGGTGCCCGTGTTGTCGTGCATGCTCACATCCTTGTGGCGTGGTCACACTCGCAGTTAAGTGCACAATGCAGGCAGCAAGAAGGCTAGCCGTGCTGAAAACTTGATACAATAATTCTTGGGGTTTCACGTCCCAAAACCAGTGTATGATTATGAGAAACGCCGCAGTGGAGGGCTCCGGAAATTTCGACCACCTGGGGTTGTTTAACGGGCGCCCAAGTCTGAGCACACGAGCCTACAGCCTTTTCGCCTCCATCGAAAACTCAGGTCTCGAAACTTGGTTAGAAATGAACGAATAAGGCCTAAATTCCGTAATTAACCGAAGTAATCGAGAATGAATCGAAATAATTGACTAGAATTGTTAGACACGTTCCAAAAATCGGCGGCAAACTCCGCGGCCGGCGAGAGAGGGCGTTACCGACTCGCCGAGCTAGGGAATGCCCCTCTCTTGCAGCGCGGAATTCTGACGCGGTGCTTCGCCCTCTCCTTAGGGAGAGAGTGCGCGCACAGCTTCGCGTAACCACGCGCCCTTTTCTCTATCTGTATCGTGAGAGGGCGTGAGCCGTATCAAAAATCCCTGCGCTGGAACGCTGCAACGGGTATGGGCCGACTCTTTGGCCTGAGCATACGCATTCAGCGCGTGGAATTTCGGCGCGGCACCGCGCCCTTTCCCCATAGAAAGAGAGAGAGACAGCGCGTGGCCAAGCGAAGCTGTGCGCCCACTCTCTGCATAGGCGACATGGGCGCTACTTTTTGCGGCGCTTTCATCAACTCCCTGATCGTTACAGCAGTTCAGATACCCGTCGTGTGGAGCCAGTTCCGTCAAGTTGCTCCCGTCAGAAGTAGCAGCAACGACGCGCCGCCGAAGCGTAAAAGGCCTGACCACACGTAGCCGTTGCAGCGCGTCAACGCGTGGAATTTTGGCGCGGCGCCGCGCCCTTTCCCCATAGAAAGAGAGAGACAGCGCGTGGCTAAGCGAAGCTGCGCGCCCACTTTCTGCATAGGGAAAGGGCGTGGCGCTGCGCCAAAATTCCACGCGTTGACGCGCTGCAACGGCTACGTGTGGTCAGGCCTTTTACGCTTCGGCGGCGCGTCGTTGCTGCTACTTCTGACGGGAGCAACTTGACAGAACTGGCTCCACACGACGGGTATCTGAACTGCTGTAACGATCAGGGAGTTGATGAAAGCGCCGCAAAAAGTAGTGCCCATGTCGCACACGAAGTTTGCGAATCTCCCCAACTTAGATTCCACTCGTGTCGGTGAGACCCTATGCGTGCTTACCTCAAACGTTGGGCGTCACTGACGCTTTGGTTTTAAAGACCAGTGGGAACTGCACGAACGGGATTCGCTGCGTTACAGCGTGATGCACTTCCTCAAGTTTTGCAGTAGCGGGGATGTGCCATAAGTTTTCTTGAATTTCGTGTAACCTTTCAGGGCACATTGTTGTCACATGTCCCCCTTGCGGCGAAACTGTGAGCTTTGTCATATCTGGACCACGTAAACAAATAAAAAATCCCAGGCCGCCTTGAGTCTCTTGTCTGCCCTTGAACGCGATGTGTTTTATTTTTACCGGTGAAGAACTGTGCGGGCTCTAGAGCAGACGCTGCCAAAAATATCAACGCCATGACGAGCTGTAGGGGGAACTTTATGGGCGCCACCTGTGTCTTTTTACTTTTACTCGTTTCCCCTATTACCGAGCGTCACCTTGCGGACATCGGTTGCGTTTCCGGTATTTTGGCATGGTAATTTGCGAGGACGAAAAGAAAAAAAAATCGCTCTTCGGTTTACTATCACTCTGAGTCTTCGGCAGTCAAAAGTGAATCCGGAGCTCGTGCCTTTAGAAGGTGAAACCCCTCTGATTTAATTAGTACTAGGTGTGTGCTAATGGGGAAATAGGTAAGAAAAAACGATGACACCTGAATCAAACACTATTCGAATACTGAGGCAACCATTTTTGAAAGCCTGGGAATTCCACGTGTTATTTAAAAAAAATTCAACAACTCGGTGAGATTACGGTCACTTTTAGCCGAAAAAAAATAGGAAATTACCGCAATGATATCAGTTGACTCATTGAAGCAAGCTCGCATGCAGCAGCAACTAGGGCACTGTGTAAGAATGAGTGAACTAATAATAATAATAATAATAATAATAATATAATAATACGTTTATTTTCATCATCATTGTGTACATGATGGCAGGGGCCCGCAGTAAAAGCTGCAAAATCCGAGGATCGTTACAGCTTGACTGAGCTGTTGACCCCCAACTTGGCGAACAGCAAGGATTAAAAACAAAACACAACCAAATGTGCATAATATAACAGAAAAAGAAAAATGAAAGACACAATACAAGGAAGTACACAATACAAGGAAGTACACTAGAGCCATAAAATTAATTTCGTCCGCCGTGGTGGATCGGTGGTTTCCGTGCTCGGCCACTGACCTGGTGGTCGTGGGTTCGATTTTAGCCCCGGCGGCCCTCATCCTGTGACATGGTAGGGGTACATGTACCGTGTGATGTTTGTGTGCAGTAGCGACCGTTGTGCAGGTTAAAAGGAAAGCGGTGCTCGAAATTTTCGGAGCCCCTCCACATCGGCGTCCCTCGTCATCATCATGACGTGGTTTTTCGACGTAAAACCCAACTTAGTATCGTTGTTAATACAGGTAATTTATAACTTCGGGCTGAAATACAGCAGCCACTACAGTGTGAAATTGGCGCGTCGTCAACGGCTTTTCAATAAAAAATTGATTGAAATATTAAACCATGTTCACGAGTCAAACATCATCATGATGGAGATAGTGGATTGCTGACGGTCGGTTCGGTGATGCTGGAGTTTCAAGCAGGAACGCCTTCATCCCGTGATCAGAATTGTGATCAGTCTAGGATCCATAGTCTCGTAATACCTTGGGCAGCATGCATCATGGTGATTTCATGGTTGAAAGGAGAAACATAACACCCCTCTCTCTTTCAACGTGGCCTTTCTCCGAGGCTTATCCGTCGGTGCTTTACTATTCGGAATATGTCGAAAGATATTCGGCTGGTATTTCCGATACGCAGTATTTGATTCCTTATTCGAAATGTTCGAATATTCGCACTCCGCTAATTAGGACCGTTTTACTTCCGCATTAACCAGCAATGATGTTTTAGCGCCCTGCAAACAGGCTGCAATTCGATTGGTAGGTGCTGTATACCGTATTTTTACTCGATTGTAGCGCGAGGGCTGACTTTCAATTGCATCTAGGAAGGAAGGAAAAAAAAAAACGTTATTTCGGTATACTTCACCGTAACGCGAAAGAGTCCATTGAAGGTGGCAAAAATCTGGGAATAGGGAACATCGGGTAAATACGGTATTTCCTAGCTGTTCGTCTTTTCAGCGCTTATTTGTGCCGGCACTGGTGTTAGCCGTAGCGGTGGGGCCTTTCGAATGCTAAGTTTTGTTGTTGTTGTTGCTTGCGCGTTTCTATTTTTTTTTTCTTCGAGCATCGGCGCCGAAGTTCCAACGTCACCGCCGGCGTCATTCGCGTTGCGCCATCATCGGTCACGTCAGGCCGATTTGTCTCGCTGCGGCAGCTTCGGATTCGGCTAGGCACGGCCCTCTTTTCGTGCCTCTTCGCGCACTTTTTTTTAAAAGGCTTCCCTGCTATTTTTCGTCTCCTCCGCGCGTTTCTCTCTCGCTCGTTGCTTCTCATTGGCTCGACTCGGGTCAAGGCCAGGGCTATGTTAAGAGCGGCCCTCGGGGTTTGCGTCCGTCGACGTCAGCGCGTTCATCTCAATCCTCGCGCAAGCGCACACGTCCTCGTCCGTGTGCGTCACGCTACAAGTGCAAAGAAAAGGGTTGCGATTAGTTGCTGTCAATCGCTTCGATGTGGTCCACTTAGAAGCTGCTGCGATCTGTCGCTAATTGCATGAACGATTACGCGCGAGAGATAAAAACCGAGGGGGGGGGTACAGTATGACGTATCGTTCGGGAAGGCGTAGCAAGGTGTCCAGCAGCAAATTCGCAGGATTAGCCGTGACAATATTCTGGCGATGCACGTATGTAGTTAGCTCTATAGGAACGATCGCTTGCAATCACGTGCGCTTCTCACGATACCTCCTGCATCTCTGTGTTAATGACTGTGCTTCTAGGGGCGTTTCAATTGCCTTTTTTTTTTGTTCACTGTTTTGAAGTGTAAAATGTCTTACCCGCCAATGTAGAAACCCATAATTTGCTCAATACCAGTACTACGTTTCTATTGACTGCTGGTGCTCTACTGACATTCATGTTGAGTGTGTCCTGTTTTATTTTACACTTTTTGAATTTGCTCCTCCCCACTATTGCTAGGATGACGCCAGTGAGGGCACGAGGGGTTAGCCCGCCCCTCCCCATGAAACATTTAGACCCTTCCCCCAGGAGCAAACTTAGTCAAACAAGTTCCTTTCCCCCTAAGGGTCTGGCCTCTCTTGTGGGTAAACACCCGACGTCCTCATTCTCTTCTGGGAATTGCCCTTCTGGGCTTTTATATGTTGAAATAGAACAATAAAATAAGTGAGTCTATTGTAGCTTTTCTTTTCATCGTGTTTTCTTTCCTGTGTGATTGTCTGAGGTAAGACAACGGTGGAATTCCTTGGCATATGGCTGGTTTCTCATGTGTTTCTGCCTGCCTTTTTCTTTCTTTCTTTCTTCGCAGGGCTTCGTTAATTCCGGTTACGCCGTCAACGGCATCGCTGCGCACGTGAGTACTTATCTCCGTTGTCTCCCACGTCGATCCCCCCTAACCCCCACCCGGCCTAATTTACTACTAAAACCACCAGGTGAACATATGGCGCCAGTGGTCCTTCCTTGCGGGAACTGCAACAAGCTTGTCGGTTCAGGCAGCAACGTCCTGGTTTCGGAAGAGCTCAGAATTGTGAAATTGGCTCATTTTCGGGAAAGTGTGACGTTGTATAAACGCATCGCTGCGAAATGATCGTGGATTCGCGGTGGAGAGGAAGGTACCCGCTGTGGAACTGTTTGGACAGAGTAAGGCCCAATATCTGAGAAAATGTATCACAATGTGAGACTTGTTTGGCTGTTGCATCTGACGATGACACCCGCAGTAATAGGAATGGCCAGTGAAAGCTCCTCTGACAATTTGAATCGCTGACCCTCGAAGGAGCTCAGCCTTCCCTAAACTGTTCCGGGCGTCTCTCTCAAATGGGGTAATTAATCGACGTCACGCTATTCCATTGTGAAGCTTCATGCTCCGCAGACGGCTCGGAGTGGAAATTTTGGGCAAGATGTGCGTGCCCTATGCTGTCCAGGGGTCGGGGCCAGGATTTTCGTGGGGAGGGTGGTGCTTTCCGCGGTGTGTCTCTCCGTGCACGCATAGTTAGGGAACCGCCACTCGTGTCATAGCGCCTGTGGAATAGTTCCCAAAGTAACCGTCGGAGCTCTGGGCGGTGTTTTGTTTGGCGTATCGTAGACCCCCCCCCCCCCCCCTGCAACCCTGCGTGCGTATATGCCTGAGTCATTGCGGCTTGACGCTCTAGCCTGAATCGAGACAGATACACCATTTGTCGAATCATATTCTATAAGCTGTTGTCCTCGCGTCTCCGTTGTCATTACCGAGGCAGCTGCACTAATGCTAGGTTATTGGCGATAATAAAGGAGAAGCATTACTATAACATAAGCCGATTCTCGCCGTTGCTTGGTCCGTAGAGGTAAAAAAAGGTTGTTCTCTCTGTGCGGGGAGCTTTAGCAGTAGGCAACACACAGGGCGTTGCGCCGAATATCTCTCCCGTTGCGAACCGGAGGAAAAAAAGAGAGAGAGAGAGAGAGACGTCGGCCCTGCCGCCGCCGGGAGGCGAGAAAACGGGGCACGCCGCGGACGCGTGCGCGCCGCTCACTCGCCGCCGCCGTCGGGACTGGTTTCGACGCCCGCCATTCGCTCGTCGCCCCCCCTCCTTTCCTCTATCTCCTGCCGTTCTCTTTTCCACTGCCCTCTCTCCCCTGGACTCGCTGCGGTGGCTGCGCGAGCGAATTGTTCTATGGTGGCTAGAATTGGAGGTGACGCCAACGGGAGCTCGGAGCCGCTCCTTCGTTTCGAAGCCAGCGCGGGCGGTGGCGCTGTCGGCGGAATGGTGATGCTAGTTACGCGCGCGCGCCTTGAGCGCGCGGACCTTTCAAAGATGCTGTTGCTGAAGCATGATTCAGATAAATTGGCGATTCAGATAACTCACTGTGAACGATGGCTGATAGAACGCCATTTCAAGCATTAAAAGAAATTGGCTGCCGCTGCAAGACTTCTGTGACGTTGAATCTGCGCAAATTAAAGCTTTCGTTCGCATATCCCTGCAGTGTTTTGGAGTGCAAGGCGACGCCGCCGTTTTTTTTTAAAAAATTACCAAGTTCTGGGCGAGGAAAATAAAACAAATATTTATGGCACATCATATTATTAGGAAGATCTATTGCACATCATGGAATACAGGGTAAAATAAATATAAAATGAAAAAATACGCACATTTACATACGCTCGGGAGTAGTTAAAAACATGTGAAATCATTGCACAACAGACAGCGCATCGCTTGGCACTAAGTAATAAGAGGCATACAATCACTTTCCACTCGGCAAAAAAAAATCAATAGAGCTTAAAGTTACAATATCAAACTCAGAGCACGCGTCTAAGCTTCAGCAATTTCATTCTTTCCTGCTTAGCGTTTCGTTTGCTGTTCTGGGCTTTGACATGAAAGTGGAGCCTAGTAAGAACATAAAACTTGATAATTTTGTTTGTGAGGACATACTGTGGTCAGGGCAGCCAACAAGTGTAAGCTTTCTTAACTGCAAGAAGGAAACCAAGTCCATGATGCTGTCAGGTTTGACTTCTGTAACACTGAAGCAGTGGGTAAAAGTGTTCTCGAGAGTGGTCACGAGTTCATTGAGCTTGACTGATGGGTACAGCAGGCCTCCTCGGTCAACAGCAAGCCGTGAGGGATGCTGCAGCTGGAGATGGATCGTTCTCGCCTTGTAGGAGCTGCTGGCTGCACTCTTCACATTTGGTGCTTGCAACGCTTTTTCTTGCCACATATCCAGCCATGTAGAATATGAGTCTGGCATCGCTGCTTTGCACGACCATGTCTGCATGCTCGGTGCCGTGGCCGTATTCATTGAGCACTTCATGTTGCTTCGGCAAGGTTTTCCTACGTCAAGAAGCTCGTCTTAATTTTCCTCCGAGGAGTGAGGTCCTTTCCGTTGTCAGCTCCCAGCAGACTTCTCAGCAGTCCTGAGGACACATTGCTTCCTTTCGGTGGTTTTGCCAAATTCTGGAAGCTCAAAGTGTTGACCGAGATTAGGAACTGGGAGGCAGTCGGATGATCATTGCATCCAGACATTTGTCGGACGATTCCAAACAGCCTCTCCAGGGGGTCCTGACTCAAGCGGCATTGTCATCATATAGCTGAAGTTCAAACTTCATCGTCAGGTAGCGGAGAAGGTTGTGTAGCGTGCTTGATAAGGTAACACGAAGCCCCTCGGCTTGTACTGCGGCTTAGGAAACCTCCGGAGCCAGGCAGCTTGTTTCCCAATCGTCCAGGTAAGTCAAGAAGTTTTGAATGCACTTCTCGTGCATCCCTCCAGGCTTAAGTGCACCCGAAACTGCACCTTGAAGTCATGGCCTCAATGAGCCTTCTCATTCTTTCCACAAAGCTGACTGTCGCCGCTGTGCTCCCATGCTTTTCTTCGATGGTTGCATTGTACAAGAAAAGGCCTCTGAGGGACTTCATCACTGTAAAGCCGCACTGCATAATTTACCCTCATTTTCTCAAAGCCATTGGGATGCACAACCGATTTGCTAATATGAGGCATGGCTTTGAGAGTCGTGTCATGCTGTTCATCAAGCTTCCGGGCACAGTCAATAGGGTCAACACTGGCATGGCCTTCTGGCAGTTTCACGCCCGTTCGAACAAAGGTGTTCCTCACACATTTAAGAAGGTGTGGGAAGTCCGAGATGAACTGAATAAAGAATAAAGTGGCAGAAAACGTTTCTGGGTCCGTAGGGTGCTGCCTTCTACATACTGTGTTTTCTTTCCTGCCGTGGTATGCCGAATGAGTGCCACATGCTTCTGTTCCACGCAGCTCCATCAGTGGTGATAAAGTCTAGTGTGCAGACCGGCGTTTTCGCTCATGACTACTGCTTCGAGGATTATTTTGCCTAACGTCTCGGACTTCACATTGCTGCGTGATGCGAACACACCAATAATCTGGTGCCACGTGCCTGTAAAAGGCACGAACAATACTACAAGGCCATGGTCACATGCTACGGAGCGCTCACTCTCTGGTGGTGAACCTTCCAAGGTCCACAAAACCTTCGATTGGTGCCATCGGTTCCCAAGCTCAAGTGTTCAGATAGCTTAATCTCATCAATTAACAGCCCACCATGGCGCTGGGAACAAGTCCATAGATTTTGTTTTTTCCGCCACAGCAGCAAACACTTTTTCGCTCAGGCCGAATCCACTCCTGTAATGCTTGAGATATCGACGTAGTGATGTTCGAGAAGGCAACGCCATGATGTTGTTTTTTGCGTATATGCTCATAGAGGCGTGGGCTTTTCATGGACATAATAAGGCACTCTAGAGCCCATTCACTTTCATACTTCATCCCTTTCGTGGATTTCTTTAGAGCCGCAGCAAAGCACGCCTTGACTTGTTGCTGCTGCTTAATGGGTAGGGCCTTCACCGCTTCTTCAAATGCTGTAGAATCATTCCGTGCATTCTTTTCTTTCATTTGTTTGATGAGTGATTTAGCCTTGCAGGACACCTCAGGCGACTCCTTTTCGCTTGCGCTGTTCGCAGCTTAAGCCTGTATGAAAGCTTTGGGACTGGGCCACATTTTTGCCTTTTCTTCGCCTGTAGGACTCACGATTCAGGAGTAGTCTTCTGAGGTGCTTGCATTGTGGGCAGGCTTTTCTGGCGTTGGAGCAACCCCACGGCAAGATGGGCTGAAGGTTCTGCCATCAAAAGGTCTTCTCCTTGTACTTTAAATTCACTCCAAATTCACCAGTTTTACCAAACCCTCTGCATGGTATCATGGAGTCGACGTCGCGAAGCAACTCTTCTGCCATTTCGATGTCGGTAATGTCAAGGGTCTTTATTTTTGTGGCTTGCACAAAAGCTGTCGCTTGAAGTTGTTTTCATCTGATGTCATTAGCACATACTTGTCAATAGTCAACTTGTCACCATCTAGTGCGCAAACTGTAAACACCGTGGCGTTGTCGGCCTCAGAGCAATTAGATGTCGAGCCCAGTAAGCGCTGGGAAGACCACACTTGCGGACGTCGGGAATTGCGGGCACATTCGGAACAGGTATTTGGTTACTGTCGCTTTCTGTGCTGTACGAGCCAGCTGTCTCCTCGCAAGCAGACGTGCTTGGTTCCTGACGCCGAATTTTCGATGGTAGGCTGCAAGTGGATTTTCTTGACGTCCTTTTCTTCGGCACTTTCTTTGAAAGATACGCAGGAACATTGGGGAATATGGTTGGCACCGCGTCAGATTTCAGCACCGGTTTCCCTCGGGGAATCTGAAACAGTTTCGCCGTTTATCACATGCGTGTAAAACGCTCAATAAACTGCTCGTCGAAATGAAGCTCACATAGCGCCGACTTCACGTCCAACGACTTGTCGGCACGGGGTACGGCTCGTTGCCAGGCTTCGAAAGAGGGCAGGGTCTTGGGAACAGAGAAAAGAGAAGCACGCTGACCTTGCTCCCTCGATGACACATAGCCGCTCGTGCAGCCAGGAGCAAAGCAGTGGCGTTGCCTCGCTTTCGTAGTGCTGGAGTTCATCCTAAGGTCGGCACTCACACTGTCATGTCAGCAACTAAATACATTTTGCCATAAGCGAGACATCAACGCGGAAAGCTGCACACACCCAGACACGCTTCCAGAGGTGAACCAGCGAACCCAGCGGCGAGTCGGACGAGAGAGCGCGAGGCGCGCGCTTCGCCCGCATCACTATGCCGACAGGAGCGCCGTGGTGGCCGTCGCGGCGGCGCTTGAAAACGAGGATCGCGCGCGCTCGGCGAATATGCGGGCGCTGGCGTCACCTCCCAATTCTAGCACCATAATT